>JANRMT010061414.1:20994820-21014128 GCA_026402145.1 Polypterus bichir lapradei
AAACCAGGCACCGCTCATCACCAGGCCAATACCATCCCTACAGTGAAGCATGGTGGTGGCAGCATCATTCTGTGGGGATGTTTTTCAGCGGCAGGAACTGGGAGACTAGTCAGGATAAAGGGAAAGATGACTGCAGCAATGTACAGAGACATCCTGGATGAAAATCTGCTCCAGAGCACTCTTGACCTCAGACTGGGGTGACAGTTCATCTTTCAGCAGGACAACGACCCTAAGCACACAGCCAAGATATCAAAGGAGTGGCTTCAGGACAACTCTGTGAATGTCCTTGAGTGGCCCAGCCAGAGCCCAGACTTGAATCTGATTGAACATCTCTGGAGAGATCTTAAAATGGCTGTGCACCGACGCTTCCCATCCAACCTGATGGAGCTTGAGAGGTGCTGCAAAGAGGATTGGGCGAAACTGGCCAAGGATAGGTGTGCCAAGCTTGTGGCATCATATTCAAAAAGACTTGAGGCTGTAATTACTGCCAAAGGTGCATAGACAAAGTATTGAGCAAAGGCTGTGAATACTTATGTACATGTGATTTCTCAGTTTTTTTATTTTTAATAAATTGCAAAAACCTCAAGTAAACTTTTTTCACGTTTCCATTATGGGATGTTGTGTGTAGAATTCTGAGGAAAAAAATGAATTTAATCCATTTTGGAATAAGGCTGTAACATAACAAAATGTGGAAAAAGTGATGCGCTGTGAATACTTTCCGGATGCACTGTATACAGTAAATGATATAGCAAAGTTTGTTGGCCAGATCCTCACATAGATAAAAAAGAGAGCTCACCGACTTGCCTGACTGACCATTGAAACCTGGAGAAGGGGGATTTCAGTGGTCCAAACAACCCTTCATACGCCCTACTGAAGCTCCTAAATGTACTCATCCCTCATTAAATGCATATAATGTAGTCGGCACCTGAACTGAACGCTCTTCCACATCGTTGACCATTGACTTAAAATATTCAAAACATAAACTCCATTAGTGACTAATCACACACAAACTTGGGTCTCTATATCATTTACTTCTATGAGTGTCCGCTATGGTGGTCGTATCAGTCCAAAATTCAAGGCAGCATCCACTTAGGTACTGACTCTTATCTAACACTTAATAGAAGGATCACAAAACAGAGCAGGTACTGTATATATACGTACACACACACACACACACTTGGATTAACACACTTTTTTCTTTTCCTGCCCATTTAATGCTAACACATACACTCATTGAGCAACCTCTTAGGAACACTATGCTAATACTCAGTAGGGCCTCCTTTTGCTCTCAAAGCAACCTCAGTTCTTCATGGCATGGACTCCACAATATGCTGGAAACATTTTGTTGAGATTCTGGTCCATGTTGATATGACTGCAGATTTGTCAGCTGCACATTCATGCTGCGAATCTCCCATTCTGCCACATCCCTATGGTGTTCTGTTAGATCCAGATCTGGTGAAGGCCGCTGAAGAACACAGAATGCATTGTCACAATCTCATGTACGTGAAACCAGTTCAATATGACTCCTGCTTTGCGACATGTTCCATTATCATGCAAGAAGTAGCCATCAATAGATGGGTGAATTGTAACCATGAAGGAGATACTCTTGGACAGCAGCAATCCTCAAATAGGCTCTGCCATTCAAGTGAAGACTGATTGGTAATAACAGGCCTAAAGTGGGCCGAGTATAATTTTCCCACGCTGTTACACCATCACCACCAGCCAGGACTTTTGACACAAGGCAGGTCGGGTAAATGTTGTTGTCACCAAATTCTAACCCTATCATCTGAGTGCCTCAGCAAAAATCGACATTCATCAGACCAGGCTACGTTTTTCCCAGTCTTCTACTGTCCAGTTTTGGTGAGCCCACTGCAGCCTCAGCTTTCTGCTGTTGGTTGACAGGAGTGAAACATGACATGGTCTTCTTCTGCTATTGTAGCCCATCTGTTTTGTGCATTCCGAGAGGCTTTTCTGCTCACCACAGTTGTACAGAGTGCTTTATCAGAGCTATTGTAGTCTTTCTATCAGCTTGAACCAGTCTGGTTATTTTCTCTGACTTCTCTCATCAACAAGGCACTTCTGGCTTCAGAACTGTCGCACACTGGGTGTTTTTTGCACCGTTCTGAGTAAACTCTAGAGACCGTTTGTGTGAAAATACCGGACTGAAGTCTCATTTTACTCCATCCTGGTGTTTAATTTGAACATTTAACTGTATCTGTATTTGTGGATTTCTTGAGTTAATACCAATGCCTGGTGAGAATTTTATATGAATAGTCTCATTGGAAATATATTTACTGAAAAAACGTTGAAGCGTTCAACACTTACTTCCCCCACTGTGTGTGCATTGCTGAAGGTCTTTTTGTTGTAATGAAGGGGCAAACAAATGAGTAAAATGAAGGTACATTTCTACCCGAAGTGTCTTTTCTGATATATTTCCTGTATTTCTGGTCCACAGTCTCCCACACAAGCTCCCAGTGGCTGTCAGTCTCCTAGCACGATGCTCATTACATTTTGTCAGCCTTAGTCTCGCTGGCAGAGTCACGCGCCATGCTCACTTTCTGGAGTGGCGGTAACCTCCCTCATTGAAGAGCAGGTGTTTACCTCCACATGTTGTTTTCTGTGCGCTGGCCTTTAGAGATGACCCAGGTGGTCAAATTACACAACAGTAATAAGTTGTTCACTGTGACGCCAGCTTTCTCATTGATTACCATGTGCATTGTGGGAGCCTCCAGGGGCCTGATGGGAAAGGGAACACAAGGGCAGTGCGGTGTGATGAGTTACAGTTAGAGAAGAATCACTGGCACACCAGGAATGCGGCTCCTGACTTAGCAGAGAGATCTTAGTTTCTCTCAGAACCCAACCAGAACACCCTTATGTGAAAATGGATTAGAAAATGATTTGTGAGGCCATGAAGTCCACTAGAACTGGAGACTAGAAGTCGACTTAGGTCCACAGCAGGCTGACAACTGCATATCAGAGTTGGCCAGGGTTGAGCTACTACTGTTGGGAGTCTAGTACATTTTGCCAGTGTGGCAGTACCCACCCTGAAGAGGAGCAATTTCTAAAGCTTAATCCATATAGAAAAAGTAACAACCAGAATATGAGGGCTGTGGGGCTGCTTGCTTGCCCTTCCACCTTTGTACCTTGTATGCCTCGATCAACACTATAAAATAACATTACTTAGTCCTGCTGGGAGGAAAACGTAACAGTGACTGGGTTAGACTCAGGGCCGTCTTAACACATGGCACGCTGGGCAGTTGGCCAGGAGCCCCATGCTAATCTGTGTATATTGTGACTTGCGGAGTGGTTGTGTAGGTAGGGGCCGCAGTGCACTGCTTTACCTGAGGGCCTATAACGCTGTTAGGATGGCCGTGGTTAGACTCTCAGTCTGTGTCCATCTGAATGTCCTCACTGTGTCTGTGTGGATTTTTCTCCAGGTTGGCGAATCCAGAGTGTTCCAATATGAAAGTGTGTAAGTGTGTCTGTCTCTCCATCCATTGTCTAACTAAATTACCCTTAGCAAAGCATCAAGCGCAAGGCAGACAGCAAAACTGAAAGACAAAGATTTTAATTGGTGAAAGAACAAACGGCTTTTTTTTTTTTTATTCTTTATTATGAAGACCCTAATAGCTGGCATGAGGCGAGTACTCCGACACTGCTTTAGGGACTTGACTTTGCATTATAGAGTACAAACTAATTAGTATGTCACAATGATTTATGCGTCAAATGATTATGTGATTTTTTTTAACTTTATTTCCATTTTGCACGTAGATTTAACTTGCATATGTACAGTGATAGAAAACAATTTAGCTTGCACTGAGAGTATAAAACACATCTCCTGGTATTTTTCAGCGATCACAATAATCACCAGCCACTTAGCAACATGTCCTTAACACTTTGTACATAGGCTTTTATTTCCCAGCATCCCTGAAATGGATTTGTGAAGCACCACTCGGACTTTTGTGACATTCCACATTCCATCGTTCCATAAGTAAAGAGTTAGTTGTGATAAGTCATCTTAAATCACTGAGTGCGTCTCTAAAGCAGGGCCCCAAACACAACCCTTTATATCTGTGCACTAAATGATGTGGCAGCATTTCATTAAAAAGGTGACATCTGTGGCCTCTGATAGACAAGCCTGTTCAGTAAATCTGAAGCCTAAAAGCACAGGGGATTGTTTACTCGTACCATAAGCAAAAGGATAAGGAGAAGAAGGAGTGTACCCAGGTAGGAAGAAGACCACCAGTGGGAGAAAGTAGCTGACTGCTCATGACACAATCCGTCACTCCCTGAGTGTAATCACACTCATGCCAGCGGATGGACGGATCACTACAGTGAGGTGCTTGGCATGTTCTGTCACAACGGTGCCCTCTGCTGCAGTCCAGCATCTGGTTTTGTCTCTTGCTCCAGTGAATCTCACAACCGATTGTCACTGCAGATGAACTCAGATCCCCCCAGGCTCCCCACCCCAGGCCTGATAGCACAGGATAATCACCACTGGGTAAAATGGAAATTCACTTCTTCATTCCAAACCCACTGTGTCCAACACTGTGTTGTAGAGAGCTGGTGCTTATTGTGGTAGAACTCACCCTGGACTAAATGCCAAGCCATCTCCTGACACCCCACGCTTGTGCATACAAGACCAAATTAGAGTCACAAGTCAACCTGTGGCTAGAGAAAACGCAAGTAAACACAGTTTGAACCTTGAACTTCAGACTAATCACTGTGCTTGCCTGTTCTTCAATGATAATACAACATGCCATCCCCAAACCTGGTTAGTCCAATTCATGGTCACTGGTGTTGGAGGGGGACTAAGTCCATCTCAGCAGTGTCAGGCACAAAAGCATTAACCTACGCTGAGTTCTGCAAGGCCAGTTTAGAGTTTCTAATTAACCAGGCCTGGAGGAAAGTTGGGAGTACCAAAGAAAATGAACCCCCAAAGGCCTGCAAATTGTCAATATCCCCTCAGAGATTAATAAAGTCTACTAAATCAAATCAAAAGACAACAGAGACACATGGAGAACATGCAGACTCCATACAGACAAAGGCCTGACAGGGGATCTGAACCCAGGAGGCTGGGTCTTTGAGGTAGCAGACTAGCCACCATGCCTCATGTTCCAGAAATCTCACAGATGTCCGATTATTATTATATACAGTGACTGCTCTGGCGTAAGTAATCAATCCCAAAGAGCTGTTCTCAACACATTTTTTACTCCACCAAAGCTGTTAAAACATTACTTTGGCATGTTTGGTATCCAGCAGTTGCAGGAGGAAAACAGAGCAGTGTGCCACATTTCTGCCGTCACAACACCTGTCATCTTCGACATTTCTTGGCCCCCAGTTGTCAGCAGGCTTGCGAAGATCTGGGCATGGAGCTCCAAAACGGCAGCATCAGTGCAAAAGAAATTAGAGAGCAGAAAATCATTTCTGTTTGGGAAAATCCAGTTCAAGGAATTCTCAAAGGCTGCTCTGAACACATGCCATGAACACACAGCGTACCCACTAGCAGCTCAAGCAGGCCACTGTTCGTAAACAGAAAGAGAGGGGATGTCTACTACTATGACAGTGCAGGTAACCATCCCTATACTTGCTCAAGGCAAAGAACACTTTGTCATTTAGTGGCGTGGGACCTACCAGGGTTAAGGCCACACACTGAGCCTCATCCAGGCTGTTAAATGGTTGACTGCTTTGCTTGTGATTAGCTATTGGTGTCCTGGCCCAAGAGTCACCTCCTCACTGCTCCTCACAGTCGAAATGGGTGGTTCAGTTTAATATCTGGACCAAGAACTGTGCCACCTTCCACTGCCAGTCTCAAAGGCAGGTGACAGGGGGTCTAAGGCTGTCTCCACAATACTAAGCTGTTATTTATGAATGCAAACATCATTCTCCGTTTTTGCCTTTGCCCACACTACCCCAACATTTTTAAGCCCTGAAGACATAGCCTTGGGCGGCACGGTGGCGCAGTGGTAGCGCTGCTGCCTTGCAGTTAGGAGACCCGGGTTCGCTTCCTGTGTCCTCCCTGCATGGAGTTTGCATGTTGTCTCCCCGTGTCTGCGTGGGTTTCCTCCCACAGTCCAAAGACATGCAGGTTAGGTGGATTGGCGATTCTAAATTGGCCCTAGTGTGTGCTTGGTGTGTGTCCTGTGGTGGGTTGGCACCCTGCCTGGGATTGGTTCCTGCCTTGTGCCCTGGGATTGGCTCCAGCAGACCCCCGTGACCCTGTGTTTGGATTCAGAGAGTTGGAAACTGGATGGAAGACATAGCCTTTTTAAAAACACTCTTCAGAGCTATCTGTACAATTCTTGAAAATGCTCTCTCAGTGTGGCAGTGTGGCTAGGGGAATACGATACTCTAATGGCTCATGCTTAACAGAAGGCCCTTCCCTGATTGAATCCTACTCATTACAACAACTCATTCCGTCATTGGTCAACCTTTATGGAAGAAACTCATATTCCAACATGGCTGACACAGAGGCGTTGTTTCCCATGACGCCTGTTGTGTTGCTTACCTGTATGTATCTACATTTTTAGTTTTCACATTCGCCATAGCTGTTCTTTATGTGTAAACACAAGCTGCAAAAGAAGTCAAGTGCCTCATTCACACCTCCTATGATTGGATGGAGGGTCACATCTACTCTCAATCAGGCCGTATAAAGGAGCCTGCATGGCAGAGGGAAAGGGAAGAAAGAGAAAAACAACAAAACAATATATATATATTGTCGCAGGTGGCTGGGGGGGTGGGGGCATCCCGGCCGGGACACCCTGGAGGACTGGAAGAGGACTTACGCCTTCCTCAGACCACGTGGGGGCGACCACCCTGGTTGCTATGGGGACCACGGGTACAAGGCTTTGAAGCTCAACCCTATAGGGGCCCGTGGTCACCGCCAGGGGGCGCTCGGATGCCTTGGGAGCCCTGGACCTCAGCACTTCCGCCACACCCGGAAATGCTGGGGGGAAAAGAAGCAGGGACACCCGGAGTGCTTCCGGGTACGCAGCCGGCACTTCCGCCACACTGGGGAGTGCCGGTGGAAGATTGCCGGAGCACATCCGGGTGCTTATGAAAGGGGCTGCCTCCCTTCATATGGGGGACTGGAGTCGGGAGAGAGAGAAGGACAAGGTCTCTGGAGGAGGTGAGGAGGCAGCCGAAAGGAAGAAGGCATTGTGTGTTGTGGCCTGGACTTTGGGGACTTGGGGACTGCGAGCACTGATGTAAATATGTGTGTCTGCCTGTCTGTGCCCGGGTCAAGTTCCACTATATATATATATATATATATATATATATATACACACACACATGTTATATAGTACCTGCCAAATAATATAAGGAGCATACAACTAATGTTTCACCCTACAGGTACTATAAAACATGTCTATGATCTGCTTCTCACAATTGAGAGGCCATGGCAGATGTTTGCCGACTGCCTGACTAGCCACAATCATTATCTAGTAGGTGACCAGTCAAATAATCAGACTGAGATCAGAACTATGGATGTAATACTCAGATCTACACCCTCATAAATGAGCGAACCAGCTGCTGTGGTGTAAAGTCTGAGGCTTTATCTCGGGCACTGATGTCCAAGGTTTAATTCCTGCAAGGAGAAACATAAGTACGTATACCTGATGAGCCTCAATTAGGGTGAAACACGTGTATATATAAAGTTATAGAGGAGCCACACACACACTCAAAGGTCTGTACCCTAAAATCTGTCAAAAGAAACAAAGAAGAAAGTCACTGTGGTTGGGAAGATGGCTTCTGGCTTCAGTGAAAGGCGGTGTCAGCTCTGCAGCTGTGACTGTGTGCTGTTCAATGGGCTTCCTTCAGCTGTTTGCATGTAGGACTTCAAGCCAGCATTAAACCAATAAGCTGCAGATTCTTCCTTAAATTGTTTATTCCACTCACCAACATCTGCGTTTGGGAAAAGAGCTCGGCCTCAGCGAAGCTACAGCTTAAAAGAACTCATTTCCGCGGGTTCAAATGCCACTCGAGTTGCTACCTTTATGGAGGTTGCACATCCTCCCAGCGTGTGTAGAGATGTTCTCCGTTTAGTTTGCTTTTCATCCCACATTCAGATTTGGTTATTTGGAGACTAAATTGGCATGGTGTGAGTAAGTGTGCCTTGTGATGGACGGGTACTCACCCCCCCAGTTTTGGTTCTTGCCTTGTACCCAATGTTGCTGGGATGGGTGCCACTCTGCTGACCTTGAACAAAATCAAGTGCACTGGATAGTGGATACTTCAGTACCTCTGTGAGCTACATTTACATTATACTTCTATTATTTTCTTCCTATGTTGTTTGTGTTTATCTGAATAACATGCAGTAATGTCTGCCTTACTGATCTGTAATGAAAGCTTGAAGTCAGCCGACCCTAAATAGATAATGAACGGCTCCTCATTCATTCCCAGGCAGTGAGTTGGATCCAACAAAAGTTGGAGATGTGCTGTAGCCGGCAGCAGGAGACTTTTTGGAATAAAAAAAGAGATAAAATAAAGGACACAAGTACCACAAGGACGAAAACCATGGAAGGAAGAAGTGGGACTGCTCTGCCTGAGAAGATCTGAGGACATGTGAGAGGATTCTACATCTGCTGCTTACTGACTGCAAGCCAGAAAGCCCCAAAATGGATGAGAGAGAAAGTTCTGAATGGCTTATATGCTCATGGCATCTGATATTGTGGCGAGTTTGACAACATCGTTTAATAATGGAGCAGATACTAAATTTCTTATAGATTGGGCTCCATTGGCCTCTATTGCATGATAAGACTCTCATTTGCACGTACCATCAGCTTCAAGCAGTTCATGTTTCACTTGGCACATTAACAATGCTTAATTAAGAGAAAAAAACAGCGTGGGTGGGTGTCAAAGAGGACGTGTAATAGGCAAAAAGAAAACACATCATGGTGTAGTGAGGTAAGAGCATGGCATGGGAATGAAAACAGCCATCACACTTTGGCCTCCTTGGCACAGTGCCAGCCACAATGCACAGATGTCATTGAGTGGGCATCTTTGAAAGGTTTTATTTTTTATTTGTTAACTTCAAGCGATGAAATGAAAGAAAAGTACTATTACAGGAAATAGCACTACTAGCAATACGACTATAAAAGTATGTCTTATTATGCATGCAGTTGTTTAACACTTTTTTTATAACTCTTGATTGAGCGTGACTCAGAGGAGCCGGCGTCTTGATGCTGTTCCCTTCTAAGTCACCAGATGAAATGTACTGCTAGAAAATGAAACAAAGGCCTCACTTTGACAGTGCTGTGATTATAATGAAGCACTTGCGGAAACCATTGAGTCACACAACTCTAGAAGAATGTGAATTAAAAATAAATAAATAAACACACGGCATTCACCTCCCTTTGCCGCACAAGCGCGGCAGCGGTTATACAACAGAGGCGGCGTTATTTCAGGTTGTAGCCTGGCAACGAGTTTTCCTGACAGTCACACGCACACCAGCCTACAGGGAAATACAAGCTAGCCCTCTGAAGAGGAAGCAGGCTAAAAATACTCGTCATTCTCATGCACCGTGCTAACAAGGCAGAGGGACTCTGAGTCACTCTTCACGGGAATCCGGGCAAAGCCGAGAAAGTGATGAGCATTGCGTTGTCCAAACTTTATTACTTGGGCACACTTGATGGTTCTCCAACTCCACAATATGTGCTTACTGTCCCCCCAGTCGACCCTCTCTACTATCTTCTACTAATCAAATTCTGCCTGCCCTAGAAAGTGTCAGCCACCAATCTGTCACTAGACACATAGGACACGTTCACTTTTTATGAATAAACAAGCAACTTGCAGTATTTGGCCCAGAACAGCACATGACAGTCTACCTCAGTCTTCACTTGGTAATACGGGGGGCTTCTAAATCCCAACGGGAGAGGAAACCAAATAAATGAATACAAATCTAAACTACAGTCAGCTGTATTTACTGTACAATAAAAAATTCAAAAGGTCATCTGAGACTTCCAGGCAGGCCTTCAGTTGTAAATAATTCCTGCCAAATTCAACACTTTAAATGCTTCCGTCTTGGCCTTCAGTACCTCCTTTTGGAAGGCTTGGAGAAGCATCAAAGCATTCCGGTACACCAATCCAGTCCCACTCTGGTCTTCCATTGCATGACGAAGCAGTCAGGAGGCCGACTATACATGTCTAGGAATACTTAGATATATGTATATAGGCTGGGTGAGCCTTGGGACTGTCCATCCATCCTCCCGTTTTCAAATTTGCTTAATCTACTGTAAGGCATTGGGCCTCATAATTGTAACATATTGAACAAATCAAACTAAAAAATGATTCACTGAATCTCATTATTCTCCAGTTCCCTGATTCATAAAATATATAATGGGCAAAGCTAGTTATAAATAGAAGCTATTAAACACTGCATGTGGTAACTTAACATGCCATCCCAACGGACTGTGATGGGCTGGGTTGGCTGCAGAACCCGGGTCGCTCAAAAGTCATGAATTGAGATGCGCCAGGGCACGTGAGCACCCATAACAAGCAACAGATGGTGCAAACGTGCAAAGTGCTTTCACTTGCACAATCCCCAAAAAGGGGTTCAAAACCATTAAAGTGCAAAAGTGCAGTGCCTTCAATAAATAATTCAATAAATACATATTCCATAGTAAAAACAAGTGCTGCAGTGGAGGTTCAAAGTCAAATAAATAAAGAAATCCACAACAGGTTAAAAGCCACATTGAAACACACTTGGGACCTTTTCTTTAAAATTCATTATGTGCCTTGGTGCTTCACTCTAAAACTACGTCCCTGCTGCTTACCCCTACAGGTCTCGTCAGCCTGCAAAGACGCCAATCAACAAGTGCAGTCGACCTTCTCATGGATTTGCACCCCAACTGCGGGGTTGACTCAAGCCTAACTAGCATCCCTCAAAGTCTGCAGGGACCCACAAGCCCTGTTTCGTCTCCTATCCGCTGTCAATGCATGGCCTTCGGGCATGTCCACTCGGAGCAGTTGGTCACTCTTGCTCCCTGATCACTGAGCAGGAGTGACCATGAATCTAGAGCGCCAGCTGCTCTCTCCTTTTGGGGTGTCTTCTCGACCACCTGCCTCGATACTCTTAAGTATGCGCGTCTCGGGAACTGCAGGTCTGACATTGTGGTCAGCAACACAGGAGCGCCGCAGGGGACTGTACTTTTTCCGGTCCTGTTCAGCCTATATACATCGGACTTCCAATACAAATCAGAGTCCTGCCACGTACAAAGGTTCGCTGACGACACTGCTATCGTGGGCTGCATCAGGAGTGGGCAGGAGGAGGAGTACAGGAAGCTAATCAAGGACTTTGTTAAATGGTGCGACTCAAACCACTTACACCCGAACACCAGCAAAACCAAAGGAGCTGGTGGTGGATTTTAGGAGGCCCAGGCCCCTCATGGACCCCGTGATCATCAGAGGTGACTGTGTTCAGAGGGTACAGACCTATAAATACCTGGGAGTGCAGCTGGATGATAAATTGGACTGGACTGCCAATACTGATGTTCTGTGTAAGAGAGGACAGATGTGAATTTCCCCTTTGGATTAATAAAGTATCTATCTATCTATCTATTATATAGTGCCTTTCTATCTATCTATTATATAGTGCCTATCTATCTATCTATCTATCTATCATATAGTGCCTTTCTATCTATCTATTATATAGTGCCTTTCTATCTATCTATTATATAGTGCCTATCTATCTATTATATAGTGCCTATCTATCTATCTATCTATCGTCTCGATCCTGTCTCTCCAATTACTTTTATTCTCATTACTTCTTTTCACTTCTTTCTTTTCCCTTTTGTTTTCGTTTCTCCCTATTGCCTCTTGATCTTCTCTTTTGTACATCCATGGGCACGGCGTTCTATTTATCTGCAATCCGTGGAGTGCTGAAGCAGAACAGTTGATTAATTATGCCATCAGCTCGCCATCCATACCACACACCCTGCAGACCGACCAACTCCACAACCTCACATGCACCCACAAAAACAGTGCGCTCGGGTTCTATTTTAAAACTCCAAATGCGCTCTCATGATTGGTCAGGTCTTTTCATGCCATTAGCCCATATTTTTTTATGTCATTAGCACAAACATGGTCAAATGTATTCTAGTGCAGAGTGTGGTATGGGATGGCCGGGCTGCAGTGAGACAGCATTTACTGTGCCCAGCAAGAACTTCAAAGACACTTCTCAGCTGCCATTTGCCCAAACTCATAGCCACTGCCAAGCGTCTAGAATGATCCTGGCCTGGATCACTTTACAGACTTGGTGAAAATGGACACAGATTGTGTTACCTCTGACCTCAAATTAGTGGTGGGAGCTGGAGCTGAGGCAGTGTATGATGTTTATTTTAGTGCATGGAGACACATTAGAAAAACGTTTTAAGGAGAACACGCCATCCAGCTCAACAAAGCTCACCAGTCCTATCCAAGTAATTCCACTAAGACAACATCAAGTTGAGTTTCAAACGCCCCTACTGTCCACCACACTACTTGGTAACTTGTTCCATGCGTCAATTGTTCTCTGTCTGAAGAAAAACTTTAGAATGTTTGTGTGATATTTACTCTTAATATGATTCCAACTGTGCACCCCCGTCATCCATAGCTCATATAAGGAGCCAAGGAAGATCAGACAACAATGAAGGGCAACTGAGGATGGCGGCAGAAGGGCCCCTAGAAACCAACATGTCTTGCTTGTCATCCTAAAAATCTTAAAGTCTTATTTAAGTGAAATCACATGGAAAATTTATTTTAGGGGTAACTTTAGTGAGACGTCAAGCCAAATGACCCCTTTTATTGGCTAACTAAAACAATTACAATATGCAAGCTTTCAAGGCAACTCGGGCCCCTTCTTCAGACAAGATGTGACTTTGCAAAAGTTTTCAAGGAAAAAAAAAAAAAGTCCTGTTTCACTCCCCGCTAATGGTGGCTGACTCCACTCATAACTTAGGGAACCCACTATTTTGTCTGGAGTAGCAGAAAATATTCTTGGAAAACATTCAGATTCATGAATATTATACAGGGGTGGGCAAAAGTAGGTTTAAGTTGTGAGTATGCGAAACACCGAGTTTATTCTTGTATTAAGTGCACTAAGTGCACTGTGTCATTGTGTCATTCTGTTGAGTTAATAAAGCTATTGTAATAATCATAACCTGCATGACTTTATCTACACAAACTGTAAACCTACATTTGCCCAGCCCTGTATAAATACAGATTATCTTATGAGAGCAGTTTCCGTTTTCGGGTAGAAAGTTTACTCCTAGGCAGCATTTGGAAATGAGTGGCAACCTCGATATTTAGGTCAATTTTATGTCACATTAGCTTGAAGCATTCAATTTGATTTGGAGCGAGTGTGCCTGCAATCGACTGATACCGTGGCCGAGGCGGCTGGAAGCTTGTCACCTGGAATTTCAGCCATTCAATAGTAATGTATGTCTTTGTGATTTCTTCACGGTCACCTTCTGTGCAGACACTGTGCTCAGTCAGTCTAAACCTACTGACAACATCTTCAGCGTCAAAATTTTGTAGGGCACTTCTCCGTCGAAGCATTTCCAATATATCGTCACTTTGAGAAATAGCATCACTAGTTAAATGATCTCTTTCGATTTCATCTACAAACTAACTACCTCAACTCTGAACTGTCTGCACATCTTCTTTAGTGTCCTGCCGCCGACCATCAGGGAAAAAAATAATAATCGGACACAGCATCGACCAATAGGAATGGGCTCAGCCTGTTGGACTCTGTCTTGATGAACAGGTGACGAGATCATCATGACAAGAGCCGTTCGGAAAAGTCCCGTTGTTAAGGGAAAACCATATTTAGGAACAGATAAAAACTACAAATGTAAGATTATTTAATAAAAATAAAAGGATGACATTGTATTTCATAATAATATAAAGGTTTATATTTAATTAATTAAATTTCTTTCATAATTTATTGACTCATTTATATACAATATAATGTATTTTTGATTTAATAATTGCCATTTTATTTATTTAATTTTGCCACAAACAGTATTCCATAGTAACCTAAAAACAAATATGTCAGAGATCCATCCATCATCCAACCCGCTATATTCCTCTTTACAGGGTGAAGAGGGTTCACTGGAGCCAATCTCAGCCAACATAGGGCACAAGGCAGGAAACAAACCCCGGGCAGGGCGCCAGTCATACTATATGTATTATGGGTACATATTAATGTACACATATTATTAGTTAAAGTAGGGAAGTTTATTTATTTTAGTTTTTTTTATTGTCACTGAACAATAAGGCTACAGAATTTCATTTTATTAATAAGAAATAATCAGTTAACACCTGTGGTCTATAGTTTAATTGTAAAATTACACTTTAATAAAGAACATAAGGCTTCTATACATCTGGTTGTGCAGGAGCTTAGTGTAAAAATTTTTTTAAAAGGCTGAAAAACAGAAAAAAAAAATCAGAATTGGTATCAGAATCAGTTGATCAAGTAACATGAAATCAGTGATTGGTGTCAACCTTAAAAAACCTGACTGGGCCATCCCTGCTCTACAAGTTTAGAACTTCATACCTAAAGTGGTGATGTTTGGCTCCTCGCCTGGCCCGGTCCTGCTTCATGTTCTCCGCAGGCCTGTGGACCTCAGCTCCATGTACCCTAGTGCGACTGTCCCAGCTGCACTACCTTTGGCTATCCCACTCGTTCATTGTTAGGTACCTTCTTAAAAGGCATTTTGAGCTGTCATTAAATGTTAAGTTGGTTTGCCATAATCCACTTGCATATTTTTCTTGGTAGGGCTGGCTGTCCATTCCACCATCCAAGCCTGGAGACATGTCACTCTGTACAGCCATGTGTTTAATGTGCCAAAGGCAACAGTCATGGCAAAGGAAAACCTGACTGAACAACCTGTGAGCTCAATTAGCTCTATATATGGAAAGCCCTTACATGTCAATGGCTGGATCAGATGCAGAAGACATCAGCATGGCACCAGGTTAATAAGCGTTGGCATAACCCAGATGTTACACCAGAAGGTACCCTTATGCTCAGTGGTTTAGAAAGCACTACATTTATCAGAAGACTCGTTTTTTTGCATGGTACAGCACTCACAACCATTTTTTGCACAGCACTCACAACCATTGGGCCAGAGTGGTGCGTTTCTCGTACCACTCGAGGGCTCATTATTTTGTACTTTCATATTGCTTGGCAGGACAGCACAATGACGCATTATACAGTACTGATGGATTCTGTGGAAGTGTGATGTTGAAGTCACATAACATATTATGACGTTTTGCCTTGCCTATGTAAGATGGTGGTACAAAGTTTCAAATATCAAGCATTTATGTTTCATCTGCTAGAAGCTGGCATTTGGCAGACCAGGTCAGGTCAGGGTCAGGTTGGTGAGCATGCACTGATACAGTGCGTTGCTGCAACCACAACACGATGAAACAGCTCAGGATCCTGGTTGGTGACCCCCTAGGCAGACAGACAGTCCAGTCCCACCCTCCAGAAACGACCACCTATCTGCTGCAGCCAGGTGTTACGTGGGTGTCACCTTGGCCTGGTCCAGCCACTCGGGTCCTCAACAATGAGGATCCTGTGAGCCGGATCACCCTCGGGGAATCACGCCACATAGCCGTAGTGCCGTAACTGACTCTCCTTCACAATGCAGGTAATGCGCCTCATTCGGGACTCCGTGGGCAACACAAAGTCAAACCAGCGGTACTCAACTGAAGAGACACAGTACCAAAGGAGTCCAGTCTTCGTCTTGGGTCCCTGGATAGCGTCCATGTCTCGCAACCATATAGCAAGACAGGAAGCACCAGGACTCTAAAGACTTGGACTTTCGTCCTTTTGCAGTGCCACACACCCCTTTCCAGCGACTTTTTCTTCATGAATGTCACTGGTGAGGTAAGCAAACCTCTCAACAAGGTCCAGACACAAAAGGGCAAGAAAAGAATCAGGAGATGAAACACAATGAAAACACAATGGAACACACGATAAAACTCGATATGTAAAGCAAGTCGAAGCAACACTGCACTAAGTCATAACCGGAAACAATAAGAATTTGCACACAAAGTATTGTCTTTTCTGTTTAAAGAATATCAGTACACTTAATCTTAATCTCCCGGCTGTGTTGGCTTATATATAAAGTGTTGCGTTAATGCCATCACAACAAGTGCCAACTCACAGTGCCATGGCAACGAACTACAAATGGCACAACCCACAGGGAAAAGCAAGACGGTGACAAGAAAACAAAATTATAACTCTAAATAAATTCAAACTTTTTATCTAAATAAACAAATATGTATTCTCTGACCGCAAAATATCGCCCAAAGAAATGTATTTAATAGAGACATTATAGACATATGACCTGAAAGTTTATCCAATTCGAATACGGCTGAAGGGTCTTCTCATGGCAGACGAAAAGTGGGATGTGCTCCAGTAAGTTGGAGACCGTTCTGAGCAAATGAAGACAGAAAAAGAAGCGCATGTACTGTAGTAGAGCACCGACTATGAGAGGAGGAAAAAGGAGCATACAGCGCAAGAAGAGAGTAAGAACGCAGGCTCAAACCGTCAGGTCTCCTGTCAGGTGATGACGGGCAAGAACAGCAAATGATGCAGCAGTGAAATATTACCCTACAGCGCTTAACTGAATTAAGATAGTTATAAACAAGATCTAAAGTACTCATGGGCATCACTAACGGGTGCAAAATGTGAGGTTTGGGACTGTGTTTGCAGCCGCCAGACACTGTTGGTCATTTGGTGGTGCACGACGTGCATACTGCATGGCTATTCTTCATTTGGTTACTGGCCATCCCACCCAAGCCATTACACACTGTTACACTTTCAATCATTCACCTTCTGAATCCCACCGACAGGAATCAGATGTCTACTCCTGCAGCACTGGACATAAGGCAGGAACCACTAACAACACACAGGGCGTCAATTCATCACAAGGCACCCAACACTGGCGCACGTGTCTGGATTTGTGGGAGGAAAGGAAAACCCCTGAAAAGCAGAGGGACCACCAGCTGTCTCCTTAATGTTGGAGGGTCAACCCTTGTGCCACCCTGCCCCTTTAAATAAAAAAATAAACTACCAGGAGACCTCCATGCACAAACGGAATGCTTAAGGCAACGTTGTTAGAAATTGTGCATTTAATATTTATCTCCAAGCAGTGGCGTTATTTATTTATTAAAGTGTGATGTTTTTGAAACACACACTAATCCAACTTAGAAGAGGGCCAATTTCTTTTCTTTTTTCTGCAGCAAAATGTACGACTACCCACATAAAATCAATAAACCTATCATCATAGCGAAATGAGTCATCAATTACAGCGCAGTAAGCAGTAACCTAGAATGCAACACAAGGAGCTCTTTACAGTTTGTCAGCATAAGATCAACCAGTTATACATGATTTTTAGGAAATCGACTGTGCTGCTGCCTGCACCGAGGGTCCTGTGTGTATCAGTTAGAATCAGCCTGACACATACAGATACTGCACAGATTTCAACATTTTCTTTTTAATAATATTGATTTTGATTAATTAATTTTTTTCCTCAATTTTAAGTAAAACAAGACGTCCCATTGTTTTATCTGTCAAACACAAATGTAAGTAAAGAAGAAAGGATCAGGAGATGGGACAAAAAAACTGCACCGAGGTGTAATGGTCAGCAAAACTCAAAAACTGGGAAGGCGATACACACATGGCAAGGTAAACAGCAGTGGAGCCGAAGGTTTAGATACAAAAGTGATCGTATTTTTAATCTGGACAAGAGAAATGGACTCCCTAATGGAGTTTCATAAATATTTAAATACCTGCTTACCCTTAATTTTGAATTTTATCCTGCATTATAATAGACAAAAAATTCATTTTCAGATCTTTGGTTAAATACCGTATATACTCGTGGATAAGTCAGGGACTTGATTTGGTATTTTATAAGTCAAATGCGTAAAACTCACGCTATTGGTCCAAGAGATGATGATGTGCTAACGCCCACCTGAGACAGTAACCATGGAGCACACGGCCTTTATTTTCTATGTATTGTGCCTACGTGACCACACGGTAACATCCAATCTATTCCAAAGTGACGTTTTGCACTGATTTGTATTTTTTTGTATCCCACACCCTCATACACCTTTATCATAAGAGCATCCCTTATCTACAATGGAGCGTTCGATCAGAAGAAAATATGAAGCTGGTTTTAAATGAAACGTCGTTGAAGTAGCAAAAGAAATTGGTAACTGCGCTGCTGCAACAAAATTCAACGCGTCTGAGAAACTGATGTGAGATTGGAGGAGGCAAGAAGATGTAAAAAAAAAATAATAAAAAATTAGGTGTTGCATTTTTGAACGGGCGTATAAGTCGGGGTCTGATTTAATGTTCGATTTTTCGGGTTTCAAGACCCAACTTATACGTGAGTATATACGGTAAATAGAAGATATGTTTACATTTCCCTATACCAGAGGTGGGCAAAGTCATTCCTGGAGGGCCACAGTGGCTGCAGGTTTTTGTTTCCGACCCAATTGCTTAATAAGAATCACTTACTGCTCTAGAAAAACTTCTGCTTCATTTTAGTTATCTCCCTCACTAAGATTTTGAACCCTTATTGCTTATTTAAGTCTTAAACAGCTGCATTCTCGGTTTTTAATTGCTCCTTATTAGCAATAAGATGCAAATGACAAAAGAAACCAGCAGTTATCCACTTTGCTTGTTCCCCTTTACACCTGTGTGTATTTATCGTGCACTATTTGGTTTAATTAAATACTTGGAAGGAAAGAGAAGAGAAAAAAGTGAAGGATTGAGAATTACAGTGGAACCTCGGTTTGCAAGCATAATTAGTTCCGGAAACGTGCTCGCAATCCAAAGCACTCGTATATCAAAGTGAATTTCCCCATAAGAAATAATGGAAACTCAGATGATTCGTTCCACAACCCAAAACTATTCATATAAAAATGATTAATACAAAATATAAAGTAAAATACATAATACAAATTAACCTGCACTTTACCTTTAAAAAGAATCATGGCTGGTGTGAGTTTCTAAACTCATATGGGATTCCACCCAACGGGACGACACGCGGAAGAGCGTCCCAAAGCAATCGCAGTCTCCCAGCGCTGTAGCAGTTCGCCGTATAAGCGCATCCAAAAAGATCGCAGACATGCTATAAGCGCCTGTCATCAATGGGTCATACAAGGAACATTATAAAGATCCCGCTACAATAAATAACAGCGCTGTTGCTGTTTCAAGCTGAATAAAGCTGGTGTTAAAGTACTGAGACTCAGCTTCGTGTTTTGGGGAGCAAGATGGGGACTCGCACTTCACAGCGCACACACACACACACA
>JANRMT010061414.1:21019128-21043804 GCA_026402145.1 Polypterus bichir lapradei
GTCATGAAAATAAAGAAAACACATTGAATGAGGAGGTGTGTCCAAACTTTTGGCCTGTACTGTATATAATTCACTAAGATCATGGCAAGCAAGACGCATAATTGCTAAGGAAGGAAGAGAAGGTAACAAAGGTAAAGAAAGCGATTGTTAAAGGATGTTAGCTAGTGGGCTGGCGTGGCACATGATAATGTCATCAGGCTGAGTCAGCACCGGCTTGCTTTGGAGTGTATTATTACAGCAGTTAACAACACGACCAGCTTTGAACTGAGTGCTCGACTACTGTCATTATTAACTTGAGAAACAGCGATCACAATCGAAACGAAGAAGGAAATTGTGCGGAAATATGAGAGTGGTGTTCGTGACCGATCTCGCTAATATGTACAGCATGTCGAAATCCACCATCTCGACAATTTTACAAAGAAAAGATTTGCATAAGGAGGCTCCTTCTAAACAATAACCAGCTTCCGTTTCATTCTCCTCCTCCTCCCTTCCTGCAGCCCACAGATGTCAAATTAAATAGTGAGTACAGTATGAAATTGTTGTTTCTGGTAGGCTAGGCACTTTTTATAACTTTTTGGTTAGTACATTAGAAAAATTATTGGTGTTTTGGTAAATTATGCACATTATACAACCCTTTTTTATTCTAAAAAGGTTAAGTAAGTGTTGCTGTGGGAGGTTCGGAGTGCATTATGGGTATTTCCATTATTTCTTATGGGAAAAATAGTCTTGACTTACAACCAACTTGAGTTACAACCAGCCCTCGCGAACGAATTGAGTTCGTAAGTCAAGGGTCCACAGTAACTCCTTTAGAGTTCTCATAGGTCTCTTGGTGGCTTCCCTCACTAGTCATCTTCTTGCATGATCACTCAGATCTTGTGAACGGCCTGCTCTACAACATTTAGGGCTGCGCCACCCTCCTAAAGACTGATTTCACAGAACTCCAAGGGATAGATATCCAGCGACTCAGATATTTTCTTATCTCCATTCCCAGAGCTGTGCTTTTCAATGATCTTTTCATGGAGTTGCCTGGAATGGTCTTTTGTCTTCAACATGTAGGCTAGGCCATCATAACTGACTCGCCACAAGGTGGGCCTTCCAGATAAGGGGCATCTATACTGCTATCAACTGCAGCCTCTTGATGACAGACGTGATTGTCTCCATTGAAGTACTCGTAATTCTGTGACTTCTTAAAAGTATTGACCACCCCAGTGACAATTTGGGTGTGACATATTAAAGGGTCTGAATGTTTATGGGATCAGTAATTTTGTGTTTTTACATGTGTAGTTAATTTAGACTATTTTGCAGAGATCTGTCTTCACTTGGACAATACCTTTTTTTTTTTTGGTGTTCATCAATGTCACAAAAAACAACACATATAGTGCATTATCATCATAAAAAAACAGGAATCTGAAAGAAGCAAAGTCACCTAATGCATGTGTCCCAAGGCCTTTAATGGAGTCATCTGATCCTTTTTACTTTCTCGTATAGAGAAAGTATTGGAATCCTCCAAAAATTCCATTTCGAGATTTTGATGAATTTCAATATTTTAGACCTCCCTGAGTCCAAAATGTATAATTTTTTTTTAAATGATCTCTGTATGTCTGTCTGTGTGTGTATGTAAACACGATAACATGAGTACACTTTCACTTGGGTCAACCAAATTTTACATACAGTATTAGGTACAAAACGTAGATTTCGATCAACTTTTGAGCTATTTCTGTTAACCGTAAGTGCTACTTTACCTTTTATTCATGCAGCTGCAGAGTCCGATTTAGTCAACTTTACAATTATAATAATTGTTCAATATATTATTAATTTGATTTGTTGATGATGGTTCTTTAATGTACATAATATAAAAATGTAATCATTATCTTATGGTTTACTCCTCAGAAAGCCATCTCCATATCCGAGTATATGAGTAAGTCTAGGGGAGACCGCTCCTGATTTTATTCTACTTCATACTGTGTCTTTCACCACCACAAGACACCAATCCATCAATTTTCGTGCTCACATAAACCAAATTTAGGGTTGTGGGAAGCCATGGTCCATCCTAGTATTCCAGACCAGTTGGCAACCAACTGCAGGGCACTTAGAGTCCCCTGTTAGCCCAGTCTGTATTCCACTGATATGTTGGATGAACACCACCACTGGCACAGGGCCCATAAAACGTGCCTCCTAGCCAGAGCGCCTACCGGCTGTCCTTCATACTCATTTTGATCCCAGATATACTGTAACGTCACTCCTAGCATGCTGTAGCTGCTCTAAAGCACAATCTGAGGCATGGGCTGGTTTTCACTCTGTACTTTAAAGAGTGATCAGGATCATCTGAACAAAGGACCAATCACTTTCAGAAAATGGAATGCACATATGGAGAAAAGCATGCTGGTTATCAATTCCTGTGGATTAGAACATGAATGAGGTTTGGAAAAGGCCATTCAGCCTCACGGAGAACATTAATTAAAAGTCACCTGGTGTATCCAAGTCACAGTAAGATCCTCCAAGGCGCTATACTGCTAAGCAACCTGCTCCATGTATTTAGCTAGTTATGAGAAGACATATTTTCTAACATAACATTCTCAGACCTGCTTAGTCCACTTCCAGGTCTCAGGGGTGTTGGAGCCCATCCAAGCAGTGTTTGTAAGAAGGCTGGATGCAGCGCTGCACCGGGTGCCAGTTTATTGCATTGCCCACTCATTCTTACACTTGGCCACTTGACCCTCACTGTAACAGACGTGTCTTTTTGGTTGTGGAGGAAACCCTGAAGATCCCACGCAGACAAAGGGAGAATGTGGAACTCCACACTTCGAATCCAGACCTGTGAGGCAGCAGCACTAGCCAATGTATCAATGTGTTGTCATTTGTGTAAAGCTTACCCAAAAGCAACTTCCGCCTCTACTACAGGGTGTTAAATAAGAGCTGGCACCCACCCTAATTTTAAAGCTTTGCATTTCCTCACCTAAATTCCATTCATATAAAATGAAAAGATTCAAATCCCTCATTCTTTGTCCCATCTTGGCATTTTTCTGGACTTTTTCCAGTCCTGGGTATGTCTGCCTTGTGCTATGGCCACTAGAAGTAAAAAAGGGTGGGGACAGCCTTTCATGACCCCCACACCGTTTGTTTTATAATTCAACATTCAGACAATTTTGATGAAAACAGAACAATCTAACAACACGTCTTTGGGGATATGAGAGGAAAGTGGTTGGGAAAACATCTGTGCAGAGTACACAGTCAATAGCCAGGTGCAGGGGTTCAAGCACAGGACACTGAGGCAGCCATGCCAACCACATGGCCTCTGTGCTGTCCTGTTAAAATGAAATTAAATGAAAGATAACACAACTGGAGGATTTACTCCCCACATACGCTGCGCAGTTAAGCCACCATTAATGTGACCAATCTGCCACGGTGTAATATGGTGGAAAGTCCAGAATCTGATAGTCAGAGGGCTAGACGGAGGATAAAGCATGGACATTCTTCAGGATTTCACACTTTAAAACATAAAAGTAAAATTGACAAATAACTTACAAGACACTGTGTGCTTTCTTATGAGTACATGCAGCAAATGTTGTGGGCTGTCGTGCTGTGCGTCTTTTAGTGAAACCAAATGTGGAAATGCAGAACTACAATGTCACATTTTCAATTTCAGCCTCATTTTCAGTACAGAATATCAGTAAACCATTTGGCATATTTTTATTGTAATTTCAGCAACAACTTTAGGCCCATGCAGTATTTGTTTGAAAATAAAAGAATCATTTCAGGTAGGACCCCATGTTGGACCATTTGTGAAA
This sequence comes from Polypterus bichir lapradei, assembly GCA_026402145.1. Lineage (NCBI taxonomy): Eukaryota > Metazoa > Chordata > Cladistia > Polypteriformes > Polypteridae > Polypterus > Polypterus bichir. The sequence goes on from JANRMT010061414.1 coordinate 21,022,917, forward strand.
AATATGTCGCGTATCAAAAATGTGATTGTCACTTTCCCATCTAAATTGTTCATGTAATCGGGAAGAGAAGTCACTCCAGGATCGATTACCGAGGAAACAGATTTCTGATATCTAAGTCGGAAAAAGTGCCCCACACTGAAACTGAGTGGTCTGTATGTTGTGATGCTCACCTGACAATCACGTGGTGCAGTGGGTCCCTGGAAGTGTAACTTGCTTTGACAGGGCATCTCAGTAAAAGCTTTTTGAAAATATTCAAATCCTTCAGTCTTTGTGCCATCCTGGCATTTCTCTGGACTTTTTCCAGTCCTGGTATGTCTGCCTTGTGCTATGGCAACTAGAAGTGCAAAAGGGTGAGACCCTTTTTGAAAATCACGATCAACAGCACCATAGTGCTTTACAACAACAACAGCAATATTTATTTCTATAGCACCTTTTCATACAAATGATGTAGCTCAAAGTGCTTTACTGGATGAAGAATGAGAAAAAAAGACAAAATATATAAAAATAAAATTAAACAATTCTAATTAACTAATTAATCAGAATAAAAGTAAGGTCCAATGGCCAGGGAGGACAGAAAAAACAAACAAAAAAAAAAACTCTAGACGTCTGGAGGAAAAAACAAAATCTGCAGGGGTTCCAAGGCCACAAGAACACCCAGCCGCCTCTAGGCATTCTACCTAAAATAAATGACCTCAATCAGTCCTCATGGTTTTCAGGCTTCACATGGAAGAACTTGATGATGATGGTCATGTGGACCTCTGGTCTTCAATCCATCAATGTAGGGACAGCACGCTGCTTTGATCAGGTGGTGGTGGCACAGATCGACACCACAGAAAACAGGAAAGAGAACAGAAGAGCAAGTAGGGGTTAGTACGGATTTCATGCTTTATGGGCGTGTGGGGTCATTAGTCATGTCAGGCCTGTGAAGTTAGCAGATTTTGATGGTCATAGGGAGCACTGAAGTCAACTCCTTTTGGAAAGTCTCTGAAATGGTGTGATTCATTGCCTTGTAATGGTAGTAGTAACTGCAGAAGAAGTCATACTAGTGCTGATACTGACATGTGTATAGAGGACACTGAAATTCTTCCCCACATGTGCTCATCCACTGCCACGTGCAAAAGTTCGCTGACGACACTGCTATCGTGGGCTGCATTAGGAGCAGCAGGAGGAGGAGTATAGGAACCTAATCAAGGACTTTGTTCAATGGTGCGACTCAAACCACCTACAACTGAACATCAGCAAAACCAAGGAGCTGGTGGTGGATTTTAGGAGGCCCAGGCCCATCCTGGACCCCGTGATCATCAGAGGTGACTGTGTGCAGACCTATAAATACCTGGGAGTGCAGCTGGATGATAAATTGGACTGGACTGCCAATACTGATGCTCTGTGTAAGAGAGGACAGAGCCAACTATACTTCCTTAGAAGGTTGGCGTCCTTCAACATCTGCAATAAGATGCTGCAGATGTTCTACCAGACGGTTGTGGTGAGTGCCCTCTTCTACGCGGTGGTGTGTTGGGGAGGCAGCATAAAGAAGAAGGACGTCTCACGCCTGGACAAACTTGTTAAGAAGGCAGGCTCTATTGTACGAATAAAGCTGGACAGTTTAACATTTGTAGCAGAGCGACAGGCGCTAAGCAAACTCATGTCAGTCATAGAGAATTCACTGCATCCACTGAACAGTGTCATCTCCAGGCAGAGAAGTAGCTTTAGTGACAGACTTTTGTCACTGTCCTGCTCCACTGACAGACTGAGGAGATCATTCCTCCCCCACACTATGCGACTCTTCAATTCCACCCGGGGGGGTAAACGTTAACATTATACAAAGTTATTGTCTGTCTGTTATACATGCATTATTATCACTCTTTAATTTAATATTGTTCTTTATCAGTATGCTGTTACTGGACTATGTGAATTTCCCCTTGGGGTTAATAAAGTATCTATCTATCTACCTATCTGTCTATCTATCTATCTAGAGCTCTCCTGCCTGCTTTCTATAGCTGTTTTTCTCACCCTTTTTTGTGCCATGACCCAGTTTTCCCTTCTTAAGTTTATTCCTTACCTACCAGCAGGGTGGAATGGGGACGTGGTGAGTGCCCCTTCGTAAAACAAGAGTTCACCTTGGTAAAACGAGCACGAATGCAAGTGCTTACACCTTCAAATGCTCTACTTGAACCACCGCGACCAACTTGGGGACTTAGTAATGGCAACAAGTGACCCAATGGCGATAGCCTGCACCCCAAAAGCGGGTCATGAGCCAGTGGTTGAGAAACGCTGCTCTTCAGCATCACATTTACCATCAGGACACCCAATGTGTCTCGAGGTCACTCGCCACTGACAAGGAGAGGTACTTATTGGTTACACGTGCTGGTGTTTCTCTTGCCATGGGCTTCATTGGGCCCATGGCCCGTTTGTTGCCATTCTGTTTCAGGTTCTGCAACAGCAAAATCCTTAGACCACCTAACAAAGGAAGCACTGGAATGGAGGCCTTACCTTTTGTAGACTGGTTGGGTTCAGTTGTGTTTTGTCTATTATTTTCACAGCAACCTGAAAGAAAAAAGAAAGCTGCAATTAATATAAATATTCTGAGGAATCTTAACACAACGCACACCTCCACATATAACTGGTGTAAAAGTGCCAGAAAACAAAAAACAGTGCAGCGTGGGATGTGCTATAAGAAATTTACGAAGACTTTTTAGCCCTGTCACAGCTGCTCTGGGTTTAGAAAATGAGTGGATGGATGGATGGGTGGATTGTTCGTAATTCACATTTTTGGCAACATTACTGTAACTTCCTTCACTGTATCCAAATAATGTCAAAGGACAATAACTGCAAGGAAAGAGCAGCTTATATCACAACGTTTTTTTAGTAAAAATAACCACAAATCTTAACAAGCAAATAGGGAAAATGCAAATTATTATGTCCATATAAAAATGAATTTTTCAGGAACAGGATAAACAAAATGACCACTGAATGATGAACTTTAGAACAGTGATAAGATCAAAATGTGCCAGAGGACGTTTTTGAGTCCTGCAAACTCAAAGGGACCACTTTGCCCTGAGGTGACTCTAAATATTTAGAAACGTCAAGAAGTCATCTAAGAAACTGTCGAAGCATTGTTCTGCTATTGGACTGTGAGACAGAGCAGACAAACAGGTGACAGAGACACAGAAACAAGGTGCGAAGTAGGAGAATAGTCAGTAAAATAGAGATTCAGTTAGCCAAAGGACAAACTAAAAGTTGTAAATCCAATGTCACTACGCTTGTAGCAGTGCTATGGGGGATTGAAAATGCAACTCCTAGCAGACCCTGCAGTGGCCCTTATTGGTCATCTACTTAGGGTGCCGGGGCTGTTGGGTACAAGGAGGCCAGCATGACATTTAAAAAAGGGCCAGTAATACAAAAAGGGGAGAAGTATTTTGTGTTTCGGTCGGTCTACCTTCCGTTCTGAAACCTGTGGATTCTTGTTTTGTCCTGGATCGTGTCTTGTTTTGGGCTATGGTCTGTCTGGTGTCTTCCTGCACATGAGGACTGTCCAAGGATTTGACTAATCCAGTGAAGAAAGGAGCATTCCTGATCCCATTCACCCATCTTCATCTCATCAGGAAATACCGGTAGGACTATCTTTACATTCCCATTCAACGTGCTGATCTCTGGACTATCTACCTCCATCATTGCATTTCATCTGTTGCCATTTTCTATGGACATTATAGTGATTGTTTATTGTTGTGGTTTGTGTTTATTGTACATCGCCATAAAGGGACTGGGGTAGGATTATTGTAGTTATATTTCGTTAACTACTGTTTAATTCTTTCTTTAATTGTTTTATTACCGGTTGCTTTTTTTGTCACTGGTTGTGAGTGTGTGTGGGTCGGGCCAAGGCTGGGTGCGTCCCTGGAATCTCCACCAAAAAAAATAAATGAATCACCGTCTCTTCAACGCAGCACTGGACCGCTACACACTTTTAAACCATGATGCGATTCTCTAATCAAGTTGGTTCTTTAGTAAGTCTTTCCTATTCATCTCTATAAGTTCACACACTTGTTCAATGTAATTTTGTTACAAACACATCTAGTGTTATGATTTACACTACTTTGAATTTTTTTCTGACCTTGCCCTATATGTCTATCAATGCCCTTCTTGTTTCCGGTGGCATTTTTTCTGATGTGTTGAATTCATGTTCAACATTTACAAAATGATTTGAATGCAATTTAAAAATGTTAAAAATGTTTTGAGTTTTAACAGGGTGTTATGGTTATTTTTCAAGGGCGCCGTCATTAGGTGAACTGTTTCATTTACGGCTGTTATGGTGGACTAGGAAAGCACAGGATGTGAAGTCATTGACACGATTCTTTTAAACATCATCCAAGTTTACCGATTTTTCAAAACAAAACTTTTGTGTTAGTGTGTCTTCATGTGAGAATGTGGATATTGGAGTCTTTGCTTTGATTTTTGTCTTCGAATTCTGGTTTTGGAATTCCATTTAGGACTGAATCTCCTGTTTTGACTTCTTGTCTTCGTTTAATGACTATGCCGTGGTTGTTAGCAATACATCTGCCTTCAAGATGGCAGAACAATTAGACTCTGTCTGGCGTTTTTGATATGTTTACCTTTATTTCTGGTAGTGTAATTGACAGTCTGTTTTGTGTTCAGACCTCTGCAGTCACCTCTATCTTGAGCATGGTTTGTTGCAGTTGATGTCATGTTGTTTACGGTTACAATTCTAAGTTACATTTTACTTTAGTTTTGAATACAAGTTGGCATTATTATTTTTATGTGCTTAACAAATAAAATATTTAACATCTGGTTTATGCCTCAATCTTAGATTCCTGGAGGTGGATCCCATTGCCATTACATGACTGCAAGTTATGCAGCACATGATGTCATTGAGTCTCTATATAAAATGGCAGCATCCATCACCTTCAAGGATCATAGCGCGAGTCAAAGACGCATCTAAAAAAGCTTCTTGCTTAAAAAAACAAATTGTAGTTGGGATCAGGATCGATTTGGTTTTAAACTTCCTTTTCTCTCTTCAACTGCTCTGATTCTGTTTTCATGTTGCTTTTTAATGCCTTCATCTCCCGGTTAGATAACCTCTCACAACAATTTGCTTTTTTGCATTGCGTCCTCACCCACCATAATCTATCATCTGTACGGGAGGAGTGAAAGCATTAGATACATCAAAAAGTTCGATCTTCGGTTTTTGATGGATCACAACGTTTTAGGGTCCCCTGATACTGAAACACTGATATCTGTCTGTGTGTGTTTGTGTGTCTGTGTGTCAATGTGGACAATCTAGAGCTAAAACGACTGGACAGAAAAATACCAAACTCGTAAGCCTGTTACGAGATGGCAGTGTGCTGATTAGTTTTTGAGCCAGATCATGAAAGAGAAAGAGGCACTTCTAGAGGAACCCTCAAATACAGTAATTCTGCTATTACCGTATATACTCGCATACAAGTCGAGAAATTGATCATAAAATCAGACCCCGACTTATACGCCCATTCAAAAATACGAGTTATTTATTTATTTTTTTTACATCTTCTTGCCTCCTCCAGTATCACACCAGTTTCTCAGATACATTGAATTTTGTTGCAGCAGCACAGTTACCAGTTTCTTTCGCCACTTCAACGACTTTTAATTCAAACCAGCTTCATATTTTCTTCTGCTCCAACGCTCCATCGTAGATAAGGGATGCTCTTATGATAAAGGTGTATGAGGGTGTAAGATGCAAAAAACACAAAACTGTGCAAACATTGCTTCGGAATAGTTCAGGTGTTACTGTGTGGTCACGCAGGTACAATACATAGAAAAAAAAAAGGCAGTGTGCCCCGTGGTTACTTTCTCAGGTGGGCGTTAGCATATCGTAATCTCTTGGACCAATAGTGTGAGTTTTCTGCATTCGACTTATTACGACGACATTATAAAATACTAGAAATTATACGCTAAAATCAAGCCCCAACTTATATGCAGGAGAACTTATCCATGAGTATATACGGTAATTATGAATTCCTCTCGTCAATTGCTATCATAATGACCTATTTTATGATCAAAAACATCAGAAATGTTATAGAATAGTTCAGGTAACTTGGTTCCTACGGCACAAAGCTTACTGACGCTCACATCCAAATTATTTTTTTCAATTTGCCCAAAAATAAAGCATCCGTTGCTTGTCACATGATTTTGACGACATGTGGCGTGTGATGGCCACACCACAGTAAATGCATCAGAATGTTAATCCTTCAAAACAAACTGTGATACAAAATAATTCTTTGGTGTTTTTCTAGTTCAGAACTCAACTTTGATTTTTATTTTGTGTTTCAGGTCAGTCAAAAGACTGCTTAGTACCATCACAAATTAGATCCCTGCGCACAGAACCGATTATTTCTTTTCTCTAAAGCAAAACATTGCTTATTTATTTTGTGCACAATCAATTAACTAAAATGTAAAATGTTTAACTTTTCTGATTGCCTTCTTGTCCAAGCATTTATGAAAGTCATACAGCTCATAGTAGCCATGTTGTCATGGGTCACATGGCATGTGAATTCCACACAACTTCACGGCAACCAGACATAAAAAATGGCAGCATCCATGAAAAAATAGTGAGGTGCAGACATCATGCAGTAACAAAAAAACACAAAAAAATGAAACTAAATGAAAGAAAAGTTCCTAACAAGTAGCATCCCTCCCACCAAATCAGACATTACATGGCAACTAATTATTACCAATCTGTGTTGGCACCAGTGCCATTCCTCTATTAATGGGTCGAGACCAAAACCACAAAATGACTACTTTTAGCAGTGAAACATGGACAGATTATGAGAAACAAAGTCAAGAGGCAAGTATCAATAACACACAGCTGTCAATGAAACAATGAAAAAATAGATGCTAGTTTCCAGCAGGACATAGAAATGTGCAGACACATAAAATGTGAGATTGTGGTGACATAAGCATTTAAAATGGGTAGTAACAGTTTCACCTCATGGCTTAGCTCAAATGGATTTGAAGCAACAAAAACATTTAGTGTAGAACACCAGAGACCGTGGAGATTAAGGAAAGAGCGGCTGTTCAATACCCATAAATGTGCCTTCATGGTGAAATCTCACTGGAGAAATTCCTGAGCACATTCTAAAAATATTAAGTTCAGTAAGAGAGATTACACCAACCATCTTGAAAGACAAGCATGTGATTAACACTGATAGGCCTCTGGAGACCTGATCGACTTGTTCTGTCTGGTCACTGGTTTGTGAATGACACCTCCAAAAGCGACTAATAGAAAACTCTCAAAGACAGGTAATGAAGCATGGACCATGATCAAAATCAGCATGTGCAGGATATCACTCTCCACAGAAATATTAATATTTCTTCAAAGTGGTAACATTTTCAGGGTCACAGAATTCTTTCCCACAACAACCAGACCTGCAGTGCAATCTATAGTTGACTAGCATGTCTACAGTGAAGTCCTTGGAGATATAATACCACACTGGGGACCCCGTGGACCTGCAGGCTGGTGACTAGGACCTTTGTACTTTGTACCTTTTTTGGTCAGTTGTTAAAATATCAACAAACTTGAAACAGACTCTTAGCTACAGAGAAATGAACTATGGTTTTAGTAAGTAAAAAACTAGGCTTCTGTATGGACATTATTCTTCTTCTTTCAGCTGCTCCTGTTAGGGGTCGCCACAGCGGATCATCTTCTTCCATATCTTTCTGTCCTCTGCATCTTGTTCTGTTACACCTATCACCTGCATGTCCTCTCTTATCACATCCATAAACCTTCTCTTAGGCCTTCCTCTGTTCCTCTTTCCTGGCAGCTTAATCCTTAACAGCCTTCTCCTAATATACTTAGCATCTCTCCTCTGCACACGGCCAAACCAACACAATCTCGCCCCTCTGACTTTGTCTCCCAAATGTCCAACTTGAACTGACCCTCCAATGTACTCATTTCTAATCCTGTCCATACTCGTCACGCCCAATGTAAATCTTAGCATCTTTAACTCTGCCACCTCCAGCTCTGTCTCCTGCTTTCTGATCAGTGCCACCGTCTCCAACCCATATAACATAGCTGGTCTCACTACCGTCCTGTAGACCTTCCCTTTTACTCTTGCTGATACCCGCCTGTCACAAATTACTCCCGATACTCTTCTCCACCCATTCAACCCTGCCTGCACTCTCTTTTTGAAATTTCTTCCACAATCCCTGTTACTCTGTACTGTTGATCCCAAGTATTTAAACTCATCCACCTTCGCCAACTCTACTCCCTGCATCCTCACCATTCCAGTGACTTCCCTCTCATTTACACACATGTATTCTGTCTTGTTCCTACTGACCTTCATTCCACTCCTCTCTAGAGCATATCTCCACCTCTCCAGGATCTCCTCAACCTGCTCCCTACTATCGCTACAGATCACAATGTCATCAGCAAACATCATAGTCCACGGGGACTCCTGTCTAATCTCGTCTGTCAACCTGTCCATCACCATTGCAAATAAGGGCTCAGAGCCGATCCCTGATGTAATCCCCCCTCCAACTTGAATGCATCCATCGCTCCTACCACAGACCTCACCACTGTCACTCTTCCCTTGTACATATCCTGTACAACTCTTACGTACTTCTCTGCCACTCCCGACTTCCTCATACAATACCATAGCTCCTCTCGAGGCACCCTGTCATTTACTTTCTCCAGGTCCACACAGACACAATTTAACTCCTTTTGGCCTTCTCTAAGCTTCTCCATCAACATCCTCAGAGCATACATTGCATCTGTGGTGCTCTTTTTTGAAATGAAACCATACTGCTGCTCACTAATCATCACCTCACTTCTTAACCTAGCTTCCACAACTCTTTCCCATAACTTCATGCTGTGGCTCATCAATTTTATTCCCCTGTAATTATTACAGTCCCGCAAATCCACCTTATTCTTAAATATCGGCACTAGTACACTTCTTCTCCGCTTCTCAGACATCCTCTCACTTTCCAAGATTCCATTAAACCATCTGGTTAAAAACTCCACTGCCATCTCTCCTAAACCCCTCCATGCTTCCACAGGTATGTCATCTGGACCAACGGCCTTTCCATTTTTCATCCTCTTTATAGCTGTCTTTTCTTCCTCCTTGCTAATCCGTTGCACTTCCTGATTCACTATCTCCACATCATCCAACCTCTTCTCTCTCTTGCTCTCTTCATTCATCAGCCTCTCAAAGTACTCTTCCCATCTGCTCAACACACTCTCCTCGCTTGCGAGTACGTTTCCATCTTTATCCTTTATCACCCTAACCTGCTGCACATCTTTCCCAGCTCAGTCCCTCTGTCTAGCCATTCGGTACAGGTCCTGTTCTCCCTCCTTAGTGTCCAACCTGTCATACAACTCATCATACGCCTTTTCTTTAGCCTTCGCCACCTCTCTCTTCACCTTGCGCCTTATCTCCTTGTTCTCTTGTCTACTTTCTGCATCTCTCTGACTATCCCACTTCTTCTTCACCAACCTCTTCCTCTGTATATACTCCTGTATTTCCTCATTCCACCACCAGGTTTCCTTTTCCTCCTTCCTCTGTCCAGATGTCACACCAAGCACCCTTCTTCCTGTCACCCTTACTACATCTGCTGTAGTTTCCCAGCTGTCTGGTAACTCTTCACTGCCACCCAGTGCCTGTCTCACCTTCTCCCTAAACTCAACCTTGCAGTCTTCCTTTTTCAACTTCCACCATTTGATCTTTGGCTCTGCCTTCCCTCTTTTCCTCTTCTTGATCTCCAACGTCATCCTACAGACCACCATCCTGTGCTGCTTAACTACACTTTCCCCTGTCACCACTTTGCAGAATTCAATCCCCAATCAACTCTTCTGCATAGGATGTAATCTACCCGTGTATATCTTCCTTCACTCTTGTACGTAACCCTATGTCCCTATGTTCCTCCCTCTTCTTAAAATACGTATTCACCACAGCCATGTCCATCCTTTTGGCAAAATCCACTATCTTCTGACCTTCTTCATTCCTCTCCTTGACACCATACCTACCCATCAACTCCTCATCTCCACTGTTCCCTTCACCAACATGCCCATTGAAATCTGCCCCAATCACCACTTTCTGTCTCTTGGGTACACTGTTCATCACTTCATCCAACTCACTCCAAAAATCTTCTTTCTCACCCACTGCACACCCAACTTGTGGTGCATATGCACGAACAACATTCATCATCACACCTCTACTTTCCAGCTTCATAATTACTCTGTCTGACACTCTTTTCACCTCCAAAACACTCTTGACGTACTGTTCCTTCAGGATAACCCTATCCCATTTCTCCTCCCATCCACACCATGATAGAACAATTTGAATCCACCTCCGATCCACCTGGCCTTACTCCCCTTCCATTTAGTCTCTTGCACGCACAATATATCAACCTTCCTTCTCTCCATCATATCGGCTAACTCTCTCCCCTTACCAGTCATGCTGCCAACATTTAAAGTTCCTACCCTCAGTTCCACTCTCTTTACTTTCCTCCTTTCCTCCTGCTTCCAGACACGTCTCCCGACTCTTTTTCTCCTTCTTCTTCTTCTGTTTGGACATTAAAAAGGCTAAAAAATGCTAGACAGTATTCATAGTCTAAGTTCTTTCCTAAAGTCATATCAAATAAACCCTAAATAATTCATTGTTTTTTAAAGTACTGCCATACTTGGCAATCGTGGGGTCTTTCCTTTGATTTTACGCAAATCTCCGATGTCTGCGGCCATTATTTATAATGGCCTTGTGATGATGTCACACACTGTTTTGCTGTCACACCATGTGCATAGCAATGGATGTCACTGTCATCAATAATGATGAGCTTTTCATTTTGCAAACAGTTTTACGAAACACTTTAAACTTTGTTTTGCATGTGATTTCTAAAATTCCAAACACAAAACTCACTAAAGAAAACGTTTGTAGGTTAGGGTTGGAAAGTGCAGAACGTTGCCCCATAAGGGTTTTTCCACAGCCGGAACTGCTGGTCGGTTTCCTCCACTGCCCTCTTGTGTTGCTCAGAACATAAAGGTGGCTCCACACAATATCACCACAGCACCTATCTGACGCCCCACTCATTTAGGTGCCAAGGTAACACCAGGTGTAACACCGTCTTCCCTTAGTTTCCCCAACTCCAAAAGCTGACCGCTGGCAACCACATACCCAGGCTAAAGGATTATAGCAGCCGGGAAGGGAAGTATTTGCAGGTTATTTATTCTCTAGCCCCCTTTGTAAGCTCTGCCCCATAATAAACTGTGCTGTGCTTTTGCACATGAAGAGAATAAGGATGACATTATAATAAACTGTATGAGCAAATGAAGTGGACTTCGCTTTTTGCAGAACACATTTTTTTATGCTAAATTTTTGGTGAAGCGAAAGTGAAGTTTGGCTGTGGAGAGTCGTCAACAATATGGCAGCATCCATTAGAAACAAAATACAAAATGTCAGTGCCTCTCAAACAAATTGGACATGCAAATACATCACAGAAAACAATAAAAATAGCCATCAGTGCTAGAAATAATAAAAAATAAAGAAGGGACAGGTTTGGAAAAATGAAGCTCTATGCGTTTCTAACATTTGAAATTTGAATTAATTTGACTCTTCTCTTAAATATTTCTCTTCAGCAATATTTTTAACCAGCTGATGAAGCAAATATAAAACTTTACAACAACTTAACAAAGTGGTTCACTGACAAAGCAGACTTTAAAAGCAAGTTGTTACAAAAAAAGCTAAATGTAAATATCCTGAATTTCCTTGGAATTCACTAATCCAACATTACATATATAATAATGTTTGAATTTTTATACTTAGTACAGATTTTAAGCAGTATGTTTCAATTACTGAACAGAGAAAATCAGAATACAGGTAGTCCCCAATTTACGGACTTACGACCTACGACTTACGAACGGGGCCGCAGCTGCGACGCATGCGCCTCAGTAACTGCCGCTCCGTCATCTTCGGCCTGGGGATGCTGCAAGCGGTGGCTAGACGGAGGCTGGAGGGGGGTGAATTCACTGCTTGCGCAGTGTAGTGTCCCTTGGGCGGCACCTGGCGGCAAGCGGTGACCCGTGGTCCATAGTCTCCAGGGCCACAGCTATCGCTTGTATGCAGGACCGAGGCTTGATGGGGCATTTCGCTGCCCGCCCATCATGCCACAGCAGCTATTGCTCCTGACTGGATGCAGGCTGGATGGAGCAGAGGGGGGTGTTTCACTGCCCGCCCCCCAAACACACACGGCTGCTCTGTTCGTTCTCAGTGGGCGGCTGGTAATGCTGCAAGCGGTGACCTGGTTGTGGCTGAACGGAGACCACTGAGGGTGAACGGGGCGGCAGGGTGTGCATCGGATGGCTGCCTGTTGAATGGGGACAATTCACTACCTGCCTTTGGCCGCACCATGTTCATTCTCGGTGGGCGGACGCTGCAGGCAGCATACTGTAGTGAAGGTGACTGTGAGGTGGGCTGGTGATGAACTGCCCCTCGCCGCCCCCATTCATTCTCAATAGCAAGCCTGCTTGTACTGTTATGCACATAGCAGAAAGTTGTCTCTGGTCAGTACATCAGACGTGTTGACGACTGGTGCCTTCCTGCTGTGATAGCGTTTACAGTGCTGTGGAGAAGAGCTCATCTTAATCTTTTGTCTTCACCCTTCAAGAAGGTCTTTACTTAGATAAATCTGGCAGCTTATGATGATACCATTCTTTATGAACCCTATGCTGAAATCCCCCAAAGATTATAAACCCCCGTCAATTGCTGTTACACTGGGGTATCCCCACTTCTTCCACACATTAAATTTTAAGCCCTTATTGTATTTTGATATTTATGAATGCCAGTACTTGTTTACCTAAATGACAGTTGGGTAACTACTTGATAGATATAAAAGGATTTTAAAGCTGTCATTACTTTTTGTGTTTGTTCATTTTATATTGCATCACAAAAAACAGCACACTATTGTTCCATTCAGTAATGGAGGTACTTTAATAAAATGCCATCAAATGGGATTTCTGTTTTTGTCATGGTATCAAAAGGTACCAAGTATTGTCAATGTTCACTGGTACTGGTATCAAATACACACATTCATCACGACTCTGCAGTTATCACTTAATGACTACTTTAAGTCCGCTAAGCTTCCAGCACAGCACTTCGATTACATCATTAGTATCTCGGGTCTCCAAGGGATCCATCTTGCTGAATTAATCCCAAAGAGAGCTTGTCCACCGCTAACTGCACACACACTGGCATCTGTGAGTTTACATGTCTTAGCAAGAACAACAGCTAGAGATGTTATCAGCCATCGCAGGATAGCTGTTTGAACAATGTTTGCGGCAGCAGGGCAAGTTAAATAAAGCTGTCGGGAAGCCCCCTTGTAACTGAAAATGGCCGGCAGAAACCAAGTATTCATTTGCAGGAGGACTGAAGTGTTTAATTGTGTGATAATAGTTACAAGACGGCGGCACGGTGGCACAGTGGTAGCACTGCTGCCTCGCAGTAAGGAGACCTGGGTTCGCTTCCCGGGTCCTCTCTGTGTGGAGTTTGCATCTTCTCTTCACGTTTGTGGGTTTTCTCCAGGTGCTCTGGTTTCTTCCCACAGTCCAAAGACATGCATGTTAGGTGCAGTGGCGATCCTAAATTGTCCCTAGTGTGTGCTTGGTGTGTGTGTGTCCTGCGGTGGGCTGGCGCCCTGCCCGGGGTTTGTTCCTGCCTTGTGCCCTGTGTTGGCTGGGATTGGCACCAGCAGACCTCCGTGACCCTGTAGTTAGGATATAGTGGGTTGGATAATGGATGGATGGATAACGAATGGATGGATGGATAGTTACAGTTCTTCACAAATAGAGGCAGCAAGACAGATTCTACTTGTAGTGACTGTGAAGCATATGAATATGATGATGGCGCTAAACCGTAAACTAGGATGGCACTTGTGAATTTGCATGGTGTGACAGGAGTGTTGAGCAGCGCTGCTCACTGGCAGCTCTGGCAGATACAGATGATCCCTCACAGTATTTCAGCCTGCGTAGTACAGCACAGGTTTTAAGAAAACCAACAGTCATGCTTAGCGACTGATCAAGCACAGCACTCTGAAATGCAATTCCAGGTTGTACATGCGGTCTGATGACACTTGTGATGGACTACTGTTTGTTTTTTGTGTTTACAAGACATAATTCAGAAGCCTGAAGTTGAAAAGCATCGAGTCATATCATATGATATATAATTACTGAGTTGTCAGTTTTTCCATTGAACAAAAGGTAAAGTTTCCTGCTAAACTGACAAAAGGGTCCAGTGTGTGCAAACTGCTGATATATTATTATTTTTTCCTCAGTTTTACCTTCAAAACTGAAAATGCCCAATTTTCTTAAAATAATTTGGCACTAGAATAATGGAATTGTGTGGCTTTTCAAATCAATTGGTGGCCCCAAAGACTCCATACAATAAGTACATCGCAAACATACCCTCTTTAATAAAACCCCTGTGTGTGTGTGTGTCTTCTGGTGAAGTGCGCATGTGCGGGGCTGTGTCACGCATCGCACCGTGCCCGCCCATGCGCACGGCACCGTGGACGCACACACACTGGAAGCTGGGCACACAGTGAATGGCCTAGCCGCGGCTGTGCATGATAAGCAAATAAAGCACATACACTGGAAGCTGGGCAGACAGTGAATGGCCTAGCCGTGGCCGCATGATAAGGAAATAAAAGACATCATTGCTGGGGAGAGTGCTGATTGGGTAGTCGCAACCGTGCACATAAAATCCGTTGCTGGGCAGACGCTACACATACAATAATCAGCTCCATGCCACCACAGATTAAAATACTTGCTGGGGACCTGCACAGTACTTGCTGGGGAGACGCCACAGGCACGATTATCAGCTGCACGCCACACATTACATCAGTTGCTGGGGACACTCTGCTGATTGCCTACTGTTGTGACAGAAAATTAAAGTCATATTACGGACATCAAAGCCAGTATTACTGTCAGAGAAAATTAAAGGCACACAATACACTGACGCATATTACAGCCACATACAAGCCAGTATTGCTGTAAGAGAAAATATTACGGATGTATCTACTAACAACATGCCACCCAAAAAAAAAGGACACGTCAAGTAGGACAAAAGACACAGACAATCAAATCCTATATAAGCAACATCTCCTGGAAGAACGGTCAGCTCAACAAGTAAACATCAACAAAAGAAAGGCTGAAAGACAAAGAAAAATATGAGCAAATAGATTGATTGAAGAAAAAGAAAATGAGCGTCAGAAAAACGCTAAAAGATAGAGAAGGGCTCAGAAGAGCAAACCTTACAAAAAGTTGGCATTTACTTGCCAGAACCAGTATTCAGCCACGGTCAGTTATATGTTGCATTATCAAGAGTTAGAAGTTTTCCAGAAGTTGTTGTCAAGGTTGTAGATGGTCCTGAACAAGGCAAACTCTTGCCAAACTCAGACAGAATATTTACAAGAAATGTTGTCTATAATGAAATTTTATAGAAAAATTTCATGAGGTAAAAAAAATAGAAATTTTTTCCTAAATATCTTCTTCAGATATTGTGTATTACAGATTGTTACAAAGTTTTACACTAAGGCAATATTAATTATACTTACTATATTTTCATATACGTTTCTATTTTATTTTTATTATTATTTTACTTTAGGCTTCTTGCAAAAATATTTTTGACAAAAAAAAATTAAGACAACAAACAGAATGAGGTCAAGGTCCCTTGCCATTTAATATAGACTGTTCCTACTAATGTTTATGCACTACTGTTCTAGCGCCTGCTATTGTAATGGGCTTAATGTCTAGTCAGGCCAATAATGTTTCAGATTCATCTCGAAAAAGGAAATAAAGGAAGTCAAAATATACGCTGGGGTCATAACCAGAAATTCAGTTGAAGGTACGAGCAGATATATCTGCAAACTCTGAAAGAAAATGCCTGAAAAATTCACTCTTTTGACCACTCAGCATTAAGGTCGTGACTCATGTGACCACGGCCATAACAACTGACAACAAATTCAAAAAGTAGCGTGAAAACAAACAGTAAATTTGCAGGATATAAAATTAATTTCAAAACATTAAAACTAACTATTAAAAAATGTTCCTAGGAGTCTATAAAAATAAGAATGAAGCCACCTCACAGCAGTACGTTTAGTTTCTAGCAGATCTTCTTCTTCTTCTAGTCACAGCTTTATGCCATGAAAACACCATGTGCTACTCCCTGGACTTGTTCTCCGATGAGAGTTAACAGCACATTAGAAAGTTGAGGGTTTTTTTTGTTTGGCTGCTATCGTTCAGATTGCTCAACTTAGAATGTGTGCCCCTTGCTTCTGTGAAATCAGAATCAAGACAAAGATGAGAAAAAAGACAGAAATGTGTTTTATGGTGATCCTTTTGTTATGATTCAGTCACACAACTTTCAAAAAGGCCTAACCACTCAAAAGAGGCCTAAGGCTTACAATCTCAGAAAGGGTGACCAGCTAAAACTCCTGGTGCAGATGAACACAACTATTCATTAGTTAATTAAGGAAATCACCAACAGAAGAAAACAAATAAAACGATTGAACTCAAAATGCATAATTAACCAAAAAGAAATCCCAAATAACAAAAACCTTTCAAAAGGAGATCATTAATGTGTAATTACTAAATTAACAAAGCAAAAGGTAAATTATAAACACAAATTGACTTAACCAATCGCAAAAGCCAAACGTCCAAAACCGCCGCAACAATCAAAAATGGTCAAAAGATCAACAAAACACACAAAATGAACAGGAGAAGGAGGGGAGCACAAAAAATTAACAAAAGCAAGAGGTAGCTACAGTAACTAAAGCCTCTGCCTGGAATTAATGTAAACCAAATGAAATACAGAGAGATCCTCAAGTCCCACCTAAAGACCCAGATTACACAGTAGGGAGGAGACGCATTGGGGACGCCTAAAAATAATACAATAAACCTAAGCTAAGGGGACGAGGAAAATGACAAAATGTATTAAAAAATGAAGAACAAATACTCAACAGACACAATCCTTTATCTTCTGTAAATAAGAAACTGGCCCATTATTTATGATGAACTTCAAACACAAAATTAACTAAACGTAAGAAAAACAGACACAGAAATATCAAACTTCAAACAACAGAATTTATAATCGAAAAAGACACAGACTTGTCACTTCTTGTGAGGAAAACATCATTCGACAAATCCATGACACAAAGTAGTCAGAATAAAGTAACTGACAGGCCAAAAAAAGTGAAAGTGAACAACAAAAATGATTTTTTTGCGAGATCCACACAAGTTATTATATACAAGAAGAAATAATTTAAATGTTTTTTAAACATTAGCTGCAAAACCTGTTATAATCTGTTAATATTTAAACTTTTTTTGCGCTCGATTGTTCACGATTATTATATACCTGATAGCCGAAGTACCTGGCACTGCCGGTGTGAATAAACAGGACAAAACTGGAAAACAGGAAAAAAAAATTCAACATGGCTAAACACAACCCACAATGAGCCAAAAATGTGTACTGTTAGACTGAATCTGCAATCCACTCAGTCTATGAAACTGTTATCCAGATTAGTTAAGAAGAAAATGGCGTATGCATCTGTGGTCTTCACAGTCACGACACGTAAAACTTTGCGTATGCTGAAGACGACGTCCCACATCAGCCGAAGCAGGAACTGTAGTGTCCACATTGGTGCTGGTTTTTGGGTTGCCCCCTCTTGTTATAGCCCATCATCTCCCCAATATGACATATAGCCTACTGTATATTTTAAGTTGGACCAATGGCAAGGCAGATGCAAAATTTCATGAAAATCGGTTCAGATATTTTTGTGTGATTAGCGAACGAACCATAAGAAATCAAAATTTTCATAGATTATGCAATTTCTGAAATTTCTTTTGCATTTGTTACCTCCTGACAAAGCTGAGTATTTGCTGACGTTCTATTGTGATGCCTTTTTGTTTTTGCCACGTGCGCCGCCATTCTGAGAACATTGTGAACTGTGAATTCCCAGGATCCATTCGTTAGTGACGTCAAATTAGCAATGGTATATAAAGGTCATTCCTTTCAGTTCCGAGGTATCTGAACTTGTTAGATAGCAAATAAACTTAACTTTCATTTTGAATTCCTGGTCACAAATCCTTGCTCTTGTTATCTGTGTCTGAAATTTTGATTGCGTTTTGGACTTTGATAAAAGATCTCTCTAACTCCCAGTTTTGATCTCGGCCCTTTGATTATCACATCTTCTAATCAGTTCTACTTTATGTCCTCAGTTTCTCTTTTGGTAGAACAAAACCTAAACAATGCAGAGACATAAGCAGACCTTCATAAAGGTCAAGAATGCCTGAAATACTTCAAACAAAACCAAAAATAAAGTCTACTACATTACGGATCAACATCTCTTTACCCAAACTCTAACCTTAATGCATCTGCATGGATGGCGTCTTCATTCCACTCACGGAAGGCAATCCGTGAGCAGCCAACTTCAGCTCGATAACTTCACTTAGTGAACACCAATCGGATCTTTTCGTAAAACCATTTAAAATTCATCTTCACCTTTGTAAAACCAAGAATATTATAGCTATGTAACTCAGTGATATGTGTGGTTACATAAATCATTAAGATTCATTTATTAATCAGTAGTTTTTATTAGGTCCTCACAACAAACTCTGAAAGCGTATAACCAACTCATAAAGGAGTTGTGGAAAAAGAGCTTCAAGTCAAAGCATTCCATGGATACTGCAGTGATGAAGTTATTGGGAAAGCAAGAACAAGACAAGGTTTAAATTGGATTTTGGCAAAGTAAATCTACTGAAGCCATATCCACAAGGAGCTTGAGAACAATCTGTTCTAATTTACAAAATGGGTCACCTTGTGCTGACCGCCACCTCAGTAAGCCATGAATGCCATTTGGCAGGTGTATGAATGTAAAGAAGGACTCCAAGGCAGGAAGACCAGGCAGAGTGCCGATCTATCGCAGGGCCACATCATACAAAGGAAGAGAATGATAGCCGTGAAGAAGACATCAGTAGGGTCAGCGCATAAGAGTCAGATAGATAATGAAATGAACCCAGGCCACGGTAGTGGAACGGGGAGAAGCGGTGGGATTTTAAACATGAATTAAACATTAAAGCCTCCGAGGGTGACTATCTTCCTAATTTAAATTAAATTAATGTAATATACACAATATCACTCTGTCTGCTTTAAAATAGGCAGACTAACAAAATAGCAAACCTCAAGAATAACAATCTTATTTTTTTGGAAAAGCTGTCTTACTTTATAAAGGTCACGTGGGTATACAGTCTACACAGTACATTAGTACATGAGCTGAGATACTCCGCTTTACTCAGGTAAGACAGTGGAAAGTTGGAAATGTATAAAATAATTACATATTATATACTGCCAAACTTTATTCCCCTCAGACTTGTAGCAAGGTGCAAAACTACTGTTAGTATTAAAAAAGCTTCTTTATATACTATATCTTTGATATTTTTCCCTTTAGTGCAAAGATATGGAAATGTTTTTCACTTCCAAGATGTGATCATCAAATATAAAGTTATGTATGCAGCACAAACATGACAGAGAAAGTGTGCCAGATTGGCTTTGAAGGTGGTGTAATGCTTGTGACCCCAAACTCCAATGAACAATGCCAAGAGATAATATGGCAAGATCTAATGACAAAAACAATCAGGGAAATGCCTCATTTAACCAAAGAGTAAATCTCTTTGTTGTTCACTTCTAATTCTTACCAAGATTTCCAAATCAAAAGCAGACAAAAAACTGTAAGTTAATGCACTGTACATTAACCAAAGGCAAATATATGAAACCCATTAGCCACACCCACCTCTCCACCCCTAACCACACCCACTTTAAAGGACTTATCCAGGCTCAAGACGTCATCTTCATTATGACCTCGAGTGGTGAGCTCCTGACTTGGCATTCTGCCTTTGGCAGTACTGCCAGTGCCTCAGTGTACCGAATTAAGTGGGGCTTCTCCCACTTGGGACCCCAAGGCTTTCTGAATCTCTCTTGTACTTATGTTCTTACAATACTTGATTTGTGCTCACTTTAATAATAATACATTTTATTTATATAGTGCCTTTCCCGTGCTCAGGGCGCTTAATCTCTTATATGTATTTCTCTTCTGGTTCGTCCTGCTTCCTCTTCAAACCCGGTCCCCACCACACGCAGCCCACACGGCATTTCTCTTACTTTTTTACCGTTCATCTAATGAATACACTGAGTATGGCTTTACCAAAACAATCATTGATTGCGAATAAAGTATTCATTATTCGAGTATGTAGATCGGGGTATATATATACATATATATATACCCGCGTATCGCAGCGGAGACGTAGTGTGTTAAAGAAGCTATGAAAAAGATTCGTTTCTTACTGCATCAATAAACAGCTCGTCTTCTTCTTTATCTGAGACCTGACACACTGCATGCACGTTTTTTTTTTTTTAACACTGTCTTCCTTTAGCGGGACATTCACTTTTTCCACCGTGTGCTTTGTTTCTGCAGTAGCTGCAGTTATGAATAATATGTTTGTATGTATCAGACGCTTCATATTTTTTTGCTGCCTTTTCAATTGTGTAATTCGGTTTTTGTTCAGCGCTCTTTGGAACTGTTGCTTTTTGTCTGTGCACTGCGTCAGTTCACGTGACCCGCTCGGTGTACATGCATCGAAGGTTCCCAGCTGTGCTGCTGCCATGTCGTGTTATGTCCATGGCTGTATCTAATGCTACCGAAGTCCCGGTACTTAAAACTTTCTCTCGCAGTTTCGCTGAGTTTGTGCCAAACACCACCCTGACCATCTCATCTTCCTCTGCATAAGCACAGTCCTTCACCCGTGAATATTTAGTGGCAGTGTTTCTATTGGATTGCCGCTGACGGACGGCCTTATATGG
>JANRMT010061414.1:21043904-21137572 GCA_026402145.1 Polypterus bichir lapradei
GGCAGCCTGTCTATGAACTTAATTTAAAGTTTAGGTTTACATCGTGCTTCGTTTCCGAAGTAGCAGAACTCATGAATATGGTTGTATATGTCACTCGCTCACTTCTTATTGTTTCGCTGCCTTCTCAATTATATAATGCATGTTTTCTTCAGCGCTTTTTGGGCCTCTTCCTGGTTTTCTACGTACTGCGTGATTACGTGGGAGGCGTGATGATGTCAGACGAAACTCCGCCCCCACGGGTTTCAAGCTCATCTCCATTACAGTAAATGGAGAAAAACAGCTTCCAGTTATGACCATTACGCGTAGAATTTCGAAATGAAACCTGCCCAACTTTTGTAAGGAAGCTGTAAGGAATGAGGCTGCCAAATTTCAGCCTTCTACCTACACGGGAAGTTGGAGAATTAGTGATGAGTCAGTCAGTCAGTCAGTCAGTCAGTGAGGGCTTTTCCTTTTATTAGTATAGATCAAAAGGTCTTTGCAATGCAACAAGACTCATCGTTACATGAATACATACAAATATTATTGAGTGCAAACTGATCGCTATCCAAAATTCTGAAACAATCTTCATTCCCAGAATCTCTCTCCTTCCTTCTGACACCAATCTCCCTTTGAAATTTAAACACACACAATTCCCACTCAGACTAGCCTTCTCCATGACTATCAACAAGTCCCAAGGACAAACGTTTGCAAAGATTTGTGTTAATCTACAACAACCAGTCCTCAGCCACGGTCAGTTGTACGTGGCTTTTTCTAGGGTTAGATCTTTCGACTCATTATCTGTCGTCACCACCAAAACACCTATTCACAACTGCATCTTTCAAGTATTTCTTTCTTCTTGATTTCTGAATTGCTTTCTCACCGTTTTCTTTTCCTATTCTTACACTGCCGTATGCTACGGCGGGCGTTGGCTAGTATTTAATATTAACATTAATATTTCAAGAGGAGTCTGTTTCATGCCAGCTCCTTGTATACTGAAATGGTAGCAGGAATGCCTTTTGGTAGCATTGGGAATCAAAAATGTGAGGAAGACAAAAAAATCTAGAAGACCATGTGGCTTTGTAATCGTAAGCATGTGTCCTGGTACAGCAGACATCAAGCAGCTGCCAAACAGTGGGCTTTGCAGAAGAGCAGACACGTAATGCATTTTTATATTAGTTCCTGGAAAAAAGGATTTCACCTTTATTACCCAACTGTTCCCAACAAAGCTAATAATTCTTCATTCTTTCCCATATTTTTCTTCAACAAAGCAAGTTTTTAAAAGCCATTTATGCTCTCACTGTGCTTTGTAATCTGCCTGTTTATAAAGCTGATATTTGAGACTGATTCAATTCAATGTGCTGTGGGAAGAATGGCAGGGAGCAAGTGTCTGACCATTCGGAAACTTGACACCAGGGCCTACAGCTGTCAAAAAACATTGTGTTCCCATATTGCTGGAATTCTGCAACACTTTGGGCTGTACTAATTCAAAAGCTGCAATGCCTGAACAATCTGAACACACTGCGTTCCATCGTCTTCTTTGACTTTCTGGACTGTGAAGATGATCATCGAGACAGATGAAGTGCACAATTCCTCACACGCAGGCTGTGTTGGCGCTAGTCACCGTAGGATTCAGACATTATTGGTAAAATAGTAAAGAGACCCTAAAGAGTGACTGCAGTGTGGCAGCTGACAAAAGATGGCTGTGGCAGTGGCACCACCCGATTGACATGGGGCAGAGATAAATGCTGCAGACAGCCTGAATTTGATTAGATTTAGATATTCTTTATTAATACTCATGGGGAAAATAAAATGCATACTGCAGTAAGACAAAAAAAAAAAAATAAAATGCATAGATATTGACTCAAAGAACAAGCTAAGACAATAGAATAAAAACACATAGTATACTTAAATATTAGCTAAAATAAGTACAGTAAATTAAAGTTTGTACTGTTTACCTATGGACTCTGGCCGGAGTGAACAAAGGGACATTGAGAGGAAGCATTGCACTGCCTAATGGCAGCAGGCAGAAGAAGTCCCCAGTGGAGCTACTTATTGCATCATGGGGGAATGAGGCTGTGGCTAAACATATCCCAAGAAAAAGCAAAATTGTTCATGATAGCTTCCAATTTGCCACCATCTTCTTCTCCACAGAAGCCTCAAGTGTCCAGAGTCAGTCCTATGATGGAGCAAGCTTTACTGATTAGTTGGTTCCAATGTTTCAGACACTACCAGGAAAAATACTGGGAGGAAAGACCAGAGGGGGCAGCATCGTATGGCCACTAGAGAGCTCAGAGTACAACCATGAAAGACCCCAGGAGCCACTAGAGGACATTCTAGCATGATTTGCTTATAGAACGCTGTCCGTAAATCTAGTATTGGCCTAAATGAGGTGAACCCTGAAGAGGGATAAAAGGTGAAAGTGGTGTGCTTGTGCTGCTTTAGTGTGGGTGAGCTACTCCGCCATGTAGACAAAATGTCAAAACCTGTGTAAAAGAGGTCCAGAGGAGCAGCAGGGCTTCGGGCTCCTTTCTGATAATTTGTACTTTGTGTTCTCCATTCCTCCATTTTATGTATGACTTGCCACCCATGTGTTGTTGTGGTGGCTGAGGAGGGCCATAATGGAAGGTCCCCATGTGGCTAAACATCTAGTGGCATAAATCAATAAGAGCAATGCATTCCTACTTGAGGAATGTCATCTACGTGGTGTCACTCGGTTAAGTGAGGTGCCATAGTTTTCTTAGCATGTTAATTCATGCCTGACAGAATAATTACAACATGACAAAAGCTAAAAAAGGGACAAATGTGAACATAAAAAGAGCATGGAAGCGTTAGGATTCTGTTTTTTTCTTCTTAATTTTTTGTACATTTATTTTATATTTTTTGTGTCTTTTAGAGGGTTTTGAATTTGGAGAATTTATATTTAATGTTTATTTTGTTAACATATTATCACAGTGTCATTTTGTTTTTGGGTAATGAATCTCGGAACGCTCCATTTTGCGTAACTTGTGGCCTTATTTAGAATTTTGTGGCGGGGTTCACTATAAAGTAAAGTAAATTACAAACTGCTATCCCCAAGTAAACAAAAGCATGGATCGGCATGGAGCCCCTGAGGAAGACCCCTCCATGTGTAGTGACAGTTTGTCAGTCCAGATTTTGACACAGGCTGGCGCCGTGCCCGGGGTTTCTTTCCTGCCTTGCGCCCTGTGTTGGCTGGGATTGTCTCCAGCAGACCCCCCCGTGACCCTGTAGTTAGGATATAGCGGGTTGGATAATGGATGGATGGATTTTGACACAGTTAGAGCTGAGCTTTGACTTGACTTGTCTTCGTCACGTTTACCATTTTAATGGCATCCTTTGACGACGTTTCAGTATTGTAGGTCATCTAGACATGTTTTGCAGTGCAGGAGAAGGCAGAATGGCTCTTGACATGGGCTGCTCCCCAGTGAGCTCTCAAATGGCTCTCTGTGATGGTGACCTCCAGTCCATTAATCCAATGCTCAGTCTAAGATATGGCCATACAAATGGAGACAATTTTACTAAAACAATTCCAGTTTAACCAAAGAAAAAATGTTCATCATATTCCACAATCCTGTCAAATGCCCTCTAGATCTAACTTCATCTCAAAGCCTAATTACTGAGAAACACACATACTTAAGAAAAGTAATAATTGGGCTCATTATTTCTTTTTAATTACCCAGGACATGAGCACACACGGATAACTTCATGATGTAATTAATCGGAAGTCCCCAAACTGGGCGCATTCACTTCTGTTTAGATTCACTATGATGTTTTTATATAAATGTCAGCTCTCTGCCTCTACTGCATAGGACAACGAAGCATCTAAATTAAATTTATATTAAAAACACCTCTTAGTGAAGATATCTTAAATTCAATTAAACATATTTTTTCTATTTGCTATTAATTTGAGTATAGAAAGCACAGACTCTGAACCCTGAAATACTGAACCAGTTTAGGCAATTCTGAGAATGTTGCACATGTAGTAATGTTTAAGTACAATAATTTAAAAAGAAATCTAGAATGATCGCATCAAAAAAGCAAGCAAGGCTACAAAATCAAAAAATACCTGTGAATTTGTGCAGCAAAATTCTACTTAATGAAAAATACATCAATAGGATATGATAAATTAGAAAAGATTGGCCTCCATTCTGATATTTTTGAGCACTGCCAACATTCAGAGTTTTTCTGCTAAAGATGATCTTCTTGAATGCTATGTGTTAAGTGCCATAGGGTTTGAAAGCCAGAGATAAAGTGGAGGGGTTTTAAGACAAACTAAAAAAACAGTTGTTTGCCTTTTAGGGTATTCTCAACCATGGCAGGGCAAGAAAAATCTTGTTATGTTTCACTCACTCTGGCATCCGGTGGTATAAGGGCTCGTTTATACTTCATGGCTGCCACGCATTCCCAGCGTTCATTTGACGCGTCCTCTGAGCAGGTCCTCAGAAATTAACGTGACGCGTGCACGAGTTGCAGTACCAGCAAAAAGTCGGGGGGCGCAGTGTGCTAAAAGTCGGAATGTGACGTTAGAGTCTCTGTTTACTATCTACATGTGACTGAAAGCCTCTATGCAGATCCTACAGGATTGATGTGTGCGCTTCGATGTTTGATGAATGGTTCGATGTGGTGAAGCATTCGTGGTGCTTTTATATTCAAGCGTCGCATATTCCTGATCGTAATGACACGATACATTTTAAAAGCCTTACATACCATCTTTTGTGCCGTCTTTTTTTTTATTTTTTGCAACTTCACAACAGCAACATAATGTACAGTGCTGTATTTGAGCCACAGAGAAAAAAAATGAAGGACATGGTGAAAAGGTGTATTTTGTAATTAAAGCGGAAACTTCGGCTTTAATCTTGAAATGTCCACTTTAACCTTGTAGTTTACTTTATCATTAAAGCAGATCGTCGTAAACGTCATCCCAGTTTTTAATCACTACAATCTTTTTGGACCTGACAGCAGTGGCAAGCAGCAATAGATCACCACACAGAACATCTTAAATGTATGATATTCCAACTCTCTGCAAATTTAGAATCTTTAGATTTATACTTGATGTCATTTTCATGATGAAATGCATTAAAGTGCGTATGTTACATTTTACAGATCAATCGTTAATTTCGTTTCAATAATAAATACTGGTAATAATTACACACATGGGGATGACACGGTGGCAGAGCGGTAGCACTGCTGTCTTGCAGGGTGTCATGTTGCTGGGATTCCCTGCTTGGTTTCCACACTGTGCTCCGGTTTCCTTCAAAAGATATGCAGATTTGGGGATTTGGTGCCGCTAAAATGATGCCAGTGTATGTGTGTGCTTGTATTCACATTGCGATGAGCTGAGACCCCGTCCAGGAATTGTTTCTGCCTTGTGCCCAATGCTTGCTTGACTGGACATATCCCTGGATTGATGGATTTAATCATTAAACATCCTTTTCAGAGATATTGCGGTAAGGTGCCATCGGAATTTAATGGGTGTTTCAGGCAATTCACAATAAAGCAAAGCCGAACCTGTTCTCACCGTGATGATATCTAGCACTGCTACCTGCTGGATTCATCCAGATTTACGTAAAGTACGCGCGCAAGTATAAACAGTGAAATGCTTGTGTAGCAGGAGCGTCTGCTGCAGCATGCGTCGCATGAAATATAAACCCAGCCTTAGTGTGACAAGGCACACGCCATTCATCGCTGAACAATGGCGTGCTTGCTCTGCACTTGCTCAGTCTCGTCCACTGCAAATGGTCCTATCCACACTTTCACTCAGCTTCATTCACACCTTGGCATGCCGTGGTCATGGAACTACACGGCATTGTGGGTGTTTTAGACTGCCCAATCAGAAGAGTGGCTTGTCTGTCTGATGTCTCAAGTCTGTTGTATCACAACAGAATTGAAAAAGGAAAATGAAAGGGCCGAGATTACAGCTAAACTTGCCAAACCTGAAAAGTCTTTGCACGTAGACCGGCGTAGTCATTATGCCAAAATGTGGCAAGTTTGTGATACTTCAAAAATGTGAAACTGTGCTGAAAAGTTGTCACAGAACTATATAATTTGTCACCCCCTGTGACTCCAAGTCATGTGATCTGACAATGTTAAGGTGATGAGAGCCAGACATCCCCTCCGGCTAGAAGTCAAGTAATGTGCGGCCAGCCGAAATGTCATTTTGATGAAACAATGCTCCGTTCTAAAGCTGACTGTATTAAACTGGAACAACGTCTGCACAGAGTCCGAGTCACCAAAAAATAACATGACTGTACACTTGAACATGGCATTTAAAGCTACTGATGCACATTATCAATGTATATACTGTACATATGAATGGTATACACAGTAGGTGAAACCATGTGTGCCGTTATTTTAGGGGCTATATAAGGACTTATCTAAGGACAGTTTTCCATGTATGAACTCCCACTGTACATCAGGCTTTGGAACGTACCCCTTGTGTAAGATGAGTTATACTCCAGCAGTCTCATAATCTGAGCAAAGGCATTACTAAAATCAGTCAAAGCATCATTTTTCTTTTTCCTAATACCACAATGAAAACTTTATTCAGAATACCTAACTAAAAAAACTCTGCTTCTTTGAAGTTTTTCATTCAAACTGCTTTATCCTAATGCCTTGTATCCGTCTTGTTCCAAAGAGCAGCCAAAAGCGTGTGAGCACCAATATCCTCTACAGCAGCGCTGCGCTCATCTCACACCACACACTGCTCTCAGCTCTTGTGGCATCACCAGCATCACAGCCCACATGGCAAATAATAATTCAAACTTATAACAGTCACAGCATCAACAGGGAAAGATGCCAAAAATTAAGCTGAATGAATCTGGACATTCTAAAATAAGTTTATGATAATTAACAACCAGAAGGGGGGAAAAATCAGAACATCTCTTAATGAAAACAAGATCTTAATAGATGCAGTTTGGATATGCAGTGGCTTAAAAATACTAAATGCAGTCAGTCGTAAAAGTTTTCAAATACAAGGTGACAACATTTTGAGACACAATGACACTTGGGTTTTACCCTAAACCACATTATACACTCCCCTCAGTTTCAATCTGACTTTTTTGGTGAGGAGAATCGGGACAGTAATGCTTTATTTTCACTTTAGTTTTGTCAACCTTTAGATGAAGTAATAAGCAAAGAGAGGCTGTGTAGTAAGTCAAGTCTCATGTATAACATGATAATGAATAAAGACTAAATACGTCCGTTATGCCAGGCGAGCATGTAAAGAGGCTCATCAGAACCAAAGCACAAATTGGGTCCTCCATCTTTTTTAGTTCCAACAGACTTCTATGAATTGCCTGCTGACAACAGAGATGGTGAGAAACTGTGAGGAACGTACTAAACGGACCAGAAGATGCACTTCTATTTGAGAAACTATGATGAAGGTCAATATCTAAAACTCTGAAATATCAGTCATCTAAAACCAGAAAGCGTAACTGTGAGCAAAAAATTGTCAAATGCTGTTAACCTAACCATAGCACTAGCTGAGAAATGAAGTGCTATGAGTTGTTAACCAGAACAAGACTCAGAGTGTTTGAGGTTTAAATCCGTAATCTCGGACACCACACTGAGCACAGAGTGTTATCAGGTAAAGCACTGTGATGTTCCTTATATTGTGTCTTGGGAAACCACACATCTTAGGTACCCAGTAAGAAAATACTGAAGCTACAAAATGGTGACATGAAACACTAAAAAATACAATGCAAACATATGAGGGGTTACCCAAAAATAACCGGAATTGGAAAAGAAAACCTGTTTTAATAATTTTTACTTACTGAAACTTTAGTCACCTTCAAAGTAATCTCCATGTGAATGAATGCACTTGTCCCAACAGTTTTCCTACTCGTGGAAACATTTTTAGAATCACTGAAGACTGAAGAAGAACGTTGTCCAATGGCTGCAGCGATTTTTCTTTAACTTCCTCCACAGTACAAAAATGCTTTCCTTTGAGTTCTTTTTTCATATGCGGGAACAAGAAAAAGTCACACGGAGCAAATATCACGTGAGATTTCCCCTCATTTGAAACGTGAAAACCACTCTTAGACCTGTGGTTTACTTAAAGCTTCCTCTTTAATGGCAGTTTCAAGCATCACTACAGGTTCAGCAGCTGTTTTCCCAAAGAGAAAATAAAATTTAACGCAAACTCGCTATTCTTTGTGATGGGTGATCATAAAGAACAGCAAGTCTGCGTTAAATTTTGTTTTCTCTTAGGGGAAATGTCACTTGATCTTTGCTCTGTGCGACTTTTTCTTGTTCCCGCATAAGAAAACAAGAACTCATAGGAAAGTGTTTTTGTACTGTGGAGGAAGTCAAAGAAAAATCGCTGCAGGCAGTGGACAACGTTCCTCTTCAGCAATTCCAGTGGGGAAACCGTTGGGACAAGTGCATTCATTCACATGGAGAGGACTTTGAAGGAGACTAAAGTTTCAGTAAGTAAAAATGATTAAAACATTTTTTTTTCCCAATTCCAGTTATTTTTGGGTAACCCCTCATATTTATATTTATCTCAAACTAAGTTATTAATTTGAAACACATACATAGAAACATACCTTGGGGATAGAACTCTCAAATTAGCTATGACAAGGGAATGGAAAAAAAATTGTTAAGACACAAAAAGTTTCTAGCAAAGTGTCCCAATTTACAATGCTGTTATGTCAGCATACTGACGAGGCTTTGAGAGGCAATAGAGAGAGCCAGACGTCTAAACAGAAAAGGGTCAAAATCGGGAGGTCAAAAAAATAAGTGTTAAAGCCAAAATAAGAGACAAAACGTGTAGTCAAAAATAATGTGAGCAAAAGTCAAAACCAGAGGAGCGTTGAATTAAAGAGACTGTAGCAAGTGTTTGTTATCCACAGCTCAGATTAGGAAGTTACACCTCAGCCAACCTTTTAACCCATTACATCATTATTCAAAGGTCATGACTTCTGAGGTGGCTAAGACGTGTAGGCGCTAGACCCATCCAAACTTTAAATGTAAAGAGTGCCAGTTTATGTTTGATACATGATAGAACAGGCAGCCGGTGCAAATAGTGACGGTCCGGAGTGATGTGTTGTGTTAGCTTGGCGTGTGTGAGGACTCCAGCAGCCACGTCGTGGATGTACTCCGGGCCAGTGAGTGTTTTAACAGGAAGGCCAGAAAACAGGGAATTACAAGAGTCGAGGAGTGAAGTAATGGAAGCATACACACATGTTTCTGCATCTCTCCAATTCAGTAACGAGTGAAGACAGGCAACCTTGGGTTGTAAGCTGATAATAAGGATTTTGATAAGTGAGCGTATATGAGACTCTAAGGTAAGTGGTGAGTGTAAAAGGACACCCAAATTCAGAAAAGGCTAAATTAATACACCATCAATGTTAAGAATGATGTTTGAAATCTGAGGGCAACTAATAACACTTCAGTCTTATCAGCATTCAGTTTAAGAAAATTAGCATCCAGCCAAACGTTTAAATCAGCAAAGCATTCAAGCAGCCCACAGAGTGGCAGGTCAGTGGTAGGCCTGGTATTAAGATACATGTGCGTGTCACCTGCATAACAATGAAACCCGAGACCACATATGTGAATAATCTGTCCTAAGGGCTGGAAATATATCTGAAAAAAGAAGGAGGCCAGGAACAGATCCCGGAGGTACACCTTGGGTAAGAGGGGCAGAAGAAGATTTATGTCCAACAACTGTAACAAAATACTTCCGATCAGACTGAAAAGATTTAAACCAGAACAGAACTGTGGAAGAAATGGCAATTAAAGAAAGACAAGATAGAAGAATATTATAGATTGTGGTGTCAAAGGCCTCACTGAGGTTAAACAGCAAGAGAATGTTGAGTGCCCCAGCATCAGAAGATAAAAGGAGATCATTAACAACTTTTAAGACTGCAGTTTCAGTGCCGTGTAACATACGAAAACCAGACTGAAGTAGTTCATAAAGGTCCTGTTCTGAAGGTGTTTGGTGACAACGCCTTTACTAGGAGCCTGAAGATGGGCCTAAAGCTGCCAAGGCAGGATGGGTCAAGACCAGGGTGTAACAGCAGCAGTTTTAAGAGAAGAAGGAGAACAGCCAGGAGCTCAAGATGTGTTAATGAGGCGAGGAAAGGGACCTGCAATAATGGAAGAACAAGACAAGAAGAGAAGCAGGATCGAGTTGTGAGGAGGAGGATTTCGAGTTTGGGAAAAAAAAAAACCCATCAATAATAGACATGGTCCGTCGTGACAAAATCAGGGCACAAAGGCATAGAAGCATCAGGAAGGTTGTCATTACAAATTCAAACAGAGATAATTGTAGATAACTTTTGATTAATACAACTTACTTTATCTCAAAAAAAGTCTACAAGTTCTTGATATTGCTTAAAAGAACTGGAAAGAGATCATGTGGGAGATTGTGTAAGTCTGCTGATTCTAAAAAATATCTTATTGTTGGATTGTTACTACCTTCATTTATGACGGAAATATAATGAGGAACAGGCTTTATTTAAAGCTTCACCATGCCATCTATGGAGAACAATGAGCAGTAAGTGAAATGTATGGCTCTTAGAGGGGCAAAAGAATTAAGTGTATTAGAAGAGATGTAGTTATATTGAGAGACCATGTCATCCAGACAGGAGACATGAGAAAAGTCCAAGCTAGGAGAAGTGAAAAAGCGAATGAATCAATAGAGCTAAGAGCTAATATTGCAAAAGGATTAGGTAGTTTTCTCACGGGTTTTAAGAAAGATTACAATCAGTAATCGCAACCAAGAAACACAAGACAGCAATATCATCAAGACCTAAAGAACAAATTACAGTAGATCTGATCTTATGTGGCTAGGAAAATTAATATGAAACATTCAAGACCAGTCAAAAAATCATTAACTAAAAAACCAAAAAAATTTTGTATCCATCCTTATATTATTTCGCTTGTGTCTGCCCGTTCTCAATATAACTACTATATCCCTCCAAAATAATAGTAAGGAATCCATGTTCCCAGCAATACAATACAATACAATACAATACAATACAATTTATTTTTGTATAGCCCAAAATCACACAGGAAGTGCCGCAATGGGCTTTAACAGGCCCTGCCTCTTGACAGCCCCCCAGCCTTGACTCTCTGAGAAGACACAGAAAAAACTCCCAAAAAAACCTTGTAGGGAAAAATGGAAGAAACCTTGGGAAGGGCAGTTCAAAGAGAGACCCCTTTCCAGGTAGGTTGGGCGTGCAGTGGGTGTCAAAAGAAGGGGGTCAATACAATACAATACACAGAACAGAACAAATCCTTAATAAAAAATAAAAATTTTAGAAGTACGGAGCAGAATTTAACAGTAGATGATATCACATAATAAGATTTGGATATTTTTAGAATCCTGGAGACCTCATCCATCAAGCTGCCTCCCCCATTTGGTCATTCCACGGCTAAAACAGTGCTGGGCCAGCCAATCTGATGAAAGGACCCCTTTTTCCCATGATTCCTGTGATCCTCCATCAGGGATGACTTTACCATAGGCAGGCAAACGACTTGGCAGGTGGGTCGTGGCACCAATTGCCACATTTGAGTACCGAGAACAGAAACAGAATAGGTGAGGTTTAGTATTCAATTATAACTATCATGCTACTTATGTTTTAGTGCTAGCAAAGTTTTGCTCTTAGGCTTATCTTCAAGTATTCAGTGTGATCAGTTATCGACTGTGGTATTTGACTGTTTATTCGGTGCATACTTTGTTACTGACCGAAACTGCATTATGACACTACCATTTTACGAGACCTCCTCTTTCCTTTACTTCAACTTCCAATAAAATGAAAAGGCTCATACAGCCTAGCTGCGACCAACAGAAACAGTCTTGCCAGCCTTCATACTCACACCACTGCACAGAAGCAGAAACATCGACATCACCAGCCAGACCAACCAGCACAGACGAGATGCCTTAGAACAACAAAGACAACGTATGACAAACACAGAGCGACATTATCCGAAGATCAGCGGCAGCAAGTCTTGTACTAAGACAGTGAACGAAAAACAAATTACACACACAACCTTACTGAAGAGCAGCGGCAAACTGCCAGACAACAAGAATCATTACGACGGAAAAACTACAGGGATCCCATAACACTGACAACTCAAAACTTAAGATATTCCCTTTATATTACAGCATAGGCTAATTCCCTGTTCGCTTAGCATATTGTATGATTATCGCCAAGTCACAACGACAAACGTTTAATAACGTCAGAGTTTATTTGCCAGGTCCTGCTTTTACCCAGTGCCAGATGTACACTACATTTTCCAGAGTTACATCGAAACCCGGTTTAAACATATGGATACTTGCGGGTTACACACAGGGGAATATTTTAGCTGACAATTGTGTAAGCAGTTGATTACTTCAGACAGAAAGTCAGGTGAAATTTTAGGGGGGTGATAAATGAACAGAATAAGCAGTGGAATTCAAATGTATTCAAAGGATGTAACATCGAGGAAGACAACCCACTTTACTGTTTGGTGTTAATAAAATACAGCTGCCAGCCTACCACTGTTTCACTTCAAATGGGTTTTAGCTAAACAATTGTATACCGATGGTGTCATCAGATTTAAAGGCAGGTCCCCTGGCTGCTGCCGTGTCTCACAAATCAAGAATTAGTTAACGTTTTTCTGGATAATTAAATCATAAAGAAAAGTCACCTTAGTTGTAAGGGATCAGCAATATAATAGTAAGCCTAGCATGATTAGGTGCTGCAGGACGCTCAGAATTAGTAATTCTTCAATGTGGACTAAATGATTTAGATAGGAATATAAGTAACAAGCTGGCTCAATTTGCAGATGATATCAAGACCGGTGGATTAGCAGATAATCTGGAATCCGTTACATCATTACAGAAGGACTTGATGGCATACAGGCTTGGGCAGATTTGTGACAGCAGATGAAATTTAATGTCAGTAAATGTAAAGAATTACACATAGGAAGTAAAAATGTTAGGTTTGAATACACAATGGGCGGTCGGAAAATTGAGAGTACACCTTATGAGAAGGATTTACGAGTCATAGTGGAGTCTAAGATATCAACTTCCCGACAGTGTTCAGAAGCCATTAAGAAAGCTAACAGAATCTCAGGTTATATAGCACGATGTGACAAGTCACAGGAGGTTCTGCTCAACCCTGCACTGGTGAGGCCTCATCTGGTGTACTCTGTTTGGTTTTGATCTCCAGGCTACAAAAAGGACATAACAACACTAGAAAAGGTCCACAGAAGAGCGACTAGGCTGATTCAGGGCTACACGGGATGAGTTATGAGGAAAGATTAAAAGAGCTGAGCCTTTACAGTTTAAGCTAAAGAAGATTAAGAGGTGACATGATTGAAATGTTTAAAATTATGAAGGGAATTAGACCAGTGGGTCAAGACTGTTATTTTAAAATGAGTTTATCGAGAAGACAGGGCCACAGTTGGAAACTTAAGGGTAAATTTCGCACAAACATTAGGAAGTTTTTCTTTACACAAAAAACGATAGACACTTGGAATAAGCTACTAAGTAGTGTGGTAGACAGTAAGACTTTAGGGACTTTCAAAACTCGACTTGATGTTATTTTGGAAGAACTAAGTGGATAGGACTGTTGAGGTTTGTTGGGCTGAATGGTCTGGTCTCGTCCAGATTGTTCTAATGTTATAATGGACAAAGAAAACTGGGGTCAATTCCACATGTTTCAGCAGATTCTGTAAGTGTACTCTTTGACTTAATTTTATGAAAACCCCAGCAAAGGAGTATTTGGGCAAAGTGCAACTCACATGAAAACGACATCTGGAGGGGCAATGAACAAATCCATGAGCTTTACAGCAATAAGAAGTCACAGCCAAAGACAAACGTTCAAACATTCAAACCTCAGTGAGGTGATGAATATCTGAGTGCCATAACAAATATGTACCAGACAGGAAATCCAGCAGCGGTGGAGGGTTGATCAAATCCAAGAAAATGTCAACGCCAAAAACAATGTAAAATTTCAGTGCTAAAAACAATTTGTGGACCCTCCATAGCCATGGCAAAGCAACTGACAAGCCGTAGACTACACAGTCATTTAATTTAAGGGAGAACTTGACCAAGCACAAGACTGTCAAACATCACATCATAACAGAGGACCTCACATGAGCCTGTCCTTATTTACACCTCAGACATTTAGCTTGGTTTGCTCTTTGTTGTTGAAGTGTGTGTTTCACCATGCCAAGATCATAAGAGCTCTTCCAGGCCTTCACAGAGTAGGTTATACATGCCTAGGAGTCTGGGTAGAGATTTAAGAACATCTCCAAACAATTGGAAATCAACCATTCCACTGTCCCGATGACCATCTACAAGCGGAGATAATTTCAAAACAACTGCCAACTGGCACTTCCAGGCCAGGCCACCCCAGCAAACTCACCTCGACAGCAGAATGCAAGATGCTAACTAAGGTCACTAAAAACCCCAGAATTTCATCACAGGACTTACAAGTAGCTCTTGCCATTACTGATGCCAAAAATGCACGAGTCTACAATTAGAAAAAGGCTGCACAAATTAGATCTGCATAGGAGGTGTGCTACAAGGGAATCTTTACTGTCCAGCCCATGAACGCACCCATGAACACCTAGGTGAAGACCTGATCTGGACAGTCGAGGCAAAGATCGTTACATGGCCACAAGTCAGTGGTGTAGCCAGCTTCTGAAGGCCCCTGAGCAGCACCCTGAGGTGGGCCCCTCCTGTCTAGCATAACTGTTAGTGATTTATTTGCGACTACATCCTAGGAGCCGACTGGGCAGTGGTGCCCGCGAGCGTGACACTATCAGATCACACACAGGTGACAAACAAACCAGCTCTCTAAATGGAATATGAAATAACATTTTTAATCGCTTTATTACAGCCGCTGTAAGTTTGCAAAAATAAAATATATTGTGGGAATGAAAAGAGGGAGGCGTGGGTGTGTAGTAGTTGTAGTACATACAGTACAGTTGTGCTTGAAAGTTTGTGAACCCTTTAGAATTTTCTATATTTCTGCATAATTATGACCTAAAACATCATCAGATTTTCACTCAAGTCCTAAAAGTAGATAAAGAGAAACCAGTTAAACAAATGAGACAAAAATATTATGCTTGGTCATTTATTTATTGAGGAAAATGATTGAATATTACATATTTGTGAGTGGCAAAACTATGTGAACCTCTAGGATTAGCAGTTAGTTTGAAGGTGAAATTCGAGTCCGGTGTTTTCAATCAATGGGATGACAATCAGGTGTGAGTGGGCACCCTGTGTTATTTAAAGTACAGGATCTATCAAAGTCTGTTCTTCACAACACATGTTTGTAGAAGTGTATCATGGCACGAACAAAGGAGATTTCTGTGAACCTCAGAAAAAGAGTTGTTGATGCTTATTAAGCTGGAAAAGGTTATAAAACCATCTCTAAAGAGTTTGGACTCCACCAAGCCACAGTCAGACAGATTGTGTACAAATGGAGGAAATTCAAGACCATTGTTACCCTCCAGGAGTGGTCGACCAACAAAGATCACTCCAAGAGCAAGCCATGTAATAGTCAGCGAGGTCACAAAGGACCCCAGGGTAACTTCTAAGCAACTGAAGGCCTCTCTCACATTGGCTAATGTTCATGTTCATGAGTCCACCATCAGGAGAACACTGAACAACAATGGTGTGCATGGCAGGGTTGCAAAGAGAAAGCCACTGCTCTCCAAAAAAAACATTGCTGCTCATCTGCAATTGGCTAAATATCATGTGGACAAACCAGAAGGCAATTGGAAGAATGTTTTGTGGACGGATGAGACCAAAATAGAACTTTTTGGTTTAAATGAAAAGCGTTCTGTTTGGAGAAAGGAAAACACTACATTCCAGCATAAGAACCTTATCCCATCTGTGAAACATGGTGGTGGTAGTATCATGGTTTGGGCCTGTTTTGCTGCATTTGGGCCCGACGGCTTGCCTTCATTGATGGAACAATAAAATTCTGAATTATATCAGAGAATTCTAAAGGAAAATATCAGGATATCTGTCCATGAACTGAATCTCAAGAGAAGGTGGGTCATGCAGCAAGACAACGACCCTAAGCACACAAGTCGTTCTACCAAAGAATGGTTAAAGAAGAATAAAGTTAATGTTTTGGAATGGCCAAGTCAAAGTCCTGACCTTAATCCAATCGAAATGTTGTGGAAGGACCTGAAGCGAGCAGTTCATGTGAGGAAACCCACCAACATCCCAGAGTTGAAGCTGTTCTGTATGGAGGAATGGGCTAAAATTCCTCCAAGCCGTTGTGCATGAATGATCAAAAGTTACCGGAAACGTTTAGTTGCAATTATTGCTGCAAAGGGGGGTCACACCAGATACTGAAAGCAATACTTTTGCCACTCACAAATATGTAATATTCAATCATTCGATCATTTTCCTTAATAAATAAATGACCAAGTATAACATTTTTGTCTCATTTGTTTAACTGGTTTCTCTTTATCTACTTTTAGGACTTGAGTGAAAATCTGATGATGTTTTAGGTTATATATATGCAGAAATATAGAAAATTCTAAAGGGTTCACAGACTTTCAAGCACAACTGTAAATATATGTAAGATGTGGACCTGCTAACTTTGTGAAGGAAGATGATTAAAATTTAACATCACTTAGAAAGTAGTATCTGTTCTGTGCTATAAAATGAAGCCATTTCAAATATTAACACATTAAAATGACAAAACCAGCTGACAGGATACTACTGAAGCCGTTGTATTGCTACTTCCAGACTGCATTGTTGCAACCATTTCACTCACTGCACCGTCTGCATAACCTGCTTGCAGCCATTGTGATGATCCACCAGCATCAGCATTCTCAGTTCCTACTATTGGCCCTTGCTCAGTTTTGAGAAAGGTAGAAATCTTGGTAAGCTTAGCGTTCTTCAATTCCTGTTGTAGACGTGCCTTACGTTTAGCAGCACCACTCTTATAATGTTTGCTGGATCTGCTGCTACTGGCCGACATGATGTCATATGGCGAGAGTATAAAAAGCGTCAAATTATTCAAATATTCAGTGTTTGCCAACTAAGGGAGACGTTAACTTGACAACAGAATTACTATGATTTACTTCAAAAACTGTTGATATCAAATCAACGTACAAAAGTAACAATTATTTACGATAATAATGTGTATTTATATTATTCATGTGACATCCTTAAAACTTCTTCCATTCACGGCCGCCATGGCACGCCAAATGTGCACTTCTCTGTATGGCGAACTAGGCTGTGTTGGGCCTCCAAGCCTCTGAGCTCCCAAAGTCTAAGTTTATGTAAACTGTAGGCCTGCCAAATATGTAATATCATCATGGATTGGACTGGACTGGCCTGGTGAGGGTGCAAATATGCCACTGAAACTGTGAATTATTAATGCAATGAACTGTGCAAGTGATTTAAGTTAACATTTTTTTTTTAATCTATACGGCCCCTCAAGCTCGTAGGCCCTTGTGCTTTGCACAATCTGCACAATCCATTGCTACGCCACAGACCACGGTATCACAAGACATGTTTGGTGAAAACCAAAGACAGCACTCACTTCACCAGAAAAACCTGATGGTGGTGGAAATGTTATAGTTGGCGTCTGCTTTGCTGCATCAGAGGCTGGGCAGCCCAACATCATTATAACTACTATGAATTCCTCATTGTGCCAGAGGGTGCATGAGGATAATGTGAGACAATCAGTCATGCAACTGAAGCTCATCCAAAAGTGGACCTTGTAACTTGATAATGACCCCAAATTTAAACTTAATTCCACCAAGGAATGGCTGGAAAGAAAAAATGTGGAAGGTTCTGGAATAGTCATGCCAAAGCTCAGACGTGAACACCATCAAGGTATTGTGGGAGATTTGAAATGGGCTGTGCGTGCAAAACGCTACTCAGGCATTTCACAGCTGAAAGAATTCTGATTGGTCAAATGGGACAAAGCAACAAACATGTCTTGTGTTGTAAGACAAGTCATTATTTTGTGGGACATCTTTTTGAATATAAAACTGAAGCAGTTCATTTTGGTTCACTGTGATGCTCTGATGTGACAGCAGTTTAGGTTCTGAGAACTGAATTACATTAGCAGCCTAAGGAAATAATGAATGAAATATTTATGAAAGAAAAATAATCAGGAACTACAAAACAACAATAGCAACGGTTCAATTAACAATGATTAAGGGATCATCTTGCTTAAATCAAATGATGGGAAGTGCCATCTCTAATTCAGGAGTTCAGTAATTCAGCATCTGGACAGCTCCCATCTAAACAGCTGCAGGCACAATGCAGACAAAGAAGAGTAATTCAATGTGACGTATGTGTGGCATTAATAAAGAAGGATTATTCTTAATCTTTAGAAACAGAGTCAGTTCGATATGGCATTAGCGTTTCTTCAGGTACAAGATAACCAAACCAGCAAAGCATAGGTAGCCATGCCATCTCAAATAATCAGGGCTTTCTCCCTCAGCCTGCTTTCTAAATTCAAAGTAGGTGGGAAATGCAGACTGGTAGGGCATGGGGTTACAGGTTCAAACTTCACTGCTGGGCCAGACTGTGCTTTACCTACTGTTGTCGGTTGAGGGCATGACAGGAGTCAAGAGGAAATGCTGGGCTGACAACTGGGGTATCCCATTTACTTAAATAATAAAAGGAACTGAAAATAACAAGCACTCAATGGCTCCACAAAATGACAAAAGCAAAATGTAGCTATTGGCTGAGGTTCTAAAAGCTCTGAATGGGCTGTCAGGCCTTAGGGTAGGAGCTCTATAGGGCAGATGGCTTGCCTCCTGAATAAGATGCCACCTTGCTTTTGTAGGTCCTGGACTGGGAGGTGTGTGTGGGGGGATTTCCTCTGAGCTCTGGGTGACAAAAGAGACAGGAGAGTCAGTGATCGGAGCCCCCTAGTGTCCCAGGCTGGTAGTGCTTACCTCTGAGAAGCGCAAAAGGTGAGCCTATGATGTGCATGCATGACACTAGATAAATATCTGAGTTTATTCTGTACAATCAGTTCAATTCTATTTATTTTTGCATATTGTTGTTCATGTAGTACAGTCTTAGAGGACTTGCACTCACCTACAATTAGAATGCACGAAGAGAAAATGATAAAATCACACATTTACATACACTACTTAAACACATACTGTATATCCACCTTCATAAAAGAGTAATTGTATGTGTGTCTGCCCAGGTGCCATGTCTGTGTCATTCTAAAGATGGAGCATCACAAACATCCGTAGTAATAAAATGTATTGCATTTATCATTCCAATAGATGGCACATCACAAACATTAACACCGCTTTTATGAATCCCATACCAAGTGGCATATAACAGAGACATAAACAATGCGTTTGTCATTCCAACAGATGGCACATCACAAACATTGTTAGTAATGCATTTTATTACTACCAATGCTTGTGATGCACCATCTGCTGGAATGACAAATGCAATGCATTTCATTAGTACAATGCATTATAAAATACATTCCAAAGAATGGTGCACTTCAAACGTTAACACTGAGGACAAATTGATTACTTAGATTTCAATCTGTCTTAGATGGGTAGCACAGCTAGTATTGCATTAAACAAACAATTTAAAAAATGAATCTCAATGATTAAAATAAACAAATAAAGACAATATAAAATCCCTTAACATTCTAATAGAGAATTAGCCAGTTGACACCAGAGGAAGAATAGAAAAAGTTAACTGCTTTTCTGAAGAAAATCAATGGAGACGCTTTACATGATGTGCAGTTTTACCTGCATACCCACAGACTAATTACACTGAGGATGCACCAGCCATTACTGACCAGCTACTGTACAGAAACACCAGAACTGGACACTTCCTGTAAAGTAACCTCTCGGACAGGGGCGTCAAACCTCAAGCCTGGAGGGCTGCAGCAGCTACATGCTTTCATTTGAGCCACATTTTTAAGTGCAACTAAGGCAAAAGAAGACTGCTCTGTTATTTTTAATTGATATGTTTTTTAAAACTCAGAACCCTTAAGTGTTTCCTAATTGTTTCTATGGTTTTAAATATAGTGGTTTATGGCTCACTCGGGGGAGACACAGAGGAAGATATGGTTAATTCTGCCAAGAACCTGTCTTGGATTTCCCTGATCCAGTATTTCTAATTTCTAGACATCTAAATATTACTACTTTTTTTGTTATTTATTTTTATTATTATTTTGGTGATAATATTAAGTTACTAATTTATTACAAGCTTATTCATATGCACCACTCCTTTCTGTACTGGTTTCTTGGCTGTCCCATACTGTTGATAGTGAGTATGTCCATTGTTAGTTAAAAGGCCTGCCAACATCATGGTCCGTGATATCACTGCATAGTCATTACAGAAGATGGCAGTAGGCTTCAATTAGCAACTACGCTTTGGATTCTCAAAGATAAATTAATGAATACATCAATGTTGTGCATTGTTTTTATGGCAGTACCACATGGTGTTACTAACAACGTCCATTATTAACAGATGAACCAATGCCAACGGAACACTTGACATCGGCATACCACCATTATCAAGGATGATGGCGTAAATGGATCTGTTTGATTGTTAGGAATTGCAAACAACTTCAAGAAT
Organism: Polypterus bichir lapradei; assembly: GCA_026402145.1. NCBI lineage: Eukaryota > Metazoa > Chordata > Cladistia > Polypteriformes > Polypteridae > Polypterus > Polypterus bichir. The sequence goes on from JANRMT010061414.1 coordinate 21,064,447, forward strand.
AACTTGAGGAAAGATCTTCTGATATTTTGTGAGTGTCCTTGATCATTTAATCGTTTTTAGTGATTAATCATACATCTTAACATGTGAATATTTTGCATTGTTATTTCATTTATTTATTATGATGGCATTTTGTGAAGAGCTGTTTCTAGCCATGACCGTGCTGGCTAAGCACATCACAACAGGAAGTTGCATTGTGTAACATAAGCAGGTCACGGCTCTTGAAGATAGCGGAGCGCTACTTTACATTGTCCAAGATTTAGGATTCCTAAAAAGACAGACAGTATAGTTAGTGATTATCTCGTGTTAATAAGATCTTTGACCTTAGCCGGTTATTCTGACATTGATTTTTGATACTCTCTGTTCATTTCTGTTCTGTCTTGACCACAGCCCTTCTCACAATGAAATTCCTTCCCTTTCGATTCCCTAGGTTTTGACCTTTTGTGTGTTATTACATAAACATGTGTGCCTTCCATCTCCTGGTCTTTTTACATAATTGATCTACTTTCTGGGGTAACAAAGGGTTTTAATTCATTTTTACCTTCTAGTTAAATTTCTATCTTGGCTTTGGCAGTCTGGTTATGTGATTGATTTGCTTTTCACTTAGGGCTACTCTGTGATTATTCTTCTGATTTATATCTTGATTTATACTATTTCATGTTCATTTAATGCCAGAAAGTCCATCTTCAGTGCTGAACGTACTTGCCCAGCAGATCTTTTTCTCCAAAGTAACCATACCACACTGGGGGTGACTTTATTACACACCAAAGATCTGAGTGCCAGCTTCCCAGCAGGACTGCTGGAGGTTCAATAGCACGCTCCCTCCCTCTACCTTGTATATCTGGAATAGTGAATGTCTAAGTGGAGCCATATCTTATGGAAATGGGAAAAGTGATGCTATCTAGAGTCAAAAAAGGAAACTTTATTTATTGTATACACTCGTGGATAAGTTGGGGCTTGATTTTACCGTATAAATTTCTGGTATTTTATAATTTTGGTCGTATAAGTTGAATACAGAAAACTCACGTTATTTGTCCAAGAGATTACGATATGCTAACGCTCACATGAGAGAGTAACCACGGAGCACACTGCCTTTTTTTCTATGTATTGTGCCTACATGACCACACCGTAATACCCGAACTATTCTGAAGCGACGTTCGCACTGATTTGCGTTTTTTTGTATCTCATACCGTCATATACCTTTATCGTAAGAGCATCCCTTATCTATGATAGAGCATTCGATCAGAAGAAAATATAAAGCTGGTTATAAATTAAACATTGTTTAAGTAGTGAAAGAAATTGGTAACTGTGCTGCTGCAACAAAATTTGATGCATCTGAGAAACTGACGCGAGATTGGAGGAGGCAAGATGATGTTAAAAAAAAAAATGTAAGTGTCGTATTTTTGAACGGGCGTACAAGTCGGGGTCTGATTTTATGATCGATTTTTCAGGTTTCAAGACCCGACTTATACATGAGTATATACTGTATATAAACAGAAATATATTAATATATTGGAATTTTCAGTATGTATTCATTTCAACTGCAGCAGTACTGCTGCGATGATATTTTGTATTTTTTATGGGCTATGCCATTTTGGGACTTTTTATTGCTAGTTGTCCATACTTATATTCAACTTAAAAGACTCCGTATTCTGTTCAGCATTTTTTCACTTAAGAAATATATCAAAAGTTAGACCTCTTATATCACTGAAAGATGCTGAGAAATGAGTTCACACTTTTGTCTTCAGTCGACTTGATTACTGTAACGCACTCCTCTCAGAACTACCCAAAAAAGACATCAATCATTTGCAACAAGTGCAGAATGCCGCTGCTAGAATCCTAACTAGGAAAAGAAAATCAGAGCACATTTCTCCAATTTTGATGTCACTACACTGGTTACCTGTGTCATTCAGAATTGACTTTAAAATACTGCTTACGGTTTACAAAGCCTTAAATAATCTCACTCCATCTTATATATTGGGATGTCTGACACCTTATATTCCAAATTGTAACCTTATATCTTCAAATGAGTGTCTGCTTAGAATTCCAAGAGCAAAATTTAAAAGAAGTGGTGAGGCGGCCTTCTGCTGTTATGCACCTAAAATCTGGAATAGCCTGCCAATAGGAATTCGCCAGGCTGATACGGTGGAGCACTTTAAAAAATTTCTAAAAACACATTACTTTAACATGGCTTTCTCATAGCTTCATCTTATTTTAATCCTGATGCTCTGCATATTCAATTAATTATCATTATTATTCATGGTGATTCCAAAATCTGTACTAACCCCTACTCTCTCTTCTGTTCTTTTCCCGGTTTTCTGTGGTGGCGACCTGCGCCACCACCACCTAATCAAAGCACTGTGATGTTCCTACATTGATGGATTAAAGGCCAGAAGTCCACGTGAACATCATCATCAAGTTCTTCCAAGAGAACCCTAAATACAAAGAGGACTTATTGAGGTCATTTATGTTAGGTAGAGTGCCCAGAGGGGGCTGGGTGGTCTCGTGGTCTGGAACCCCTGCAGATTTTATTTTTTCTCCTGCCGTCTGGAGTTTTGTTTCTTTTTTCTATCCTCCCTGGCCATCGGACCTTACTTTTATTCTGTGTTAATTACTATTCTCTGATTTTAATTCTTACTTTGTCTCTTTTCTCTTTCTTCATTATGTAAAGCACTTTGAGCTACATTAGTTGTATGAAAATGTGCTATAGAAATAAATGATTTTGTTGTTTATTAGTTCATTCAAAGGCTTTTTTTGTCCCTAACTGATTTGCATCGGCTGTTTTAGCGTAGTCACTATTCTGGCCTTCAATCTCCTCGCTTCATTCTTTCAAAACGATTTCTTGTCTTACATTTTCGGGCTTAGATATTTTTGATTTCTTCATCCTAATTACAATTTTAGCTTTCCCCAACTTTGCTTTATCTCCTGATTCAAATTATTAAAAAAGCTGACGCTGCCCTGTGCAGTCAGTACAGAAATGAAGAGGGGTCAGTCAATCTGACCTTCTTTTAATCAGTCGGGAGTTTTTTTTTTAAACAATATTATTATTTATGGATTCAAGATTGTTGGAAAGGAAAACATTATTATTATCCAATGTTTTTTGATTAAATGGCTGAACAGGTCTATGGTAATTGGAGGAGATTCTTACTTGGACCTGTGAGAGCCGAGAGGTCTTAATGAGAAATGAGGTATCAACAACGCCTCTGAGAAGATGCTGATGTTCAAAATGGTCCCCTTTTGATAATTCACAATTTACTTTAAGCAAGTATAAGCAGCCAACCTCAAAGGTACGACTACATTCAGCTATGTGTTTAAAAATTCAAGGAAACAATACTTACCAGCATTAATGACAGTAAAAACAGGGAAATTCCCAATCCCACTTGGGCTGGATATCGACACAGGAAAGTTAGTGCAATGAGGGGCTCACTGGTAGCCATGAATCAGGAGCTCACAAAGAGAATTAGAGCAATTCATGAACCCCTTTGTGACAGAACTGCCTAACCCTTATTTAGTTCAATCCTGCGTGATAATTTTTGAATCAGTCTGTGTTACGTTAATGGGAGGCTGTAAACTGGCCCAGTGTGTGTGTGCCCTGACCTGTCCAGGGTTGATTCCCATCAGATGTCTTATGGCTCCCTACAACACTGAATGGAATAAACACATTAGACAATGTATGGACAGTCCTATAGTAGGGTTTGGTACAACACCAAAATAAAAAACACATAGTACACTAACAAGTGCTGAGGAAAAACCTCTATCTTACAACATTGCTTATTCTCTTATTTATTAAATGCAATAAAAGCCTGTTCAATGCATTCCCTTTTGTCTTTTATAAATCAAACAAACAAATCTGTTCCCCTTTACAATAATCCATAAAACATTCCTTGCTTTTCGAATGGATTTACTTTGCTTTTTGCGCTACAAACGTGAATTCTCGAGTAAAACATGAAATCCAGCGCTCTACCAAAGAGGCCAGTTGTGTTTCACAGGAGATGAAAGAGCTGATTACTCCTTAACTCTCGTCTTAAATCACTGGATCGGTGTCAGCGGCTTATCAGCACACGGCTATTTGCAGACAACTGTAATTACTTTGAAGCAGTTACTGACATCCTGGCAGCCATCTCCGTCCAAAGGGCGGCTCTTTTTAAACATTTGCAAATGTGACATCTTAACAATGTACAGTATTGGAAGTTTGCTGTACTGGAAAGAAATAAAACTAAAGATAAATGGGGTCATCCACGTTCATGTAACGCTGCCGTGAGTGCGCATAAGCTGGCTAATAAACTAACCGACCTCTCACAAGGGTAATGTGACATGTGCAGCACTCAGCACCTGCACCGCCGTAGAAGAATGGATTCAAATGTCTTCATCTGTGTGGAGGTTGTCTTCTCCCCGTGTTCCCATGATTTATTCTCTCTCCAGGTATTTTTATTTTCCACCTGTGTATCTTTCACTGTGGAGGCTAAAATGTCGACGTGTGAGTGAATGTGCCCTCGGATAGACTAGTGCTGCTGGGAGAGGCTCCCTCTCCTGTGTTCCCGAGACTAAGACATGGTGTGTAGCAGATGAATGAGAGAACAGGGAAACGTACAATAAGATCTGCAGCATAGAGTAGACTTAAGGACTGGTGATTGATTTGATTAGGCAGAAAGTGAAAGAAACACAGAGTTCTCGCTTTTAGTTACTGTGCTACATTTTATATACGCTCTCAGAATTTATGGTTAGTAAGAGAAAATTTTATTCAACAAAATCTGGCCATGACCATCAAAAGAAGGGCAAGCTCAGCCCCGCCAAGCAAAGCCTTGAGAAGAATCAAGAGCTGCTTTATCATATTAGGACATTTGATGTCTGGGGGTCTTTTAAGTTAAAGGATGTGTTACAGATTTGAAATGCAGCTGTCAGATGTGCACTAAATCCATATTGAGGATTTTGTTCTGTAAACATCTGATAAAATAACCGCTGCTTGAGCTATTTTATTTTTGAGAAAACATCAACACAAGACAGTATGCCACTACATACAACATTACTATCATTCATTTGTGTGTTACTAGGCAGCACACTGAGAAACACCGCATCCTCTGTTCAACTCGCTCCTTGATCATTGTCTATGTGGTGTGCATACAAGACTGTCATGGCAGCTTACAATCTCTATGGGGTCTCTGCTCCACTCCCAAAGTCCAAAGACATCCATGTTGAGTTAACTGGCATGTCTAAACTGGGCCCTACATTACAGAATTTGAGGTGGGCTTGAGTGTATTCTGTGATGAACTGATGCACCACCTTAGCCTTGACGTCAGTCTAACCCTATACTAGACTAATGGGAATGGATGGGCAAACATATGCTCACTACCAATGTTGGAGGCATTGCATTAAAAGTAACAAGCATGGTTAATTTATAATCTGAATTATTAATCTGTATTACCAATAGCAACCAACCTAATGCAATGCTTATTTTATTGAAGACAAAATATTGCGCCACTTAATATTGAAGATAAAATATTTGCACAAATTAAAAAAATATATAGGTTATTATGTACTAATGAAGCTCATTCCAGACACTTCCAAAAAAATAAATTAAAATTACATCCCTGCCACTGAGAAGGGATGATATTAGCAAATGATGAGCAGTTTCTGGTCTTCACCAGACATAACGCCTGGTGTTCTGCCCAGAAGAGTTCACATTCTCAGTGGCTATGTACATATGACAGTGTTAACAAAGGTTCATTAAAAGTAACATTAATGCTACAATCATGGCTAGGTACAGTACAGGCCAAAAGTTTGGACACACCTCCTCATTCAATGTGTTTTCTTTATTTTCATGACCATTTACAGCACTCCATCACTCTCCTTCTTGGTCAAATAGCCCTTACGCAGCCTGGAGGTGTGTTTGGGGTCATTCTCCTGTTGAAAAATAAATGATCGTCCAACTAACCTGACTTCTGAACAACACAACTGCTGGTCCCAACCCCATTGATAAAGCAAGAAATTCCACTAAATAACCCTGATAAGGCACACCTGTGAAGTGAAAACCATTTCAGGTGACGACCTGTTGAAGCTCGTCGAGAGAATGCCAAGAGTGTGCAAAGCAGTAATCAGAGCAAAGGGTGGCTATTTTGAAGAAACTAGAATATCAAACATGTTTTCAGTTATTTCACCTTTTTTTGTTAAGTACATAACTCCACATGTGTTGATTCATACTTTTGATGCCTTCAGTCATGAAAATAAAGAAAACACATTGAATGAGGAGGTGTGTCCAAACTTTTGGCCTGTACTGTACATGATTTTGCTTCATTTATTTGCTTCCAGTGCTTCTTAGAAATCTCTTACTTGTAGTGTAAAGAAGCAACGGAAAGATGAAGAAGGAAACTGCCATGCAGATGTGTTCACCAACTGAGATGAACGAACCTTATATTTAGCCCACATGGGAAGTCACCAATTAACTGATCCCATCCTAATGCAGGTCCTGGTGCTTGATCAGTTCACTGGGTATTATTGGACAGCTGCTCACCTTTATAGATTTGCCTGTTCAATGACAATATTCATGCTTTTCTTATTTTTCAATTAAAATTGCTTCTGGTGTCACAGATGCTATAATCGTTCATCACTGTGCAAAATGTCTGAATGGAAAAATAGTCTTTGAAAGTGCTAAATCATTTCTCCTCATTTGGGAAGGCTAAGAGTACAAAGGACAGTCTTGTTAAGTTGAGTTTCTCTTCAAAATACAGTGTGTCACACACGTGCGAGTAGGAGACCGCTAAAGGATCTAATATCAAGGTGAGAGCTGCTGCTGACATAGTCACACCTGAAAAGATAGTTAACAAATCTTCTAGTACTGTTATACCATGGAAGACCCAAAGAGTGTCTGATCTCAAGAGAACATGCCGGAGAGCTGAGCGTAAATGGAGAAAAACTAAACTGACTGTCCATTATGAAATATTGAAGGTTAAAATAACAGAATACAACAACATAGTCCGTCTTGAGAGGTGCTGTTATTTCCCTAGAATTATAAATAACAATGCTAGTAATCCCAGAGTCTTATTCTCTACGATTGATCGTCTGCTAAATCCAGGTCACTCAATGGAATGCCTCCAGAATACTTCCAGTGAAACTTGTGAGGCTTTTGCTGTATTTTCTAATCAAAAAATTAATGATATTAGAAATAATATAGTACATCTCCCCAATACTGAACCACTTAAACCCCGGTACTCCATTTTAAACAAATTAAATTCTTTCACTAGGATAGATTTACCTGATTTATATAAAATAATTTCTCAACTGAGACCCTCCACCTGTGTCCTTGACCCAATACCAACAAGTTTTTTCAAAGAAGTATCAGGCGTACTAATTGATAGTATTCTTGACATAGTAAACTCGTCATTAGATACGGGGGTCTTCCCAGACTGTCTTAAGACTGCTGTAGTTAAACCCCTGCTCAAGAACAATAATCTTGACTCCTCTGCTTTTGAAAATTTTAGACCCATTTCTAACCTGCCTTTCTTAAGTAAAATTCTAGAGAAGGCAGTCATTATGCAGCTTAATGACCACCTCAATAAACTTGCTATTCTTGATAAGTTTCAGTCGGGTTTCAGAACAAATCACAGTACAGAAACTGCACTCGTTAAAGTAGTAAATGACTTGCGGGTAAATGTAGACAGAGGCCGTTTATCTGTTTTTCATCCTCTTAGATCTGAGTGCCGCATTTGACACCACTGATCACAATATTCTTAGAAATCGCCTTAGTCAATGGGTGGACCTCTCTGGCAGTGTCTTAAATTGGTTTGAATCCTACCTGGCAGGTAGAAAATTCTTTGTAAGTTGTGGTAATTATACTTCAAAGACCCATGATATTCTATATGGTGTTCTACAAGGCTCTATCCTGAGTCCCTGCGGTTTTCAATTTACATGCTTCCATTAGGTCAGATTATCTCGGAGCATAACGTGAGCTACCATAGCTATGCTGATGACACACAACTGTACTTATCAATAGCGCCTGACGACCCCAACTCTCTCGATTCACTGACACAATGTCTTACTTGTGTTTCTGAATGGATGAGTAGTAATTTTCTCAAACTAAATAAACAGAAAACAGAAATTTTAGTGATTGGCAATAATGGATATAATGAGGTTATTAGAAATAAACTTAATGCATTAGGATTAAAAGTCAAGACGGAGATAAAGAATTTAGGGGTAACTATTGACTCTGACCTGAATTTTAAATCACATATTAATCAAATCACTAGGACAGCATTTTTCCACTTAAGAAACATAGAAAAAGTTATACCTCTTATATCATTGAAAGATGCTGAGAAATTAATCCATGCTTTTGTTTTCAGTCGACTAGATTACTGTAATGCTCTCCTCTCAGGACTACCCAAAAAATCAATCGATTGCAACGAGTGCAGAATGCAGCTGCTAGAATCTTAACTAGGAAAAGAAAATCCGAGCACATCTCTCCAGTTTGTACGTCACTACGTTGGTTACCTGTGTCATTTAGAATTGACTTTAAAATCCTGTTTCTAGTTTACAAAGCCTTAAATAATCTCACTCCATCTTATATTTTGAAATGTCTGACACCTTACACTCCAAATCGTAACCTTAGATCTTCAAATGAGTGTCGGCTTAGAATTCCAAGAGCTAAACTTAAAAGAAGTGGTGAGGCGGCCTTCTGCTGTTATGCACCTAAAATCTGGAATAGCCTGCCAATAGGAATTTGCCAGGCTGATACAGTGGAGCACTTTAAAAAATTGCTGAAAACATATTACTTTAACATGGCTTTCTCATAGCTTCATCTTGGTTTAATCCTGATGCGCTGCATATTCAATTAATTATCATTATTATTCATGGCATTCGTATTCAAAATCCGTACTAACCCCTTTCCCTTCTGTTCTTTTTCCGGTTTTCTGGGGTGGCAACCTGCACCACCACCAACTGATCAAAGCACCGTGATGTTCCTACATTGATGGATTAAAGGCCAGAAGTCCACATGACCGTCATCATCAAGTCCTTCCATGAGAACCCTGAATACAATGAGGACCGATTGAGGTCATTTATGTTAGGTAGAATGCTTAGAGGGGGGTGGGTGGTCTTGTGGCCTGGAACCCCTGCAGATTTTTCTTTTCCAGCCGTCTGGAGTTTTTTTGTTTTTTTCTGTCCTCCCTGGCCATCGGACCTTACTTTTATTCTATGTTAATTAGTGTTCCCTTATTTTAATTCTTATTTATTTTGTCTTTTTTCTCTTTCTTCATCATGTAAAGCACTTTGAGCTACATCATTTGTATGAAAATGTGCTATAGAAATAAATGTTATTGTAAGTAATGGTAATTCTACGACAGACCAGGGGGAGGCAGGGTGCACTGACTATCTCTCTCGAATTCCTTGCAGACCACTCTCAGGAAATCCCGCCAGGTTTTGGCCGTACAGATGATGTCACTTCTGGTTCCGGCCCTAGAGATGATGTCACATCGAGTTCCGACCCTAAAGATGATGTTACTTCTTTAACCGGCCTTTAAAGCCGCCATCTTAACTCTAAGACTTCAGTTCTGTTTTGGACTCCGACTTGTGAGCATATCACAGTTATTTAAAACCTTTTGCAGCCAGGGCACATTATACGGGTGGCTGCCTCAAACCTTCATAATGGCTTTGTCTCATTATTCTGACGGTGGCGTATTTTCAGAGCCCAGGAAAATTTCAGGATTTTCAGAGCCCAGGAAAGGCCAGAATCGGAAGTGACGTCATCTCTAGGGATGGAACCTGCCGGAATTTCCCGAGAGTGGTCTGCAAGGAATCAAGAGAGATAGTCAGTGCACCCCACCTCCCCTGGTCTGTCATGGAATTACCATTATTTAGGCCCTTTAGCTGTCTCCTACTCGCATGCGTGTGACAATTGCTAACATGATTCACATATTTAGTCAGAACAGTAGAAGAATCAAATTATAATGTGGGCAGAATTAATATGTTAATACTTATTTCATCATCATCATTATTATAATATGGGATTTTAAACCTCTAGTTCCACCTCTCCATCCATTTTCCAAATTTGCTGTTTCATTTTAGTATTGGACGGTCTATCTCAGCAGCATTAGTTTCAAGCAGCCCTTGAAAGGACACCATTAGTTTGTGCTTTTACTGGGGCTTTACCCTTACTTGGGTGACCATATAAGTAAGTGTGGTGTTGTTTCATTTTCTCCATCACTGCTTTACAGCTGGGCACTTGTGTAAACGCTCCGAGCCTGAACTCAGGGAAGATTGCCATACAAAAATAAGTTGAAGTGAAATCTCACACACAAGAGTCCCCCACACTCAATCACACTGGGAACAACAGAGTTTTCACCTCACATGCTTATCCCTGGAATGCAGAAACGAGAGGATCTGAAGACAACCACAGGACAAACACCGGGGCAACATACATAATCCACACATGCTCACACTAGGCCAGGACATAGTCACTGAAGCAACAAGGAAGAAGTGCTAACCACGTTGTTCCTTCGCTGCTCGTCAATGTAACTAAAATAAAATGAAATAGTTGGAAAAAGCGACTAACCTGCTGAGAGATGCTATTGCTGACTTGCAACTCAGTACACAAAGGGGTGAGGAATCAATGGCAGAATGAGTTAGCAAAAGACTGTGTTTACACTCTGGATAATGAACTAGCAAATCAGAAGAAATTCATAAAAAACAATCAAGTATTCTCAAATTTCCCAAAAACAAGACACTCTCTAACATGGACAGAACTCCTAGCATTACAGGCAGGTCTCCAGTTATAGGACTCTTCACTTGCAGTAATTTTGCACATACGAACGAGCATATAAAACCTAATATGTTTTATGTTCAACTAAACTTCAATAAATTTCCAAACATTTTTTACTGCAAATGAAGCACGCTAGCTTTGATCCCGGTGAATATGTAGCAGCCATGACTGAGGCCCAGCACACTGCAGCACCCATTCAGTCTACCTGAGTCTCTCAATTGGCAGTTAGTGGCGGATTTCGACCCCGGTGGTGATAAGAAAACTAAAGTAATAATAATAATAAAAGAACAAATAGATGGTGCAGACTGTGAAGACTACTTTGAATTTGTGCTTCACAACAGCTAGGAAAAAACAGGATTTACTTCTCCAGCTCCATGAGGTACTGTACCCTTATCAAAAAGCACAGAATGTTTAATAAGTATACAGTTGACATATGGCACATATCCATGGTTCATTTTAGTTTAACTTGTATTATATAAGTTAAAATAGAGTAATATTGCTTCAATGTCATTTTACTAATATGTCTGCATGTTTTTCTGTAAATTAACAAATACAGCATTTGGATTTTTTTTCCAATTTCCCATTAACAGACATTTTTCAGTGCAACTTCCGACTTACAAAAATTGGGCTACAAAGGTCCACAGGAGAAAAAGACCTCATTCGTAATCTGAGACCCACCTGTAATTATTTTTCTAGACAAAAAATATTTGAACAGAACCATTACAAATAAAAAGGGCTTTGTCCATCGTCTCCACTCCCAAAACACAGGACACGTCCAAAACAACCAGGAGCAACGTCTCCATGGTAAAGCAGAACCTTATTCAAATGGTGTACGCCCAGGGGAATTAATGTGCTCTGATAACACATGGAGACCTTTTACAATTTATTTAATTATGATAACAATTCAACAGACAAGTGACTTTTCACAAAAAAGATTTTAAAGGTCTGTCTACATTGGCCATTTGAATAGTTTATTATTAACATCCGAGCTTTATGCTGGCTAATGTAACTTATCATTTAATATATCGTACCATGTGCATTGCTGCTTGTTTCACAATCTTATCAATTTATTTACTTAAACCAAATTGAGCAGTCATGATGAATTTGTCATATATAGTAAACTAGCTGAAATACCCAGTGTTGCCTGGGAGGAAAGTAAAGTGTTTTTTTTTTTTAATTGTTTGAGAAAAATAAAGAATGCTGACACTCACCTCCAGTTTGTCCTCTGGTGTTCATTCCGAGTGTCAACTGGATGATAACATGCATACAAGACCACAAGATCAACCCACCACCCTACCCAGAAGGTGGTGGATTAGGGTTGATTTCACCCCACAGTATTTTTAGTCGACCAATGAGAAACATGTGTACCAAGTTTCATGAAAATCGGTCCAGCCATTCGGAAGTGATGCTGGAATATACATACATACACACATACATTGACTTAACAATGAGATGAAAACGCCAAAGGAAACAGCAGCTCAGCATCTATCTAGGTGTCATTTACACCTAAGCAAGTTCATCATGAAGTATCTGTTTAAATAAAATATTTGGAAAGAAATAAAAAAAAAAAAAAAAAAAAAAGTGAAGGAGAACTAAAAGATGATATCTTCAGAAAGGAGAAACATTCAATCCAAAAATGACCTGATATGACAGAATGAAAACACTCACAAGCCTTTATTATAAATACGTTCTGCTAACATTATTCAAAGTTATTGTCTGCTTTTACATGCATTTTTATTACTCTTTAATTTAATATTGTTTTTTGTATCAGTATACTGCTGCTTGATTATATGAATTTCCCCTTGGGATTAATAAAGTATCTATCTATCTATCAGCAAGTATGGGCTGCGAATAAAGCAAATGGCCGAAATAAAAACTTGCATCCACTGTGACCCTCCAGGATTAGACTGTTTCATTTTACATTTTGTATTTTCACACACTAAAGGGCACATTATACATAAACTCACCCCTTGGACCCTCCATGTACTACCTGTAGGAATTGTAGAGGCTTCATCCGAGATGTTAACGGTTTGTCCTCCATGCTACACTGTGAAGCTGCACAATGAACCAGACAGCATGGGGAGGCACATCTTTAAACATATTTTTAAGTGTCATTGGCTCGCATTACATATAGGTTTTTTAGAACTTGTTTCTTTCTCTTATTTTTAATTTTTTCAATAATTAAGTACGGTACCAATAATATGACAAATTAGTATGTAGGCCCTGTACTGAAAACTTTAGTTACCAATACATCAAGCATTTCATCTTCAACAGCAAACAATGAAGAGGCAGAAAATAGCGTTCATTGGAGGGATGACACTTGTAAGCATGATTACTACAACAGCACAAAACACACACAAAGCAAAAGAATAAACACACATTGTATTTTTTTCAGTCTAGCAACAAAGCCTGAATTTTTAAAGATTGTGTCGTATTATTTCTATCTATCATGGTAGCACATTAAACTACAGACTATACCATGCACCAATCTGGTAAGAGTTCAGTATCAATTAACTGCACCGCAATAGAAATACAGAATCCTCAATGAATATATTTAAACACAAAATACCTCTGTGTTCTCGGTTAATGTGATCATATGTAGCTAATAACACTGACTTTCCACTTTTTACACTAAATACACTCTAAATTATTCCTTTTGTGCCGCTGCAAGAGGCACAGCACACGGGCAAAGGAAACAGGACTTCAGCAGAGGGTCAATACGGGCAGACTGTTAAACCAACCGTCAAAACCACCTTAAATTCAAAGGTGACGTACAGAAACTACTAGTCTTCTGGCCAAAGACAGCTTTCTTTGAACTTGCAATCACAATTCTTTGTTTTATATATGTCTTTAAAGTCAGATAACCCAGTCGTCCCAAGGGCGGACGTTTATATCTTCTGACCAACAACATCATGCAGAGTGAGGCCCCAAATATTTCCTAGTAACAGCATAGCAACTACCATGCTAATAATAGCGATTTCAACAATACAAAATGGCAGTAGAGGAAAATGTAAAATAACTCTCAGTCAAAAAATATATTCAGTGACCCAAAAAACATATACAGGAGGAGTATCCCTAATCCAAAATACTCCAAAATCTGAAAATGAAGCTGCTCTTGTTCAGTTATGACGATAGTGTAGGAGCCAAAGAAAGGCCGATAAAGCTGGCACCTACCTGTACTGTATGTTCGTGTAAATAAGAATTGTAAAGCATGTATTCAAAGTAAACAATGTGTCACACTCCGTCATGGTTGTACAAAGTATTAAATGCAGGGATGCCAAAAATCCTGGCACATGTGGTTTTTGTGATTAGAAATTACTCTTTTTCAGAACAAATTTACTTTAGTTAAATAACAGACTTGTCTCATTTTTTTCAGTGTGTGATTAAGGTAATTGACCAAAATTTCAAAACATTATTTTTTATAACCTTTTTCTTTTACTCATCTTTTCCAGGGGTGCAAATAATTGTGAAGGGGGCTGTAGGTATTCAAGGGGCTAAATGAAAACCTGAGAAAAGAGCCAAAGCCCTCTACAGAATCACATCTGACTATTCCTGGTGGTGGCTGACTCCCTGGCTCATCAGGCCTGACCACCTTGACTTTATGAAGCAGCAGACGGCCTCAGCGTTGCTAGCAATGAGACTTTTTTCAAGTGTCACACTGACAAAGGTTTGAAGAGTTGTCATTTTCTCAGTTTCCCTTTTCATAAACCCATGAAAACAACAGGGTGTCCAGATGGTCCAGTAAAAATAGAACATCATGCTCTGTGATGGATTTTCAGATTGGACAAGCAGGGTAGCCTTCCACTCAGGAAGCTGCTCTCATAACATGCGTCCAAGAAAGAACAGAGTTCTGCTTCAGTGGCTGACTGTGAATACATCACAGCTCTGATAAGGAGAAAAATAAATATCTAAATTTGGAAATTGAAGTATGTAGTGCTACTGTACTGTCATTTTAAGGTTTTCTTTTGTCTACATAACAACCAGAAGTTTAGATCCAGATGGGTCATTCACTAACTAACTAGCATACCTGGTAGACTGGAGGGACCTTGAAAATAAGTTATTTATTCAACATAATTCAATACTCTGTTATTTGATAGTGGATAAGATTACTTTTATATTGTGTTATTTAATTTCTCTATTTGACTTCTGCAAGATAAAAAATAAAAAAAATTAGACTAAATGAGACATTTGAGTTCAATGACTTGGGAAAGTGTCACAGCAGCCAGAACCAGACATCGTAAATGAGAGTTTGTTTAGGCCGCTGGATCTGTCAGATTGCACTTCCCTTTTGTAGAGAAAACAAGAATGGCACCCAGTAAAACTACCTTTCTTAAAAAATCTCTGCAAATGACATACAACAACATACACGAGACGTCCTTTCCTCGTGCCTGTATATGGCGAGATGCTGGAATGGGAAATGCGGCTTGTGTGAATACAAATGACTCCTGCTGCGAAACATAAACTAGGTAAAGGCTGAATAGTGGACTGAAGTCAGCCTTGGGGCTATTTTGATTCAGTATAACAAAAGACACGAGGGGGCTCCACCTGTCATATTTCAGCCTGGGTTCCAAATTCTGTTTTTATGTTTATTTTGCTGGTATTCTATTTTAACAGTGCTGATTATTTAGGTTCTTTATGTCAAGGTGTATTCGGTTGTGTTCCTTGTGTTTTGTGGCTGGTACCCAACAGGTGGGGCCGACTGCCCTCAGTCCTACAAAGGCTGAGAACAACACACAGTCCCTTGTGGTTCATTCTGAATGTGCTCGTGTTGGAAGTGAGCGCCTCTAGTTATTGTGCTTTTTGTGATTTTCTACATTTTTTGAACCTGTGCTCTGTGTTTTTGACTTCAACTCTTGGATTATAGATTGGGACTTTGTTCATTTTTGGAGAGCCTACTAAAGGCATTACCTTCTATACTTTTTTGGAACTTATTTTTGCCACAACGTATTTCTAAGAAAACACATTTTTTAATTAAAAAGAATGCCCCCCGCCCCCCCCCCCCCCCCCCGAGTCTCTGCCTCTTGCATTGTGAAGAGGGGGGCTGAACGCATGCTAAGAAGATTCAGTCGCTCCTCCGAAACCCCCTCTTAAACAGCAATACAATGGGAAACAAATACATTTCTTCTTAACTTTAGTGTAGCCGCCGATGTATAAGGTGAAGTCAGGCACGGGTAAGACGCGTGTCAAAGAAATCTCACAATCCAAAAGTTCATTTTAAAATATTTAGTGAAAGTTAAAAGCAAATAATCCATACAAGAATAAAAAGAAAAATAGTTACATGTAGAATAAAGGCAAAAAAAGGGAAAAAATGTATCTTCTATAAACTTAGCTTTTCTTGAGAAACTTTGGTTATTTCTATACTTAAACGTTCTTTATTTCTTTCTATACTTAAAGGTTCTTAATTTCTTCTTCTGTATGCCTTAAACATACGGTTCAACACTTGAATCTTTTATTTTACGAGTTACTTCACACTCAAAAGGCCCGTAGGCCGTTGGCACATAGACATGTGCCCAGGCACGGTCACGTGCGCAAGCACAAATGCGAGCACAAACAAGAACACGGTTAAAAACCTCCTCTATGCTCAATCAGCTGGCTTGCTGCTGCTTGTGGCGTACCGCGTTATCTGCATGTCGCGCTGCGCTTCAATCATTTAAAAGCCTGTACAGCAGCTGTCCTCCTTGTCTCACGGGACATTAAAGTGTCTCCAAGAAAATCACATCTCGGCCCAAGATTATTTTATATAATGGAGAGACTTATTTAGATTAGATTCAACTTTACTGTCATTGTATAGGTATGACAAAATGCAGTTTAGCATGTAACCAGAAAGTGCCAAAATTAGATAGTGGGTAGAAATAGGACATTAAAGTACATAGACAGTAAGGTGCAATAAGGCCACATACAAATGAGAATATACGAGGTGAGACACAAAAATAACCAGATTGGTGAAAAAAAATATATTTATTGATGAATTACGATTCAACTTGTGTAGCGATTGTTATCCAAATACTGACTGGGCTGTTCACAGGATATACGTAGCCAGTCGGTGGTTTGAGAGGGCATGTAGGAGGGGATATAGTTCTATGATTCATGTCCGACCGACCTCCAGACAGTTTTCCAGGAAAGCCCCATGCCCAGTCCGGTTATTTTTGTGTCTCGCCACGAATGTCTATATATTTAAATTTAGAAAGAGTGGTTTATACAAGGATGAGTATGTAGATATGAATACTAATCAGTAAGTACAGATACATGATATGAATAAATATAGATATATTAAATATGCTTATGTACATAATAGATGTATGTAAACAGGTGAAAATATACATAGAGTACAGTCAGAAGTTTATTGATTATTTAGAAAAGTCAGCTATTGAGTGGTAAGGGTTGAGAGTACAGAATGGCTATGGTGTTACGAAATAAACTGTTCCTGAGCCTGATGGAAGGAGGGTAAAGAGTCCATGGCTGGGATGAGAGGGGTCTTTGATGATGCAATGAGCCTTCAGACATTTATGCCAATGTAGATTATGCCATTATTGTAGAAAAGCTCACCCGACACTTACTTTCACAGTAAGACTAGTTAAGCATACGGGGAAGGACTTGGCCAACTAGCCCTCAGTGATGAAAGTACAAATTCTGCTGGGTCAACCAGCACAACAGTAACTCAAAACAAATATGAAGTTGTTACAGAAATCATCTGGACGAAATTAACAGATGCTACAGGTGGTACAGACCCCATTGTCAAAATCAAATCTTTAGGTGGGCATTTGCGTTACTGTGGACTGGCACTTGTCAATATGAATTAACAATACAAAATTGAATTAAATGTTAATTAATCGTTAATCAAGCAAAGAGACAAGAGAGATGGACACACAAAGAAAGGTACCACACAGGATAAGCAGAATATTAAAAATATTTTTGTCTCATAAAAAATCTTTAATGGATGGGCCAGGAAGTGTTAAAAGGGGCTCAGCCCCCTCAAGCCCTTCCAGAATGACGAGTGTGAAGTGGCACAATCGCATACTAAGTCCAAGAAGGCTACTCATTTTTTTTAAATGAAGCACTTGCCGCTGCATTGCTTTCTTTGAGGATTGCAAAAACATGAAATGGGGCTAGTCATGTCTGAGAATATTATGCTAGAATATTTTTAACAAAAATAAAATAAAATAAGCATCAAAATGTTGTGCTATTGGCTCCAGCAGACCCCCGTGACCCTGTAGTTAGGATACAGCAGGTTGGATAATGGATGGATGGATGGATGTTGTGCTATTTATTAAATCAACCCTCCATCTATTTATTGTGTTTGAGTAACCCGATTCACTGTGAAAAATATGCAACAATCATGGAGCACATAACATAGTGGGCAAAAATGTTTTGACAGATAGACAGATATGAAATGAAAGGCACTATAGATAGATAGATAGATAGAAAGTCATTATATATTAGATAGATAGATAGATAGATAGATAGATAGATAGATAGATAGATAGCTTTGCATCTACGTCTTTACTTTGACTTCTTGACATCGAGATTAAGAGCTGTAAAATAATGCAGAATAAAATCAAGTGACATTACATTAGGAAACTGCCTATATTGTCCTAATCCTTTGGTAAAATGCATTTTTTAAAAAAGGAAACTGAGATTATTTTCTTGTGCTAATTTGTTCTTAGAGTTTACTCAAGCATAACAATTAGGCTAAACCAAAGCTCTTCCCAAACTCTAATACGCTTTATGCAATGTAGAAAGGGGAACTGCACGCCTTTTGGCACCACCGGAGTGCAGAATAATGTATGGTGATAATCTGCAGCGGGGCTTAGGTGCATGAATATTAATGAGTTCAGAGGGAAACTCAAGATGTGGTGGTCCTGCATCCTCTTCCCTAGACTACAAAGGCCTCTTGCTGAGTATTCACGTCACTGGATCAGAACAGACCTACAGCCTCACATGCCAGTCCATGGTAACAAAAATGAATAGTAAAGAAAATTGTCTACGTTTGTACTGACAAGTCAAATAATCCTGCCAAAAAAGCCTAGGAGTCTTATATTAACCTGGTTACTCAGTAACTTGGAACAATAAGCAAACAATAAACCAGTGAATTGTGTTAATTGTTAAATCAACTGAATGACATAATCTTAGAAGAAAGCAAAGTAAGCATATCCTGGTTTAGATGTATCATCTGTATCATATTATATTATTAAGCCTTCTAAAGTGTACACCCTTTCCCATTCCATTATTATACACAACACCTGAGTCAACCTGATCTGTACTTGTAAACAAAGAGAAACATTTTCATTCCACGATGTGCACCTGAGGCCAAATCAGCCAGTGAGTGCCGATACTCTCATCACTAAGATTCATCGGGGCAATCTGTGTCAATGCCATGTAACACTACCAGACATCACTCAAACCACATGGGAATATAATATTGTGAACATCACTATATATATCACCTCGACACTCACTCTTTGCAGCAAAAAGCAACTGCATGCCATGCATGTAAGATATTTACAGTTTCTATTAGATACAGGAATCTCAACAAGTTTTGCTTTTGTATGAAAGTTAACCAGCTTATACTGAAAATAGCAGGTTACCGCTCTAAATGATCTTGTAATCATCCAAGGAGGAGTGGAAAGCCAAGACAGGAGGGCCAGGCCTGACATCACCTTACACGGCGTCTTGTCTCCTTTATGCTCAAAGTGATAAAGATAGATTGTGAATGCGCACATTCATAATCCAAAGGTTGCTGTTTTTTGACAGGCAAACGGTGACACCGCAAAATGAATTGTCGAACTGAGACAAATATACAATACCAAAAAATGGCGCACATTTATGAAACCCCAATAACTTCAAATGGGCATTTGAATATATTCAAATGTTATATTTTAAATAAGAAATCTTATCCCAATTACTTATTCCAACAGTTCATCTCACAAGGACTCACTCAGAGCTAAAGTTAGACAATATACTGATGTGTGTATTCTCACACACAAACACACATACATTATATATTTTTTTTTCTCTCCGAGTTTCTGTAAAATTTTAATTTTCACTTGGAGGCAACTAAAAAATTATCTGTCTATCTATCTATATATACAGGGTGGTCCAGATCTAAGTATGCAGATCCAGATCGTCTGGATGACTTTGATTTATGCAGGGATGATTCCAGTTCGGCGCGAAGATGATTCTTCATGTCGTCAGTTCGCACACTTCTTGATGGTCCAAGATTTTTCATTTGATTTTCTATGTAATAAACTTAATAAGTTATAGCGTAAAGAAAATTGCATAATTAGATCTGGACCACCCTATACAATTAACAAGGTAATATTTGCCATTTTGAGTTGTCTAGATGCAATTACAGTTCACTAGGGGGAGTTTACCGGAAGTCAAATCACTATACTGTCTCTATCAATGATGATATTTAAACTCCCAGGCATCTGGAATATCATCCATAGTTGTAAAAACAGAAACCTTTCAATATTTTTCTATATCGAATTTCTCAATTTATAACCTACCACTCATTTGACTTACATTCTTTAATTTTTATCAATTAATTAAGTCTTTTATGATTATATTTCTGGCAATATATATATTGTCACACATGTGCAAGTAGGAGGCAGCTAAAGGGCTTAAGTAACAATAATACCACATCTGACCAGAGGGTGGCAGTGTGCACTGACTGTCTTTCTCAGTTCCCTGCAGACCTGTCCCAAGAAATCCTGCCAGGTTTTGGCTCCTTCGATGACGTCACTTCCCATATGGGCCTTTAAAGCTGCCATCTTAACATCAATGAGTCAGTTTTATCTTGGACTCAGCCGAATGAACAACTCTGTTCTACTCTAAAGCCTTTTGCAGCCAGGGAGATTATACGGGTGGCTGCCCCAAACCTTTTTCATGATGTCCGGTCTCAGTTATTATCACTATACATATATATCTATACTAATAAACGGCAAAGCCCTCACTCACTCACTCACTGACTGACTGACTGACTGACTCATCACTAATTCTCCAACTTCCCGTGTAGGTAGAAGGCTGAAATTTGGCAGGGTCATTCCTTACAGCTTACTTACAAAAGTTAAGCAGGTTTCATTTCCAAATTCTACGCGTAACGGTCATAACGGTCAACAGCGTCCGCCATGTTGAACTTTCTTATTCATGGCCCCATCTTCACGAAATTTGATAGGCGGCTTCCCTGCGCTAACCGAAACCAATGTACGTACTTATTTCGGTGGTGTGACGCCACTGTCAGCTGCCATATTGAACTTTCCAACGTCACTAATTCTCCAACTTCCCATGTAGGTAGAAGGCTGAAATTTGGTACTTATTTCGGTGATATGATGCCACTGTCGGCCGTCATATTGAACTTTTCAACGGTCTTTGTTACTTATGGGCCCATCTTCAAGAAATTTGGTACACGGGTTCACAACGCTAACTGAATCCTACTTACGTACATATATACGTCCTTAGCCTGCAGCTCGGTCACCATGTGAGGCGGCGTTGGGTCCCCCATCCCAACACCTTCCACGTTGTTGGCTGCCTGCCTATATAAGGCCGTCTGTCGCTCCGGTCTCTACATTCCCTTCCTTGCTTCGCCACGGTATTCATGTCTCCCTGCTGATAACTACAGCCTTTTTATTTAATCCAAGGCTTCTCCGCTGTTTTATTGTTCATTTATTACGATTATAGTTATTGTGTAGGTATTTTAGACTTACTTTACATTGTTCAGGTACCCATTTCCTTTATCATTCCAACCGTACCCCCATTAACATGTCTATCGAGGTGATCACCATCGATCAAAGAACTGTCACTTACCAAGTGGTTTCCATTCCCGGAGATGGCACCTGCCTTTTCCATTCTCTTTGTTACATATTGCACGGCCATATCAGGCTCACTCTTGATATCCGGAGGAACATTGTGTCTTATGTATTGAATGACTGGGGACAGGTTCAAGGTGTGGACTGATGACGGTACAGGAGATAATTATACTACACAGGAGCACTAGAAGAGTGAAATGCTTAAGTGTACCGAAAGGGCCAAATATTTTACACCTTTGGACAACCGCCAATGCCTCTTAAACATCTTAGATTCACAGGTGACGATTTCAGTAGTGGAGACTTTGATGCTTAGAAATGTTTAAACTCTCAAAAGCTGGATGTGAAGTTATCAATGAAACTGGTTGTATACTTACAACGCTTGACAGATGCCGAATGTCTCTTCAACACAAGTCCTACAAATACTGTCGTAATTGAAACAAACCATGAAACTCAAACCGATTATGACAGCAGCAATCCAAGCTGTGAGATTTGAAACAAGATTACTGTTCACATGGCCAACTGTAAGTTACATGCTCAAGAGTAAGCTCAGCGCACAGCTTGGTCATATTACAACTGGAGGGCCGAACTGACAACGTGGCATACAAAGAGATCCTTAACAAATAATTATTGGTATATTTTCCCTCAGTTTTAAAAAGGTTTAATTGTCTTCTTAATAAAAATTTTAAGGCAGTACTTCGCCGCTGCGAAGCGCGGGTATTTTGCTAGTATATATATAGGCAAATAGTTTTTCACACCACTGTCAGTCAAAATTATGTATATAACACTAATGGATTATTTTTTATCTCGACCCCACCTTTCCAGGTCAATGGATAGGTCATGGTGGACCATTGCCATGTCCTCCACACTCCTATGATTTGACACCCTATCATTTCTGGTTATGGGGTATGGTGAAGGAGCACATTTATAGCAGGAAAGTTTGTGATATCAATGACCTGAAGGACAGAATACGGACTGTGGTATCATCTGTTCCCTGCAAAATGTGTGTGCTCTCAATCATTTTACCTTTTTGCCACGTATCCACTGCACCATGCTGAAGCTTGATACTTCCATTCAACTGTAGTCATCAGGCATATCAGGGCGGTTCGGTTTTTGCCTCAAATCTCAGGTTTGCCCTGTGGCACTGAACTTTAATCTTTTTCTTAATCTTAAACATTAATCTTAATCTGGTTTTTGCATATTATTTCCACATACCTTTTCTCTCTCTTATTTTTTTTTGTACTTTTAGTTTTCATTACTTTCTATGTGGATGAATTTCTGTTATTATTAAATCTACCCCATTAGACATTACACACGTATAGTGTTTATTTACCCATTCATTCATCCATCATCTAATCCATTTAATCCAGTTCAGGGTCACACAGGTCAGAGCCGATTTTAAAAACACTGTACAATGCAGGAAGGAGTTTATTTAATCAATTTGAAATATTACCTAGATACAAAATCCACTAGTCTCAGTCAGCACAATTTCCTGTAAATGCTCTTTATAAAAATCTGTCCGCTTCTCTCATAATATCCTTATTGTTTCCGATTTTAGATACATGATAATAGATGGCTGCCTGTCTTTAGGTTTAATTGCACCCTCCAATTAGCTGCACATCTTTGGTGAAGTTAAGTCTGCTCTCACTTCCAGACTAACCTCTGACCATCTCCTCCGGCTCGAATTTCAGCAGTTAAAATGAGCCAAGTGTCAGCCTTTCATTTTCGAAGTTTCATGATCCAACCTTCCACCTTTAACTAATTACTGGATCAAGGTCAAATCTATAATTGCTTAATGTGTATAGAACTGAAGGAAACCCTGGTTCAGGCATCTCTCACTGAACTTCTCCAAAAAGGACGCCAGCCTCTGCCTCAGTGACCTCCAATGGCCTCAATGGGGCCTTATTACAGGCTCGTCACACTTTAGCTTTTTAGTTTTCCAGCTCCTGGCACACTACTGAAGTGCTGCAAGCAGCTTTTAATATTCTGAGTGAGAGACGTCTCTCAAACTTGACAGTGAAATCTGTAAAATGTCCTTTGGTTCAATCCTGTCTTTCACTAATTAAAAAAATAATATTTATCACATCCATTCTGAATTAAACTAAAATGCCATATGCAGTCCTTATTATGTAATAGTGCTGTTCTCCTAACAGGTGGTTCCCTCTTGAATAAATTCTCTCTGGTCATTCTGACGTAACTGCTCATTATACTGGATCACATAATCAAAGTAAAAACTGCATGAAGCGGGCAAGACATCACAACAAATCCAGAGCATGGCATGGTGGCACAGTGGCTAACATTGCTCCCTCATAGCTCCAGAGTCTTAGATTTAAATCCTGGCCTAGTTGTTGCCTGCGTGGAATGTGTATGCCCCTCCACCACCATTGCAAGCACACATTAATGTGGGTATTTGCAATTAGGTGTGTAGAAGTGTGTGTGAATTTGTCCTGCGGGGGGACCAGAATCTTGTCCAGCGTCACCTCCTGCCTTGTGCCTGATGCTGCTGGGATAAGTTTCCACAATCCTGGACTTGATTTAAGGCGGTCAGAAATGTGTAATTCGAAGGACCATTTTTAGAATATGAAGAAGCCTCATAAAATGCAAAGCTTCTGAAAATCTGTGACGCCCCAAATGCAGTGCACTGTTAAACTATATAAAGAATGGCATTTTTACTTATATATACTGTATATATATTAAAATTAGGACCTTGTGTTAGGGTGGCACAGTGGTCGCACTGCTGCCTTGCAGTAAGGAGGCCTGGGTTCACTTCCCGGGTCCTCCCTGCATGGAGTTTGCATGTTCTCCCCGTGTTTGCATGGGTTTCCCCCCACAGTCCAACGACATGCAGGTTAGTTGCACTGGCGATCCTAAAATTGTCCCTAGTGTGTGCATGGTGTGTGGGTGTGTGTGTGCCCTGCGGTGGGCTGGCACCCTGCCCAGGATTTGTTTCTGCCTTGTGCCCTGTGTTGGCTGGGATTGGCTCCAGCAGACCCCTGTGACCTTGTGTTAGGATATAGCGGGCTGGACAATGACTGACTGACTGATCATGACCTTGTGTTTTACTGTTATATTTTTATAATTTCACTACAAAATGAAGGCCTTAATGGAAAATGTTTTATCATTTACATTCTGAATCCTTCAAGGTATTTCTCAGATTTCTGGGGGGGCGGAATAAATGTTGTGTTAAAGTTGATCGCACGGTTATCAGGAGCAGAGCTTATTGGTTTATTCGGTTTATGTTTTATGCACATTTTAACAACTATAATGACAACACTCAGGAGGAGTGCTATCATATCACTCCACAAATAAGGTTGCATGGCACACTGGAGGAGCCTTAAATCCAACACAACATGTGTTTAAATGGCTACTCTATAATGCTAACTACTACCCCTGCCCTGTAGTTCCAGGCACCCAGGTTTGGTTCCTGACCTTTCATTTTATGGGGCTTGAACATTCACTGTGTGGTCACGCAGGTCCTTTTTGATTATCCTGTGAAGGATTAGACCCCTCTGGGAGATCTGGTGTTCTCGTCATGCCTCCAGTGCTGTCATGACAGGCTTTGGCTTGCAGAATTGAGTTGCTTAAGGCTGATTTTTACTTCTACAGCGTAGCTTGATAGTCACATTTGTGAGGAGGTGAGCATGTGTCATGTTCATGTGACTCTGATTGGCCAGTTCAGTAACTACGTATTTCCTGAATCGTGTTTCCGTTTGTTTTCCAGTTTGGATGTCAACGAATGTATAAAAAAAATGGAAAAATATGAGGGACAAATACGTTCACCTACAGAAGGAAATGTATAGCCAGCTGAACAGTGATTCTGCAGAGTAAAAACTGCCTGCTTTGTAATGGATTATTTGCTTTTCTTGTATGCTACAAATATTGCCAACTAGCATTCAAGCATATGTTGTGCCATACAAACTGCTTGTGACAGCGTTGCCCACATGCATAGCTGTGCTTTAGGCTCACCACAGAAGTATAAATCAGCCTATATTCAGAATTGGTACATAAGTAGTGGAGTGATAAAGGTGCACTGATGGACCACAAACTCAGAAAGAAACACGCAGCATGTAAAAATGGACTACGTTTCACAAGATTACGGTCTATTAAATACTATAAATGTAATGGGCTATAATTTTCAGTTCATTTCCGTAAACTGAAGCAAACTGGAGTTTTGATTCAGCAGTAAATATAAAAATCTTCAGAACATGCAATGTTCTTCACTTATTCAGTGACTTGGCTGTCCAGAACACATGTAGTTCCCATGACCTGCTGTTGGGACAAAGATTCATAGTTGTATGGTGTTTGTTTCCCCTAAATCTCCAAGTTGTCGTAGCAACACAGTTGGTTCACCATTATTAATATTTAAAATAATTTACTTCCCTCTTTACTTCTCTGCCCTTATCTCTGCTAAATATGGATTTTAATAATATCCTCCTTAATTGTCTTCATGTATATTTTAATCAATATTGCTATGAGATTTTACTGTTATATCCTTACTTTTCTAAGCAGTGTAACTATAAAGGCATTAGAAAGAATTTCATTAACCCTTTAGGCTCATCAAAACAAGTTACCAAATGCCGTTTTGAAGTCTCTACAGAGAACTGAATTGCTCGCTACTCACCTCTCTTCCAGTCAGAACGTGCTTTGCTAGCTTGACTTTGGCGAAGTTGCCCTTGCCAATGGTTTTGAGCAGGCGATAGTTGCCAATGTGAGGCTGCTCATCAGTGGTCGAGGCGATGGAGTTCCGGCACCGGGGGATGTTTTGCCGACTGTTCGACTTGGTGGGCGGAATATATGGTTCATGGTAGCCGTCAATGGAAGTATGCTGGAAATAAAATAAGGAAACATTAGTCAGGATCAAAAACAAAACCTTGATGTATGATTCAATGTATAGCCATATAAACTTAACAGCAAGTACTTTAAACAGAAATCCTTTAATGACACTAACCAGCACAACAAGAGAGTATCAGGCCTTAAACAACAGAGATACTGTTGTATAGAAAAGCCTAATGTATGTGCACCATCCTGCTGGGCTGCTGTATGGGTACTCAAGGCCATTGAACATCTGAGGGGCAGTGCTTAATGAAGGCTGTTCTGATTTGGAGCTCAAATCTTAAAGTCTAGCTAGCAAACTGCCAAGTGTTCACTGAAGAAATGTAATGAACAAGGACAGAGTTAGGGCCAGTTGATACTTCACTCTCAGAACACATACGTGCACACATCATGGCTGCCACGTGTTCCTAGCATTCTTTTGATGTATCTTCTGAGCATGTTGTCAGAAATTAACACGACGCATGCGCAAGTTGCAGTACCAGCAAAAACGTTTTGGTATGTGATGTCATCATAGTTATTTACTATCAGCATGTGATGGCAGGATTGCAGATCCAACAGGATCAATCTGTGTGCTCCGATGTTTGATGAATGGTTCGATGCAGTGAAGCAAACTGTCAAACTTAAATGCTGCCATGAGAATGTATTCATGGTGCTTTACTTCAACCATTTCTTGCATAGGCAATACAAGCGTCACATATTCCCCATCATAATGACGTGATGCATTTAAAGGTCTCGCATGCCATTTTCTGTGTCACTGTTGCCCTTCTTTTTCTTTTTTTCACCTTCTCAACAGCTTTCAGGATGCAAAGAATTTTTATCTTTAACATCTTTCTTCCCTCAAATCACAACACAGAGAAACTGGAAAATGTTTTCTCACTGTGATGATTTCTCACGCTCTCACCTAGTGGAATCCTCCATATTTACTTAACGTATGCAAGCAAGTATAGACAGTACACTGCGAGTGTAGCAGCAGCCGTCCTCAAGTGCACACGTCGCCTAGCGTTACGTATATCCCTGGCCTTACAGGATGGCATTGAAGTGTGGCACAAGCTGCAGGAAAAGCAGTCCGAGACCAATGAGTGCCTGCCACAGCCAGTGACATAGCACCTCAAAAGGGGGCACGGCAAAAAATATGTAGACCAAAAGGGAAAGGACAACACTGCAAAGTCATCTCTATTTTTTACAAGCTTTTAATGTTTTTATTTAAAAACCTGCATTGGCTATAATGATGTAAAATGAGTTTCTAATTTCATTTTTAAACTGTTCCAAATGCCTTCAGAAAAAGGCAAATATATTTCTTTTCAGTTAACAAACAGGAAAAAAATGAACACGAGTCAGAAACTGAGCAAAGTTTTTAATGAAAAAGTCAATCCTACCTTTTATCAAAGCCTAATACAGAAACCAAAAAGCAAAGTTGAAAAAGAAAAGCAAGAAATCTGAAAATTGGATCAGAAGATGAAAAGCAAAGTACATCACAAGTCAAAGTGTCCAGTCTCGAACACCAGGAAGAATATGGAGTTGACCTTTACACCCTGACCCCTATGGACTCGTTCAGCATGACCCCAAATGTCACCTATAGCAACACCACAGCAACCGATGCAACATATGGCATCCAAGGTTAATAAAATAGCACTGAAAAATAACACCAAAAAATAAACAAACCTCTGAAAGAAGATTTCTAATAAAAGGCAAACATCAAAAATGAATTGTGCTAGAAAAACTCCAGGAAAGATGTACACTTTAACTTAAGAAAGCCAGTGGAAAGTTAAATAAAAATGACAATTACAACACAAACATCTGTACAAATATTGTACATCAAGTTAGTACTTAAGATATCAGTATATATAAAACACTAAGATCTGCCTTTCTGTCACGCAATTATTCACAAACTACTGGAGCTACAACCTTGATTTTGGTTTCAATCGAAAGCTATGTTAGGTAGGGGCAACCTATTGGCCATGACCTGCGGTTGTGTGTTTACAGCAAACTGATCAAGAAACCAAGTGATAACCACTGTAATGGCAAAAAAAAGAAAAGCAGCGACATCTGCTGAGCACCACACACATCGCAGCACACCTTTATCAGCACGCACAAATTGGGATCTCACCCCCAAGACATGGTAGCTACATGTTTAAACTTCATAATTAAAGTGTGAGTATTGTGTTTATTGATCATCAAACTTTATATTTAATGTAAATAAAGGACAGCAAAGTTAGTTGTGGTTGTGTGTTTACGGCAAAGTGATTGCACAACCCATTGATAACCACCATAATGGCAGAAACAATGGGAAGAGCAGTGACAGCATGAGTGCCAAGATCACCCCATGACACCTTTACAAAACATCCAATAAACACTCAGCAACTCCCGAGCACACCCAAATGAACCGCCAGGCACTGTGGGAAACCCTCACCTTTACAGGACTGAGTTCAGTCTCTGGTGGTCCTGCCTATCGGGGAACCACCCATAAATCGGCTAACAAAAGATTAGAGACAAAAATCACAAGCGAGGAATAATTCAAATAATTAACAAAAGTGACAATCGCATAAATAGAATGATCAAAACTGAACAAAACAGACACCAGACAAGGCTTTGACTTTCATCCAGGAGGGGAATCCTGACTGAACCATCACACACACACTAGTAGAGGGCACCTCCAGGGCTTCTGTGTTAGTTTTAATTCCACCCTGACTCACAGGCTGGCACTGCCATTTACACTTTTCTTTCTTTTGCCCTCAGAAATGAAGACCAGAGATGACCAATGACATCACTTTTCACTTCCACAAGCACCTCTGCCCTTTCTGTTCTGGGGGTATTTACCAATCAGCCTCACTGAAAGTCACTTATCAAAACAACATAACATTCAGCACCTTGGAAAAAACACTTTTTCTACTTTTGATTTATTTTTGTGGCTTTACCAACTTGCCAAACAACACAGGGTTCACCGAGTGGTGTCCCAACACTTTATTTTTTTGTTTTCTCTCACTATTATAATGCTTAGAATTAAAAATAAACACTAAAAACAGAAAGGAAGTCTCGACGAATGCTAAAAATACAGAAGAAATTAAAAAAAAGGAACTCGACTGTAGTGAAGATCCACCTAATTGCCCAGAGGGGACTGGGCGGTCTCATGGCCTGGAATCCCTGCAGATTTTATTTTTTTTCTCCGGCCGTCTGGAGTTTTTTTTTTTGTTTTTTCTGTCCCCCCTGGCCATTGGACCTTACACTTATTCTATGTTAATTAATGTTGACTTATTTTATTTTCTTACTGTGTCTCTTATTTTTCTATTCTTCATTATGTAAAGCACTTTGAGCTACATTTTTTTGTATGAAAATGTGCTATATAAATAAATGTTGTTGTTGTTGTTGTTCTCGGAAGTGGAGGTGTTAATTAAAGCAGGTCTCGCCAATGAGGGGCTTGGTCAACTAGAGTACACGTATTTGGACGCAAGGAGTCAGGTGATGTCCCGGGACAAAACCCACTTCAACACACTGGAGAGGAGAGAGAACTATCCTGATGATGGGCGTCAAGTCCGCAGCACTGATCAACTGAAATGACAAAATGTGTACTCATTTTTCCTTATAAATTATTTTTATCAACAAGAGCACAGGAAAGTAAGAGCTTACAAACTTTCATTAGGGACAAATATATCTTTCCCGAATTCCCTTTGTTGACCTTCCTCAAAAACAGAGGTAGGCCTCGGCTCACAAAGACATCAGTCTTATTTAATTGACAATTTCTCATGAAGATCTTCGATTATTGTGAAGAGTCGAGCATAACAAGCCCGACAAATGGGGACAACTCAGCAGAAGGGGGTGCCCTGAGTTTGTTCAGAAAGGCTACGACGCCCTTGCAGGTTGTAATCCTAAACATTTACAAGTAGCCACTGTTTTAAACTGCATGCACACAAACTTGCCACTAAGGAGTCTTCTTTTAAGATGGCCATGCTCCAGAACTCCACCAACCTAAAGAGAACACGAGCTCCCAAGAAAGAGTCAATAAATCAGTTCTGGCTGCAGCAGACTCCAGGGCTAGAAAAAAGAACCAGCCTTTCTTGCGACATATTCCTATAAATCAACCCGTGCAGCATTTTGGTGGAACTTCTGCAAGCATTTTTTAGAATAAACGCGTCTGAATAAAGATGAAGAGCGACCCTGTGGCAGCTCTAATCGAGAAGCTGTCAACCATCTTGGGCTCATGATAGAGACACCCGATCACAGAAGTGAGGAGAACAGCTCATCAGCAGACACATTCAAGCAGGCAAACAAACCTAATGGGCTTTAATCATTAAAACAATGAGAAGCCTCAACAAAGAGGGATTGTCGACAGACGTCGCCAGATGCAGCTATTTTGTACTACTGCTTACCTGTCATAATTAAATTAAAAAATAGCGACACTAAACCTACTGAGGAACCTACTGCTTTAGACATTAAAATAGAAATAAAAATCACACTGAGCATGAGGTCTTGATTGTGAAAAAATATTACAATAAAGAAAAATTTGAATAGCTTGAGAAAACATTAATAATTTAAAATAATTAATGTAAGGCTTAGAGGGGAACAATGCACAGAATAAAACGAGGACGCCACTATAGGAACAACTCTGACCAGGGGCCATTCAGCTTAAGAAAACATGAAAAATGTGTTCTAATTATGATACAGCTCACTAAATTACAAGTTGCAACATAAGAATGAATTGGCAAATAGAAAGGCAGGCCACTGTGATTGACAAATTTAGTGTGAGAAAAATATCACGCATAATAAACCGCAGCAAAGCTTGAAAGGTTACAGCGAGTGCACACAGATGAACTCATTTGGTTTCCTTTTGTATTGGGGGATTTGCTAACACACTGTCATCAAAAGACCACATAATCGTAGAAATAAAAGGGACAGTGGATGTGCAGATGCTGTGTGCAAAACTGTGGCTTGCCATGACTCCAAAAGTGAAAGATGACAGCTTCTAATTTTAAATCTACGCTTGGGAAAACTGTGGGCAGTGCAGTTCACAAAAGTAGGCTGAACCAGAAATGGCCGAAGTCCGAAGACTGTTGTGTGCGTACTGCATATAAAATTCAAAATGAACTTAGGCAAAACTAAGCATCCATATTTCCAGTGTGCAAAACGTCCCGTAGAAATATATAACAATAGTAAAATAGATAACAATAGTAATCCTGAGTTGTCAGTGCACTGAAATCCAACTCTGCTGCTGTGAAATACACAATTAATGAGCTCTGCAGAATTCTATCAGTTACCTCAATCACATCCTACACGCTGTCCTTGTACATCTGACGAGCATCACACAGAATCTCCACAACATTTCACGACACATCAGCACTTAAAACACTCGGTGCAGTGCTAAAGGGTCTACATCGTCATGCAGATTGGGGCAAGTGCATATCGTCACCCAATTCGCCACTCTGTCACAGACCTGCCGCAGTTAACAACATCGACGGTAGGGAGCACAGGGATGCCCCCACGAACTGGAACCCCTGCACAGACAGATACCCTGGGCTTCTTGTATTTCATGACTGAACATAGTGGGGGCAGCACGGTGGCGCAGTGGTAGCACTGCTGCCTCGCAGTTAGGAGACCCGGGTTCGCTTCACGGGTCTTCCCTGCGTGGAGTTTGCATGTTCTCCCCGTGTCTTTGTGGGTTTCCTCCCACAGTCCAAAGACATGCAGGTTAGGTGCATTGGCGATCCTAAATTGTCCCTAGTGTGTGTGTGTGTGTGTGTGTGTGTGTGTGCCCTGCCCGGGGTCTGTTCCTGCCTTGCGCCCTGTGTTGGCTCCAGCAGACCCCTGTGTTAGGATATATCGAGTTGGACGATGTGACGTAACCAGTGTGATGGAGACCCCAACAAATACATAAAAGTGTAACAACAGATGTCCGTTTATCGCAGCAAGTGCCATGCAAGTTCAGTGTCATGCAGTTCCTTCAATTGTAGTCAAACAAGCAATGATGGGATAAAAACAAAGCAACAATGAAAAATGAATATTTGATTTTGTACATCTGCACCCCAAAAAGCTATGCATTAAAGAAAAATAAAACTATAGTGAAAAATGATCAAACAAACGGCTCACCACTGCTTTCCCAACACTGAATCGGATATCAAACCCACACTGCACGCTCTTCTCTACTCTCAGTTGGTCAAAAGGCTAATAAACCCTGAGGTGACCTTGAGCGTCTGCTTGGACGTTTTACCGAACCAATCCCTTCAGATGTCCTCTGGAATTCTCCAATCAGGACATACACGCTGTCACCAAACCACATGCTGTGCTTATCACAGGTAAGAAATCAAAGTCACTTCACAGTCAATCCGGTGCACGTTGTGTCCTGGAGTGTTGCTGCAGATCTCAAATAGTGGCAGACTGAAACTATGATGGCGTTCCCTTTTTCCATAGAGATGAGCAAGATCTGTAGGTCTCCATCCCTCATGCAGGTTTCTGGGTGAACCTCAGTCAAAGCGCGTCCTTATAACACTGCAGTGCCGTTTTCACTCCTCAGCACCAGCTTGTTCAACTTCTGACTATTTTTCCCAGGCTATGAGTTAAGGACCAAAAACTATGTTGACTACTTTTACGGCTCAGTGACAGAAATCATCACAGGCGCAGCTTTTCAAGGGTAAAGCAGTGTTCCTCTTCGACATGAACACCTGTCAGTGTCATGCTTTACCGTTCTTATTGCCATGTCATGTCAGTTTCTAACCCTTTCAATCCAGACCAGGGTCGTGTGGGCAGCGGATCCAATCCCAGCTAGCACAGGGCGCCAGTCCATCGCAGGGTGAACACACAAACACACACTCACACACCAAGGCCTAGGTGGAGTGGGGGCTCTGAGGCTAAGCATCTGCGCTGGTATCCAGAAGGTTGCCAGTACAAATGCCCGTTACTGTCTATCTATCTATCTATCTATCTACTGCCAAAGGGGATCCTACTCTTCTGGGCCCATGAGCAAGGCCTTTAACCAGCAATTGCTCCAGGGGCGCTGTACAATGGCTGACCCTGTGCTCTGACCCTTAAAACTAACAAAATCCTAATACAAGAAATTGTGTTAAGCAAAACTAAGAATAAAAAAATATGGTAGAGTCGCCAGTACACCAAACTTGCATGTGTTTTGGACAGTGGGAGGAAACCCACACAAACATGGAGAGAACATACATGAAAAGAAGCTGTGAAGTCAAGGACCACCAAATTACACAACACAAGTGCCAAGGGGGATAAAAATAAATTTAGGTAGACATGTGCTGAGGATCCATTACAGAAAGAACACAGCAAAAAGCACAAAAGCTTCTGATGAGAGGGAATCTTATTGAATTTGTGTCCTACTTTTGAGGATCTTCTTTCTTTCTTTTTTGTTCTTCACTGGAGTGCGCTGGCACTCTGCTGTGTAAACAGCTTAGCCATTCTGAGCAAAACTAACACATCCCTGTTGCACCGTATTGGTCCTGGCAAGATAAGGGACCTGGCAGTCTTTTTGTAAATTCGCCCTGCATGTCAATTTTCATGCCCAGATTTATCCAATCTTTTTGTGAAAATAAAACACTGACGCACAAGACCACGGGGCACCTTGGCCCAATTACTTTTTGTAGGCATCTGTCATAAAGAGGAAAGTCTATAATGTAAAACGCAATACTTTGGCTAGTTTCAAATTCTGATGGCAGGCATGTGATAGCTGAATTAAGTCTTAATAAAAGTATTACCCTGAATTTTCCAGCTCTTCTTGCTAATCTTAGTAACTGAAATATCAATTTTCCCATAACAGTAAGCAAGCCGTCAGGAAGCAGCACAAAGTGCAGGGCTGCTGAGTAAGGCTGACAAATCAATACGGAATCTATTGAGAGGCAAAACACGTGGAAATTCTGATAAGCATGGCAGTAGGAGACCAACAGGAAAACAGGCTGCTGAGCAAAGAGGCACAAAGTCTACCCAAATGCAAAATGACTTAATGGCCGCCATAAGGATGTCTAAGTCACAAGGGATTCCAGCTGCAAGTAAACACATACTGGAAATAAGTGATACAAATGAATCATAAATAAAAGAAAAGAACGGGTGACTGCACTAAGGCAGGTATGGACTATGGGAGCTGACCAAAACATTTATAGGGAAGTCATGTGATTGAGCATAGAGCAAGCAAACGTCACACAGAAAGGGGTCAGGAATGGGCTGTAATAACTATTGAGAACACACCGGAAGAGGGCTTTCACACCCCTATGACCAGCAACATCTACATACTACCCTAGTCTACTAAAGTGAGAAAAGTAAATGCACAAGGCGCACAACCTGACCCACCTTCAGATGAAACTTCACAAATAAACTGGGGTCTTAAAATGCAGTAGCACCTACAGACTATATACACCCATCAGCCACCACATTAAATCCACCTGCCTAATATTGTGTAGGACCACCTTATTCCATCAAAAAAGCTCTGACCCGTCGAGGCATGGACTCCACAAGCCCTCTGAAGGTGTCCTGTGCTATCTGGCACCAAGTCCTGTAAGTGGCGAGATGGGGCCTCCATGGATCGTACTTATTTTTCCAGCATATCCAAACAGAGATTGAGATCTGGAGAATATGGAGGCCAAGTCAACACTTTGACATCTTTCTCAAACCATTCCTGTATCCGGCTGAAAGAGGTCACTGCCATAGGGAATACTGTTGATATGAAGGGCTGTAGGTGGTCTGCAGCCATCTTTAGGTAGGTGGTACCTGTCAAAGCCACACGAATGCCGGGACCCAAGGTTTCCAGCAGAGCACTGCCCAGAGCACCACACTGCCTCTGCCTGCTTGCCTTCCTCCCATAGTGCCATCTCTTCCCCAGGCAAATGATGTACAAACACCCAGCTGTCCACATGAGGTGAAAGAGAACACCTTCTGCTATTGCTCCATGGTCCATTGCCCATGTGCCCATTGTAGTTGATTTTGACAGTGGACAGGGGTCTGCATGAGCACTCTGACCAATCTACATATGCAGCAAGCACTGTGTGTTCTGATCCCTTTCTCTCATGGCCAGCGTTCCATTTTTGAGCAACATGTGCTATAGCTGCTCTTAATGGACTGGACAAAACTGACTACCCTGTGCTCCCAACATACATCACTAAGACTACGGCACCCAGGACCCTGTCGCCTGTTGTCCTTCCTTTGACCACTTTTGATTAGTACAAACCACTGCGTACTGGGAACACCCCCATAAGACCTGCCGTTTTGGAGATGCTCTGACTCAGTCGTCTAGCCATCGCAATTTGGCCCTTGTCAAGGTGGCTCAGATCCTCATGCTTTATCATTCTTCATGGTTCCAACACATCTCCTTCAAGAGCTGACTGTTCACTTGGTGTCTAAAACATCCCACTTCTTGACAGGTGCCATTTTAATACTGTGACTGATCAGTGTGTACAGTAAGATGGCTGCATGCATCCATCTGAATCCTCTTATTGCATTGAAGGACCCT
Source organism: Polypterus bichir lapradei (assembly GCA_026402145.1). NCBI lineage: Eukaryota > Metazoa > Chordata > Cladistia > Polypteriformes > Polypteridae > Polypterus > Polypterus bichir. The sequence goes on from JANRMT010061414.1 coordinate 21,100,268, forward strand.
CTTATTCAATTGTGTTCTTCTTTCCCTCTAGCATAGAAGGAGGTACCGAGATGAATTTAACGTTAGGACCTTTCCGTTCCTCTCTGGGCCTCGATTCTCACGTTTTTGTTTTGGCTCATCACTGGATCGTTGAAAAAACGTGTCTACTGACCCTTCTGCCTGACTCTAGTATAGATCCTGATCAGCCTTCTGCTCTTTTACAACCCCCCCCTAGCACACTCCCAACGTGAATTTAATGCAGATGTTAAGATGTCCTAATGCACAAGTCATAACCCAAGAAGGCAGCATGCATGCATTTGCACTGCATACTCTCCTTGGATTGAAGAACCTCCTTTTTCAATTTTCTGTCTCTTTCCCTCCAGCATAGGGGGCAGCTAAAAGAAGCTACCCAGATGAACGTAATATTAGGATCTTTCCTTTCCAATCTGGACCTCGGTTCTCGTGTTTTTATTTAGGCTCTTGGTCAGCAGATCTCTTCCCCTACTGGCTTGCTGACCCTTTTCCCTGATTGTAGACTCTGATCTTACTTTTACCTCTTACAGTGCATTCATCTCTTAGTCTTCTGCTCTTTTACAAACCCCCTGAGCAGACACCAACGTGAATGTTTTCAACATTAAGATATGTACGACGTCATAACGGATTCATTACTTAAAAACGGCGGCCTGCATCCCTCTGCATGCTCTTCTTGGACTGAAGAACCCCATTTTACAATCGTCTGTCTCTTTCCAACTAGCACAGGAGGTGGCTACCGAGATTAATTTAATAGCAGGGTCCTTCATTTCCTCTCTGGACCTTAATTCTTATGTTTTTGGATTGGCGTGTCGCCAGTTCTCTTCTCTTACCGGCTTATTGACCGTTTTTCCTGATACCAGATGCTGACCTTCTCGCCTGCTTTGCTTTCGTCTCCCAGTCTCTGCTCTTTTGCAAACCCCCTGAGCACTCTCCATTTCAGACTGTCGCTCTTAACAGTAGCCATTGCTGCTGGGATAGACTAACACTGCACCAATACCCTGAACTGGATTAAGCCAGTTTAAGAATGAACGTTAATTTATCGTTCAAGTAGAAAGCCCCTAGCAATCATGTATAAACTTCAGTACACACGTCAGTCCTTGTCTGTGACTGCCATGGGTTCAGCCCGGGCTGGCAGGTTTTCTCACGTGTAAAGATGTTCTCTTGCTATTGTTTTGTTTCGCACACCTCTATTGATCCTTCTCTCCACTTGGGGCTGATTTTGTGAAATCCACCAGGGCAGGCCGTCTGCAGTTTTTGACAAACCGTTTTCTCTCTGGTTGCCATGGGTGCACACAATACTTGATTCAGTCATTGTGTTTTTGTGATTTAGTTCTAAGTGGAATTTCTAGCCTTAAGGCTCAGCAGACAAAAGCTAAACCATTGCAGAACTTACCTGCAGGCTGTTGTGTTTTGCTTCAATTATTTATCACTCGAATTTCCGTAAAAGAGGCCACAAATAAAGAGCAAACTAGGTATTGAAGAAAAAAAAATAGAACTTGGGCTCATGCATCTTGACTTTTTTAGCTGCACAATTCTCTTTCATTCTTTGGCAGCCAACATAATTGCTTTTACTTGCTTTAAGTCAGTTTGTGGCTGGAAGGTGGAGTAGCCCCCCAAATGAAGTTTGTTGTACAGCTGGGGCTGTTTTCTTGCAGTTATATTTTAAGGGGTTATATCAAAATGTTTGCCAGTGGGGGCCTAAAGATACACTAGCGAAAAAAAATACCCATAATACCTGAGGAAAAAAGCTGTGGACTGTAGGAGCTGTTTATGAGATTTCCCAAAACTCAGCGGACAACCAGAAAGACCAAAGTTAAAAAGTTATAAGCAAAAAGCAGAAAAAGAAAAATACATGGAGTGGCTGAAAATAACCGACACTAAGAATTCTGGACTCCTGAAACGCATAGGAAGATGGACGAAACATACGGAAAAGCGAAGCAGAGGTTAAGATGCAGGTGCGCTATCTGGGGGGGGGGGCTCCATCCCCTAGCATGCAATATGATCACTGTGGCACCAGGCGGCTTCAGACTATTGTGCAGGGATTGTGGGTAAACTTGCCTGTTAAGTACGGCGCTGTGACAATGAAAAAATGTTGCCGTGCCAAACCAGTTGTCCCTATTTAATTCCAACACAATTATAAGTAAAGTTAACAAAAATTAGGGCCACTATGTGTGCCCATATAAAGGGAGCTTCCCAAAATCAGAGTCCCGTCTGGGTATTTAATAGAAAACTGTGAGGAAGGAACTCCGTCCTGCGGTAGAAGACTGAACACCTCCTTCTGGAAGCAGAGGGATTTACTGTATTGGCTGGGGACCTGAAGGGGTGGACTCAGTTGAATCCACACTGGGCATCTTCTCAGGGCTGTGAAGAAAACCACAGAGTTTTGAAAAGGTTAGCGATACCCCCCCCCCCCCCCAAACCTGAAGCAGTAGCTCAGAAGTGCCCAGAGAGTGGTCCCCAGACACATGTGTGACAGCGTTCAAGTGAAGCATTTAAACAACATTGGCTGGACAGGCAGGATCGTTTTCACATTTTTCTAATATGAAGCAGCATGTTTACTTTTTTCATCATCAATAAGAATTACCGTATATACTCACGTATAAGTCGGGTCTTGAAACCTGAAAAATCGATCATAAAAATCAGACCCCAACTTATACGCCCGTTCAAAAATGCAACAATTTTTTTTTTTTTTTTTACATCTTCTTGCCTCCACCAGTCTCGCACCAGTTTCTCAGACGCAAAAACTTTTGTTGCAGCAGCGCAGTTACCAATTTCTTTTGCCACTTCAATGACTTTTAATTTAAAACCTGCTTCATATTTTCTTCTGATCCAGTGCTCCATCGTAGATAAGGGATGCTCTTACGATAAAGGTGTATGAGGGTGTGAGATACGAAAAAAACAATATAGAGCAAACATTGCTCTGGAATAGTTCAGGTATTACTGTGTGGTCACGTTGGCACAATACATAGAAAAAAAACGCCATGTGCTCCGTGGTTCCTCTCTCAGGTGGGCGTTAGCATATCATAATCTCTTGGACCAATAGCGTGGGTTTTACGCATTCGACTTATACGACCGACATTATAAAATACTGGAAACTGTACAGTAAAATCAACTCCTGACTAATCCGCGGGAGAACTTATCTGTGGGTATATACGGTATTTCATGTAGTTTGGAGTCATTGCCACACTCCATCTTTGGCCATTTATATTCACGGTTGGACTAAGCCTGCATTTTCTGGTGGACTGTTCACTAGGGTTTATTTTCACGTATCAATGCCATCTGCATCTATGTTTTCTTCTTTACTGTTGCTGTGGATTATTGGGAAGGACTCTGTAAACAGTTTATTTTACCTCAGCGTGCTGTCTTTGTGGGAAGGGTGCATGTCGAACCAGGCTGGGTCACTCAACTGAATTCCATCCATCCATCCATTATCCAACCCGCTGAATCCGAACACAGGGTCACGGGGGTCTGCTGGAGCCAATCCCAGCCAACACAGGGCACAAGGCAGGAACCAATCCTGGGCAGTGTGCCAACCCACCACAGGACACACACAAACACACCAAGCACACACTAGGGCCAATTTAGAATCGCCAATCCACCTAACCTGCATGTCTTTGGACTGTGGGAGGAAACCGGAGCGCCCGGAGGAAACCCACGCAGACACGGGGAGAACATGCAAACTCCACGTAGGGAGGACCCGGGAAGCGAACCCGGGTCTCCTAACTGCGAGGCAGCAGCGCTATCACTGCGCCACCGTGCCGCCCTCAACTGAATTCCCCAATTAAAATAATAAATTGCTAATTTTTTCATAGTGTGAATCTAAGCACCTCGGTGATATAAAAGTATTGTTGCTAGGCGATGACAAATGTGACTTGAGACTTTTAAGAAACAGAAGACAGACGTTGTGAGGTTAGGTTGTTCTCCACGCTAATCATGGCGCCAGAGAGTGGTGACGTGCTGCATGTTGATTAGCACAACTAAGAATTTCATTGTACTCGGCACAGGTGACAATAATGACCCTAAAAAGCAATAATCTAAACTTGCTCTGTTTACTTTGCAGTTTTAACCTTCTCTTAAAACACATCTGGTCTACCTTCCTTCCTTCCTCCCACTGATTGTGTCCACATCACTGGTTACCTCTCAACTCCCAGCTCTCTCTGCACTGCTAATGAAAAGGAGCTTATAAGCCGGTGTCCAGAAACACTTCCAGGTAACCCTTTCAAAGACCCTCTGATTGCCCCTGAGGAACTCCTCATGTTGGCACCAGGTTTCTTTGCAGGCTCTCCATACTACAGGGTGTATTCAGGGAGTATCCGTTCTCTCCAGTACTCTTATGAGTCATCTGGTGGTCTGAGGAACCTTTTTTGGGGCTAACAGATCTACTGTTGGGGGCCCACTATTACAAAAGCAAACAAGAGTTCTTAAGAACTTAAAATTGTTAACTAGCATGTTATTTGTAGATAACTAAAACATACGTGTGTGTACGTGTACTATATGACTCATTAGGTCACGCGATGGCGCGGTCCTGGAGACCCCAGTTTTGTCACCAGACTTATTTTCCATGTAGCCATACCCAGTGTACATTCTGTGTTAGGCTGCTTTGTGCCCATGGTCAGGACAGACTTTGCTCTTCACTACGTAGCTGCCAAGTTCTTAAGCAATTCTTGTGATGGACACCACGTGCCATTTCATTTGACTTTGAACTCCTTGCTCGTTTCTTCTTCTGTTAGTGGCAAAGATTGCGTTTGAACTCACCACAGCTGTTACTGTTCATACAGTGCCAGTATGCTATTGGCTGTCAGGAAAATTAGCCCACAATTGCTAAATGTGACATGGCTACACTGCTATGTAAATTAACAAAGTCCAGCAACGAGATCAGCAACTGTGGTCGGCAAGTCTGATATACCACACGACTGACTACATGTAACATACAGTGACATCAGCTCAAAAGAGCAAAACTCCTCAGAAGGTAATTTGTAGGAAAGCAAAGAGAGATACGTTTGGTAAAAATCTATGGAACAAATTGCAAACCTTTCAGAATGGCTTATGAAAAAGCAAGTTACTCAAGTCCAACATAACGAACACAGGAATGAGCTGGCTAATTAAACAGGGAGTTCAGTTAAAGACAAGAGTGGGCCTCCGGCTACCACTCTGGTCAGGACAACAACCCGCAGCCACAGACGTCCTCCAGGGCCGACATTTTAAACCACTGCATCTCCAGCCCTTAATAATAAGCTTTTAGGAGCCAGTCTTGTATCGATCAGAAAAGCCGTTTCTCTTCAGGCAGGCTTTTATGTTGGCTGTTCGGCGCTGCTAATCACTTGATAATGTTCTTTGTTGCATTCCACCCCTTATGCCTTTTGGAAGACGGGCACTGACACAGCAGTTTTTCATGCTGAAACTACTCTCTGTTTCAATCTGCAGGACGCACAGGTGTCTGTGCAAAGTGGAAACTTTCATCAGCTTTCAGTGATCACCTCTCAGTGCAGTTCTCTGTCTTTTCCGGCAGACACTCATTAATCATCATCATCATCAGTTTTGCTCCACTGATTACAGTGAAAGTCGTGGTAGCAACATGCGGAGATGGGACGACCAGGCCTCTGTGTCCTCAGTAGGTTCTCCCAGACTATGCGAGAGATACAGTCCCTGCGGTGTCCCCAAGGTCAGTCCCAGCGTCAACAACAGCCCCAAGTTCAGGTCTATGTGTCCCCACTGTTGCAGAGAACAGCCCATTAATGTCCTGTCTTCCTATCCTGAGTTTTTGATTTGTTTACCAGAAGCTCTTTACGGCCATCTAACAGTTCTTCTCTTATGGCATCACCAACTCCACCTTGAGCCACGGCTGCAGCTGCCACTCTTTTGGCCTGGTAGTACCATGCAGTCAAATCTGAAGACCCACTCGCTAACATAACATGGAAGGCCCTTTTCTTCAACTTGAGTGTATCCAGGGTTAGAGTTGTGACAGACACCAACAATCTTTCCCAACAGCTTCTTGCAGTGGCCTCCACCATGGTGGTCTTAGGCACAGTCCACTCAGATTCTGCATCGCTGACTTGTCCCTGATGCAGGAGTAACAATTCTCATTATGAACAGTGGCACCCGCTAGTCATTCCCAAATGAATCTCAGTATATCGTGGGCCCCGGGATTATTCCAGCCTTGTGCCTATTGCTTGCTGGAATAGGCTCCCACTTTTCCTGGATAAGTGGGTTTAGAAAATGGATTGATAGGTTAATTATAAAACTGATCAAAAAAATTAAAGGAACACTTTGAAAATACATCTGATCTCAATGGGGAAAAAAATCCTGCTGGCTGTCTCTACTGGTATGGACTGATATGGTAATGTGTTAGGAACGAAAGGATGCCACATCGTCTGATGGAAATGAAAATTATCAACCTACAGAGGGCTGAATTCAAAGACACCCCCGAAAATCAAAGGGAAAAAATGATGCGGCAGGCCGGCTAGTCCATTTTGCTGAAATTTTATTGCCGCAACTCCAAATCGTCCTCAGTAGTTTAAATGGCCCCCACGTGCTTGTATGCATGCCCGACATCGTCAGAGGGATGTTTGGCATGTTCCTAATGAGACGACGAATGGTGTCCTAGGGGATCTCCTCCCAGATCCGGACCAGGGCATCACTGAGCTCCTGGACAGTCTGAGGTGCAACCTGGTGGCGTTGGATGGACCGAAACATAATGTCACACCCTTCTATTGGATTGAGGTCAGGCGAGTGAGCGTGGGGGCCAGTCAATGGTATCAGTTCCTTCATCCTCCAGGAACTGCCTGCATACTCTCGCCACATGAGCCCGGGCATTGGAGGAACCCAAGAGCCACTGCACCAGCATAGGGTCTGACAGTGGGTCCAAGGATTTCATCCCAATACCTAATGGCAGTCAAGGTGCCGTTGTTTAGCCTGTAGAGGTCTGTGTGTCCCTCCATGGACATGCCTCTCCAGACCATCACTGACCCACCACCAAACCGGTCATGCTGAATGATGTTACAGGCAGCATAACATTCTCCATGGCTACTCCAGACCCTTTCACGCCTGTCACATGTGCTCAGGATGAACCTGCTCTCATCTGTGAAAAGCACAGGGCGCCAGTGGTGGACCTGCCAATTCTGGTATTCTATGGCAAATGCCAATCGAGTTCCACGGTGCTGGGCAGTAAGCACAGGGCCCACTAGAGGACATCGGGGCCTCAGGCCACCCTCATGGAGTCTGTTTCTGATTGTTTGGTCAGAGACATTCACACCAGTGGCCTGCCTGCTGGAGGTCATTTTGAAGGCTCTGGCAGTGCTCATCCTGCTCCTCCTTGCCCAAAGGAGCAGATACCAGTCAGTCCTCCTGATGGGTTAAGAACCTTCTACGGATCTGTCCAGCTCTCCTAGAGTAACTGCCTGTCTCCTAGAATCTCCTCCATGCCCTTGAGACTGTGCTGGGAGACACGGCAAATGGCACATATTGGTGTGCCATCCTGGAACAGCTGGACTACCTGTGCCAGCTCTGTAGGGTCCAGGTATCGCCTCGTGCTACCAGTAGTGACACTGACCATAGCCAAATGCAAAACGAGTGAAGGAACAGATGAGGAGGGAAAAATGTCAGTGGCCTCCACCTGTTAAACCATTCATTCCTGTTTTGGGGGTCGTCTCATTGTGGCCCCTCTAGGGCACCAAAGCAGCTGAAACTGATGAACAAGCCCCTCTGGTACTTCACTGACCAGATCAATAGCCCACAAGTGTCACTGACTTGATGCTATACTCGGATTAAAAAATGTTCCTTTAATTTTTTTTGTCCAGTATATTTATCTAAAAACACAGACTGCTGGAAATAACTTTAGTCAGAATGATTGAAATCTAATGAGAATCAGTTTCTCTGCAAAGCACACATAAGTGATGAGTATTATTTTATTAATTAATTCAATTCCTAATACAAACCAATTTATTTTACATAAATAACCATGTGAAAAATTAAGACACCGTTCTGCAGTACTATAGTTTTGTGTTTGAGGACTAATAATCATCTCGGCCCCACCAGGTCCTAACTTATAGCAACCAACAGCACATTTTACTTTGACATTTTTTACTCAACAAAAAACAAGCCAACATGCGGAAGCCAATGCGTAAGACGGCAAGTGCGCTGTTACTGCTTCTATATTACGGTAATTTAAAAGGTAATTAAAGTCGGGTGCTGCTTATCAAGTGTTCTTCAACAGTCTGAAGTGTGAGCATCTCACTTTGGTACTGCAGTCTGCAGCATTCAGGCTTCTGTTAATACCATGCCAAGGATTAAAGACAAATGCAGTGGTCTCAGAAGGAGCAAGAGTTGCTCATTCATCTGGGGACCATTCTATACCATTCTACTGTGAGTGTTATTTATGAATGGAGAACACTCAAGACACCTCCCAGCAGTGGGCAGCCCAGTAAATTCATCCAACTTGATGCTCTGAGAAATGAGAACAAACTCAAAAGCTGCACCTCAGTGATCTACGTAGACATGGCAGTTATTACAGTTAAGGAAGCCACTATCAGAAAAAGATTGAACAAATCTGGTTTAACGGAAGGGAAGTCAGCAGAAAGTCCTTCTGTCTAAACAGAACGTGGTAGCACAGCTGAGGGCTAGTGCCCACTACGCGATTATAGCTGAAGTTTGGAGCTCCAGAGTGGTTTTACAAATTGTTACAAGATCACAAAAGTCTTCTATACTGATGAATATCGCCTATCTTAATAGCAAAATAAACCATGCAATTCACCCAGACAGAAAGCAAGCTTTACTGTGACTGCCGCATCCCAGAGTTCAACATCTGAAGTGTGCAAAACAACCAGGAAACACACAGTCTTCAAGACACGTTATCCAGTTCATCAGCTTCTGCCGAGTTGACTCCACTCTTCCTTTCATTTGGCCACAACTACAAAGATACATTTGGAGATAAATGGGTGAAGCACTTGAAGAAAACAACACCTTGCCTACCAGCTGTTAAACAGGGGGTCCTATGATGCTTTGGGGTTGTGTGCTAATAACATACATTTTTTTGTGGATGGAAGGAAGAATGGGTTCAACTAAATGTCTAGAAAAAAAAAAAAAGACATTCAATATTTTAATAAGACAACAATCCAAAACTTGACACAAAAGTCAGCCTTGACGTCACAGTCCCTTAAACCCTGAATGTTAATGAAATTCATGGGGACGTTTCAGCCTTGCATGTGACCCAAGAATACTTCAGGGGGAAATTATCCTAAAAAGTGGAAATAAAAAGACCCTTGGACGACTACAAGAAACACCTGGATGTTGTTATTTCTAAGTACTAGCTGATAGGGTGCTCAAACATCTGCACACCCACATATTCGCCTATTTTTAAAATCCATTCAATTTGTCGAACCAATCATATTGTATCTTTACATTAATATCTGCATGAAGGTGTCCCATTGAAGTTGTATCCTGCTGAGGTTCATTTGATTTACAGACTCAGTGAATTAGGAGATTTGACCAGGGGTCTTAAACTTTCACACACACCCACCAGGCCCATATGGTTGTAGCAGGGTTCCCTGCAACAACTGCCAATCCATGACTGGTGTCCCATGATGATGGGAAAGACCCCACTCCACACCACCCTAGGTATGGAATCAGTGGGTGCAGGAAATGGGTGGATGGATGGATGGTCTCTTTAGTGAATAAGTATACGAGGTGAGACACAAAAATAACCGGATTGGTGAAAAAATATAAATTTATTGATGAATTACAGCATTCTGAACATTGTCACCTTCTCTATACTCCTCCTTCCGATCTCTACACCGCTCCATACATATCTTCCATTGATTGAAACAGTGCTGGAAGTCTTCTTGTTTGAGGCTCTTCAACAGACTTGTCATTTCTGTCTTCACTTCATCCATTGAAGAAAAATGTGTTCCCTTCAGGTCACTTTTGATATTCGAGAACAAGTAAAAATCACTGGGAGCTAAATCGGGGGAACAGGGATGATGATCGAGGACAGGAATGTTTTTGTCAGTCAAAAACTGCTTTACGGAAAAAGCAGTACGATCATTTTGAACAATCTGATTCACCGTTTTGATGTTTTCATCTGTCCGAGACGAGCGTGGGCAACCTGGGTGTTGAACGTCTTCCACATTTTCTTGTCCTTCCTTGAAATATTTGTGCCACTCAAAAACTTGTGTGCAAGACAAACTGTTATCACCGTACACTATTTTTATCATTTCATAAGTTTCTGTGACCGTTTTGTTCAATTTCACGAGAAATTTGATATTGGTTCACTGTTCGATTTTTTCACTTGACATTATAGCGGCAACTCGTGTAGCGATTATTGTGCAAATACTGACTGGGCTGTTCACAGGATATACCTAGCCAGTTGAGGGTTTGAGAGGGCGTGTAGGAGGGAATATAGTTCTATGATTCACGTTCAGCCGACCTCCAGACGGATATCCCCCCCAAGCCCAAGCCCAGTTTGGTTATTTTTGTGTCTCACCTCGTATGTCTGTCAAAAAAAAGTTAATACATTCTTGATCTGTCTGTTTGTTAGCATCCAATTTCCCCAAACGGTATTTTTTTATTACTCTACCTTACAGTTGTTCAAGATGAGTGAGCTGTCACTTGCAGGTATATGCTGTGCCAATATTAAAAACCTCAAAGGAAAAGTCCAGGCACTAATTGCAAAGTTCCAGAAAAAAAAAAAACAGACTGCTTTTAAGTTCTAAAAAAAGAATGAAGCTAAAGAAAACAATCAAACACACAGACAGTCGTCTCTCCGGTTTCAGTCTCCCGACTCTCCTCGTCTCATTTTGCTGCAGCAGTGCAGCACACGGCCTGCAGTGACTCTCCCCTCTCTGGTGTCTGCGGCAGCCGTCGGACATCGCCAAAAGGAGCTGCTGACTCAGCAGGCAGCCCGGCTTGAACATGATGTACCCTTTTCTGAGCGTGAGACCGTTAACAACAACGACAACAACAATCACAACGGCAAGTGAGCGATTTGATCAAGTCTTTGAATACTAACACCAGACATGTGCTGGGCTGCAGGAACACCGCCAGATCCTTAAGAAAGTTTGTTCAAGTTTTATGTGGGCAACTGAGTGAGCGAGACCTGTGATGGATGAGCTTCTAGGCCTTGTACATTAACTGGCCAGGGCCTGCTCCAGCTCCTTCAACATGAAGTGATTGAAGTGAGTTAGAAAACAGGTGGATGGATAGTTGAACTTTCTCTCTGTCTGTCCATCTTTCGATTTATATAGCGCACTTTTGTGCAAAATCTTTAGCTGAAATTGCTTTACAAGTAGTAAGGGCACCATGTTGCTAAGGTCACTCAGTCCTGCAGATTCACATTATCTGCAAGATCACATCTTAGAGAGTATGCAGTGCAACTCCTTGTCCAGACTTTGTGGTCTTGTCACATCTGGACTGCTGCAACACTCTGCCAGAAGGAGTACCAGCAAGTGTCACCAAGCCGCTGCTGCAGATGATTACAAATGTAGCAGCACATCTTGTGTTCAGCTGTCCAAAATGGACACTTGTCATCCGTCATTTCAGATCAGGGGTGGCCAAAGTCGTTCCTGGAGGGCTGCAGTGGCTGCAGGTTTTTGTTCCAACCCAATTGCTTAATGAGAAAACAATTGTTGCCAATAATTTAATTTCATGCCTCATTTGTGCTTTAACTCTGCTATGTCAGGTAATTCTCATATCCTAGCTTTTCTTCCCCTTTCTAAGGATATCATCCAAATGATTCGAAGGCTAAAATGGAGGAGTAATTCTCAGTCCTTCACTTTTTTCTCTTCACTTTCCTTCTAAGTATTTAAGTAAACCCAATAGTGCATGATAAATACACAGAGGTGTAAATGGTAACAAGCTAAGTGGAGAAATGATGCTCTGTTTTTTCATGTGCATGTTATGACTAATTAGGAGCAATTAAAGACCAAGACTACAGCTTGGTCTTTAATTGCTTAACGAAATCTTAACGAGCGAGACAACTCAAGTGAAGCAGAAGTGTCACTTGAGCAATAAGTGCTTCTTATTAAGCAATTGGGTTGGAGCAGCCACTGCGACCCTCCCGGAACAACTTTGCCCACCCCTGCTTCAGATCACTACACTACACAGATTAAGTTCAGATAATATAGTCAGTGGGTTTGCACCTACAAATGTGGAGACGCTTGTGAGGTCCGATGCCAATTCTTGACCACATAGGTCTGCTGATGAACGGATGAATATGGTGATGCCACCTCTGCGTGGTATCAAATGTCAATTGAGACTCTTTTCACACGCAGCTCCTAGCTGGAGTACGAGCCACCTCCATTCTGACTCCATCAATGTATTCAACAAGCGTTTGAAGACTCACTTGTCCAGTGAATTTCCGTTTAACTGATATTAGCCATTAGGTTTTTATAATCTAGGAATTATATTTCGCTTGTATTTTATTCTGATTTCTTCACTTGTGATGGTCAGTTCTGTAAACTTGTCAGGCAGATAGATGTCCCCTCAATTACGTTGGCTTCCTTTGAGAGTCGCTTTGGATAAAAGCATCTGATAAGCAAATCAATTTAAATGGAAACGTAGAAAGAATTGCAAAAACTTGCAATGAAAAATATCCTTTTGACCAGCTAGTGCCCATTAGTGGTCACAGTATTGTCCCTAAAGTTTGAAAATTCTTCCTTCACACAGTCTTTTATTTAACATTTTGACATGTCGTGTTTACATGGATGTTGTGTTAAACTTCATGTGATAAGTGGGCCGTGGCGCGGTGCTAATTTTAAATAAGTAATCATGCCTCACAAAGTGTAGGCTCTAATTGGGTGCGGGTGGGTACGTGACGGGGGGGGGGGGCTGCCTACCTGGTTACCTGATTTGCTGGTTAATGTGGACTGAGGCCATATATCTGTTCTTGTTCTCTTAGACTTGAGTGCAGCATTTGACAACACTGATCACAGTATTCTTATATATCACTGTAGACAATTGGTCAGCCTCTCTGGCAATGTCTTAAATTGGTTTGTCTTACTTAACAGGTTGAAAATTGATTTTTAGTTGTGGTGATTTTACTTCAGAAACCCATGATATTTTATATGGTGTACCACAAGGATCTATTCTGGGTCCTCTACTCTTTTCAATCTCCATGCTTCCATTAGGTGAGATTATCTCAAGGTATAACGTGAGCTACCACAGCTATGCAGATGACACACAGCTTTATTTATCTATAGCACCTAATGACCCTGATGCTCTTGGCTCTCTGATCCTGTGTCTCACTTTTATTTCCGAACAGATGAGTAGTATGTTTCTCAAACTAAATAAGGAGAAAACAGAAAACTTAATAAATGGCAAACATGAACATAGTGAGGATATTAGAAATAAACTTGATTCCTTAGGCTTAAAAGTCAAGTCAGAGGTAAAGAATTTAGGGGTAATCACTAACTCTGACCTAAATTTTAAATCACACATTAACCAGATTGCTATGTCTTCATTTTTTCACTTAAGAAATATAGCAAAAGTTGGACATCTTCCAATTTTACAAGACACTGAATAATTGGTTCATGCTTTTGTTTTTAGTCAACTAGATTACTGTGTGAACTGACATTTGCGCGATAGACATAATGTGCGCCAAAAAAACAGTGCCGAATAAAACGCACCGTCAAAATCGCGCCGACAAAATTGCCCCGACAAAATCGCGAAAGTTTCATTAAATATGAATTACTAGTTTAAAGCATATATAATAATGTTTATTTTAGAAGTCAATATTATGAGACGCGGCATGCCATTAGCACGGCACGCAGATAGTCCTTAAGATCACGCCCTGCATATGTAGAAGGAATTGCAGCAAGGTCGTCCCACTCTGTTGGCCTCTGTCGCGATTTTGTTGTGGCGATTTTGTCGGTGCGCATTTGTCAAAAACCAGTTAGCGGGTTTGTCGCGCTCATTTGTCTGTCGCGGTTTTGTCGGGGCGCATAGGTCTATTGCTTTTTTGTAGGTTAACCAGATTACTGTAATGCACTCCTAACAGGACTACCTAAGAAATACATCAGTAGGTTACAGTTAGTGCAGAATGCAGCAGCAAGAATCTGAACTAGAAAAAGAAACTCTGAGCACATCACACCTGTCTTAGCGTTGTTACACTGGTTACCGTTGTCATTCAGAATTGACTTTAAAATACTACTAATGGTGTATAAAGCCTTAGATCATCCCGCTCCATCCTGTATTTGGAATGCCTGTCCCCTCCAAGTCGTAACCTCAAATCTTCAAATGGTAGTCTGCTTGTAATTCCAAGAGCCAAACTTAAAAGAAGTGGTGAGGTGGCCTCCTTTTGCTGTTATGCACCCACAATTTGGAATACTTTACCAATAACAATTCACCAGGCTAGTGCGGTGGACTATTTTAAACAAAATGCTAAAAACCCATTACAGTGGATCCTCAGGTCACGACCATAATTCGTTCCAAAACTCTGGTCATGACCCGATTTGGTCGTGACCCGAAGTAATTTCCCCCATAGGACTGTATGTAAATACAATTAATCCGTTCCAGACCGTACGAACTATATGTAAATATATTTTCTTTAAAGATTTTTAAGCACAAAAATAGTTAATTATACCATAGAATGCATTATACCATAGAGTGTAATAGTAAACTAAATGTAAAAACATTGAATAACACTGAGACAAACACCCAGGCTTCCTGCTCAGCAGCTCGCTCTCTCTCTCTCGCTCTTGCGCTCTCCCTCTCTCTCGCTCGCTCTTGCGCTCTCCCTCTCTCTCACTCTCTGCTTCCTGCCTTCTCCTACAACCTCCCGTTCTTTCCTGTTCTCTTCTTTTTCCCTTTAGCCGACTCGCACTTCTATTTATGAAGAGGCGTGGTAGTCGTGGCAATCAGCAGCTTCTGGGAACAATTACGGAAGCGGACCACTTCTCACCTGTGCATTTAGGTGAGAAACGCCCACGTCACAAACTCCTCAGGAACCGCTTCGGCCACACACCACCACGCCCCCTCGCTAAGCCGCAAGTGCGGCGATTATTTATTAAAACTGGCTTTTTTGACGGGAGCTGTGGATCTGCTATATCACAGGAGGAAGCTGGGTTGAGAGGAGGTTACAGTTTTGAGGGAGAGTCCCTCTGCATGATGCACCGAGAACAATGTACAGTACAGGGAGAGACTGAACATGTGCAGAAATCATCGGCACGTACAAACTGGAAGGGAAACTGGCTTGTTCATCCAGCGAATGTGTGGTCGTAAACAGATGCAAAAGTTAAGCAAACTTTTTGGTCGCAACCCAATTTGTACATGTTCAGAGACGTTCGTGACCCGTGGTTCCACTGTATTTTGATTTGTTCTTTTCACAGCTACATTTTAGTTGTATTCCTGATAGACTGTTTTGGTACAGAATTATATTCTTCAGGGATCCGCAATCCGTATTAATCTCTACTACTTTCTGCTGTCCTTTCCGGTTCTTCTGTGGTGACAAGATCGCCACCACCCCCTGATCAAAGCACCATGCAGCCCCCTGTGTTGATAGAATGAAGGTGGGTGTTTCAGCTGTTCACAAGGCCATCGTCATCAAATCCTATCTTGAATGTGCTACATACAATTGGCCGCGAATAAAACTTTTGTGCCCACAGATCAATTCCTACTTTTCCTACTGACTGACTTTGACTTTTGTTGATACAGGAAACTGTATTCTTTTGCATTCAAAGAGTAATTAGTAGGAATAATGGGAATGCTGAGTATAAATATAATTCTCAATCTGTAGCACATCCTGTAAAGAGTGTATCTTCAATCAGATTTGAATGGAACACTTTAATCTGTAAAGTTTTGGTGGGTTTCAATTAGAAGCAGTGCACACTGAACAGCAGTCTACAGTACTTTAACTTATTACATGCAGCACGGATGTTTAAAGGCCCATGGAACAAACTGAACGTTTCAGGCCTTGTACAGAAAAGAACTAATATCATGAACTACAGTATGTACAATGGCCACTTTCTCTGTGCTCTGGCCGTGGGGACTCCTTTACTGAGGGCAAAATTATATTCATAACCAAAAATTCCCATCACTCTTAATGATTACCTGTTTGAATTTCAAAGAATACAAGTTCCTGTAAAATTGTGTTTTCCAATTACCATTAACAAAAGCCAAAGTCTGTCACTGGAAAAAGGAATTGACCGACGGCCGGAATGTTTTACTGATGGCCAGTTGTATGTTGCTCCAGTGAACAGATATTATTAAACCTTGGTAAAAAAACAAAATAATTAATATTGTATACAGAATCCGTCTCAGTTAGTTAGGTAGTATTTCTGATACATCTGTTTGATAACACTATAACTGACCCCACTGTCTTAGGAAAGTTCCGGGTGGAAGTCAGGCAACATGGCTAGTGGCCCTATAAACCTATTGGACCAAATGACAGAGGGAATGCCTCCAGTCCCCCTTATGATACAGAGTGGATCAAGCCAACTCGACGAGCAGCTGAACAGATGTCCTGTTTAATTTAATGGTGCCAGCGTTGCCCCCTCCCCAAATCTGTGAACTTCCATGAGAAACTCACTCCAGTGGATGAGGAACACTGAAACTGGTCACTCCTTATTTCCCAGGGTGCCTTTCCCGGGTATCACAATTACACTTCTACAAAGCAGTCTGCAGTAATAAACAAGGTAGGTACCAGCAGACTAGCACAGTACTTTATTCAAGTAATGAGACATGCACAAGATGTTCCTATAGCCTCGATCTCCATACTACAGTAGGCCTGCCAGGAGGCCTACCTGCTTCCAGGACAGTGAGAAGGCCAGTGTCAGACAGTCGTAGTGTTCTCACAGACTATGCAGGGTGCTCAGTTTTATTACATTTTCTATTTTATAGTTATCTAATGTTGCATAAACTTCAGTTTCTCATCTCTGATTCACTGTCATTAATGTCAGTAAATCCTAAGCCTGAGGCCAAATGCTTTTTGTGTACTTTACCCAGAAATGTTCTCATTTTATTCAGACTTGTGCAAAGCGGGGAAATTCCTGGGAATTCCTGTACTTCTTTATCAAGGAAGCTGGCGAGCTTGAAATTATTGGTAAATTACGGGGGCAGCCTGCATGTGTGAGACTGGGAGAAACTTCACATGAATCCACAGTGGGCTTGTAAACTACAGAGAAGCGAAGTGGATGGCTGGGAGGAGTCCCTTAAAAGCTGTGACACCGACTCTTCTGAAAGTGTAAGGTGCTAATCGACCTCTCACTTGAACCACAACAATATTTATTTCTATAGCACCTTTTCATACAAATGATGTAACTCAAAGTGCTTTACTGGATGAAGAAAGAGAAAAAAGACTAAATATAAAAAACTAGCCATGTGCGCCCAACTACGTTGCGCGTGTTAAAGTTGTCTGTGAAGGACTCCGTTTAAACGCGGCTGCCAGTCGTGAACTGGGCCCTTCGTCGCACAGCATTATGATTTTTTATAAGGGAAACAAAATTACAAAAGAAAACCCTTGGACATTGATTCGATAGGAACGGCCGACTCGGAATCACTGTCCGAATCGTAATTATGTGGTGGTGTAGGAGCATTTCTGCTTCTGTCCGTTCACAGTCCGTCTCCTTTTCACGACGCTGTCGTTTCCACTCATGATCTCTTCTCAACCTTTCTCCAATCTCGCAGGTTGCTTTGTGGCTATCCAAAGAGTAAGGCAATATACACGGAGCAATGGTTATAAAAGGGGGACACATAGGTATCCAGGCTCTTTAAAGCATAAATAGGGATCACTTCACTGACATGTAAGCAAGGCACGGTACAACTGTGAGATGCGCACCACTCGCCGGCTACAACGTAACAATAATAATTTCTGGAACGTGCTGTTACGTTGTCATTCATTTTACCTACCGTCTTTCTTTCATTCATATGTTACGTAGGCACGTACCTTTTATCTTCGGCAATCTCATTCTCTAACCAGGCCTCAGGAGCTAACCAGCGTAACACTGTCCACCATCCCTTTCGTTATTCCGGCACATTGTTGACATCCGTGAGTAACAACAACGTACTAAACTGGAAGGTGGTCTACGCATGCGTGGAATTCGCGGACAAATAAAGATCATTAAAGCACAACAATTTGTTTAGTTTGAATGTCTGTGTTTTGAGGTGTGACTGGAGTACTACAGCCTACAGTAGTATAAGCCTGGAGGACATTCTTAGTGCAATGCCTATGTTTTAGCTGTCTCTCTACTGCCATCTAGTGCTGCTTCTTCTAATTCATTCGCAGACAAAGATCAAGATCCACATGAAGATTATATATAGAGATAAAATTAGGCAATACTAATTAACATAGAATAAAAAGCAAGGTCCAATGGCCAGGGAGGACAGAACAAACAAACAAAAAAAAAAAAAAAAACTCCAGATGGCTGGAGAAAAAAACAAAACCTGCAGGGGTTCCGAGGCCACAAGACCACCCAGCCCCCTCTAGACATTCTACCTAACATAAATGATCTCAATCAGTGCTCATGGTATTCAGGGTTCACATGGACAAACTTGATGATGACGGTCATGTGGACTTCTGGCCTTTAATCCATCATTCCAGGGACATCACGGTGCTTTGATTAGGTGGTAGTGGCGCAGATCACCACAATAGAAAACCGGAAAAAGAACAGCAGAGAAAGTATGGGTTAGTACGGATTTCGGAGCCACCTTGATTGATAATGATAATTAAATGCATATACAGAATATCAGGATTTAACTAAAATAAAGCTATGAGAAAGCCATGTTAAAGTAATGTGTTTTTAGCAGTTTTTTAAAATGCTCCACCGTATTAGCCTGGCGAATTTCTATTAGTAAGCTATTCCAGATGTTACGTGTCTAACAGCAGACGGCTGCCTCACCACTTCTTTTAAGTTTAGCTCTTGGAATTCTAAGCAGACACTCATTTGAAGAACTAAGGTTACGATTTGGAGTGTAAGGTGAGAGGCCTTCTGAAATATAAGATGGAGCAGATTATTTAAGGCTTTGTAAATCATAAGCAGTATTTTAAAGTCAGTTCTAAATGGCACAGGTAACCAGTGTAGGGACATCAGAACTGGGGTGATGTGCTCAGATTTTCTTTTCTTAGTTAAGATTCTGGCAGCTGCATTCTGCACTTGTTGCAATCGACTGATGTCTTTTTTGGGTGGTCTTGAGAGGAGTGTGTTACAGTAATCTAATCATCCATCCATCCATTATCCAACCCGCTATATCCTAACTACAGGGTCACGGGGGTCTGCTGGAGCCAATCCCAGTCAACACAGGGCGCAA
This sequence comes from Polypterus bichir lapradei, assembly GCA_026402145.1. NCBI lineage: Eukaryota > Metazoa > Chordata > Cladistia > Polypteriformes > Polypteridae > Polypterus > Polypterus bichir. Next base: position 21,119,513 of record JANRMT010061414.1, read on the forward strand.
GGCAGGAAACAAACCCTGGGCAGGGCGCCAGCCCACCACAGTACAGTAATCTAGCCAACTGAAAACAAAAGCGTGAACTAATTTCTCAGCACCTTGCAATGTTATAAGAGGTCTAACTTTTGCTATATTTCTTAAGTGAAAAAATGGTGTCCTAGTAACCTGATTGAAAGAAGCAGTGTGCTCCTTTAGGCCAAATCCTTTGAAGATACTCTTCCTCTCTCCCTAAGACTCTCACTTTCTGTCGCTCCACCTCCAATGGCTACATTGTGTTCAGCACGTTCTTCGCCAAGCATCACTGAACCTGACCAGCAGGGCAATACAATAGCCATGGGGGGGAAAAAAAAAAAAAAAACAAAAAAAACTTTCTTTTGATTTTTTTTTTTTTTCTTCGTGGAGTAGTCCTGTCAGATGTGTTTGCAAACAATTGCTTTTGTACCATACAACCCACCAAAGAGAAAAGAAGAACGCACAAAGTGCCTGTGCCAAGCTCCTTTGCACTCTTCACCCGAGTTATCAGTGAAGATCTGCCTGCTGCTCTGACTGGCAAGCATCAGCCACATTTCTATGGGGATGTCATGCATATTTGATTGCCCTCTTTTATCATACCGTCCTTGGCCCTGGTTGCGTTCTAATGCACTGTGTACACGTGCACATGACTTTTCCACATTTTAAAAATCGGAGGATATATGGCAGGCTCAGCACTCTTCAGAGTAAGAAAAACATCTGTTGTTAACCAAGGATAAAAGGCAGCATGGCTGCCATCTGTTTAGGCCCCTTATCTTTAGATTTCATTGTTTAATCGATAGACCATTCAGTCCATCAAGATGGTTTGGCTGGCTAATACTGTAACTTTATTTCACACCATTAAGCCATCACCTTATAGGAATTACCAGTGCCTATAAAATATTTAAGCTTGATTTGAAGAATCAGGATAACTCTCATGTCAAAAAAGCCTCTTTCACCTTCAGAAAATATCCTGGAATAGATTTAGTTTTCTTTGCAGGATTTCAGGTTTAATCTCCATGTTTCCTTTCGATGGCCACATATATAAATACTTTTGGATTTATGTGACATGTTTATTTTTACATGTTACATTTTGCTTAGTGTATAACTAGGTTATCTTGTTGGCAAGGGATTGCAAGGCCACTAGGAAGGCATGGGACAGGGGATCACTTTGTCAAAGACTGTAGGGAGTTTAAAAGAGAACTCCACTGTGGAAAGACAAGAGGAAAGCCAGGGGAAATGTGCTGGGGGTGCACCAGAGAGATGATGGTCCTGGAGGACTGGCAATGTGATATCAGAGAGCTGCAGTTAGTTTTCAAGCTCCTTAAAAATGAAGCAAAACGACCAAAGGCTGGCTTAGAGGTCAAGCTCTTTATAATGGCAGCTCAGAGTTTAAGTGCTGCTCGGACATCAGGGCCTTAGAGGAAACACTCTTAGTGGGTGGTCTGCAGTAGATAGCTACCTCTCACCACTAAAGTCACACTGTTATAATCTAAACTGGGAAAAGGCCTCAGCTGAGAACATTTTTGGGGTCAGTTGTGGAACAGGATGAGTTCTTAATGGCACTTTGGTTACGGTTAGAAAGAGGGTTAGCCACCCCGCCAGAAAGTCAGTAAAGAAGGTGTGTGAAGCAAGTCCAGTGGAGAAGTCATCATTTCTTTGTTCTTTCATTACTTTCTGTCCCATGTACAATCATCCCTCTGTCACATGCTTAGAGCACAATAACCATGACGGTTTTGACATTATTCAAGATGCCAAGGGGACACATCCATGACAGACAGGGAAATTTAGGCCAAGAAATATTATGACAAACAACAACCCCCAAAAAACCCACACAAATGTAAAAAAAAAACATTGGTACTATATACCATCACGAAACATTCTAGCACCTGCGACCTTCTATTGAAATAGCCATGTTCAGATGAATGAACAAATAAATGAATAATGAATGAAAGGACAATATACAGGAGCAAAGAGCTTTTCCTTCCAGCAAAAGTGGAAGCCTAGTAAAACTGGAAAGGTCCATGACTGACCTTATAAAAATCAATATTTGGCCATTAACCTCTAGACCTCCTGCCACACGTCTTCCTGCATTCGTTCTCTATTTGACTCCCGACTTAGTGACCTTTGAGAAATGGTGGCTCTTTTTAATTTACTATGATAAGCACAATAGATGGGGCAAGCATAAGCAGTACAAGATTTTCATCAGGTGAATATGGAGACTGATGGAGCATCTCACACTATTTCAGGCAGGAATCCTAAAGGTGAAAGCAGGGCACTTTCTAGGCTTGTGGAGGCTTTTGTGATGTACTGTATTACTCCCACCCCATCCCTCTTCACCCCACACTAGCCATAGAACCCCAAGCAGTCACGTCACTCGCTTATACCTTGAAATGGACCTTGGTCCAGTTTACTCCATTAAGTGGAAGCAGACACCCTCTGAAGGAACTGCTCCTAATTTAGTATGGGAAAGAGTAAGAAACTCTTTAGATAAGCCATTCATTCATTTGCTGAACCAGTTTAAAACCCTGAACATGTAAACGCCAGGGCACAACCTTTCATGAAAAAGAACTAAAGGAAATTGAAAACACGGGAGAAGACATTCACACCTTTGAATTGTTTTCAGCAGGGGAACTATCCTGTTGTACTCTTCCATGCTGCCCCTCTCATATATTAGAGTCCAAAAGCAGGAGGACCCTAATGTTACCCTTAATTTGTTTTTCCAAATTGTTGAAGAAAATTAAATCTTTTTGACTGGAACTCTTTGCCGTAACTAGTGACCTGGTAATATCTCTATGTATTTACAGTAACACTTACAGTAGGACTGTACTGTCTACTAAATTTAACAAGTGGCCATCATTATGGAAGAATGTCTGACTGTATTGACTCACTTTCATGTGGAAAAAAAATTCAAGCTTGATAAGGTGGCAAAATCTTGTACCAGTCAGTCAAGGAAACTTGTGCTTTCATTGAAATAATAACAAGTAAGCCAAAGTATTCGTGGCCCTGTGACGCACTGCTGCTCAGCCTCAACTCCTATCATCTTGTATATAACGCAGCAGGGTGGATGACTGAGAAAGACCTTGGTACTCAGGACATTAGCACAGAAAATTCTAATTATCACCTCCCAGTGAGCCTCATTACTAGACACACACATAGGAAGACTGTCCAGTGGCTCCAGAACAACCCCAGTACTTGACACTCTATAACCAAAAAGGCATAAACCTTTAAAATGGAGGCCACTTAATGCATAAACACGATTGTATAGACAATTATTAACTGTGAAAGCAAAGAGGTAAACACTTAACCTTAACTAAGATATATGCTCTTGGGTTTATGTAATCGTTGCTAATATTGTTTATTGTTTACATATTACTGAATGTTGTGTATCTAAGTTATTTTCTTATGTTTCTTGTGTTCTGTAGATGAAGCCCTAGGAGGCGGGGCCACCCTGACATCACTGATGTTGGGACTGCACTCCATCTTTATGATGTTCTGGTGAAGGAGAAGGTCCCAATGCAGTGGGTCATTGTGCATTGTTCAGAGTTACTGTAAGAATTGCTTTCTCTTGATTTCTGGCCTATTGGATTATTTCATTTCTGTTTTAGGATTTCGTTATCCGGATTGTGTATTGGGGCTGCTTTGGGTTTGCCTTTAATTGCCCTTATTTGTGCCTTTTGTCTTAGTTTTGCTCCTTCTTGTTTTTGTTAATTAACCATTGTAAGGGACGGCCGGCAGTTTATCTCGGCTGGCACGCCCCAGTAAAGGGAGGATGGGGGAAGGCAGCTAATCAAGGACACCACCTCCCCCAAGACAATAGATGGCAGCTGCCCTGGACTGCAGCAGTGCTCTGGATGCCAGCAGGGCACTATGGCACTTGGAGTTCGGTATGCTGTTCGGGATGTTGTGGGAAGTTGGTGGGAGAACAAATTCTCACCTAGCCCGGAAGTACTAATGGACCATGACAACGGATGCCCCGAAGTACTGTACTTCCGGGCTGATTAAAACCTGAGTTCCTCTGTTGACCCGAAAGTGCTGGCAAGTCATGTGGTAGAAAAGAGCAGAAGCACTTCCGGGTCAAGGACTATTTAAAGGACTGTTGGAGACCCAGGAGGGGAGCCGGAGTTGGAAGGAGTGTGACAGAGCTTGCTGGGAGGTGTGGAGGAGAGATTTGTGATTATTATTATTGTTGTTGAATTGCCTGTGTATGGTGGCAGAGGTGTTTGAGGGCACTATAACAGGAAGAAAAGAATTTTAAAAAATCTATTTGGTGATTTTACCCTGTGTAAAGTATGTCTGTCTGTTGGGGTGAGAGGGGCATCAGCGACCCCTAGCGTCTTACACCCTCTATAACAATTCCTGTTTGGATCGTCTTTACCAGGCAGAGTATTATATATTTTTTTGGACTTCTCTGCCTCAGATTGTCTTTAATTTCCCATTTTGTGTCTTTTGTTTTACTCCTATTTTTTCTTTTTGGTAATAAACTCTCTATTTATAACAATTCCTGTTTGAATTGTCATTACAAGCCTGAGTTTTATGTTTTTTTTTCCTCACCCTTGTAAGACATTGTTAGACGTTCATTGCATTTTTAACTTTACTTTCCCTCATCTAGGGTCTGCTTAGGCCTACACCTGCCTTTAGTAGTTGGGGGCTAGCAATTTAGGGGTTAGGCTACATCTAGACAGGCCAGTGAAGGTTCTGACCTGTTTTGTGGCACTATTAGGAGACCTCACACCCCCTTTCACTACGTTTGTGACTCTATTATACAACACAACATTATGCTTTGTGTGTATGTTGCATTTATTTATATTATTATTGTTAATTCCCATATAGCACACAGGGGGCTTAACTGGAAATTTGCTTAGGAAGAATATACTGAACTGTGAATCAAGTAATCGAGGTAAATAAAAAAGCATGCATTTAGAGATCACTTACAGCTGTTGAAGTCCTTGGGAAGAAAAAAGTCTTAACATAGGAAAGAATTTAAAGAGATGAAATTCTGGGCAGTAAATAACATCAGCTTTTGTTATTAAATAAGTCTCAGGAATAAAAGGCAATGTAAAAATGAGACACTCTGCAGCTTACTGCCAATTATTTGCAGTAATTAATTCAAGTCAAGCTTTCACCACCTAATCCTACATTTGCCAAGTCTGATTGTCAGAGTTACATTAAGTACTGCGACCCAAGACCAGGTCTACCCACCTTCTTACCCACTCCTGCTCTACCTCTGCCAGTAAGAGTAGCCTCAAGTGGCATATGTTGGATTTGTGCTTGAAATGTAGTCATTAAGGCAAGGAAAATAATGGAATTCAGCCTTCAGAAATGAGACACAAGGAGTGGACTCATAATAAATGTGCAAGTGAACGTAAACAGCCTGGTTAAATATGAAGCAATTAGGATAGACCGGAGCTCCAATGATAGCCAAATAATTGCTACTGACAATTGTGGCTGGCAGAGAGAGAGAGAGAAAGAGTAGGGTGAGTGCTCTTTGCTTACAAAAAAAAGCGCCGTTACCTAATGATGCCTGGCCTTCCCACATTCCATGCTTGTAAAATGATTGCAGGTTATGAGAAATCCAGAAGTCAGTGAATTTCCCCAACACTTACTTTATTAGCTGACAAGTGTAAAGTGCTGATTTTCAGCAGGTCTAACAAGGCCAATCGGCCTGACTACAACTGAAGTTACACAGCACATTATATGTAACCTTGGATGAGTTGTCAGCAGATACGCAGCATTACCAAGAGACAAACAAACACTGAGTTAGGATTTTTATATTCTACACTCTTAAAAATAATGGTTCTAAAAATGGTACTTAGCAAGGGTAAGAAGTCCTTTAAAAATCACAAACCTATTGGTATTTGCCAATTCTGTTATCATCTGCTCATGTGTTTTTTTGGTTTTTTTTTTATGGAGACCATTACAAATCTAAAAAAATAAAAGGTGCTTTCCCACCACTGGAACCAGTGAGTTTCTGTATGGCTCACTATGTACCACTTGTGGTTCCAGGCCACTTTCGTGTCACCCATTCCCACCGCACAACAGGAACTATATAACCTTTATGTAAAACTAGTGACATGAGAAAAAATGTAATGTGATGTGTGAAGTGAGGTCCTTTTGGGACATCATGGGGGGACTGCCCCCACCTTATTGCCAAGGGGGAGATTATTAGTTCGATGCAGCGCATGGCACGGTGCACCAGGGAGGCAGCTACGAAGAGTGATGCGGTGCAAAGTGCTGACAGATCTCCAAAGTCCAAACTATTGTAAGGTGGCGCCAGCACTTGTGCTCAACTATTCAGCACAATTTATTACCCCAGGCCCACCCATGATAGTTCCTGGTTGAACAAAAAGTACAAACCCATGAGAAGGAGCTAAAAAAAGTACCAAAACTACCTACAAATGGCCGAGTTCCTGCAGTATGATTGCTAGAAAAGTTTTGGAGTTTCTGGTACCTGAAAAAAAGTTCCTGCAGTAGGAAAATGTTCTTTAAATAAACCAAAGATTTATTCTAATATGACAAATGACAGCGTTAAAGAATGAGAAAAATCAAACAACCAGATTGTAAAGAGCAAAAAAGCCCAGTGGATTGTTTTGCTTTGTTTTCTTAATATTTCAGTTTTGTTTTTACTTTATGAAGCATTTTTAATAGTGTGACCATAAAATTTCAGTCTTTACAAAAGAAACCCCAATCCTGTATGCCTGATGCTGCTTTATATTTATTCAAAGACTTTCAGCACTTTGGACAGCTCCATTCGCTTTGTTTTCCAAGTGTCCTGTAATGGAGGACTTGGTGTTGTCTCATATTCAGCAAGTGGTTACTCCTGACCTTATAAAAAGGACCTGAGAGTGGACATGTCATCATCAGTGATAATGATGACACTTCTAACACATTCCGTTAAAGTCATCAGCACAACCTGCACCACAGCACACTGTCATATGTGCAGGATGACAAGTTTGGCTGGCACCATTGGCTTGTAAATGGAAGTTACATCTTTACAAATAAACTGAATGGAATCGACTATATAATCAAATTCTAAGGTCTGTATGTCAGAGCATTCTGATTGGTCAGTTTGGTTTTGGTGTCACATGACGAAAGAGGAAGTGCGAGTGTGAGACGCACGAGGAGAAGTAGAGGCGCACACTGAGGGAGTCATCTTCAAGGACAGAAAGTTTAAAACTGGACCGAAGATGAGAAAGGCGCCTCAAATCGAAATAATAATGACAGTGTCTGAGATGCAGGTTATGGGGACGTGCCGAGGAAGGGTCTGTGCCGGCGGAAAGATGGGGCAAAGTACATGTAGGTAGGAGAGAGCAAATATTTTTAAATGATTCTACTAACCGTCTTCAAGAGGTACTGCGGCTAGTTAAATATAAAATTAATACTGAATTTACAATATCGTTAATAAAGCCTTTTACCCCCCAAAAGGGTGTTTATCTAATCAATTCCACACTAAAACAGCTCAGGTTCTGATTTTCTTCTGCATTTATTTTGTCTTTTTTCCCCCAATACTTTACATGCTGTTTTATTAAAATGAAATTAATGTTTCACACAACAGTATGGTGGCTAAGTGGCTGTGAGTCTGCAGAGGGGACTGGGTGGTCTCTTGGTCTGGAATCCCTGCAGATTTTATTTTTTTTTCTCCAGCCGTCTGGAGTTTTTTTTTTTTGTTTTTTCTGTGCACCCTGGCCATCGGACCTTACTTATTCTATGTTAATTAATCTTGACTTATTTTTATTTTTTATTGTGTCTTCTATTTTTCTGTTCTTCATTTTGTAAAGCACTTTGAGCTACATTATTTGTATGAAAATGTGCTATATAAATAAATGTTGTTGTTGTTGTTGTTGTTGGAGTCTGCACATTGTGTTCTCAATACAACAACGGCATTTATTTTTATAGCACATTTTCATTGTGAACGCAACTCAAAGTGCTCTACAATAATAATAATAGATAAACACTTAGAAAAAGAAGTAACACTAAAGAACAGTTATTTATAACAGTAGAGAATCTTAACGTTCAGCTTAATTACAAACTAGGAGGCAGATGTAGAGCGCTGGTTGGCAGAAACGCTTCACAAACCTAGCTAAGTGTGCTAGTGCCTTCTGATCCTGACCTACAAATAACAAAACGCTCCTCTATTGCACTTTTGTTTTGTTCTCTGTCGTGATGTTGATGTTGCTTCTTTATGTTGTTGCCAGAATGGCCTCCTGACACTGAACTGGATTAGAAACTGGATGGATGATCTTTTTATTTGTACTTAGATTAAAATATGAGCTTAAAATCTAAAACTAAATGCATTATAGTTATGGGCTTAACTTTGCCGGATTTGCTAAGCCAGAGCAGCCTCATGGGTACACATGAGGAGCAAGACTGTGAAGTGGATACGTTTAAATGCATTTTGGCAAAATAAAAGACCAAACCCTGCTTTGCAGTCCAGGAATCTGCTGGCTTCTTCTCACACCCATGGACTGCAGGCAGCACATGAGCAGAGCATTACAATCTCTGAGCGTTTGGCAAGGCCTCGCCAAGGCCTAACTCCCAGCATGGCATCTTTTAGTCAAAATTCATTTGTTTTCTTATCTAATTACAAAGTAACGTCTATAATGTTTTATACTATATAGCAACATCTTTTATTTTTTTCAAAAAGGATAGACTGAATTAATACAGAACAAGAGAGACAAATATTCAAATAATTTAGAACCGCAGGGCAGCCTTAAGCCCACAATCGTCAGCAGGATGTGCTCACTGAAGCAAACGGTAAGTGTCAGCCAATCAGAAGCCACCCATGAGATGCCAAACTGCGCGTTTCATAGCGTGCAGAGTATCTTAAAAGCCCAGTCACTTTGCACAGCTGCTCAGAGAGAGAGAAGCCAACTCTGTGATACGTGGCATCTTTACATTTAAGAAAATAAATATCACCAAATCAATAATTTATCTGATTCTGAATCAGCCTACAACCTTTGACTGCACATGCGTTTCAAAAGATCACAATCAATTTTCTGATGTGTCACTTGAATCGGACAGCATGTGGTGACCCACACCAAGCGTCTTTTTGTGCTCAAAAGAAATCTACCAATAAACCAGTCACCAGGGATAACCGAGAGACATCGGGAGCCCAAGGAGGTCTTTGATCCGATTGCAGATTGTGACACTGCTCATGGCTAACCACAATCTATTTAGCCTCTCAGTTTTGATTTCTGTCTTCTTGATCCTTCATGTTTCCCCTTCCTCCTTTGCCCGTTTCACTTTTTCTGAAAGCAGCTTTCTTTTACACTTAACATATCAATTCACTTGAATATTTGAGTTTGCAGGCTGACATTTCATTCACATGACACAGCTTTACGTTATGAAATGTTAAATGTATGAGCTGAGACATAAAAATAACCAGACTGGGCTTAGGGCTTTCCTATAAAACCATCTGGAGGTCGGCCGGACTTGAATCATAAAACTATATCCCCTTCTACACGCCCTCTCAAACCACCGACTGGCTCGGTATATCCTGTGAATAGCCCAGTCAGTGTTTGCACAACAATCGCTACATCAGTTGGCATGATAATGTCGGGTGAAAAAAAAGCAAATCAACATCAAATTTCTCGCGAAATTAAACAAAACGGCCACTGAAACTTATGAAATGATACAAACAGTGTACAGTGATAACAGTTTGTCTCGTACACAAGTTTTTGAGTGGCACAAAAGTTTCAATGAAGGAAAAAAAAAATGTGGAAGACGTTCAATGCCCAGGTTGCCCATGCTCGTCTCAGACGGATGAAAACATCAAAACGGTGAATCAGATTGTTCGAAATGACCGTACTGATTTTTCTGTATAGCAGTTCTAACTGACAAAAACATTCCTGTCCTCTATCATCCTCCCTATTCGCCCGATTTAGCTCCCTGTGATTTATACTTGTTCCGAAATATCAAAAGTGACCTGAAGGGAACACATTTTTCTTCAATGGATGAAGTGAAGACAGAAACGGCAAGCCTGTTGAAGAGCCTCAAGCAAGAAGACTTCCAGCACTGTTTCAATCAATGGAAGATAAATACGGAGCGGTGTAGAGATCAGGAGGAAGAGGGAGTATAGAGAAGGTGACAATGTTCAGAATGCTGTAATTCATCAATAACTTTTTTTTTTTTTTTTTACCAATCTGGTTATTTTTGCGTCTCACCTCGTATACAGTCAGTCACACAGAATGACTTGAACTACAGTACTTCTTTAAAAATATGACTGCTGCTGTAGCTGCGTCTTTTCCGGGCTCCCATAATTGAGCAGCTACTGAGTTGGTAAGTTAGGATCGAGCGTGAGCCAAACGCGTAACAAAAGAAATTTCTCAGTCAAGTAAAGTTTGTTGTGAAAGTTTAAAAAGGAACAAATCACAAAAATTCAGCAAAACATTATTACACATAGAGAATAAAAGAAAAAAAAAAGGAAAAGTTTCTTTTACTATCTTATCTCACTCACTTGTGTTAAACTTCAGTCACCTTCTATACTTAAAGGTCAATTTCTCAATGGCAGACTTACATAGGCATCACATAGCACATTCAGTATGTTCTGCAAGTACAGTACAGTTTGCCCTCCATGCCTTACCATCTGCAAGGTGGATCATCATAAACAGGAACTAGTCTGTACTCAGAGGGACCAGAAATAATTAGAATATTCCATTTATAATTTAGCTTGTGGGGTTATAATAGAGCCTCCCATTGAAATATGCACTAATAAATAACTAAGAAAATACTTAAATGGATTTAACAGAACCTAACTAACTAACAAATGGCTCTTACAGTTGGTTTGATGTCAATAAAATGTCTGCAACTGTCCCACCCATGCATTTTCAAATTCACTTATTCCACTTCAGGGTTACAAACTGCAGCCAATGCTGGAAGCACCAGGCACAAGGCAAGAAGCAAATCTGATGAGGCGCTAGTCCCACTTTGACTTGGTAAACCGTGACGAGTGGCCTTGCTTCCTAAATCAATTCATTCCGCAGTCAACCGCCATCTACAGCTGTAGATACCATCATTCATCCTGTAACTTTGATGCTCTGCGTTAAAATGTTTTACATGTGTGCCAAAGTTAGTATCACAACCACATTGGTGATATGACATCTGACCAACCCACGGGTGCTCTGTTCTCATGTTCAATACAACAGGTACATTTCAGCAAGAACTGTGGGTACACAGAGTTACAAAATTTGAACTTATGATTATGAAGCTTAATTGCGATTTGCCCTAAAAATGGATGACCCTAGTCTTACACTATTGTTACAACTCCTGAAGCATGAACTTTAGATCAACAACTAGATGTCCCCTGCGGCTCTGCCCACGGAGTAGTGACACAGCACAAACTTTAAAAATCAATTAAAAAAAAAAAAAAAAAAAAAAAAAGGTAGGTAGCTAAGCAGAAGGTAGGTACGCTCCAGTGTCAAACGTTGCCACTGTATCTGATCGTGTTCAGCTCTGATGGGAGAGCGTCCCTGTTTAGGGAGAACAGCATGTGGCCATGATATCTCTGGCAATCAGCAGCTACTCTCTAAAACACACATAGCTCTGATTTCTTTCTAAAAAACATCAAACGTTACTCCTTAACTGTTGAACAAACAGGTATTGCTAGCTAAGCGGAGGCGAGGTACACTCCCACACATGGTGAGAGGTAGAGCGAATCCAACGGAGGCTGGCGCGTGAGTGAGGAGGGCCCCGTCCCCCTTCCCAGGGCCCGCAGCCTCTCTCTCAGATTAACGTGAATATATTGCTCCTGCAACTGAACTATGATACTTAGCACAATGAGAGAAGTCGCAAAATCAACCGGAATGTTCAAGCAAATTCTAGAAAAAAAAACAGATCTAAATCCATTAAGTAGTTCTCTCGTTTTCTAGCTAAGCAGATGTAAGATAAGCCCCAACGGTGGCGTGTGAGTGAGGGGGGCCCTGCCCCCCTTCCCTTGGCCTGCAGCCTCTCTCTCGGATTCGCGCAAATAAATCGGTACCACAAGCGAACTATGATTCTTAGCGCGATGAGAGAAGTCGCAAAATCAACCGGAATGTTCAAGCAAATTCTAGAAAAAAAAATCTAAATTAGGTTAAGTATCTCTGTTTGCTAGCTAGGCAGATGTAAGATACGCACCCGAGGCAGGCACGTGAGTCAGGAGGACTATCTTCTGACGCTGCCCACCTTATTCCTCCAAAATCCCGGATTCTCATTCTCAACCTGTTAAATTCCCTTCCTAGAACTGTCTGGTAGATACCAAACATCTCATCTTACTTCTCTGAAGATCTACCAGCCATCACTTGCGTTTTTATTTCCTTCCCTTCATTTAGATTTGTGAACTTTCTTGATGGTTCACTGCAACAGTACTAAAAAACCCTAACGTGTTCTGGACTGCTTCACTCCAACAGCTGTACTCAATCATTTACCCAGTACACCAGTGGGTCCTAAGCTCAGTGCTGTGGCTGCGAGTTTTAATCCACCCTTCCCTCTTACTTCTAATTGCTCTCGCTGTTTAGTGAGCTGTCCTTTTATTCTCTTCTTCTAAGAAATGAATACAAATGTGAATTTTCTGCCGTATCATTCTTTAAACTCTCAAGTTTCCTTTGCTATTTTCTTTGTAATTCTACCTTTGCTGAAGCATTTGCCCCCATACCTGTATCCAAACAGCCACAGGGCCACCTTCACTTGTCTGCTCATTTATTAGAAATGCTTAATAATGTGTAGACAAGTGGTGAGGGCAAGTATTTGCTCCCTTTTACATTCGTTGCTGTTTACACTTGTGTCTGCACTGCCCATCACTAATAATCAGCATCTTATATATAAACTTCTACACGAGGAAGTGTTTCTGTCTGGCCCGGAAGTGCGAGGCTACAGAAGGAAGCTCAAAGAACGTGACTCTGTCTCCAAAGTGAAACCACCAAGAAAAGAGGAACTCGCTTAGCTGCTAATACGTAAGCGAGGCGAGCACATCGGTAAAACGAAACTTCCGAGGAAAGAGAAACTCACTTAGCCGCTGACAGACAATGGAGGCAAGCACATCAGCAAAACAAAACCACCGAGGAAAGAAAACCTCGCTTAGCCACTAATACACAATGAAGCAATTGATTGAAGTGCCAGAATCCATGGGCCCGGGCATTTTACAGCATGGGCTTACACAGCTAGTTTAGATAAAATAAAAGTAGCAAGACAGAAAATGTGAATCTAAGCGTGTATTCACACTAGCAATTTGTTCTGTGCACATCTGTCTGCATGTTACAGCAGGCTGTCACTGCGTGTTCAGTTCCTGTTTTGGCTTTACACAAAGTCGCATGGTCATGACGAAAGGGTGTCTAGGCCTGTAAACGTTAAGCGTACTGGGAGTGCAGGCCAGCGGGGGGAGTATGGAGGGGGGCTAAGGTATGGAACACACATGTCTCGTGTGAGTACACCCTAAAAGAACAAACGCAAGCACTTAAAGCTATGGCAAAAAACGTCAAATTTTTTACATTTCTTAAAGATATTTGCAGGTCAGATAACTAAACAATGACATCCATTAAAAGTAAGAAGGACACGCAGCTTGTGAAACTACTTGGAACTAAAAGGTACAGCCATGACTTCTGCAATGCACTCGTCTTTCTCTTACTCACTGCTGTTACGTTAATTTCTTCTGTACATCTTCATACAATCGCCAAGTTGAATTTGCCCCATATGAAGCTATTAAAGTGCCACTGCTAGTGGCCATGTGTTTCGCTTTTAGTTTTGATCTTCACTGTACCGATTAAGCAGGATCAATAATGGACGTATAACTGATAACACACTGTAAAATTGTTGGATAATTTTAACACTTTATGATGGTGCATGATGCTATATAAAATAAAGAACAATGAACATCATTTCAATTCACTGGACAGTTGTTACAGATATTCACACACACTCACACCTTCTAGCGTATAAAATTTTCATGCCCTGTATCATAAGAAAGTAAGAAATTGGACAAACAAGAGGAGACCTTTTAGTATGCCACACTCATTTGTTTAGTGAGGGGCCAAGTTGTCCGGGTATCTCATCCAGATCTTCATGCACTTAAACAATGTATGGCTACTACAAAGACTTACAAGGAGGAGGAGGAGGATGGGAGCATGCCAGCAACCCCCGTGTTTTCCCTGCAAGGACAGCAAACAACTGGAAAGTTTGCTCAGTTCAGCTCTGCATTTGGTTCTCTCATTCACCTTCACCTAGCCGCTCTTGAACCGAATGCAGGGCCGCCTGTGGATGTCTGATCCAACGCTACCTTCATTTGCAGTAATTGCATATGTTATGTCCTGGAATGTTCAAGATGGGAATATATGGAGACCCTATGCATCGCACCCTCAAGTACCTTGTTAAATAAAGTGTCATTAATCAAACAGAATAAATAAATATTCTGCATATTTCACAATATTGCACTGCTATTCTGCGCTTTTTTATTGATTGCTAACATTGTACAAATGAAATCCCAATTCTTTTTTTTCCTTTTATTGATAATTTTTAGAAAATCAAATCAGGTGGCTTTGTTGTCACATCATCCATGCACAATATTGCAGCATAAAGAGACATGAAATAACGTTCCCAAGGACCGCAGTGCAACATAAACACAGGACACAGGCAAGACCAGTAAATATTTTGATTATAAATAGACAAATAATAGATAAATAAGTAGTCGTAATAAATTGAAATAGAAAGTAATACATAAATAAATAGTATCCACAACTAGTAATAAAAAAACAACAGCAGTAACAAGTGTAAGAAATACAGGGTGTCCCCAATTAACTAACTATACTTTTTTTTGCCTCGCAGATTATATACGAGTTTGTCGAAAAAAGAAAGAATTGAACTGGCACTTCTCAGTGGACGTGAAGGATGGTCATATCGAAAGATAGCAGCTGATTTTAATGCACGTCATCCCAGAAGGACCCCAATTGGCTTTTCCACCGTGGTGAAGGTGCTTAGAAAGTTTAAAGAAACAGTTAATTCAGCGGGTTCATGCGAATCTCACAAAGTGCATCAAACTTTGCATCACAAATGATGGAAATCACATTGAAGATGCTATTAATTAATATTTCAATTAAATAAAAGGTTGTTCCTTTTTTTTTATTGAAAACTAGAGAGCTTCACACCCTGTTCGCTTTGCTCGCCAACCCCATGGGCAGCCACTTCACATCTCTGTCGCTCGCGTATGTGGATTTCACTTTCACCAAACAACAAATCTTTTAATTCTCGTGGATACGCCTCTTCATTGGGAAGAAACACTACTTTTCCCTGATGGTAACACGAATTAGACAATCTACAAGTCTCCGTCTTAAAGTTTAAATCCGAACAATATATTTGATCTCTTTTTGCTGTTTCGTTTTTTCACCGAGTAATAATTTCAGTTTGTTTGCGCTAATGCGATCTTTACTATCATTTTTTTGAGACTTTTGAATTTTTGTACTTTCATTATCTCTAACCTGCTCTACATGTGTATCACGCCAAAGTTTTTGATTTCTTTATGATGTTCTACTTTGTCATCTACTCTTTGTCTTTTATGTCCAGCCCCAGGCGTGGTTATCTCTTGGCACAAGGTCTCATCCTGCAGGACGTGAAAGTATCTCACTGGAAAGGTCACGTCTCATTTCTGGCTAAAAAGTCTCGTCCCAGGATTTTTTTACTATAATAGAGAGATATGCATTTTGCCTATGCGTCCAGACTTTAGGGTCACCCTGTATACTGCACCTAAATAAGCTGCGAGGAGCTGATCTGAGGGCAGCACAAAGTTCAAACAGTCAGGGGGGGCAGAAGCTGTTGCAGAACCGAGCTGAACTTTTTTGGATGCTGCAGTACCTTCTGCCGGAGATCGTTGGTGGGGGGGAGCGGCCCTTCACAATGCTATCAGTTTTATCAAGCACAAATGCAAATAAGTCCCCTGTACCGGCTCCATTCGCTTCACGGTGTTGCCATCATAGCCTTTCTTGCTACTCCCACTGGTGCTGAAACACATGTTGACAGTACATAGGAATACACATGAGGGCGGTACAGTGACGCAGTGGTTAGTGCTGCTGCCTGGCAGCTCTAGAATTGGGATTCAAATTCTGGGCTGGTCTCTGTGGAGTTTGCATGTTCCCTCCATGTCCATGGTGGCTTTTCTCTAATTAGTCCGGTTTCCTTACAGCTCATACATCCAAAAAGCATAGTTGGTACGTTAGCTGACAACACTAAACTGGCCTGGAAAGAATGAGTGTGCCCTGTGATGGACTAATACCATGTCTCACTTTGGCTCCTACCCCTCAAAATTCCATATTGGTAGAAGCAAGTTCAAAAAATAAACTGCTGCAGTTCATTCATTCACCTGGGTGGGCCAGCTGAATTTTACTTTGGCCTGTCCTCTTGATTGCCTCTCTGGTCCAATATATTTGCCATTTCAGTAGACCAGGCTGAATGTTCAAGTGTTTTATTTTACCCATGTAAACTACTGGTATGTATTAATTTTATGAACCCATTTATTTCATTATAGGGTTGGGGGGCATTAGACTATCCCAGAAGCAATCCAGGAACAAATCCTGGATGGAATGCGATACGTCACAAAATGACAAATGCCACCAAAGGTTTGAAATTTTCACTACCTAGTAAGCTAAGCCTCTGCGTCCTCGTGTCTGTTCCGGTCTTAAGTGACCTGAGCCTTATGGGGCCAAATATCACCTTAAACCACTTAGAGCTAACTAACCACGCTACGCTGCCTTGTGAAGGCTAAAGCATAATGAATGACTGCAGAGCCCGGTGTACTGTGGCTTCCTTTATTTAGACAATGAACAGGGAGCTCAACTCTTGGCAAAATAAAAAGGTATGCAGCAGTGAAAATATACAGAGTGAAGCTCACCAGCAGCTACAAGCTACAAATATTTAAGAGTATATCTAAACACATCAGTAGCAATCCAAACTGAAAAGGTTCCCATGTACCTTAAGAGGGCCAAACTTCTCAGACCAGTAGTCTGCTGGCAGGCCGAGTACAACAGTGTGCCAAAGCTTATTAATCCCCGTGGTATAAATTAATTAAGCTCCACACATTAATAAAATACAAAGCCCGAAGGGGGGCTGTGCTCTTTTTTATTGTGTCAGTGGGCTTGCACTCTCTACAAGAAACTTTTATCTCCTACAAACACCCCCCCCCCCCCCCCCCCCCCCCCCATACAGAGAGCAGAGAGGGCGGAGTGATGGCTCTGAGGTTGGGGATCTGCACTGGCAATCAGAAGGTTGCTGGTTCGAATCCCATAAAGCACCAGAACTGACTCCACTCCATTGGGTCCCTGAGCGAGGCCCTTAACCTTCAATGGCCCCGCCCTGGGTATGACGTTAATCTGCATCCAGCACAGCAAGTAGGTCCCAGCATGTTTAGGGGCAGGCCTTGTAGATCTTGTATTGGGTTTGTGGTCAGTGTTACAAAAAAAAATGCCTTACATTATCTCATCTGCTTGAGTGTCTCAGTCTTTATTGGGTTCAAGTGGTGGGGAAAGGCCAGCCTCTGATGCAAAACATGCATTGTAACGATGGGCTTAAGGCAAGAGTTGAATAGTCCTTTGCAGTAAATTAACAGTTCTTCTAAAGTTTGAGCATGGTCAATCGAGGTGCAGGTGGGAATAATAATTTCCAGTGTGAAGAGAGTGAAAAACATAACAAGTTTCCTTAAGTGCATATGTGTGAGATAAAAGAAAATACACTTCAACAGACATAACATGTAGGAGACATTTAACTGGACTAATCACCGTGTAAGAAGTAAAAGGATCCCCTTTACTGCACTCTACAGGGCTATAAGCACAGAGTCAGTACCCTTCAAAGTATCCTGACTACCTGTCAACAAGATAGTGGGCAACCTGTTCAAAGGATGCCAGGAGCAGCCATCAAGTATTTGAAATTGGAAGATAGGAACATCATTCATTTAGAAATGGAAAAAGCTTGACATGAAATTCAGCATGTGGCAGATAGATAGATAGATAGATAGATAGATAGATAGATAGATAGATAGATAGATAGATAGATAGACATGTAAGGCACTATATGAAATAGATAGATAGATAGATATGTAAGGCA
>JANRMT010061414.1:21137582-21259738 GCA_026402145.1 Polypterus bichir lapradei
TAGATAGATATGTAAGGCACTATATGAAATAGATAGATAGATAGATAGATAGATAGATAGATATGTAGAGCACTATATGAAATAGATAGATAGATAGATAGATAGATAGATAGATAGATAGATAGATAGATAGATAGATAGATAGATATGTAAGGCACTATATGAAATAGATAGATAGATAGATAGATAGATAGATAGATAGATAGATAGATAGATAGATAGATATTTAAAGCACTATATGAAATAGATAGATAGATAGATAGATAGATAGATAGATAGATAGATAGATAGATAGATAGATAGATAGATAGATAGATAGATAGATACTTTATTAATCCCAAGGGGAAATTCACATACTCCAGCAGCAGCATACTGATAAAGAACAATATTAAATTAAAGAGTGATAACAATGAAAGTATAACAGACAGACAATAATTTTGTATAATAATAGATAGATAGACTGACTCATGGAATGCCAAGTGCTTGAACTGACTGACTGATCAGGATGGCTAGCTCTCTTACATTGCCTGACCCTTGAAGCCAAAAGCAGAACAAAAGAGGATAGTAAAATATGCCTGAAATTATGACTGACATGACTAATGCTGCCCATGCTCTCCATTACATGTGTTCCCGGAATACTTTTAGTCACCAGTTTATTTCACCACTACTGAGCCTCACTTCTGCCTGCAGCTATCAGACAATATGATGCATTCTCCCACCATGCCCACCTTCACCTAACCAATAGTTAACAGTCAACTGGCACAGGCACAATATTTTCTTTGTATTAGTATTGAATTACTTATGAACATTTTGAAATCACTTCATTTTTTTTTGTGTGTGTGGTAGTTCAGGCTCACATATGATACACTGTTCAGCACGTCTTGACGTCTAGTTATGCAAGACCCAAAAAGATCCTTTTAGGCCATATCTGGACCATACTTAACCCTTATGGTAAACAGTAAACCAACAGGTTTATTCAGCAAAAAATAATGAAGGACTTGAAGTTGTGGGTCCCATATCGGCTGACCCCAGAGGTTCACCCCCTAATGGGATACAAGGTATTAAAATTCTTGTTGTACTCATTTCCACAAAAAATTTAAAAAAAAAAAAAAAAAAAAAAAAAAAAAAAAATAGGGATTAATGACACAGGCATGTGGAATATTGTTTTATTCACTTTCGAGGTTGTTGATTATGAATATGATAATATATTTTATATTTGATTCTTTACTGGTGGTCTCTGCTCTCTAACAGCCATTCCAAAAAGGTTAAAAAGGAGAAATTTTAAACATAAGCACATGGGATATTGTCTTAGACTATTTCAAGGTTATTTTGATTTTTGATCCTCTACTGAAGATCTAGCCCTCTATGGACCTATATTAGAGAGTGAAAAATGGCAAATTTCTATTATAACTGGGAATACTTAGACTAATTGAAGCACATATATGGCACAACTATTCTTGTTTAATACTTTCTTCAACCTCATGAGGCAAATGACTTTTCTTATGAACACTCCAAATTAGCATGGCTTAAGCTCATTCAGATTTTGTATTACTATGATGACACAGCGTGTAGAGTTTTCGAGCCTTGTACTTAAGCTGCTCTTCTGTGCCTGCTTTTTCACAGATAGGTGGCAGAGACCTGGGGTCTATCCTGACAGCAATGGACACAAGACATGAGCCAGGAGTTCACTAGTTTATCACACAGTACTCTCTCACACAACCACACACAAACCAGGCTGATTGAGGCTCATCAACACACTTAAGCGGATGTGAGAAACACACCAGCTGGGAATTGGACTGATGTCAGGCAGCGAGCGATTGGTGATAATCTGAAACCACTTTTCACAAATTAGGAAACTCATTTCTATTCCTTCAGGACAAAGGTATACAAGTTCAGATTTCTCCATTCCATTTCAAATCCAGGTAAACAGCCCAGTTACTTTGACCCTTTTTAAATCCTCTTAAGGGCAGGAATGACTACAGGATGATGACCAGAACTGCAGTGGGCATCAGAAGGTGCCACTAGTCTGGCAGTCTGTCTATTACATCACAAGAAAAGGTGAACTGGGTGTGTTGCTATGAAACTGAATATCCCAGGTAAGACTTCATACATATTTCAGACAGAAAAGCCACAATTCCTCACCTCTGGTCATATAACTGCTACACACACAAAGCCTCAACTTTTGTTGCAGGTACTTCTCCTGGCATGACGTTCATTCAGCCTTACTTAACAGTGCCAAACCCACTCAGAGCCGGCATACATACTTGCTGCTCTTTCGGCTATTTTACTTTGCCGAGCAGTGCTCAGCTATTAAATGGTATCACACATTTTTTTTGTTCAATTTTTAAAGAGCGCTCTATCCGATTGAAAGTCACACAGTTTTGTTCTCCATGTCACAAGAAGGGCCGCCGCCACTACAGAAAAGCCCTCGGATCTACCCTCAGAACTGGGGTTTAAGGTGCATGGTGTGGTATTACAGAACAACTGATGGCACTGTCATCTTCTCAGCATTATGCAAACACAGACTGGAGTGTTGGTGCCAGCAGTTACTGTAAAATAAGCTCTTCAAAGAGGACACTGGCTGGTTAAGACTAAATTTTGCAACAGATGTTAAGAAAGCATTTTCCTTCACAAAGAATTTCAGATATATGGAACCAGTTACTTGGTAATGTGGTTTAAAAGAGGTCCCGAGGAGTGATAAATCTGCACTAGATGAACACATACTGATGACGCGCGGCACTGTGGTGACAGGTCTGCTCTCAGCAAACTACTGCCTGTTCCATTTCCGTACAAAGGTACTGCAGTTGCCTGTGCCGTAGTTTTCCATGATAGCCTTCTTTACAGGTTGTCCTACAAGCTCCAGGCTTCCCGCTGTCGTTTAGCATTGGAGCTCCCCCTTTATTAAGGGCAGCTCGCTCACTTGGGCACACTTTAACCTTAATTACTCTTGACTGCCCGAGTGCCTCTAGCATGTGGCAATTAATCAGGCCAATCAGGGTCACTCGAAACACACATAGTAGCAGTTTTACAGCCATGCCATACTCTCCAGTGTGCACCTTGGCAGTGTGGGTAAAGCACTACACACACATTATACAGAAAGCTGCCTTCATCTTTAGTCGAATCACACTGCTGAATGTCCTTTTACAGCTGGTTGAATGAAGCCTAAATCCAAGAAGATGACCGTGGCACATTATAACTGTTCACAGATATTTGTTTACAGATGGAGGAGCATGGAGAAGGGGCACCACCATTTCAGAATTCTTATCTGTACTGCTTAGGGTCACACAGGGAGGCAGCTGCCTTGAGAAGGTCCAACATGAGAGGCTGGACATCAAATTAAAATAAGTGGGAGTTCAGGGTGTTGTGTGTAGATGGGTGCACAATTGGCTCAGACACAGGAAGAAGTGGGTGATGGTGCGAGGAACCTCATCAGAATTAGGTGATGTTAAGAGTGGTGTCCAGCAGGGGGCAGTGCTGGGGCCATTGAAAAGTTTAATATATATATATGATTTCGAGAAGAATATAAAAAACAAGCTGGTTAAGTTTGCAGATGATACCAAGATAGGTGGATTGGCATATAATCTGGAATCAGCTGAATCATTACAGAGGGGCTTAGATAGCAGACAGGCTTGAGCAGATTTGTGGCAGATGAAATTTAATGTCAGTAAATGTAAAGCATTACATGATGAAAAAAAATATTACAAATACAAAATGGGAAGTCTAAAAATTGAAAGTACATCTGATGAGAAGGATTTAGGAGTCAAAGTAGACTCTAAGCTATCGACTTCCACACACTGTTCAGAAGCCATTAAGATGGCTAACAGGATGTCAGGTTATATAGCGCGCCTTGATGTATGGAGTACAAGTCACAGGAGGTTATGCTGAAGCTTTATAACACACTGGTGAGGCCTCATCTGGAGTCCTGTTTGCAGTTTTGGTCTCCTGGCTACAAAAAGCAGCACTAGAAAAGGTCCCGAGAAGAGCAACTAGGCTGATTCTAGGAATGCATGGTGGGACAAGTTACGAGTAAAGGCAGAAGGAGTTTAACATTTTCTGTTTAAGCAAAAGGAGATTAAGGGGTGACAAAAATGTATGTTTCGAAAATTATGAAAGGGATCAGTACAGTGGATCAAGACTGTTACTTTTTAAAACTAGGATCAGTTACCTGGCTGGGAGGCCCTCATAATGGGCAGAAAACATTAATGGATAGCCCCTCTGACCGGAATAATTGATAATTCCCCTTCCCAGTTGGGACGATATTACAGAAGGACAGAGGGTGACTGCCTCCTGGGGCTATGTGGGTGGCAGCATTCCTCTGGTACAGCTCCTGCCTGGCCACCGACAGGGATGCATAGGAAAAGTAACTCTGGAGGGCAGCCCTAGAGGGTGCTGTTGGGGGTTTGGGGGGGGTGGGGTTCCAGATTCCAGCTGACCCAGAAGTACTACCTTACTACAATGCTGATACACCACAAGTGCTCCTGGGTTTGGGTTAAAAGAAGCCCTCCACTATACCTGGGGTAGTCAACGTCAGGAGCAAAATAAGGCGACACTCGCCTGGACAGACATGGAGGAAACGAAGAAAAGTAAAGAAAAACATAAGTGCTTGAGAATTGTGAGAAGATACCAGTGCAAAGGTTACTTTATAATTAAAAAATGGTTAATTTGAACCCTGGCTCTTCTACGCCCCCTTCAGGTCAAAATAGTTTGAGAGAGACAGAGAGAGAGAGAGAGAGAGAGAGGTGCCCACAACACAACAAAACTGTTGCATAAATAAACAAGGTGTTGCTTGATACTTATTTAATTCCAGTAGGTAGAATGGCTCCAGCATTGACAGCGATATTCACATCCAGAAAACAGAAAGTGGAATTATTTCTCTCTATTACAAAAATAAATCTTTGATGGCTTGGAAGGAGACGATACGTGATTTTCTCTGAGACACTTTAATGTCCCGCGAGAGACACTTTTAACGTCCTGCGTGACAGGGCAGTAAGACAAAAGGACAGCTACTGTACAGGCTTTTAAATGATTGACGAGCTGTGCGACAAGCAGGACATGCAGCTTTGCAGCAGCAAAGCCAGCAGCTGATCCGACCGCATCTCCTTAGCGCGGCAAAGGGGTTGTTGATGGGCGAGCGAAGCGAGCAGGTGGCAAGGCCTCATAGTAAATATGAAAGTTAATGAACTTCCAGCAGTGGACCGACACCCCATCCTGGGCTTTCTAAAACTCCAAATTGGTGAATGCAGATTCATAAAGTGAATGGGCCATGAATGTTTTTTCTTAAAGGACCACTTGTGTAAATTCAAACCCGGGTGTTAATGAGGACCTCACCTTTCGGTAGTAGCCAGAAATAAGAAGGAAACTAGTCACTGCCTTCTAGAAAAATCGAACCCATAGGAAGTGTTGGCTTCAATTTTCAAAGACGTTTTTTCCATGTTGGATGCAGGAAGACAACAGCAATAAACTGGCAAAGAGCACAAGGCAGGATTCCACCACACGTGGACGCCAGTACGCTGCAGGGCAGGCAGACAAACTCAATTAGGATGACAGCCAAGGCAATATTGGACATTCATACTGTCTGCAAATGTTAATCATGTGGTCGTAACAGATGCAACCGGCAATTCACTTTCTGGAAGCCAGGAAAGACTAATGAACATTTGCTTGAAAAAAAATATTTTCTCATCTTGTCGCGTAAACAGAATTCTAAGTTAGTAGGCCGAGATGCATGAAGCTGCTACTTGGGATTTTCTCGGTTGCCTTACTGCAGGCCTTGTGTTTGTGTGACTGCTGACCCGAGAGTAAACTAGAAATGCCATTAGCCTATTTTTACTCTGAAGGGTCCTTCCCCCAGCATCTGGATGGCAGTGACATTATGTAAATTAACACTCGTGGATGTCAGATCTGAGAAGATATGAAGAGAAATCTGTAAAAACCTAAACAAGATATCTGCTAAAATGTAAGTGAATACTATTCATTTCAGTCGATTTGACACAATGCATGTTTGCCGTACTTTAAATAAATTTTAACACAAACATCAGCCATCGGTGTACTCAAACTCCAATATGGTATTTTGCACCACCGTTACATTCCTAAAGTGACTTCTCTCCTTCCACTTTATGGAATGTGACCTAAAAAGGTAGAAGGGATGGAATGGCACCTCCAAAAACAGACTTACTGTATCAATCCACCACAATAATGCACAGTGAGTGCTGCAAAATGCAAAAAATGCAAAAAAAATCTATTTTTCTCTATTTATCTATGTATCTATTTATCTATCTAGAGCTGACCAGCTTATCCAGTAAGGGGTTGCAGGGTCACAGGGTGAATGAGAAAACCAAGTATAACTAGTGAGAAAGCACTCAAT
The DNA here is from genome assembly GCA_026402145.1 of Polypterus bichir lapradei. Lineage (NCBI taxonomy): Eukaryota > Metazoa > Chordata > Cladistia > Polypteriformes > Polypteridae > Polypterus > Polypterus bichir. The sequence goes on from JANRMT010061414.1 coordinate 21,143,944, forward strand.
GTGTAGCCTCCCTCTGTTTTAAGTCATAACAAGGAGAGGCCAATCCAGGGCCTCTAAGTCAAAAGTGGAAGGTCATCGTAGTTGAAGGGAATGTCCCCCCTCAACTGAGAAATGGGGAGGGCACCATATTACACCATGGCAGACTCTCTCTCAGCTTTCCTGTCTCTCTTTACACTCGGGATGGATGTGAACCCAGGGCTTTGGTGTCAGTAAGTGGTGGCTTATCCAGCCGAGCTCAACCCAGGGGTCACCAAATCAGTAAGCAGCAGCTCATCCATGTCTCTCTATTATATAAAAAAAATCCTGCGAAGAGACAAGACTTTTTTGAAGAGAGTCAAGACTTTGGCCATGGGATTTTTTCAAGTCACGCCCTCCTCTCAACCATATTCAACCATGCACACAATACTCTCACCTCTCATTCATGTGAATGTTTTTGACAGACACAGTTTCAGCTCTCTCAGCTCTTATAAATTTTAATGTTTTCCTCACTTTAAGTTCCCAATTAAAGAAGACTTATTATGTCCAAATGTTATTGAAGAATTTCATCACAAAGGGTTATCAACAGAAGAAATGACTACACGGGCAATCCTAGCACCGAGGAACGATGAAGTCAAACGAATTAAAACCAAAAATGTTTATCAGTTGCACAGCAAATTGGTTAAATATGTATTAACAGACTATGCTGAAACAGTTGGAGGTGATTGTGCGGAAGATGAAAACATCAACTTACAATATCACGAAGAATATCTACAACCGTTAACACCATCCGGTCTTCCTACACACGAATTACTGTAGAAAGAAGGATGTATCCAAGAAAGGTAATGTAGTACATCTTCAGGGGACAACAAGGGAGATCTTGATATGCCATTCATATTTTAACATTAACAGTTTCCCATTAGAATAGCTTTTGCAAAGACAATTAACAAATCTCAGAGCCAAACATTTGAAAATGTCGTTTTATTAAATAGAGAAAAAGAAATTAAATTCAGTCACGGGAAATTATACGTTGCGCTGTCACGATGAAAGTCCAAACACAGAATCACAATTCAATGCGATATTGATGAAAATTTTATTTAAAAATTGTTTTAACTGAAGTTTTACAGTAAAAGTGTAAGTTTAAAAAGTTTTGGCATGTTAATTTCAAAGCCAAACAGAACGAAAACGTATTACGCAATGAATAACTCTAACGCAACATGAAAGTCTAGGGGAGACCACTCCCAATTTTTGAAAATAAAACGGCACTGATCAAGAGACTGACAAGGTCATCATACAAGATCAGCATATTGTTGCTGACCAATCACTTTTGCTTAAAAAACATCGTTTAACAATGAAGCAATACACACCTTGTAAAATCCTTGAGTTGGCAATGTCTCTACTGAACTACAGGTAGGTAGGGGAAGAGAGTCTGCCAAGTGGTGAAATTTTTTAGTTCATATTCACAGCTCAAAATACCTGATATTGTGAAAATATTCCAGTAGCAGAATTATGCTTTAAAATATCTGTCCCCATTTTTTCAATGTTTTTCTCTCTCTCTCAAATCAGATAGTTGAAATATCATATTCTTTGTTCTTAACATCAGCCATATCATACATATTGCATACCAGGGATTTTTCCTATCTTGCATCCAAACCTGCTTGGGTAGGCTCCAGGTTCCTGTGATCCTGCTCTGGATAAACAGGTTTAGATAATGTATATATTGTTCTTAATCTCAGATGCTGTCGCTGTCATTTTGTGCCTGTCCATACTACTATTACCAGCTCTTGCTCTGCTCATTATGGGTTTACTGTTCTTATGGTGGGCTTTTCAAGTCTCACTGCCCCTAACCTTCACACTACATGCTTGTTTTTCTTTGTTTCCCTCAATACAGCTAGATGGGATCTGCACACTCATTCAAGCCTAAGAGTCCAGTTCTTTCTTAACCCCCGTGATTTTCATGGTCACACCTGTCAGAACACAGCAGAATCTCTTTTCTTATTTTTTATATCTTTCCAGGCCTGCAGGTGCAAAATTCTGTCTATAAATTGTTTGTGCCTGAGATGGAATCATAGATCAATATGGCTGGTAGAAATAACAAATCCCAGTGTTTGAGATTTTTGAATGAAATATTGAAGGCATTCATTATAAGCACATTGTCGTTAGAGTGGGATATGTTGTGTGCTGTAGACATTTGGAGTAAAAAACCCTCAAACCCTAAAATTCACCTAAAGTTTATTACAAATTGGCCAATTCTGGGCAATAAAAGGAAAAGAAAAAAAGTGCCAACAATCAGTGCAGACTTATTCAGCAGAAATGACATAAAAATATTTTAAAAATTATAAAATTGTGCAAAATTGTTCATATTCAGTACCTGGTTTTGATTATGCTTGTTTTTATAAAAAAAAAACAAAAAACAAATAATAAAGTGTGTTGTGTAGTATAGCAAGCTTCCACTAACATTAAATTCATATTATATCCAAACCTGTTAAGTGTACAGTTCTGTCTCATTGTGACACAAAAACTAAACTCCATAGTAGCTCTTTAACCATACTATAATTACTAAAACTAAAACTAATATATATAACAATAAAATAGAAATGTCTTTGTAAAATAAAAACAAAACTAAAACTAAAAATACACGATGAAGGAAAACTAAAACTAAACTGAATTTCCAAGTAAGACAAAAAATATAGAAATAAAAACTAATATAAAAAAGCAAAACTATAATAACCTTGCTCTGGTGCAAGCTGTAATCTAAATACTGCTCAATGTCAAAATCCTTCATCATTGCTGAGCTGGCACCTCCGAGCATTCAGAATGGACACAAATCACCACAATGTGAGCAACACTCATTTGAAAGCAACAAGAAAAATGAAGGTTTTACATTGTAGGACAGAAAGCTTAACTTGTTATTGTAATACCTGGAGACTGAAGACTGCCTTAGTGAAGTGTGGCAGCATAACAGCCATGAAGGTAGAGAAGCCGAGAAAAAAACAAAAAAGTGGAGATCTGAAAATATTTGCTCAGCTCATAGAGGTAAGGCCAAAACATTTGAAAACAACTGGGATTTTATTTGGTTTGTTCTAATACTGAATTTGTGAGAGGCTATGATGTCAGTAACATCAGATGGTTTAGAGATTTTTAGGAAGCCTCACACAAACCGAATAAAGCACAATTGTTATCCTAGCTATTTCCACTGTTTGTATTACACCCATCAAGTCTTCTTGAGATTTTGGTTTCAAACCCAATATTTAGTTAAAGTGAGTTTATCCTAAATGCCTCACATTTCATCTGGCTCCACATTTAAATGCCCTTGGTTTCCAGCTAATCCAATAGCATGCTTACAACACCACCCTGCAGTCTCTATTTCCATGTGGATAGTCATTTTTGACAAATTTTAAGAACTTGGGCATCTATTATTCCACTCACCAATCAGACATCACTATATAGTGTGTATGAGGCACAGGCCTTACCTTTCACATTTTCAGAACCCATCACAAGCAGTACGGTTTCATACATGTTCATGTCACCACATGCACAGCACATTTCTACATGTTGAACATTTTAAAATACTACTGCCTCATACTGTGCGCGGTATAAGGCTTTGACAACACCTTGGCAGGAATATCATGTTCCACAACCTAAACTATTACCCCAAAATGTTCTTTTATAAAATGTCCAGAAGCTGCAGCAGCAGCACGAGACACACTTACCTCCCTAAATCTAAGATCTAGCGACTCCACTGGGGAACGACAGCAGTAACAAATAGCATGCCTGACTTGTCCACAATGGAAACCGGTATGACTGGCAGAGTTGCTGCAACGACAATGACAACGTTCAGCAGAGCTGTTGGAGCACTGACCTGGAGGACTCAAAGGCAGGGCAGATGGATGCAGTAGATTTTTTTTTTCTCCCAGGTTATCCGAGGCCTTTCAAGCTTTCACACAAGTTCATTGAGGTTTTGAACATCTACTCTGAGCATCTCTTCACACAGACCTTCTCTTATGCCACTCAGCGTAACATTAATACCAAACATTTCAACAGAGTACATCCACTGGGTGGTCCAGCCACCAAGAGCTTCTGAGATGCACAAGACTTTGAATTTGGGCCTTCCTGGATATTGCTTATTGATTCACCAGTGTTAGAGGATTTGTTGCTTCAGGAAGTCCTAGTAAACAATACAATTCAGAGGAATGCTGGGAGGAGATTTTCAGCCTCATCAGTCAAAGGAGGTTCAAGAATGGCAACCCATTCTAGCCCCCGTGGATCAATGTGGTCCTTCCCTTGAAGGTAACTGGGAAGACTTCCAGAGTAATCATATGAGATTATTTTTTGCACATACAGGGACTGTGGGAGGACCTTTGGCGACAGTAAGGATTTATTAGCCTGCTGATACTCCATTACCTTTGCACTTCTTCAATTACTTGCCGCTTATCCAGGTTCTTAAGCCCAGGAAAAAAAAGTCTGATTGGAAACCCTTTTTAAATTTGCAACTTCACACTTAATTTAAAATCCAAAACAGAGAAGTTGGAAATTGTGGTTCCTTGGTAGTGGCTCGTCACCACAGAGAGCATAACGTTCTCTTTAGTCTGCCAGGCTACGTAATCCAGAGAGGCTTCTTTTCTCTTAAGCAGAAGCAGAAATGGTGACTCAGAACTGGTCGAGTACCTTTTCAAGGTTTTAGTTATTACAAGAGTCTGAAGATTCAAATTTTCCTAGGTTCCGACACTTTCTGTCCAAACATAACTTTGAACAGAGTTGATTCTCTAGAATCTTCAGCTGCCCTATGTGATAAATAGAGTTACGGGACCAAGTTAGCAGACAAACTGCACTCGTGACTAGATCTGTCTGCCAAGCCGGCTGCCCTCACACTTTACTATAAGAGTTGTCACTCTGTGGGATAGATGGCTGCGAAACTTAAAAATTGCACCAAAGAGGATCTGTATTCTGTCAAATGCTTTTTGTGGGCAGAAAGTGTGCTGGGAGCACAAATTCATCTCCACATGTGAACTCAGTATGGGGATAATGTTCTCTCTCGTAGAGTCGTCTATGAGTGGATTGAAATATTTGAAAATGGCCGTACTAGTGTGACGGATGCAGAGCGCTCCGGATGTCCAGCTTTAAAGGGGAAGAACAGTTTCATGTTATGGTGACGCGAAAGCAGCGGTGCATCAGTGGCTATGCACTCAACCAAAAACATTTTTTGCTGATGGCATTAAAAAGTTGGTACGACGCTGGGAAAATTGCTGGGAAAATTGCAAAAAAGGTGACTATGTACAAAAGTGATGTAATTTGTTTTTGAAATTCTTAATAAATAGAGTTAAAAAAAAAGTGCAGGAACTTTTTTGAACGTCCCTCGTACTTTGCAGAAAGCTCACTACATGCATTTCTAGGCACACATGGAACCATGTGGGCCAAAACAGCATTTTTCTGTACCTCAAGACAAAAATTCTATTATCAATGGCCTACTATGAAATTAAGAGTTTACCCCAATGTTTGCACTCCACATACTAAATGGATCTGTGTACACATATAGGGTGTGTTTGATGTGTTCATAAGGAGGAGGAGGTTGAAAGTATGCACTGATACAGCGCGTTGCTGCACCGACCACACCACGAACCATCTCAGAATCCCAGGCACATTTTTAAATAATCAAACAGTATATTTCATTCAGTCACTCATACTCCATATTGCTTCCGGAATACCATGGTGGAGACACACAAACAAAGCTGCATGGTCTTTGAGATTTGAGAAGAAACCCCACATTTATTTAGAAAAGGAAATGCAAAAATCATACAGACAGTAAGCTGAGGGTGGTGCATCGACAACAGCACCAACTCTTCTGCCACCCAGCTATTTAAATATTACCACCGTGACCCTAACTTTTGGATCAGTGGGAGGCTATGAAACCAAGAAGCAACACTCTGTGATTATAAAGAAACACAATAAAGAATCATTGTATAGCCCAAACTGGCATGTCTCCCATACTCCCTTCTCACCTCCCGTCTTCTTTCTCTAACCATGGTGTCCACTTCCTCCTTCTCCCTCCCTCTCCACTCTGCCAGGTATTCCCAATTCTAAAATTCTCCTTTAAAGCTAGTACCTGTGGATATTCCGGGTGTCACGCCTGCATTTCTGTAAGGGTTGCCTTCTGAAACTGCAACTCCCAGACGACCACAAAGAAGCTCTAATCTTAGCAACATTACTCTGTGTGCCTGCTCACCTGTCTGGGAACTGGCAAATGTTTTATCCAAGTACTCCAGACTCAATTTTATCATGGCATCCTCTCCTGAGAAGGTTCTCTTGGGTGGGTTTTATATCCTGTCCTAGGAATGTTTGGGACCGCATCCTAGACTTGATGTTCAGCTCACTGTAGAGAGCTACACCACCCTGCTATTCTCTACACAATGTTAAAAAATTACCTTGAAAAATGTCAAACACATGTGTTTTACCTTAAAACACATTAATACAGGGAGATCGACTCGAAAGAGGCCCCAAATATTCTGTAATAACTCTCGCTAGGACGAAGCAATCTGAACGAAACAACGTGCAGTGTGCTCCTCAGTATATGGAGCTGCGTCGGAGCGATGAGGTAGGCACTGGACAGCCGTCACAACGTCTAACCTCCGTTTGCAACTTCTGGATGCATACCGGCCATACCCCTTCACTCAGCCACTCGATTTCTCATCAGAATGGTGGTGTACAGTATTGCACCTACTGGGTCACCAATTTTTTAAACGATGTCAGAATCAACTGGATGACTGTGAGTTAACAGAGGGTTACTTCCAGCAAGATGGAGCAACGTGTCACACATCGGCAAGGAGCATTACCACCACGGTCGCCGGATCTGACACCACCAGACTTCTTCTTTTGGGATCTGCTCAAAGGAAAAGTTTATCGGAAAACAAACCTTGCACTGTGGAGGATATGAAGGAAAACATCCAACGTGAAATTGCTGCTGTTTGAGAGACGCTTGCTGATACGATCAGGAACATGGAGCACCGCGTCAAAATGTGTCTGGCAGAAAACGGAAAGCACTTCCAGCATCTTATGTAATTCTTTTTTTTTTTTTTTAAATTAATGTTATTGCAATCATTCCATACAAATAGATCAAATTTTTACAAAAAATAGGATTGAGAAAAAGTCAGTCCCCACCCCTGAGAGAGAGAGCATGGCCAACTGGGTAAAGCTTAAGGCTTGTAAGCATACCTAAATTGATGAGATTGATAGGCCAATAGAGATGAATGGAGAAGAAAAAGAAATGCGGAAATAATTGCTTCCTCTGTGCTTTGAGAGCTTATTCTAAAATATTATTGATTAGATCCTGCCATGTTTTGAAAAAAATCTGTACAGATCCTCTAACTGAGTATTTGATTTTTTCCAATTTCAAATAGTATAATACATCAGTTTCCCACTGCATCGCATGTAATTCAATCGATTACACACACATCAAGGTATATAGCGTAATTTTTTGGGTTCAGATTGCTTCATCCTAACGGGAGTTACAACAGGGGTCTCTTTCAAGTGAATCTCCCTGTATTAAATTCAAATCTTCTGGTTTCTCTCTAAATTGACCCAGTATGACTATGTTTGTGTGTGTGCACATCCAGAGGATGAGTGACATTTGGTCATCGACATGCTCCCACTGGTGCCAGGGATGTAATCAAGTTCCTCATGATAAAAAGACAAGCAACAAGAATGAATGCTTAAATTCATGTGGATAGGAGGGAAAAATACCCAGCTGCCAGCCCAAAAAAAGAAAAATCTGTAAACCCGGCTTTGAAGTGGTATGCAGCCAGACAGATGGAGTTGCTACAAAGAGGAAAAACGCGATCTGCTCTTTTATAACATTGATACGCTTACAGTAAACTGTTCTCAGAATAATACACTAATCCAGGCAGCCACTCGACAACAGTGGGAAAAGTGCAAAGAGGAAAGTCCGAGGGATTTTTCCCATTGAATAAACACATCAGCCTCCAACAGCTCTGCAGCAGTTCTAAAACCCTGAAGGCACAGCTACAAGAACCGTAAATCAGGGTTAAGCAAGGATAAAGATGGATAAGAAAGTGAAAGGAAAACCAAGGGTTGCACTCGAGTCCTTGAGAGTCTGCTCTTTTCAGAGAGTGATTGTTCACGTAATTGTCTTTATTTATGAAGCCCCAATAGGATGTGCTCTAAAGTCTGTAATTGCCAGCTAGTTGTCATGAGTGCTTGTTCATCACTTGCCCCGGTGGTGGCCCTTGGGGCTGGTGCCCTGATAGCTATAAGAGAGTGGGGAACCGGGCACATTAAAGATAAAGTGCTTACAATATCCAGAAGGTATGAGCAACATGAAAATAAAAGAAACAGCAGGGAAATTAACAAAGGCAAAAAGCACAATAAATGAGCTGTTTAAATGCACACACTGTCATCATATGGCTGCTTGATAATAAGAGATGGAGGTGCAAGTAGCAGAGGGGCAAGAGGCGGCGTGAAGGGAAAAGGAGCTGGCAGACCAGTCTCTTTCTGTGGTGCATTTGCATTTCTAGCTTTTATTTTTATGAAATAACCTGCCCACTTTACTGGTTAGTATTTGATTATAGATTTTTTTTTTCTAAATGAATTCCTTTTACTTGCAAACAAAACATTACAATACAACACCACACAATCAAACAAACAAAAATAACACAGCAAGTACAACTGTAGGCTTTGAAAGCATGAAGCTCAGCTCTCGGGCCAAACTCTGCCATGACTTCGGGAGCTTTGATAATATTTTCAATCATTTTGGCACCTTTCTTGCTTGGGATTTTTGGTTGTTTTTTTTCTCTGTATAACTTAAACTTAATGTTTAGATTTTTATTGAAATTGTTGTCTAATTTGTTAAAATTGATTCACATCTTATCGCAGTGCCACTCTGCTTTCATGGGTGTCATCATTTTGTGGAGTCTTTGCTTAACTATTGCCACAGTTCCGCTAAGCTCAGACAACTGGAAGTGTGTAACATTCGATGTCACCAATGTGACAACATAAAGGTCTGTGCCGTGCACTTCCATGGTTACCTATGATTGCAGGAAACCTTAAGGTGTGCAAATTAGGGTGTTTTAGAACTTGTGATTTTCTAACCTTTGCTTACAGTCTTTGACTATGAATATCTATTATCTTAAAAAGAGGACAAGTGCCTGTGTGTGTTTGCATGACCATCCATATACAGTGGAACCTCGGGTCACGACCGTAATTCGTTCCAAAACTGTGGTTGTAACCCAAAGTAATTTCCCCCATAGGATTGTATGTAAATACAATTAATCCATTCCAGACCGCACAAACTGTATGTAAATATATTTTCTTTAAAGATTTTTAAGCACAAAAATAGTTAATTAGACCATAGAATACACAGTGTAATAGTAAACTAAATGTAAAAACATTGAATAACACTGAAACAAACACCCAGGCTCCCTGCTCAGCTGCTCGCTCCCTGCTCAGCTGCACGCAAGCCTGAGCCTGTGCTCGCTCGCACTCTCTCTCTCTCTCGTGCGCTCGCTCGCTAGCTCTCTCTCTCTCACACCGGCTTTCTCCTCCTGCTTCCTGCCTTTTCCTGCAACCTCCCATTCTTTTCTGTTCTCTTCTTTTTCCCTTTAGCCGACCCGCACTTCTATTTATGAAGAGGCGTGGTAGTCGTGGCAATCAGCAGCTCCTGGGAAGAATTACGGATGCGGACCGCTTCTCACCTGTGCACTTAGGTGAGAAACGCCCACATCACAAACTCCTCAGGAACCGCTTCGGCCACACACCACCACGCCCCCTTGCTGAGCCGTGAATGCAGGGATTATTTATTAAAACTGGCCTTTTTGATGGGAGCTGTGGACCCGCTATACCACAGGAGGAAGCTGGGTTGAGAGGAGGTTACAGTTTTGAGGGAGAGTCCCTCTGCGTGATGCACCGAGAACAATGTACAGTACAGGGAGAGACTGAACACGTGCAGAAATCATCGGCACGTACAAACTGGAAGGCAAACATAATAGAGCACAAAGAGTTCACAGCAAATGCACAGGGAGAGGCTGAACAAGTGCGGAAATCATCGGCGTGTACAAACAGGAAGGGAAACTGGCTTGTTCGTCACTCGAGTGTGTGGTCGTGAACAGATGCAAAAGTTTGCCAAACTTTTTGTTCATAACCCGATTTGTACGTGTTCAGAGACGTTCGTGAACCGAGGTTCCACTGTATCCATATATCTTTATGATATGACATTTGGCATGGGATTTGTAAAATGAATGCTAATGTCTACAATGCACCATCTGCTGAAATGGTGAATGCAATGAATTTAATTGCTGCATGCATTACAAAATAATTCCAATAAGTATTATACTGCATAATGGCTATGTGAGCGGGTAGCACAACTAGTATCTTATATATAAATGTCTACACGTGGAAGTGTGCGTGTCTCTCCGTCCCGGAAGTGAAAGGTGGAGTCGGGGAAAGGGCTCCACCGCCGAGGATACACAAGCAAGGCCAGCATTTCTGCAAAGCGAAACCTCTGAAGAAAGAGTCACTTGTTTAGCAGATAATACAGTAGCGAGGCGAGCACATTGGCAAAACTGTATCCCTTTTACTTTTCCTCCTGTCACTAATACACAAGCGAGGCCAAGCACTTCTGCAAAGCGAAACCTCTGAAGAAAGACAGTCGCTTAGCCGCTAATGCACAAATGAGGCGAGCATGTCGGCAACACGAAACCTCCTAGGAGAGAGATGCCCAGAGTAGTTCCTTTCAATTACCTGACATCTCTACATTTCAATTTTTTTTTGACAATTTCAATAGTTTCTTGGACCCCGGGCTTTTTACAATACGGGCTTACACAGTTAGTACATATATAAAATACTAATGTGTATTAGTTTATCACATGATTACTTGTAGCCCAATGGGACTAGAACCTTGATCGTGGTCTTAATCAAAACTTTATGGCATGGGTTGTTCTGGAAATTTAAATAAAAAAAAAAAAAAAAAAAAAAAAAAAAAACGTAAGTACAGATAGTCCCCTACTTACGAAATTTCGAGTTGTGCACTTTCATACATACGAACAAAGACGTCTTCAAGTTCAAAATTGGCGCTTAAGGATAATTCGCATGTCCACCAAGTGGTGGTAGCAGGCACCGGAAGATCTTATTTTTTTATAATTATAAACTTTATTTCATGTAGAATACTTGTAAGTTGTTCAAACCCCATTAAAAACCACCGAAAAACACTGTTTATATGTCGAAATCCAGAGCTGTCTGAAACTAAAACGTTTATCCACACATACCAATACGTGCCAGACTTACGAACAGCCTCTTGGAACGGAACCTGTTTGTAAGTAGGGGGCCAACTATATCAGCTATCTGGTGAACAATAAAAAGTTTTTTGTAATTAAAGCAGAGCCCCCTCAAGCTCATCTATTGAGAATCCACTATGACATGGAACAAATGTGTTCATAATCAAGAGTAAGTTTGGTTTTTAAATAACGGGCGGGCAGCTTACTGTTCTCTCTATCTGGCCTTTTGCAGTGCGACTGACCAGGTGGAACCAGAGCTGGACGTGTTTTACTAGTTGCTTAATGTTTTGGCTTGAGGTCCTAATTTATCGTCTTCTCAGTTTTTGATCTTTGGCTTTGTTTTGACCTTGCTTCATCTCCAAGTCATCATTTGAAACGTGTAAATCTGCCTTGCTCATTTTATTAGCAGAACACATCCAAGCAAGACAGCTAGAAGACTCGAGAAGACTACTTTTATAGGCTGAAAAAGCAAATAAAATAAAAGGGTTGAGCGCAAGTCTACTCTTATATTGCATTAATACAAATTGTCAAGTTCTGCAAAAATTCTGAACACTTTGCAAAGAGAATTTGATATTTTTAAATTCGAGATAATGCAGAATATCACTTTCCCTCTAAGTTATGAAGGTGGATTGGTAAGAGAGCAAAACAGGTCTTCTTGCAAATAGTGTGGTGCAGGATATTCGGATTTACAGCACATGGTTATCCCTTCAGGTATCACTCTACATTTAAATTTTTAAGCCACTGCCTTGATACCCGTCATCTGCTATGCACATTTGGTAGATGGTGTTGTGCACTGAGCTCTGAGAGTTTTCAAGGTAAGAAAAGCAGATGTTTCAAGGTAAGCTTGTCATGTTCACAAATTGCTGTAAAAATGAAATCAAAGCAAGTGAAATATTTTTTTGACTAAATCTTAGCTGTATTTTTAGAAGGTGGCACAGTGGTTAGTTAGCACTGGTGTCTCACAGTTCCTGAGCCCTGGGTTCAAATTCTGACTGAGAGCTGTGTCCATTTTGTTTTTTCTAAACTTTAAATCAACCTAGTAAAGATGTGAGTTTGCCCTGCGGATGTTGACACAAAACTGCCTTATAGAGTAATGGCAAACAGTGAGTTTGGATTGGTTTAAACTGGTTTGGAAAGTAATAGATGTCATTTTAAAAATGGATGAATCAGACTGTTGAGAGTAGCAGGGTCACAGCAGAATACAAACCCATACTAAAGGGAAACAGAGGCTTCTTCCCATGTATTATAACTAAGTGCTGCCTGGGAAGGCTCCAACACCCCCTCCCCACCCCCCGCTGACACTGGATAGGTTTAAGTGGATTTGACAATAATAGAGTTTAATTTCCATGTGAAAAAAAACGTTAAATAGGGCCTGAAATTAATCCACACAGCCTTAACAAATCAGGAATAAGCGTGGTCAGCAACAGTTAGCGAGCAACTAGAAAATCCTCCATCAATGTGTTTTTTTTTAACCAGTTTATTTAAACTTTACATTGCTGCTTGATAAGATGTTTGCAAATCTTTTATTAATTTATATTTAGGGATGGCCTGTACAGGGCTGGATCTTGCCTTCCACTAATTGTTGCCTGGATAGGCTCCAGTGTGCCACTGGATACTTGAAGGCATTAGAAAGTGAAAATGACAAAAATGAACCCTAGGACTACAATCCCAATTGACTTTTTTCAAGTATCAGCACTATTTGAATTCCACAAATAGTGTGCTTAACCTCCTTAGCGTTAGACCCAAATGTCACTCGAGCTGTAAAAGCAGTGCTAAAAGCGTTAGCCCCGAGGCAGTGATATAGACGCGTCTCGTGTAAGACCCGAGGCTTACTCAGGCTGTAAGAGTGCCAAGCGTTACTTGGGCAACGGTATAGGCGTGTCTTGCATAAGGCTCAGGCCGGAGTGTTACCCGGGCAATGATGTAGACACGCCTTCTCCTAGCCTCATAATGGCATCTCGTAATGATGAAGTGAATCGGTCTTCAGGCGATTAAATTGAAATTATCAGTGAAACTGAAAGTGATTCTGACTCCACTCGCATGCATGCTGTTCATATTATTATTATTCATTATTATTATCTGTCTCATTATTGTACTTTCTACACTTCTGACTTTGTATTTTTAGTAGAAAAATTAGATTTAATAAAAACATCATTTTTCAAGCCAAAAAATGCAACAGTTTTTTTATTTTAAGAAGAAATGTAACAGTAAGGAGAGTAACTGGTGATGTAAGGACAAGAATGGGGACAGCAAATATTATTGACAAAATCCTTATCTCCTGCACCCTTTGGGACAAGATTTTCACTATTTCTATTTGCATAAGACACTGAATAATAAGAAACCAATAGCTCAGCCAGGGTTGCTCCCCCCACTCCCAATTGTTTGGTAAAGGTGCCCCTCCAGGGATGCCTCAAGTCCAGAACTGCCAAGGTAGGGTCTAGGTGACGTTATATTTGAATGAGGAATGGTTAGAAAATGGACAGTTATCACTGGGGAGAAACATTACTCCTTGAAATGCACTATGAAGGCAGAGCCACAGTACAGCAGGGAGATGTTAGTCGTGGCTTTGTCATCACTCGTGTAAAGATTAAAAACTCCATTTCCTTAGGTCTCGACTTGAGGTAGGTGTGGTGTAAACCAGTGGGCAGCGAGGTCTACAGATGTGAGCCCTATGCAGTAGAACATCTGCTCCTGTCATTTATTGCTCTGCTTCAAAAATGTGATACAGGATCCCACATATCATTCATTTTTGTAATTTTATAATGGATTAAGGAAAGTCTGAGAATGTCATAAGGATACAATTGCTTGATGGAGATTCAGAGGCATTCCCTCACAGACCATAATGATCAAAAGATTAAATACAGAACATTCATGGAAAGACACCAGGCCACGGACACACTACAGCCGTCGAAACTGATTTGTCTGGAGCCTGGCCTCTTTATTTCTAAGAGCTTTTACATAATGGACAGGCACTCACCTCAATTGGAAACCAAACGTACATGGTGGATTTCAGCTGCTGGTGGACTGGTAATCGTTTTGGGTTAGCTTGTGAAGTAATGTATTACTCCATAGACTCTCAGCAGAGATCATTAAAAAAAAATTGTGGCTGCAGAACTGGGTAGAAAGACAGCTGATGAAGTAACTAGCCAGACCTACATAGTTTCCTTCCCACTAAAGTCTCTCATCTTGACTAAACTATTTTTGCTGTTTAAATGCAAATAAAATTAGATGTTACCATATAGTACACCAGCCCTGCTTGTCATACCAACCTAATTTCTGAACACTAGCTGCTCTGATGCTCTAGAACATTATTCATATTTTTGTCTTTCACCCTAATCCAAGACATGGCTGCCACTGTGCTCTTCTCATGAGAGACAGAAAAGTGTGATGTCACATTTAAATTGGGAAGTTCTAAAGTTGCCTAGTGGGGTGGGGGGGGGGGGGGGCGCTACCCATGCATAGACGTAATGTAAACACGCTTTAAACCAGACTCCATAAAATTCATTTTGTCAAACCACCTTACTGGCAATACTGAGGATTGTTATAATGTTAAAGCAGTTACACAGAAAGATACACTAGGCCATAATCATCATTCCTGCCTCAGCCTCTTAGCGTTTATTTCTCCATCACTTTAATAATTAATAAATGCTGCACCAGTTTTGTTAATCTTTTCAATTGGTGCACTAATGTGTTTTTAATCTGTCATTGTTATTTTAGAGCTATAAAAATGCTTCATTGTGTATGTTATATAAATATTCTCTTCTTAGAACGAAACAGCCTGAGTGCATTACCCTACAAGATGAAATGAATGGAGTCAACCATCTGAAAATGTCAGTGAACATCATCTACACACTTTACTGGGCCATGGTCAGCATTCAGGCAGGACTAGCTGACATGTTAATTTAGTCAACCGAAGCAAGTCACCCCTCTGCTTTTATTTAATTTCAAAATGATTTATATTTACTGTAAAACTTTTAATAGATGTATTATAGGTAGCAACTAATCTAGTCACATACTGTTATTGTTTTGTGTTAATAAAAGCATCAATAAAGTCTCTATCCCTGTCCGATGTGATGTGCTAAAATAATGTCAGTGTGGTGGCTAATGTGGGTGATGTCTCTACATATTGCCTACATCAGTATAAAGCTTATGAATCCTTAATTAATGCTCCATAAGACCTAATGAAATGGTTTTACCAGCATATTGCAAGCTTTTAACATGGCACACTACACATAATTAACCACTTTACTCACAATCTGTTGGTGTTATTAGGTCCAATAGAAGCCTCTGTTAAGGTCTTATTATATAAAAGTCTATGTCAAACAGATGCATTATAGGTAGTACCTAAGCTTAAACTGTTACCATATTTACCTAAGTATACTGTATCTCTCTATTATAAAAAAAAAAATCTTGGAAGGAGATGATACGTCATTTTCTCTGAGACACTTTAATGTCCTGAGAGAGACACTTTAACATTTAAGGCACGTGTATACAAGCTCACTCGTTTCATATTTTCATCTGTACCCTTTGAAATCTTGAAATGAGTTAACAGAAAGTTTAGGGGCAGGTTAAGATGAAATTTTCTGGGTCACTGTCATCTCAACTGCAGAAACAAAATACAAACAAGTGAGAGCTTTGGTGTAACCTCTAAATCCTTCCCCATAAGTATCCTGTATATGGCACTGTGTTGATCCCCTTGGGAGTGAATTTTACATTTTCCATCTTCAGAGGGAATACATCATTGAAAAACAGAAGATGCTACAGCTGAGCAAGATTACATGACACGTTATCCACAAAGACGACTACATCAGAATGATATTTCACACAGTCTACTTCAAGGGTCCCCAACTCCGGTCCTGGAGGGCTGCAGGTTTTCATTCTAACCCTTTGCTTAATTACTGACCCGTTTTTGCTTTTTTTGTACTACCGTATATATCATGTATAAGTCAGGTCTTGAAACCCAAAAAATCAATCATAAAATCAGACCCCAACTTATAAGCCCATTCAAAAATACGACATTTACATTTCTTTTTTTTTTTTTACATCTTCTTGCCTCCTCCAATCTTGCACCAGTTTCTCAGACACATCGGATTTTGT
This sequence comes from Polypterus bichir lapradei, assembly GCA_026402145.1. NCBI lineage: Eukaryota > Metazoa > Chordata > Cladistia > Polypteriformes > Polypteridae > Polypterus > Polypterus bichir. The sequence goes on from JANRMT010061414.1 coordinate 21,160,299, forward strand.
TGCAGCAGTGCAGTTATCAATTTCTTTCACCACTTCAACGACTTTTAATTTAAAACCAGTTTCATATTTTCTTCTGATTGAACGTTCCATCGTAGATAAAGGATGCTCTTACGATAAAGGTGTATGAGAGAGTGTGAGATACAAAAACACAAAACAGTGCAAACGTCACTTCGGAATAGTTCTGGTATTACCGTGTGGTCACGTAGGCACAATATATAGAAAAAAAAGGCTGTGTGCTCCGTGGTTACTCTCTCTCATATGGGCGTTAACATATCATAATCTCTTGGACTAATAGTTGAAGTTTTCCACATTAAACTTTTATGACCGACATTATAAAATACTGGAAATTATACAGTAAAAATCAGGCCCAGACCTATCCACGGGAGAACTTAAACGCGACTATATACAGTAATTTTAATTGACCTGCTGTTCCTCTGAATTGCTTCATTTCTATTATGAAATGGCACCCAAACAAGTTCAGGTTCAAAGTTTATTATCATGTGCACAGTAAGGAAACATGTTTCCCTGTACAATTAAATTTTTTCTTTGCTGTCCACACCAAATGCCAAAACCAACGTATAAATATAAACATAAATAATAAGTAGCAGACAGATAATAAGTAACAGAGGCAGCATAAAGTAATAAAACAGAATAGAGTATAAAGTGTAATTGCACAGGTAGGTGTGTGATGGACAAGTCAAATACAGTTGTGTGAGGTCGATAGAAACTCCAGTCAGTTATTTAGGAGTCTAATGGCCTTGGGAAAGAAAGAGTTCTTTAGCCTGGAAGTCCTGCATTTCATACTTGTACCTCCTACCTGAGGGTAGAAGTGTGAACAGTTCGTGTTGGGGTGGCTGGGGTCCCCGAGAATCGAGGCAGTTCTCCTTCGGACTCTGCAGTTGCAGATACTCTGCAGAGAGGGCAGTGGGGTCCTGGTGATCTTCTCGGCAGTCTTTACCGCTCTCTGCAGGTGTTTGCGGTCCATAGCAGTAGGGTTGCTGTAACATACGGTGATGCAGCTGGTCAAGATGCTCTCAACAATGCAGCTGTAAAAGTTGCCGAGGATCTTAGTTGACATACCAAACTTCCTCAGCCTCCTCAGAAAGTATAGCTGCTGTTGAGTCCTCTTGACCAGCTGTGTGGTGTTAAGTGTCCAAGTGAGGTCCTCATTGATATAGATGCCCAGGTATCCAACAGAAGACCAACTAAGTCAGGGTCTCAAACTCCAACCAGTTGCTTAATTAGGAGTTGATTCTTGTTGTTAATTAAACTTGTTCTTTAATTCCATGGCTTGTTGCTGTTCTCATTGTGCAATAGCAGACATTTCTGAAATTGTTGATTTTCTCTTTTCTAAGAGCTCTGTGAATATGTTTTGTGGACCTGAGCAGATCAACATTCCTGTGACCTTCACCTTTTATTTTCAGATCTTGTATGATGGACACAGTTTGCTGGTCATGTTTTGGCTCATTTTGTATCTCATTATTGTTTGGCAGCAAATTAAGGAAAAAGAAACAATTAAGGGTTCTGAGTCTTCAACAGCAAGTCAATTAAAATTTATTCAGAAGAAGTTAATTAGCAGCAAACACAGGTCACTAATTAAGAAAAGGGTTAGAGTGAAAACCTGCAGCCACTGTGGTCCTCCAGGAATGGAGTTGGGGACCCCTGGTCTGCTTCATTAATTTTCTACAGGTTAGTATGGAGTGACAAGAGTTTCTTTTTAATAAAGGTTTTGCACTTCTGTTGTTGTCATCATGCAAGGTGGGCACCCTTCACGTCCAGCCAGACTGGACTTTAATTTTCATGTTGCTTAGTCTTGGAATGATGAGATCTGGTATGGACTTGTTAACATGGTTGTCAAGCACTACAAAGTAGTCATTAAAGCTTGCCCAGTAAAGCAATTACTGCGGCCTGCTATGGTTGAGGTGGACAAAAGCATTCATTGCTTCCTCCTTCCTGGAGTTGTTTCTAGGTCTGGGGTTATTTGTGTGATCTCATAAATCTGAGGCTGAGCAAAAGTTAGATGGATTTTGTAGAACAAGTTATATCGTACACACGCTTGTTTCTTTGAAGCTGACAGTCTATGGCGTCTCCACATTGTATAAGTGGAGGTAAATCAGTGGTTGATTTTGCCTTTAGGGAGCCTATTGTCTACTTTCAAACTCATTTTCTTTTGATGAGCATAGTTAAACTGTCATGTCAGCTCTTGCTAGATTGAGGCTTATTGGAAAAGACAAGAAAACGAATGGGTCTAGACTGGCACTGGGAGGGTACCGCACAGTGACTGGCTTCGGGATGTGCCTCAAGTCCACTTAGCACAGAGGGAAACAGCTCACGCCACTTGCGATAAGACATACTCCGCTTCTGAGGTGAAACACAGCTGCTAATCCAAAATGTCAATGAAAACGGCCTGCAGAAATCCCTTTTTAAAAGCATAAAAGGAAACACAGAATTCTTATAAAACTAAATCTTATACAGCAACTGCAGAGTTAGGTGACAAAGTGAGCACTTTGTGGTTTAACAACATGTTCCCAAAATCCCAAGGGGTGTTGGCAATTATTTAACTAAACCATCCATCCATCCATAATCCAACCCACTATATCCTAACTACAGGGTCACAGGGGTCTGCTGGAGCCAATCCCAGCCAACACAGGGCACAAGGCAGGAAACAAAACCTGGGCAGGGAGCCAGCCCACCTCAGGGCTTAACTAAACCAGCCAAAGGATTTTTTGCTGATAATACTATGGTAAGCAGGAAAATATGAGGAAGCCACTCTTTGGGGTCCTCAGTTTATTCCACTTTTTATATAAGACATGCAACCCCATCTGCCCGTTGTCTGGGTTTCCCAAGGCACATCACCACAAAAATAAAATTCAGGCCTTTGCAGCTCGGACTGTCCTGTAGTTACATCACTGTCCTTCATGAGCCTCAACTCTTCGCACTTTTCAATTCTTTTTTTCACTGCTCCTCTACCCTGTGCCATATCTACAGACCTAATGTATACTTTGACAGGAACACACAGACTTGTTTGACCCCTCAATTACCCATCAGCACTACAATTCTGAAAATGGTGACCGGACCACAGCACTTCAGCCACATCTGTACAAGCCACACCGTCAATTTAGACCTTATGGACCTGACAGCCAAGTGATGAAATACCAGCAATACAGACTGGCACAACAATAATCATTTTCCCGTCTTCTTTCCATCTCTGTGGCACTACCAACCAAATGCCCAGCTTCTAACCGCAACTCTTTTTACATGTGCAGACCTGACTTCAGGTTTAATTGGGACTGGTGCTGAGCCACCATTAGATGTCTTCTTATTGCCATAGCAAAAGCCTTTTGAAAATGAATTCCTGTCTCTCTTTTTATTTTTAAGGTCAGGAAGTCAGATAATATGATTAATATTTAATATGCAAGTACAGCAAGAAAACAAGTTTCTGCTGTTTAATGACCATTATGAGAGAATGAGCCTCATCTCTGGTTTGGCCAACGTGGAAAAAGATTTGCAAGTTAAATATCTAAAGATCCATCAATCCATATTCTGAGCCTGCTGATTTCATTACACAGCAGCAACTGGCATAGACGGGGAATAAACCCTGCTTGGGATGTCAGTTCATCAAAGGGCAGGGCCTGACCATCATTTCATTCATCCATTTACTTTCTGGCCCCACTTATTCTTTACATGGCCATGAGGAGCTGCAGCTCAAGAAAGCTTCTGATGCTGTGATACCAGTGCACTGCAGGGAAAGACTGGATTATCATTATTATTTCTTCATTCATTTTCTGACCCTGCTTATTCTGTTGCAGGGCCATGGACAGCTACAACCTATCTCAGCGGTCTTTTATACAAGGCAGGACTTAAACGTGGATGGGAGTCTAGAAAACCTCAAGAGAATTAATTAATACATAAAAAATAAAACGGACAGAAAGAGCAATACAACTGGCCTACTCTAGTGCAGCTATACTAAATCATCCATACAAGCCAAGGGTACGTCCTCATAAATCTGCTCTGGTAATAAACTTTGCAAAATCTCACAAAAAACAATGAGACATTAAATATGATCTTATTATGGTGATCCATCTATTTATCTGATCACACGGCCAACAAAGATTTTATATCTTCATCTTGATGCTGCTGTTGCATGTAAGTTACTGGTAAGTGCTGCAGGGAATTGAGTTGAGCTTACCTTAAGTGTTTAAATGGGCTTCCTCAGCATACTTCAGCATCCTTTCGCATCCTTTGATGTTTGTTAAGCCGACTGCCAAATCGTAACTGGCTAGACATGACTCTGTGTGGGCAAGTTTCCCAGTGCCCTGAAATGGGGCTGCTTCCAGCACCCTGGCCATCCAGTATAGTAAAACACTAAGGTCTGTGCGCGTCCATTCCCTCGGAGCAATCTGATTGGTCAGTTTGGCTTTGGTGATGTGACAATAGAGGAAGTGAGAGTGTGAGATGCACAAGGAGGAGTATAGGTGCACGCTGGGAGAATCGCCTTCAAAGATGGAAAGTATAAAACCAGGCAAGTGTGAGATGTGGCCGGCTTGTCATCCTGGCCAATACCCCCAGGCCGCCAGATTTAGCCCTGTCTGCAGTATGGAGGTGCCCCGAAGACCAGCAGGGAGTCATGGGACATGTAGTTTTTATACAAGACCCTGCTGGATACCACTGGGGCCGCAAGAGGGAGCTGCAGGGAGGACCGAAGACCTCTTCGTGCCCTATAACCCGGAAGTGAATCAAAGGAAGAGCGATGGGCTTCCGGGGTGAAAAGAAAGGACTTGTACCTGACCCAGAAGTGACTGAGAGTCAAATGGACTGGGGATTGGAACGCTTCCGGGTCAGGGTATTTAAAAGGACTGTGGGCGCTCCCAGACGGCGAGCTGAGCTGGGTGGAAGGGTGGCAACGTGTCTGGGAGTGGAGGATTGTTTATTGATTGTGTATTTTGTAGTTTATGAATACAGTGGAGGAGAGGGAGCTTTGTGCACTGTGGCATAAAAATAAAGTCGATTATTGGACTTTTACCTGGTGTCTGGAGTCGTGGACAGGGGTTCAAGGGAGCGATAGCGCCCCCTATCTGTCACACAAGAAAGGTGCCTTGAAAATGACGACAGCATCTGAGAAACAGGCTTCAGGGGAAAACGCTCAAGAAAAGTAGCGCCAATGAAAAGAAGTTCAAACAAACAAGTTGGCTAAGGCTAAGAGATAGCAAATATCTTTGAATTATTCTATTAGCTGTCTTCGACTGGTAGCGTGGCTAAAAATTAATAAACAGTACGACCTAGCGGTACATTTGATGTGACACATGAAAAGGAGCATCTTTATCAGACTTTAACTGGTTATAGGATGACATGAATCTAATCTGTAAAATACCGACCAGCCAAATAACAAAACTCATAGGTCTAATTTGACAACATACTATAGGCCCCAAGACTTACAAAAAATGGCATCCCATAGACATTCAAAATCTGCTGCATTTGCAACCATTTTAAGAGGCGTCCAGCAAAGAGCTAGCCAAGGGGTGAATCTCTGGATTTAGCAATATTGAAAATAGATGGACTTCTGTAACAATTTTGCAACACGCATGACAAAATGAATTTACCATAATAGAGTTTACCTTAACCTTCACTTTCACCTTTTATAGGCCTTCATTTTAACTGACGTTCCAAAACTGAAGTGCTCATTCTTTAGCCTACCCAAGTGAGTGTAATAAAATGTCCCTGCACTGTACACTTCTGTGAACACAGACATTGCCGTACATCATTCTCCGCAAACAATGTGCTGTCGAAAACATACAGGAAAGGAGAGGGGGAGACATCCATAAAATTGACAAGGAGGGTTCTTGTCACAGTGCAGTGTCACGACTCGTGTGCATAACTGGTAAATAAATTTGAAATTGACTCTTAGGGATGCAACACTATTAAAAAGGCTTTTACATTTGAGAATCATTTTTACATTTACATTTTCATCCAGCACAATGCTCACTGGCATTAAAGCGGCCACACTGGCTTGTTAAATTAAAATCAGTTCTGCAGCAGATGACAGCAGTGTTGTTGGAGATACTAACGGGTGAGCACTTCAACTCTGGGGCGCCTTTTAAAATGAAAGCCTACAAAGGTCATCTTTATCATCCCAAGATAGGAAATTAATTTGGTCACGTTTGTCATAAATATCCATGCCTTTCAATCCATGGGTTGCGGGAGTATTACAAATAAAAATGATAAGACAAAGACAACACAGGCATAGGAATAAAAAAACCTTCTTTGTACACATTATGCAAGTCATTTCAACTGATCAGTTCTGGCGTCCTCCCAATGCTGGCCCTGTGACCCTGTGCGACAGTTCTGCAGACAGAAACGTCTTGGCGAGAGAGGTCAGAGGAGAATAGTCAGACTGCTTCAAGCTCACAGAAAGGCTACGGTGACTTAGGTAACCACTCTGTACAGACTGTGGTAATGAGAAAATCATCTCAATATGCAAAATATGCTGAACCTTGAGGCAGATGGGCTATAACAGCAGTATTAGTATAGTGTCCTAATAATTTGCTCAGTTGGTGCATACCATACGAATGTAGATGTGTGGGTATATATCCATAAATAACAGGATCATCAAGAGCTAAAACGTATCAGGAACCAGCCCTCTACAGAACATCTGGACACACTATGCCTACTCGCGATGGGTCAACTGTCTTGTCAGTTAACTTAGAATATATGTCCGTCTTATGGGAAGATCTACAGTCCTTTAGTGCTTTTGATTATCATTCTTCACGTGACAGGCCATCAGGACAAGTTTGTCATTTGCCTGTTTGTTAATTCTATACAACAAGAAACATCGTGTTGACCATGGTGAGGGGAAAAAGTCACACACCTCATTTTTAAGCAATACTAGCATATATCCATATTAAGGAAAAAGATGATCCGCTGTGGCAACCCCTAATGGGAGCAGCCTACAGTAGAAGACGACTAGCATAGGTCCATACCTTTTTTTAAAAACTGCATAACTAAACTGTCATAGAGAGTCCTTTCAAAGTTCAAGATCGCACATCTGATGACTCTTCTTTCCCCAAACTAACAAAGGGAGAGCAACAAATGTTGCCCATAGCATAACTACAAAGAAGATGGAATGCTGTGGTTCCCTAGGCAAAGCAACAGATGCTTTTATATCCCTGTATGTATTTGATTTATCAGCTTATAGGGAAAATTATGGTGTGCTAAATGAAACATTAATTAACTCGCTAGCATCTATGTCAGTTGAGCAAGCTCAAGTCTTTAGCAAAAAAAAAAAAAAAAAAGAGGAAAAGATGGAAAACAGTATAAAGTGTCTCTTATTACCTTCTGCATGGTAATTACCTGCCTGATTCTTGTATAACTCTTGTTTTATTACCATGGATGTCCTGTTGGGAAGTGTTGCTAAGCCTGTCCTGCACATTTACTGCCCTGTATTAAAGATGGCTTTCCCACCTTGCATCCCAAACTTTCCCCAGTTCCCTTGTGTTCTTATTTAACAAATGTATGAGGATACGGTCATTTTCTCATCTATACTATACTACTGATACAAGTCTATGGGAGACTCATACTGTGCACACATAATAAATTTGAACTTGAACACGTTAAACTTAAAATCCCTGCAATGCTGTCTAGCAGTTTCAAGATTAATGCAAAGCTGAGGAGAGACCTTTGAAATTTTAAGTATGTTTTGAACATTTAAACCCTAATAGTGTTTCAGATGTGTTCAGTACTCAGACTCAGACTGTGGAATTTTTGAAAGCTGTAGGATTCCTACACAGTCTGCTCAAGACTAAACAGATCTCACTCTTCCAGTCTACTGGAGTAGGTCATTCCCAATTTATTCTAAATATGTCTTTTTGTTTTAAAATGCACTGCATCAAGAGGCTCTGAGCCACCTGTACAGCAAGACAATCAGCTGCAACTCGTCATTGCTAGACATTAATTCAAAATTTTGTTAGTATTTTTAATTACTTCACTACATTTCCTGAAAGATGTCAGTCAGGTAGAAGCACAATGCCTCACGTCTTTATCATGCCCTGTACTTTCAAACTTTCTCTCACACATCTAGTAGTCACAGTTTACATTCTTGCTCCCTGCAAGTACGACTCAACATTAATCTTTATTAAATGTCAATTTTTGTCAAGCCCTACTGCACTTTGTAGGCTGCTTCAGCAGCATCAGCTTTCCACACCATCTGCTAATTTCCTCAGTTCACTAACTTTACTCACATGTAGGTTATGCAAAACAACAGTGGTCTTAAGAAATATACAGTATAACTATACACCATTAACCTGCAGTGTGAGCAACATTCTCTTACTAGTATGTTAAATCTTGGCAAACAGTCCCTGAAAATCCAAGTAAACTACATGTAGCACTCGCCTTTGTCCTCAGCCTGTGATGTCAGCTGAAAGAAATCTAACAAATGTGTTATTTAAATGCAATCTGCCTTAACAAAATCTATTCTGATAATCATTTAGATATTGTTCTTACACAAGTACCCCTTTCTTTTAGCTCTTTACAATGATTCAATGCTTTTATAAAGCCTACATATCAGAAGAAACATGTGTATTATTAAAAAAACTGAAACTGAAGCATGAAGGCCAAAGAGGCTCTCAGCTAAAACTGTAAGGCTGCATGCAGCACTATAATTTTGTATAGTATATTACTTGTGATGGACAATAGGATTGGGCTGACATTTCGGCCAGGACAAGTCACATACCCTTACCTGGCAGGCAGGGCAGCATAGTGAACAGACAAGGAGGGAGCTGCCTCCCAAGAGTACAACCTGTATCAGCATTCCTATTCATGCAACTGGAGGGCATGCTGGGAGTCGCAGTCCCATGGGGCAGCCCTGCTAGGCTCCATAGGTGCTGACAGAGGAAGAGCTGCTGGGGAGGGTGGTCCCTACTTTCAGGGACTCCTGCCTGACCCGGCAGTGTGTCCTCCTCAACACCGGCTATACTCCTGGGTCCAGCATAAAAAAAGCATCTTCTGTCTAGTCAGAATTGGGAGGAGGTTGATGAGACCACCTGGAAGGTGTGGAGGGAAAAGGAAAACATGTTTCTTTGTTGTACTGCCTGAAAAGAAGGAAACTGGAACCTGTAAAGGTACTGTGTTGAATAAACATCTTGTTTTTAAACCCAGGACTATGCCATTTAGTTGTGTCTTGGGGACTGGGAAATCAGTGGTACCTTCTACTGGTTATATTACTAGCTGTCCCCCGCGGCTCCGCCCGCGTAGTAGTGAAACAAAACAGTGAGGAGGGCCCAGCCCGGCTCCCCACTCTTGACGTCACGTTTCCCCCTCACCACGGCCCGCAGCTTCAGTCTCGGATTAGTGTGAATATATTGCTCCTGCAAACGAACTATGATTCTTAGAGTGATGACAGAAGTCGCAAAATCAACCGGAATGTTCAAGCAAATTATAGAAAAAAACCTGATCTAAATCTGTTAAGTAGTTCTCTTGTTCACAAGCCAAGCGTAGGCAAGATACACCCCGAGGCAGGTACATGAGTAAGGATGGCCCCGCCCCCTCCCCTTGGTCCTATGCAGGTCTCACGGATTTGCGCAAATAAATCGCTGCTGCAAGCGAACTATGATACAAAGAGCAATGAGAGAGGTTGCAAAATCAACCGGAATGTTCAAGCAAATTCTAGAAAAAAAAACAGATCTAAATCTGTTAAGTAGTTCTCTCGTAAAAAGCGGACAGACATACAGACTTTTTATATATATAGTCATATATATATACAGTATATTGTGCAATATATATTCCACAATATATATATTGTGGAATATGGCCGGCAGCTTCTCCCAGCCAATACCCCCAAGCCACCAGATGGAGCCCTCCCTGCAATATGGAGGTGCCCCAAATTCCAGCAGGACATCATGGACATTGGAGTCTTTCTTCACAGCCCTGCTGGATAACATGGGCACCACCAGGGGACGCTGCAGGGAGACCCAGAGACTTTTATTTGCCTTATAACCAAGAAGTACTTCCCAGTCTGGGGGGACAGAGGAAATGATGTACTTCCGGGCTGAAGAAAAGGAGTTTTACCCGACCCGGAAGTGTTATAAAGTCACATGGACAAAGAGAGAGAGAGAGAAAGAGAGAGAGAGAAACACTTCCGGGTCAAGGACTTTAAAAAGACTGTGGGAGATCCCAGCAGAGAGCCGAGTTGGGAGGAAGGGTGACTGAGTTGCTGGGAGGTGTGGAAGAATTGTGTGTTGAATATTGTTGTTTATTGATTTATTAGTTGAGTATAGTGGAGGTGGAGGTGCTTTGTGCACATTATTGTACAAATAAAATAATTATTTGGACTTATATCTGGTGTCTGGTCTGAGGGTTCAAGGTAACGACAGCGCCCCCTATCTGTCACAATATATAGTTTCTTTAAATATATATATATACTTATTAAATAAAGGTGATTGCTCAAAGTCACCCAAGAGTTGTACTAGTCAAGAAAAGGAAATAGCAAATTGAGACAAATTAATACTGCCGAATCAATCTCAAGACATACTAATGTAATTTATTTTTGCACCTTGTCTTCGAGATACTGACATATTAAATGAAGATGTTATATAAGAGCTATAAAGTTTTAGAACTATGCTACAATGTAAACGGCTTTTACATTTTTTTAAATATTAGAAAGAGTACTGTCATGAAATAAGCCACCAAAAGTTTGGCCTATAAACCATTTCAGGTCAGAAATGTGCTGGTTATATTCAGGCTTAAAAAACACAGATTAACATATGAACTTTTGACAATTCAATGTTACTTTAGAAAGATCGGAGCTGAAAAGATAGAGAAAGCACTTATGGTTGATCAGAACAAAAGTATGCAAAACCACAGGGGTAATTTCCTGTTTTGTGGCTATGGTGTAAGTGACCTTTTGAACTGGAGATGATCACAGAATTACCCCAGAACACAATGCCCTTTCAAGACTAAAGGTTGTTGGAAACTAAAAAAAAAAAAAAACAGACTCATTTGTCCAGGATCTGAATTACTAAAAGGGTGGAGAATTGATTGCATCAGGCTATCCATTTTGAAGACGGAAGACAAAGGGCAGAATTTGCGTCAGCGCGGCTGTAGCGTACCATATTTTTGAGGTTATAGGACATGAAAGTGCTGTGTTTTCATGTTACACTTATTCATTCTTTTACTGTATTTTGTTAGGAGCTTATAAAGTATAAATGAGACATTTTTAACATAAATGTGGCCTATAGTACATAATTTCCCTTGTCTTGGAGGTTGATGGTTCGTGAGCTGGGGTGTCAATCTAGCAGTTTCACTAATGGAGAAAGCAAAACTAGGGACATGAAAAACTGAGCAACAGCAGCAATGTGAGAACTACAACAAGGAAACCAAACCTGTTAAAGCTCCAGCCAGAGCTCTGGAACCGCAGGGACTGTGTTAATGGCGCAAAGGCCACCGTCATCTCTTGATCTCACATCCACAAGTCTCACATCCACAAGGCACACAGATAATCTAAGAGTCCCTTCCACAGGCCCAGGTTTAGATAGCATGTGCACCAAGAACTAACTCTTAGTGTTTTGTTGTTTCCAATAGTAGAGGACATTTAGAGAGCAAAGAAGGTTGGGAATAGGGGAGGAGGAGGAGGCTGGGAGTGTGCGCTGACCCACCACACAACAAGCCACAGTGTCACAGAGTGACACCTCAGCACAACAACGGGAACACAAAAAAAGCCATTTTATGGATAGCTAATATTGAGCTAATCTACAAAACAGGCTCCTGTCACTATGCTTAGCAGTACAATGAAAACAAATCTTGCAATTAAATACACACAGTAGCTGATCTAATGTGTTTCTTTGGTATTTATAAAACTAATTTTAAAATATTATTTTAAATGAAACACAGTGACATGGTAGTGAATTGGTTAGTGCGTCTGCTTCACCGATTTAGCATACTAGGTTTGAATACTTGGTCCAGTCATTGTCAGTGTGACATCTGCCCACTGCCCCTGTTCGAGTATCATCAAAGGTCTCCAGAGTTAGGTTTGTTAAAAGGAGTGGACCCTATAATGGACTGGTACCCTCCTATGGTGAGATGTAGCAGGAGTTTTTAAAAACGGGGTTTAAGGGGGCAGTTCAGACCCCATGAGTGTAGGGGTGCGAGAGAAAAGTTGTGTGGCCATGAGATTCTTTAATTTACTAATGCAGTCAGCAAAACGAATGAAGGCAGTTAACAAAGTTCTCCCTCATTGAGGGTCCGCTGGTTGTTTGGCACACCAGCACTCGCTGGGGATAAAAGGGGCTGTGAGCAAGGAAATGGAAGAAGAGAAAGAGTGAAAGATGGAGGTGGAATCAAGAGAAACAAACCAACAGTTGGATGTCAAGACTGAGGTGGAGCAGGGTCACAGGAGAGGATGCAAGACCATCAGGAAAGCCCCATACGAAAGCAATGGCACACTCCATTGGTACAGTCACTCCTGATGAGCATCGGGTAGGAGTAGGAGAGACTGACTGCTACAATGAGGTGCCACGAACACCAAGGGGTGACAGTAGCACACGAGCCAAAGAGTGCTGACCGCACTTGCTAGTGCCTCTTCTCTGTCGGGTGAGCAGAGGAGATAAGGCTGATGAAAGATGTGGCGAGGTTTGTGGCCGACTTTGTTTTTAATCTTAATGAACCTGTTTTTTGGATTATTTACTAATAGATTTTAACCTCTATATCGACACTATCTTTTAATTTGAAGGACTATACTGACCTTTTCTTTGGACATGGTTGGGATTAATAAATGCACTGAGCACTGTAATACCAAAGTTTACCTATTTGAGTCCTCATTGTTATTGACCCCGGGCATTGATAGTCATGTACTGAGATGGACAAGTATGAGATGATGCCAGCTACAGGCAACCCAGGCATCCCACATGTATAGGAAAATTTCCTGCATTGTGCCCAGAACTGCTGAGATAGACTACAGCCCCTTGTGAACCTGAATTGGATTAAGCAGATCTTTGAATGTAAAAGGAATCATGTTTTGTTAATTTGTCCTGAAGACGTGTAGGAATAATTTGATAACGGTGTTTTACAGCTCTCCTCTGTATTCAAACACGCCTTATTAAATCCACTAAGCATACTAACAGATGCCCCTGTTTTTGATTGCATGTCAGATAGTTGTTTTGCTATACAGCTTATACACAGCAGATACCATGAATGGCACTTTAATAAAAAGGAAAAAGGGTCTACCTGTCAAGTGCTGGTTGCTTCTGAGCTTCAATATGTTACAAGTTGAAAAATCTAATACTGGTTTCTTTTCATAATCCCCAATATCTAATTTACTAACAAATCTGAAAGAATTTCACTTATTCATTTACTTTCTTATTCCAGCGTTGCATGATGTGTGATTAATTACACTTGCATTATCACAATGGGTGGGGGTTAATTTGTATTTAGATTTGTTAAGTTTGACTTGATTGTATGGAATGTTATATGCTTTAATAAATTCAATAAAGGATCCAAAAAAAGTTATATTCACGTTATCAATAGCACAGATTATAGATTTGGTAATCAAGAACATCCTGAACTTTGGCTAAAAAACTGATTTTCAAAATTATCGTTGAGGCCCTGAGCCAGTCACTGGCATTTCCTACAGGAGAACCTGCTACTGACTGCAAAATACCTCAGACTGGTGTGAATAAGGTTCTCTGGCACACCCCATTCTGCTTGGCAAAGGCTAAACACATGTGCAAAGAAAAGAAGCAGAAGAATTCATTCCTCAAATCCTGATGTTGACAGTTGACAAGAGATGCTCAAGTAGGACCACAACTGTAAGTGCTTCCAGTGGTGGCCTTGCAAAATACTGATTTAGAAGGGTGAGGAAAAAGCATCAGCATCATTTTTGTTACTTTTATTACAGAATATAATCAACTGGTGAGAATGTTGTGTGAATCAAAGGGAAAAGTAAAACACTACTAACTGAGGTACTGAACTAATAATGAGAAAAACAGTAAAGTTTTGTTTCTCAGAATTGCCTCTAAAATTCATTCGGCATGTAATTTCACAATCACAAAACACATTAAAATGCTATTTCAGAGGGTTTTTTTTTTTGTTTTTTCATTTTTAAATTTTGTTAAGATGAGAAATACTGCTCTTTAACGATTATTACATAGCCAAAACAGCTGTCTCCTTCCTCGGCCACCCTCCAGCGCTGTCCCAAACTTCCATGGCTTCTCCTATGTAGCTCCAGACATTCTTATCTGCCTTGTGCTTTGCCTGCCTGCACATCCATGCTGCTGGTTCTGCTTCGTACTACTCATTTGGAGTCTGAGGAAACACCATCTGTGCTCAAATGCCCCAAATCTACAGAGTGGACCACAAATAAGTAGCCTGCCTCTAATAACGGTACCACGCTCTTTGGAGGAGGCTATAGCCACTTCATATCAGAAAAATGGCTTTTGGTGCACAGTGCCAGGAACAAAAATAGTGGGCCCAATTTTCTTTGAATCAACTGTGAATACTGCGGTTAACCTGGACATCTCTGAACAATTTTACAACCAACTAACACCAGAAGAAAAAATGTACTGCTTTTTTCAACAAGATGGGGCAACATGCCACACAACTCACTGGCACTGGTTCATGAACTGTTTACAGAGGAGTGAACTGTGAGCAAGGGGTTATGGCCACCGCGTTTCCTGGACTTGTTCACATGTGACTTTTATCTGTGGGGAAATTTAAAGCAGAATGTGTACGCCAACAATCCACATACCCTGGATGAACGTAAGGAAAGCATCACAAACACTATCCGCAGCATCACCGTTGAAGAGCTGCAACCAGTAACAGCCAACATGCTCCGATGTGCTCAATGACTCATAGATGTGAACGGGGACCACTTTCAGCATCTGTTGTAACTTGTGGGTGAGTGAATAAAAACAATCCACTTGCTCGTTCATCTTGTCATACTATTACCGGAAGTGGGCTACTTTTCCGTGGCCCACCCTGTATAAGCTGATCCAAGCCAGAATCATTCTGAAAGCTCGCCAACAGCCACAGACCCAGGCAAATGATTTTAGCAGAGTAATATGATTACAAATAACTGATCTCTAAAACATTTCCCCTTCAACCTGAATAAATAATGCCATGCTTCTGCACACATACATAAAAATGCATGTGCTAATAGTGTGTATTCTGCCTGTGGTAGTTGTTTCACCATTTTTTTCTGAAGCAAAACTTCAAAATTCAATTTTGCATAAATCATTTCACTCTTCACTAATAATAATCCACTGCATTCGGTTGGATGGTTTATTTTAATTAAATACAGTGATTGTAGTCATTCACTGTACAACAATAATAAACCAAAAAACCAACAATTGCTCAAACAGAGGTTAGCACGCTATAAAGCTACTTTGTAACTGTTGAAGAAGTTGGCATCCAATTTGGTTTTGTTTTCCATATAAAGCCAAACTGAAATCATTCTTGCAGCAACCTGTCTTGACACTCCAGTCCACCTCTGCCTGCGGGCCCACTTTGAGTACGACTAGGTGCTGGGGTGTGGTGCAGCTAGAAGCCCGAGTCTGGTATGGCTGTAATTCACCAGTATTAGCAGGTTTTTGGGAATGGTTGAACTATGAACTTGTGCTCTTCAGAAAGCAAACGCATTTTTCATTAGCAAGAAAGTAATATTTCAAATGATTTGCACAACTTTTTAATCATAGAAGTGTGATTTGTCTGCTCTTCTTCTTGAGTCATTAATATTGTAGACTCAAACAGCACACAGACAGCTCAAAATAATAGCACAGGTAGGCAACCAACAATCTCCTGTGAAGAGACGGTGACACAAAATATTTCACATTTAGTTAACCGTTAGCCCACTATAACATTCTGAAAATCTGAATCATAACAGTGTATCAAAAGCAAGCGTCAAGGCACTAAAGCACCTTATGTTGGACATTTTGAATACAAAACAGAGGTTTTTAAACCTAATAAAATTCTATCAGTGTGATAACGCTACAGCTTTTGTAATGTGAAGATTCTAAATTAAAAGTAAACAGATGTCCCTCTTTTATTACGCATGCAGAGTTTGTGTTTCCTGCTATATGGCTAGACTCTGTGCTTTTCAGATATCACTAGAAACTAAAAATAAATGGCAAAAAAGCTAACCCAGGACTCTTAGTTGATTGAAGCAGGTTCAAAAGTGACTGACATCAATGATATGATAATAGAAGTGAAAGTTTAAAAACTGACAGATTTAAGACAAATATTAGTTTGCATTGGTAATTGCTCTCTTTCAGATTCAATTAATGCCACTGTGTAACTTTTAGATTATGGTAGTGGAGGCCTGAGATGTCAAAAAGATTCCTGGTATCCTGAAGCAAACCCAGTATAGCTACCTAACTTTCACTGTTGAAAAAATAGTAGAATTTCAAGCATTAAAAATCTAGGAATGAAAGAAGAAATGTGGATGAAGCGAACATATCTAACATTACGACTAGAGTCCATGTCACATTAGACGGCCTTTTCAGCGATTTTCAGGCGTAGCTTTCATTTGCATAATCTTAGCCAGTCAGAGCCAGTTGGCAGTGCACTCCTGTGACATACCCAACGACTGAGACTGCCTAGGATAACATTAAACAGGTTTGACTTTCTCTTTGGTCAGAGAGGTGGGCTTTTTGAGTGCAAGAGTTGAGAATCAATGAGCGTTTAGCTGGAAACACAATGCATGTAACATAGCGGCGCACACAACAGAGAACAAAGTAGAAGGAACACAAGTGTTTTGTTATCTCACAAATAGAAAAAGAAGATGATCTGAATGATGACTTGCATTTTATGTACCAGAATGGAGAAAACAAAAAAAAAGGAGTGAAGATTGCGGTTGAATGCACCACAGCTATTAACCCTTCGTGCAGCGCCGGCTTCAGCAGGCAGCACGCTATTCACTGCCAGAAATAGGTGGGAGCACGACTGTGCTGGAAGAGCGGCGCTCGGTCAGTAAATGTGACATGAGCTAGTCGTGTAATTTGATACGGTGCAGCCACAAGATCAGCAAATCTGACATAGCCATGGGAAAAAGTCACATAATGTGACATCGGCTTAATCTGGACAGCAGTGCCATTAACATCGTCTCCAGCTTCATTTTGCACATTCACACCTATGACAGCTGTCTTTAGCATTCTGATTATTTTTTTCCATAAGTGTTAATGAGGAACTTTATGCCAATACGCACATAAAAAAAAATTAAATCACAGTTTAACTGACTTAAACAAAGAATTGAGACAACAGCCAACATACAGAGACTACAGTTAAACTTTTAATAACAGATAAATATCTTCCGGAGGTGCCTGCATAAATAAATGATTTGTTACATACAAAACTTTAAATAAAATGTTAACTCTTTTACATGAAAGCATCTGAAAGTACCAACTGTTAAACATCTGTATGCCACGAAGTATGCAGAACTGCTTAATGGCATTAAGAACAAAGGCTGAAATTACTTTTTAAACAACAGCTTAGTTTATAGATACAAACAATTGCCTTAATCAAGGCCCTGCCAAACAGTTTTATCTTTCTTGATCCTTCTGTCTGGAACATGTAGTTAATTACTTTTTTGCGGTTGCTTTTGATTTTGTGTTATTAATTTTTGTTTACCATTTGTTATTGTTTTTCATCCTTATTGTGGCAACATCTGTTATAATGGCAGTAACGAAGAATGGTGTTTTTCACCCTGAAGAATCTTTTGATAACATTTATTTTGCTCCAAATGTGTTTGAGAAGTAAAGAATTCTTCAGTGCTTATTTTTGGGTACCATAATTTTGCAGTGTTTAGCATTACCAGCTGGATAGAGAATGTGCGACACGTGACATCCTCTATGCAACCACATAAATAACACCAGGGCGGGCATCTTAAAATTATCCAAGATTAGGATACTGTGAGCAATTGAGAGAAAACTTTCATTTTTTTAGAATCCATAGCTTTTTGATTTCTGTTTTTTGCTTTTGTACTTTGATTTTTATTTAGGGTTTTGAACTGTGATTATCGATAAGACCGATAATCCAGGTACAAACTTTGCACATTTTGTGACCACGTCTATCTCACATTGAGCCAGAACAACATCATGGTCAGTTGCATATTAACAATTTTTAAGTGGTTCACTGCAAAAAGGCTGCCTCGCAGTAAGGAGACCTGGGTTTGCTTCCTGGGTCCTCCCTGCGTGGAGTCTGCATTTTCTCCTTGTGTCTGCGTGGGTTTCCTCCGGGTGCTCCTGTTTCCTCCCACAGTCCAAAGACATGCAGGTTAGGTGCATTGGCAATCGAACCTAACCTGCATCTCTTTGGACTATGGGAGGAAACCCACGCAGACACGGAGAGAACATGCAAACTCCACGTAGGGAGGACCCAGGAAGTGAACCTAGATCTCCTTACTGCAAGGCAGCAGCGCCACCATGCTGCCCTGTACTTATTCATTGAAACACAAAAACAAATAAAGGGATCATTACAGGTAAAACACACAGCACCAACTGAACTCCATAAAGAAAGTGCACCTCTCACACCTTGTAGCGGTCCGGTGCCGCTAAGATTCACACCGTCAATAGGACGGTGACTTATTTATTTTTTTCATTGGGCATTCCAAAAACACACCCAGCTTTGGCCCAACACGCACACATTCACAGGCAGAGACACAAAGCTAACGAATGAGTACTGAGCACTGCTACAACCTGACATACAATATCTTTGCAGTTTATTTGTCCCTGTCTGCCTTGAAAGGTCAGGTACTAACTCCACAAACCCATATGGCATTTAGTCCTCTCAACTCACTTCCTGATCCAACTCTTTTATTAACTGTTCTTTTAAACTACATCTCTGGGTTATTTTCTAGGCCAAAGTCAAGAATCACTTTTGGGCTTGGGGCACCTCTTTACAGGTGAGAGGTTAATCGGGTCCAAGTGTCCTTTGATGGTGCCTGGCATCCCTGCATTCATAACAGAACAGGCTGAAGCTTTTTTGCTGACCTAAGCAAAAAGGTGAAAATGTTGCATCCAAACAACAGTGTCTTGAGGCAATTGCTTTTGATTTGTTAAGCTGACCCTTGTGTTGTTCAAGCATGGCGCTACACGGATATTAGATTGAGGCTAGGGATCTGCACCAGCAATTGGAAGGTTGGCAGTTCAAATTCTGTAAACGCCAGAAGTGACTCTACTCCTTGGGCCCTTGAGCAAGGCCCTTAACCTGCAGCTGCTTCGTCATGGGTATGACGTTAATTGCACCCAGCCCCGCAAGACGGGTCCTCCAACTTACAGGGAAAAATGTGAGGGTTGGTGGCAGGATTGGCATTCCGACCACTGACAAAAAAAAAAAAACCTGACTCTGTTCCAGTGTGGTGCTGAGGTATCACCCGCTGCACTTGGGCCCCAATCCTGATGGTTTGGCATGTGGTGGGTGCAGCAGTGAGCTATCAGTGCACGCTCCCAACCTCTCTCTCATATAACTGAATTCTTCAAAGCGGCACTAAATTTAACTACTCACACGTGATGCTGCTATGAAACAATGCTAAACATAATAACTGAATCTAACTATTTGACTTTATATTTTTCTTTAAATCTTATTTTAGCTTTAGTTTCATCCTGTAATGGAGCCTGGATTTTTTTAATACAGTTGGAATAGCAAAGCACCACTCTCATAAAACAGTTTCCCAGCTTTATAAATATCCTGAACTATTGTTTCACTTGGGACTCTGCACAAAAGACATACAACAGTTACACATTTTACCAAAACTTCAAGGTGATGTTTTGTGCTACCCTTCCACTCCACTATACTTCACTAACAAACAAGCAACAGATTGCTGGCCTGTTGCTTAATCCAGTGGTTCCAAACTCGGTCCTGGGGACCCACTGAGGCTGCAGGTTTTTGTTCCAACCAATTTCCATTTTTTTCATTGGACTCTAAGGCCAGATTTACACTTCACGCGACGCGACACATGCTTCAGCGGACGCTCCTGCTACAAAAGTGTTGTACTGTTTATACTTGCACTTGCATTTTACGTAAATCTGGAGGAATCCACCAGGTGGCAGTGCGAGATATCATCACAGTGAGAACAGGTTCGGCTTCGCTGTGTTGTGAATTGCCTGGAACACCCATTAAATTCCGATGACATCTTACCACAATATCTCTGAAAAGGATGTTTAATGATTAAATCCATCAATCCAGGGATGCGTCCATTCCAGCTAACATTGGGAACGAGGCAGAAACAATCCCTGGATGAGGCATTAGCTCATCGCAAGGTGAATACAAGCACTCACATACAGTGCATCCGGAAAGTATTCACAGCGCATCACTTTTTCCACATTTTGTTATGTTACAGCCTTATTCCAAAATGGATTAAATTCATTTTTTTCCTCAGAATTCTACACACAACACCCCATAATGACAATGTGAAAAAAATTTACTTGAGATTTTTGTAAATTTATTAAAAATAAAAAAAATTGAGAAAGCACGTGTACATTAGTATTCACATCCTTTGCCATGAAGCTCCAAATTGAGCTGAGGTGCATCCTGTTTCCCCTGATCATCCTTGATGTTTCTGCAGCTTAATTGGAGTCCACCTGTGGTAAATTCAGTTGATTGGACATGATTTGGAAAGGCACACACCTGTTTATAGAAGGTCCCACAGGTGACAGTTCATGTCAGAGCACAAACCAAGCATGAAGTCAAAGGTATTGTCTGTAGACCTCTGAGACAGGATTGTCTCGGCACAAATCTGGGGAAGGTTACAGAAAAATTTCTGCTGCTTTGAAGGTCCCAATCAGGCCTGTATGGTAGAGTGGCCAGACGGAAGCCACTCCTTAGTAAAAGGCACATGGCAGCCCGCCTGGAGTTTGCCAAAAGGCACCTGAAGGACTCTCAGACCATGAGAAACAAAATTCTCTGGTCTGATGAGACAAAGATTGAACTCTTTGGTGTGAAGAGTTTGGAAGAAAACAGGCACCGCTCATCACCAGGCCGATACCATCCCTACAGTGAAGCATGGTGGTGGCAGCATCATGCTGTGGGGATGTTTTTCAGCGGCAGGAACTGGGAGACTAGTCAGGATAAAGGGAAAGATGACTACATGAATGTACAGAGACATCCTGGATGAAAACCTGCTCCAGAGTGCTCTTGACCTCAGACTGGGGCGACGGTTCATCTTTCAGCAGGACAACGACCCTAAGCACACAGCCAAGATATCAAAGGAGTGGCTTCAGGACAACTCTGTGAATGTCCTTGAGTGGCCCAGTCAGAGGCCAGATTTGAATCCGATTGAACATCTCTGGAGAGATCTTAAAATGGCTGTGCACCGACACTTCCCATCCAACCTGATGGAGCTTGAGAGGTGCTGCAAAGAGGAATGGGCGAAACTGGCCAAGGATAGGTGTGCCAAGCTTGTGGCATCATATTCAAAAAGACTTGAGGCTGTTATTGCTGCCAAAGGTGCATCGACAAAGTATTGAGCAAAGGCTGTGAATACTTATGTACATGGGATTTCTCAGTTTTTTTATTTTTAATAAATTTGCAAAAACCTTAAGTAAACTTTTTTCACGTTGTCATTATGGGGTGTTGTGTGTAGAATTCTGAAGAAAAAAATGAATTTAATCCATTTTGGAATAAGGCTGTAACATAACAAAATGTGGAAAAAGTGATGCGCTGTGAATACTTTCCGGATGCACTGTACAGTGGCGTCATTTTAGTGTCACCAAATCTGCATATCTTTGGAAGGAAACCAGAGCATACTGTGGAAACCCAGCAGGAAAACATGCAAACTCCAGGCAGGGAATATCAGCGACGTAAGTACCTGCAAGATAGCAGCACTACTGCTCCGCCACCGTGTCACCCCCATGTGTGTAATTATTAACGGTGTTCATTATTTAAATGAAATTAACGATTTCTCTATAAAATGTAACATACATACTTTAATGCATTTCATCATGAAAGTGATATCAAGTATAAATCTAAGGATTCTAAATGTGCAGAGAGTTGGAATATCATACATTTAATGTGTTCTGTGTGGCGACTGCTGCTGTCAGGTCAGGAGGAAGCCCCAGAAAAAAAAGATGGCACAGAAGAAGGTATTTGAGACTTTTAAAATGCATCGTGTCATTACAATCGGTAATATACAATGCTTGAATATAAAAGCACAGTATGTCAGCATTTTGCTTCACCACATCGAGAGGCTTTCTGTCACATGCAGATAGTAAACAGAGACTCTGATGTCATGTTCAGACATTTATCACATGATGTCGACACCCCCATTTTTTGCTGGAACTGCAAGTCGTGCACGCGTCACATTAACTTCTTAGGACCTGCTCAGAGGACGCATCAAATGAATGCTGGGAACGCGTGGAAGCCATGATTCGTGTGAATACACATTCTGAGTGTGTAGTATAAACGAGCCCTTAGCCAAATTAAGTGAGTCATTATTTCCCAGTTTCTGTGTTTTGGAATTAATGAAGAAATTACAAACCAAGTTTGGTAGATTTTTATTCAAATGTAATAAGCACTTATATGGGGAATTTGTAGTTTTTTAGTCATTACCAGTATTTTCAACCTAATTTTCATTCTGCTTTTCCAGGTCTTCTGGTTATTTAATTGATTATTTTCTAATTAGTAGGTCTGACATTGACATTGCTGCAGCTTTCATCATCTTGGGTGTCTACTCTGCTGGTTGTTAATTCTCACAATTAGGGTTAAATGAAGGCAGCAAACTACACAGGAAAAGGAGAAAATAATAGGAAAACAACAAAAGAGAGTTAAAAATGTATAGCTTTACAAAAAAATAGAAATATTTCTAAATGTCTTATAAATGTAAAAACCATACTGTTGTGTTTTTCTGAATGCAAAATAAGAGAAGAGTAAAAAAGACCAGCTAATTATATGAGATCAGTTGTTATCAATTATTATGACCGATTGTAAATCTGGTTGGAACAAAAACCTGCAGCCACAGTGGGTCCCCAGGACCGAGTTTGGGAACAACTGCATTATGCTATAGCAGCTTAGCAGCTCCAGGGCATGCATGCCAGTGCTTTCTGGTTTCTGCCATTTGTGGATATATCCTTTTGCTACCACCTAGAAGTAAAAGAAAAAAAAAGGCTGATCTGAACCAACCATTTCTCTTTTTCTGGTCCAGTCATTAAGTTCTTTGTGGCCCCTATACCATACATGTGGGATGGCATTAACCCTAGTGTTTCTTTATTGACAAACTGGTTTTTGGAAGTGATCTTCTCCTACCGGTTTTGTTTTTATGTAATAAATGGCCAATCAAAGGCCTATCACTTGTGTGGAAAGAGTACATCTCCTGCCTACTCCCTCTCTGGGCCTGGCTCCACTTACTTAAAGGGTTTAAATTTGAACTCCTTCAATTATTCCAACTTAATCTTTTAGCTCTGTATGCTGTTTGTGTTTAGCCGTGAAGTGAATAACACAGAATTGCTTTATACTGCATCTTTCAATTTTTATCAGTGGAATTATTTCACTTCCATTCTCTTGTGCACATGAGCAGAACGTCTCTCACGGTGCTTTGCTCCCGAGAAAGTCTTAAAACTACTGTTGATGTCACATAAGTGACTTGCTGACGTTCACTTGAAGCACTCCACTAAGAAAGTTGATACACACAGATTACCGAGTTCTTTAAGATACTAAAAGAGTTGGCAAGAGAAGCCATTCAACAAGTAGGAAAGGCTTAAGTAAACATCCTTAAATAATCCTGCAGATGTTACAACAGGGAACTTGGATACAATTAATTAAAGTGCCTATGATAATATTAATACGACTGATCACTGCTTACATAGTTTTCATGCTTAAAAGCCACAATATGAAAACAATATTGTAAAATGCACATTCCTGCACAAGTAGCAAATGGCAAACTGCCGGGAGATGTAGCATATTCAAGAAGAAAAAAGGGACGGGGGTGTTGTGGTCTTTTCGCTTCCAAACAAGCAGTTTCTTAAGGCAAAACCCTTCATGTCAGATTCGCAAAGTTAAACCCAGACATTCCTACATGGATTGCTGCTTATCAAATAATTGAACTCTGTCTAATATACTCAATTTACACACTTAGAAAAGCAGCAACTTGATGCCCTTCATGTACAACGACAATCCTAAACTGAAGTGCAGGAAAAATTGACCAGAATTGTGAATTTATTTTTCTGTATTTTGATTTTAATCTCAGTATTTGGCTAAACTTGAATTATGCAAAGAGTATGAATTCACAAAAAAATGGCAAAGCAGGCACATATTAATGAACTGATATACAGAAATTTTTGGATAAACGAGGAGTTTCATGTTACTATCCTGCTTTCAGTTGGCGATATGGGAGATCTGATTGAGGTCGGCTGGATGAGGTCATCTGAAATTCACCATGGAACGGTCAAGAACGCCAACAAAGTCAGAATTAACAACTGAATGATTAATCCACTCAACAGTTTTGTAGGCAGCTGAACCACCCACAAGAGCAAACCAGGTATGAAAATGATGATGAAATGACCACCATTTCTGGGCAAGACTACTGGAAAACTCATCATATGTCAGTCTTAAGGCTGATCTTGTTTTGAATTCTAATGTGTTGAACTTGACTAGAAAAGGCATAACTGTAAGGGGCTTTTAGAAAAACACTGTGAACAAACAGAGAAAAGCAGGAACCCATGTAAATACAGAACCACACATATAGCACCGCTAACAAAAAGGGTAAATACATGATCCGGCCATATGTTGGTTTTAACTGTTGCAGCCAACTGCAGTGTACTGTACATTGAGACAACCTGCCAGGCTGCCCAGAGTGTGAAAGGACCAGGTGAGAGAGTATTTTCAGGACAGTTTCTCCCCAGGCTGACAGAGGGCAGCCTCCTTGGTTTCCAGCAGGGCCACGGGTCATAAGCATGGGAGCTCAACTCTATTGGAACCCATGGTCACCGCAATGGGGCACATGGACCGTTCCAGGGCCTTATTTGGCCACACTTCCGCCACACCTGGAAGTGTGGCCGGGTGAAGCTTGTTTGGGCACCTGGAGTCTTTCCTATAAAAAGGGGCCAGTCCCCATCATTCTTGGGCCAGAGTCGTGAAGAAGAGGGCAAAGCCTGAGGAGGTTGGCTGAAAAGGGACTGGATTGTGTGTGTTGGTGCTAGTATTTGAGGAGAAAATTGTAAATAAAACTGGGTGTTGCATTGAACCTGTGTTTGGGTTGGCTCCACAACATATTTTAATTGGGATGCCTCTAGCACTGAAAGCGCTCCATGAAAGCAATGGACATGTTGTCACTCAGCACAAACATAAATTTCTGACATGGAAGCTGAACTTTTTCATCATTTTGCAAGTGTTCCGCTGTATTAAATTCCTTTACTTTTCTCCTCCGTGACTTTCCAAGTTAAAAAAAAAAGGAGCCTACTGGCTGCGTGAACTTTTTCTGCTCCCGTCGGTCACCGTCTGCTTTTGTTGATGCACCATTTACATCAAACTCGTCTAATACAAATGTTCATCAATAGTTTTAAAATAAATAATAATAAATTTTATTTGTATTGCACTTTATATTTTAACAATCTCAAAGTGCTACAGAGTCAAAAATAAGGGCCTATAAAAATATTTTAAAAAAAAGTCTTTCTAAAGAGATGAGTTTTTAGGTTTCGTTTAAAAACATCAGTCGACTGTGGGGCTCTCAGGTAATCAGGGAGGGCATTCCAAAGCTTCGGCGCCACAGATGAAAAAGCCCTATCACCCATGCTGCTGAGCTTAGTTCTGGGGACTTGGTGGGTGTTTATGTGTACAGAGCGGAGGGTAGGTGAGGAAGTATAAGGAGTGAGAAGTTCCTGTAGGTAAAGAGGGGCATGTCCATAAATGCACTGATGGGTGAAAAGGGAAACCTTGTACTCTATTCTGAGCTGGACAGGGAGCCAATGAAGAGTTTTCAGGATGGGGGTGATGTGATCGTGCTTTCGCACCCTCATCAGGATCCTGGCAGCACTGTTCTGAATATACTGAAGTCTCTGGATACTCTTATCGGGAATCCCGATGAGGAGCGCATTAGTATAATATAACATTAGTATAATATATAATGTATCTGTGTAGTGGACTGTGATATTACTTTGCAGACAACTTAGGCTACATGTACAAAGCTTTAACAGAGGCAGACTAATCACCTTGCCTCAGTTAAATTGAGCCAGAGTTAGAAGAACGTTCACACAGGCCGCCTTTAATGTAAATGAGAGAGAAATTATGGTAAGCAGTCGTTTCTGTCTTTAAAGCGCATGCAGTCATGACTGAGGCTCAGTAAGAGTACTACTACGCATTACTATACTTCTTAAACGTCATCTTAAACATATTTGAATGTTTCTGACATGTTATTTATGTATTTATCTACTGTATCTATATATTTTTATTGAAAAAACATCTGTAAAAAGTCAAATACCCCACCCACAATTAAAGTTTGTTTGTTCGTTCTACCTATCTATTATTATATTTTCTCGAACCAAAACTGAAAGATTATCATTAAAATCTTTATATGTTTGTTGATTTTACAAAGAGATCCACTCTTACAGTTTTCAAATTAAACCATTTACCTCCTTTCTTGTCTGAAAGCTCCTGAGAGTTCTTTTTTTACATGAACAGAACATCATTTTTAGGTCCACGCACAAATGGTCCTCCCATGGTATACTGGTGCCCTCCGTCATTGACAGTGGTAGAGGAGGCTCACAAGATGTGTATGGTTCGATACTGCATGTCGGAAAAGGCAAGGTATTGGCTACGTGGTTGTAATAAAACTAAAGCAGAAATGGTTAACAGATCTCATTTTTACTGCTAAAATCTCTGCTACATTTTTGTTTTCAGGGTCAAATACTTTTGACTTTTCATCATATTTGCAGCGTAGGACAACAGGAGAAGGGCGGCATGATGACGCAGTTGTAGCGCTGCTGCCTCGCAGTAAGAAGACCTGGGTTCGCTTCCAGGGTCCTCCCTGTGTGGAGTTTGCATGTTCTCTCCGTGTCTGCGTGGGTTTCCTCCGGGTGCTCTGGTTTCCTCTCACAGTCTAAAGACATCCAGGTTAGGTGCATTGGTGATCCTAAATTGTCCCTAGTGTGCCCTGCGGTGGGCTGGTACCCTGCCTGGGGTTTGTTCCTGCCATGTGCTGACTGGGATTGGCTGCAGCAGACCCCCATGACCCTGTATTAGGATATAGCGGGTTGGAAAATGACTGACAACAGGACAAAACTTTAACTTCCACAAATACATTCTGGTCAGCCTGCCGTTTTCAACTTCATCCTTCTGTGCATATTAATAGTGCTGAAAGGCCATATGTTTCTAAAAGTTTCTAAGCACTTCTGCATGTTATACATGAATCATGCTTTGATCTACAAAAAGGTGTCGAATTCTAAACACTGCTTATTCCTCATAATGGGTGACATAATTTTTAATCAGATCTGCTAACAACTTGCTCTTGCTTTCTGCCACTTGGTCAAAGCAAACATGGCTGAAGGTAATTGTTTTTCACCAAATTACCACAATATTGATTGATTGAAGCGAACAATAAAATACGGCAGGCACCAGTCAGGATGTTTTGCAGATAACAGGATTAGAACACCCTCCTAAAAATTTAAGTCCCAATACAAAAAGAAAATTCCCAGTGAATTCTCGTATTTGTTTGTTGCAGCCTCCAGCAATCCCCCAGTAAACTGGCATCCCATAATAGTTACGGGAGTTCACCTGTGTATAAAATACAGTATTATAAACACATTAGAAGATAAATCTATAAAATGACAAAATAAAATGTAAAGATTATCTACAAGGCCTCAAACGTCTTTCCACCAATTATTACTTCATTTATCCCAGTCTCTAAAATGCATCATTTTGCGTAAATAATTCAGAGAGCAAGGCAGATGACAAATTCTCTAAAAGGATTTCTATCTAGGCTAGCGGACCTTACTATAGCTATACTGATGCATTCGTTGTCCATCCATTTTCTAAATCCATTTTTTCCAGCTTTGGTCACAAGGGAGATGGAGTCCACCACAGAGTATCAGGGTCATCTCAAGATGCACTAACACTAAGGCCAGTTTAAGGCATATCTTTATATGGTGATAGGACACAGGAATCTAGTGACCAGGTGCCAGTCCATTATAGGGCCCCTCACACAAACACCTAGACTTTCACACAGTCGCTCAAATTAGAATCAATGGCTTCATCAAAGTGAAGAGAATGTTTTTAAATAATACTTCTCAGAATTCATGACTATTAAGAATCAGCTTATTACTATAAATTGTGTAATTTAAAACATCTATTTCTTTTAATCTTTTATACACTGAAATTATTTTTCTCCTTTAAATATTGTAGGAAAGGACTTTTAACTGATCAATATATATATTTGATAGAATAATCTGGCAGGCCTAATGAGTCTTATTTATGCATAGCTATAGTTTGAATTCCCCGTGACCTTGCATTGAATTAAGTAGGTTTGAGAACAATTTGCTCTGCTACAGTTCCAAAAGAGCAGCACAGTGGTGAGTGCTGCGCCCTTCGGGACCCAGAATCCTATGTTCAAGTGCTATGATCATTAGCCAGGTGTCTCTTCGGTGTTATGGCTTTGCTCCTACGTTCCAAAGACGTGCATGTCAGGTTGTTTGTGAGGGAGACTGCTATAGATTGGCAAAGGTTCCTTCCTGCCCTATGGCCAATATTATTGGAATATGTCCAGTCCATCAAAACTCTAAATGGAATTAAACACAATTGACAATGTTTCAAATGCTGTAGTTTCATCGCCAAAGTATCCAAAACAAGCTGATGCTCACTACCAGAACTACCAATATTTATTTATATAGCACATTTACATACAAAAAGTGCAGATTAATGTACTTTATAAGAAGTAAAAGGAACAATTAAAGTTATAAAGAAAACAGATATAAAATATATAGAATGCAAATAAGCCAAAAGTGTCCCTAAAGGAATTAAGCATAACTTATGTTATTATTTAATATATGCAGTCTCCCAAGTCCATATTAGTTAATTATGGTAAATGTTTCAGTGCAGTATTATGGACAAACTAGCAACCGGGAGCCCGATCGAATTGGGCAACAAATTCAACGTTTGTGAAATCCATACTTTCTCTGCAAAGAATTATTTGTTTTGTTAAGTCCTTGAAATGATTTTGTTATCATGGCACTGATTTGTGGTTAAAATAGACCTTTTCGGCCGCCGCAAGGCATGGGCTGCTCGATTTCTTTCAACCCATGCTGCATTTGCGGCTGCTCGAGCTTCTTCAGTCGCTTGTGCATGGCTGGCACTATGTCTGTCAGCGTTAGTAGCATTCTGTAGCACATGTTCTTCATCTGTCCTTTGTGTCCGATTTGCACGATTTCTTTCAGCGTTAGTAGCATTTGTAGCCGTACGCTGCTCATCCGTTTGTTGTGCTCGTTGTGTACGTGTGGTCGCATTAGCAAGTCTACGTTCCGCGTCAGTCATGTGACTTTGTTTCCTACGCATCCTTCCTGTGGCCGCTCGAGGTATTGCTGCGAACACCATACACAGTAGTATCAAATTATATATAAGGGTAGCCAGGGAGGAGAGGGAAACAAAAACTCAATCTGGCAGGATGCTGGAGGAAATAAAACTCTTGAGGTTCTTGAATCCCCCTGGGCATCCTATAATATTAATGATGTTATTTTTACTATATTGTTTCATGACATAGTAAAGACAAGTTCAACTCAGTACTGGTCCAGGAATAGAAAGAAGGAAAAACAACAAATAATAGAAAAAAAATACTGTTTATACAATGATAAAGTTACAAGAAGCAATAAGCTAATTCAACAGGCTCTCTACTGGCTTGAGAGCAACAGTAGCGCTAATTCTGTCAATTAATTACTATCCGTGGAATTTGTTTAAACAGTCTAGCATCTTAGAAAAACTATAATTAGAAAATATATTCACTCAGCAAAACTATGTTTCTTCTTTAGCTAATACATTATCACAACTTTCAGAATTTCACAGAAGTCCAACCATACATATTGTGAAAACACTCTGTCCTGCTCAGAGCTACAAGGAGCTTGACCTTTACCAGTAGCACAGAAAGCAAGGCAGTAGCCAACCTGATGGGATATCAAACCAATTCAGTGTAACCAAGCACACATACCTTTGGGATAATGGGGGGGAACACACATGGACTGGAGGAGAATGTTCAAATGCCACATAGATAGATAGATAGATAGATAGATAGATAGATAGATAGATAGATAGATAGATAGATAGATAGATAGATAGATGCTCAATAAATAGGTAAATAACACAGTCAAGCCAAGGCCACCAAAGCTATGCAGCATCAGGTCTAACCACAGTGCTACCATACTGCCGAATTCCACAATCTTACTAATTTATACTTTAGGGTTCAGGTACCAGTCTTAGTACTGGAAATGGAAAATATTTGCTTTAGCAAAAAAAGATTTTAAAATTATAAAGAAGTAAAAGTGTAGACCAGAATGATCAATTTAACAATTAATTAGTATTTTATAGAATTATTTTCATTTCAAATCTTTTCTACTTTTGATTTACCATAAATAAAGAACAGTTTATCGAATATTAAAAAGTCTTTTTAATTAGACAGTCTAAATCTACCATACTGTATACTGAAGAGCTAACCTTCCAGTATCTGTATTTTCAAGGTCAGAACTGGTATAACATCCAGTGGCCAAAAGAAAAGGAGGTGCCATAAAAACAGCTTGATCAGGTAGGCTGCCACCATCACATCAGCTTTGTGTTTCTACACTGTGCCTGACACTTACTGACTAAACACAACCAGCCTCTACTGAAACTATCATGAAGAAAAAACAAAAAACTTTGCATCTCCTAAATGATAAGAGGTTGGAAAAGATTCTATAAATAAACAAGCACAGGGTTGGAAATCTTGTACTTAAATTTCAACATCAATATTAAATTAATATTGATATCAGTCTTTATGGAAGACCTCACCTTGCAAAATGCAGAGAGCAATAAACTATGAAGGACTGTGCAAAGAATGAACAGGATGGCATGTGTCATCAAAATTGAATGCACACCTGATATATGCCATAAGCTCTCAAAAGGCAGTCCAATGTATGTATTAAAGCTGACAGTGTGTATTCTATCCTGGCTCAGAAATGTCATCTGGTTATGATTTTTACATCCTACACATTAGGAAGGCACTGCTTTTGACATTGTCTTCCTCTGACTGAGGCACTGGAGTAACTAGAACTCAGCAGTAACTTTATGAAACCTTTCTGGTATTGTATGAAGGTGCATCGTATTATTCTTTCTTTACCCTGCCTCTTATTTTCTGTTCATTTCGTGCTACAAAAGGGAATGAGTTGCACACTGTACCCATGGAGGTCATCACAAGGCCCTACTGGATACAACATAAATCATAAAGCATAATCTGTAAAAAGTATGAAATGTTTTACTTATAATTCCATAACATTAACAGATGCAAATATTACCAAGAGGGGGTGAGGTTGGGAGAGAGAGGGAGAGAACTAAAAGTGACAATCAAGGAGGGCTTACTGGCAAGCAATTACACGTAAGACATGACAAGGGTTTCCAAAATACACAAGAGATCATGTGTCTGTCTATGTCCTTTTCAGCCAAGAGTACCCTGAACCAGTGACTCTGCCCTCTCTTGACCCCCAGGAAATAAAAGGCCAGACTACTCCTATCTTTCTATATAATACGCTACCGTGGCTGTCCGTTTGTCTGTCCAGGATTTTAAATAACCTGTAGTTCGCAAACCATTTGAACTATTGACCTGAAATTTGGTACACATATGCTATGTGACGTCTACTATCCTCTTTCAGGGTGATGATTGACCTCCAATGTTATTCCTTTTTTTATTTTTATTTTATTATAGAATCCACTCTCTGCAACGGCCGTGCAGCGCATGCGTACGGGTGACATTCTAATCCCTACAACCTTCGCCGTCACTTCCCCAACCTCTTCATCTCTTAAATCATTCTTGAGGCAGATTGAAGGCTTAAGTGAAAAATTAAGGAAATCGTACTAAGTTATTCCAACACAAACACTGACTTAATCAGTTTTAATGCGAAAAGAATAGAAGAAGCGGGCCGTTAGGGTGAAGAAAAGAAGAGCTGCTCAGGAAGCAGCAAGTGCATCAACCTCTGAGCAAACGAATGGTAAACCATACAGAGAGATAGGATGAAAACTAGGAATGCTCATGTCAAGTGTATTCACTGCATGTTATCGTGCAGTGTGCCGTTACTGGTCCATCATAATATCCATAAGACTGCAACTGAAGGCAGAATCCATATACATCCAAACACACTTTTGTCACTTTTGATCAACTTTCAACATCAATTCTTTTGTTCTTACATTTCACTTGTCTTTTCTATATATTATCTTGTTCAATACATCTGAACCTACTTTCAGATTCATTAGGAGTCAAGAGCCTATCCAACAGCATTGAGCACAACACAGGAACTAAACCCAGACAGAACATCACTCCGCTGTGTGGCACACTCATAACCTCTCATCAGTTGTCAATTTAGAAATACTGATGTGATAAACTATTTGAAATTGGAAAAAAATCAAAATATCACTTAGAGGATCTGTACAAAACTTTTCAAAACCTGGCGGGATCTAATCAATAATATTTTAGAATAAGCATTTTAATTGAGGAAGCAGATTCCCTCCCTTTTTTAAACTCTATTTATTTTTATTCATTTATCAATGTACCTACTTACTTATTTTTACTAGCTTAAAGTTTTACTCTGCTGGCCTAGCTCTCTTTCTCAATGGGTGGGGGTTGATTTATTTCGAACATACTGTAGTTTTGTAAAACTTGACTTATTTGTATGAAATGTTGTTTGATTTTAATAAAACCAATAAAATTTAAAAAAAAATAAATATTAACCAACCAAGACTTATTTTTTTTATTTTCATACCATAGTGATTAGCACTGCTGCCACACAGCTTCATGTGACAAGGTGTGAACCCCACACTGGTCACTGTTTGTGTAGAGTTTGTAAACTTTGTGTTACTTTTTCTACATTAATGCTTTTTTTTTTTAATGCCCTACATCCCTAAACCTTGTAGGTTAGATTTATTAACAACTCTAAAAGCAGTCAGGGGGTCCTGGGAACCCACTGTGACTGCAAGTGCTTCTTCCAACCAACTTGTTTTTAAATTGGACTCCTGGCCTAATTAAGTGAGTTGTTACTTCCCAGTTGCTGTGTTTTAGAGTCAATGTAAAAATTACAAAACAATATTTTCATCCTGATTTCCATTGTGCTTTTTTCAGGAGTCCTGGTTGTTTAATCCATTATTTACTAATTAGTGGCTCTGAAGCTGAAATAGTTGTAGCCTTTTATCATTCAGAGTTGTTCGCCTGGGTGTCTGCCCTTCTTTTTTTTTTATTGTCGTTATTAGGATATAATATATATAACATAGTTAAATAAGCTTAAACTTTCTACTAAAACATTTTTAACAATTCAATAAACAAAATAAAGCAAAGGATATTATGTATGGCAAAAAAGTATACAAAATGTAGAGTGTTCACTGAGAAGGAGTCAAACATAATTGCCTTAAATAAGCCAAAAAAGGCAATTGCACTTCAGAAATAAATACTTCTTTAGGATTTCAGCAAAGCATGTTTCATTTGGGCAAACTCACTGAAACTAAACAGAATAATATAAGCAGGAGGACATAATTTCTAAGAACTCAAAGCACCAGACAATGTTGTAGAACCAGGAGTGTGACTTCAGGCAGCACAGTTAGTATTTACACCAAACAGGTACAGTTTATTATTAGAGATATGAAAAAAGTAAATATGGATGAACAGCAACATCCACATAACAGACACAGATTATGTACTTCAAGTATGAACAACGAAAACAAACAAATAAATATAAAAAGATGTACAAGAGAACATTTATTCAGTTTCATGATCCACACTTGCTTTATCCTATTCAGGGCTTGCAGATTTGCAGCTTATCCCAGCAGCATTGGACAGATCAAGACAGACAGACATTATTTATCCCTAGGTGGAAATTAAAATTTTACAAGCGCTCAAGATAAATATAAATGTAACAAACCACAATCTCCCAAACACACAAAACTTCCGTCTACCGTCGTATTATAAGAAGCTTGCAGGTGACAATAAGTTGGAATTGTTATTGATATGCATTTCCATTGTAAAAAGGTAAATAAAAGGCTTTATAAGAATGGAAAAATAAACTATATGATAGAATGTAGAAAACTATTTAAAATATATAAATATATGATAGGTCACGGAACAGTTTTTGCCCAAGTGGAGTTTGCCATGAACAGGTAAAATTGGCTATTTGCACACTATCGGTGTATTTTTGCAATGTATGTAGTTTGTTGTTATTACACTTTTAAATAGTTTCAAGTTACTTCATGAAATCCATTAGACTGCCCGTTAGTTTATGTAGTTGCAGAAGTAAGCCGATGTCGCATTACACAATGTTTTGTCATAGGGCCTGTCAGCTTTGCCGATCACAGTTGCCGATTTCCTTGCTGTGACCTGGAAGTATTAAATTTTATGCATTATTGCACATCTAGACACAAAGGTGAAAGCAGATTTTTTTTTTTTTGGATCAGGCAGAATGATGCATTAGGTTTCAGGCTTTATTAGAGTGGCAGATAGTGTGGAGTCTGGTACTTCACACCAGATAGAATTATACATAAACTAGAATCGCACTATTTATTTTTTTTGTGCAGATGTCACAACCACTGGATAGCAATTTTGACCACTATGGTTTTATTACTATATCATATAATACTCTCTCCTGCATAACCTCCTCCTAAAATGACGATTCTAAAACTGCATTTTAATTACACAACTTAAGCCTCACATTTGATGACTTTTCCAGCAATTTTCAGCCGTACTCTTCATTTACATAATCTTAGGCAGTCAGAAGCAGTCCGGGATGCACTACTAGGAAGATGGTTGCCTAATGCGACATGCTAAACAACAGAGACCAACTAGTCTGCGAGTGGCTGGGATAAAATCAAACATGTTTGAGAGGGGCATGATGTGTACTCAGGAGAGCCGACTCCAAATGACCCAATGAATGCTCATCCAGAACTTCAAAATATAGAATGCAGCAATGAGGAATAAAGAACACCCATATTTTAAACCTCACAAACAGAAGGGAACCTTGTCTGTTTGGTGCCTTGCTTTTTTTTTTTTTACGTGCCATAACAAAATGGAAAAAAGAATTCGAGGGTAGAGATGGCTGCTAAACACAATGCACTAATGCCCTTGGGAAGCACTACGCTGTCAGGCAACACACTACTGGCTGACATAAAAAGGGGCAAGCAAGACTGTGTTGGAAGATCAGCGCTCAATCAGTAAATGGGAGATGGGCTGTGATTTTTCATCCCGTAATTTGACATGGTACAGCAAGGAAATCGGCAAAGCTGACAGGCCCTATGACAAAACATTGTGTAATGTGACATCGGCTTACTTCTGGTACTGCAGAAATAAGAACTCTACATGAAAGGCAACAAAATAAAGAATGTGACCCTGAACTACTGCTTTTCTTCACATGAGGGTCACTATACTTGGAAAGACTAAATAAGATCTGCTTTTGTGCATTTCCTTGCTTGGATCACTTTGCTCCTATAATACAGCTACAATTCCTGCACACAACTATTTCTTAAACAGCATTGGTTAAACTGTGACTTTTTATAAATGACATACACTCACCTAAAGGATTATTAGGAACACCATACTAATACGGTGTTTGATCCCCTTTCGCCTTAATTCGACGTGGCATTGGTTCAACAAGGCGCTGAAAGCATTCTTTAGAAATGTTGGCCCATATTGATAGGATAGCATCTTGCAGTTGATGGAGATTTGTGGGATGCACATCCAGGGCACGAAGCTCCCGTTCCACCACATCCCAAAGATGCTCTATTGGGTTGAGATCTGGGGACTGTGGGGGCCATTTTAGTACAGTGAACTCATTGTCATGTTCAAGAAACCAATTTGAAATGATTCGAGCTTTGTGACATGGTGCATTATCCTGCTGGAAGTAGCCATCAGAGGATGGGTACATGGTGGTCATTAAGGGATGGACATGGTCAGAAACAATGCTCAGGTAGCCCATGGCATTTAAACGATGCCCAATTGGCACTAAGGGGCCTAAAGTGTGCCAAGAAAACATCCCCCACACCATTACACCACCACCACCAGCCTGCACAGTGCTAACAAGGCATGATGGATCCATGTTCTCATTCTGCTTACGCCAAATTCTGACTCTACCATTTGAATGTCTCAACAGAAATCGAGACTCATCAGACCAGGCAACATTTTTCCAGTCTTCAACTGTCCAATTTTGGTGAGCTCGTGCAAATTGTAGCCTCTTTTTCTTATTTGTAGTGGAGATAAGTAGTACCTGGTGGGGTCTTCTGCTGTTGTAGCCCATCCGCCTCAAGGTTGTGCGTGTTGTGGCTTCACAAATGCTTTGCTGCATACCTCGGTTGTAACGAGTGGTTATTTCAGTCAAAGTTGCTCTTCTATCAGCTTGAATCAGTCGGCCCATTCTCCTCTGACCTCTAGCATCAACAAGGCATTTTCGCCCACAGGACTGCCGCATACTGGATGTTTTTCCCTTTTCACACAATTCTTTGTAAACCCTAGAAATGGTTGTGCGTGAAAATCCCAGTAACTGAGCAGATTGTGAAATACTCAGACCGGCCCGTCTGGCACCAACAACCATGCCACGCTCAAAATTGCTTAAATCACCTTTCTTTCCCATTCTGACATTCAGTTTGGAGTTCAGGAGATTGTCTTGACCAGGACCACACCCCTAAATGCATTGAAGCAACTGCCATGTGATTGGTTGATTAGATAATTGCATTAATGAGAAATTGAACAGGTGTTCCTAATAATCCTTTAGGTGAGTGTATTGCTGCAATAAGAAAAAAAATATTCCGGAACTTCATTTGACGTTTCATTTTTGTTTATTCTTTTTTCATTACATGTTGACTGGACCAGCTTTTAGCACAAAGCAGGAGCAAACCTACAGTACGGCAAGATTCCAACATACTGCACCGCACACTTACTCACACCAGGTCACTTTGGGTTCACCAGTGAACTCATCATGCATATCTTTGGGATATGACAGAAACCGGAGTACCAGGAGAAAACCAACACTCACAAGGAGGAATGTACACTCTCCAGACAGCAGTCGGGGCAGAAATTGAACCTTGGCTCCTGCGAACTGTGACTACGCAGTGCTAAACACCGTGCTTCCCTGTTACTAGTATTGCTTTGCCCCATACAAATAGTCTTTAAATACATTATTATTCAAAACAACAGACCACAGGCTACAAACAAAATGTACATAATAAGTTCAAAGTATCTTAGCTAAAGTACTGCAATCACAATATAAATGATAAACTTTATCATATTGGCTTTCTTTGTAAAGTATGTATCTATAATTGAAATCATCTTGCGGTGCTTTATATTACTACAATTAATACAAATAAACTTTGCAAATTGGAACACAAGCAGGTTAAGTGATCTGTGTATGGTTTCACAGTTGGTGAAATAGATTAAATCAGCAACATATTTCTTATAATCCAGTGACTTTGCCACTATACCACACTTGCAGTATAATATTACAAGAGAAAATGTACATGATCTGACACCCCACAACCCAGAATTAAGTCGACCGGATGCAAAACATAAAAGACAAAGTGTCACAGTGTGAGTAGCCTCCTTATTTCAAGGCATTTCAAGTTAGATTACACAATGTATGAATGTGCGTATGAGATACAGATATCAAGAACTGCAAAAAGGGACTGCCAAACCAGCAAAACAAGGTCAAGAACAGAACAGTGTGTCATTAAAAAAAGGAGAATAAATACATATACTTGTTTTATCTAATCATCAATTACTGGAGATGGTATTTATTTTATGTCCTGCAACAAAATGCTACACCACTGCTGGTGAGCCAATACCTTGACGCAGACGCAGCAGTAACTGATAAATGATGCAAGTATAAGAAGTTTGGCCTGATGGACAGCAGGCCACAGGACTGCCAGCTCACTCCCAACTCACTTAACCTGCCTGTGTGGCAATAGCAACAAGATGGGAAATAAAGTTAACTAGAATGCTGTCCTTGTATAAGGCTGTAATAAATAAGGCTCTTTACATACAGCAACAAACTAAACTTTTTTTCAAAAGCTGAAAAAATACCTAATGCACATTAAACTTGGGAAGTCATAACATACCCCAGCCACTTACAATAATGCAATCTCTTAGAAGTGACCGGACACCTTCAGATACCTGTCGTACATCAAGAGTTCATTACGAGAAGTAATTTAGTAAGTGAGGCAACAGTAAGAGTAATTGTTACAAGAACAGATGATGTGTTTTGACAAAGAAAAGCCCAATACATCCGACACACCTCATTCTATTCACATAATACTTCCAAAATATAGTTGTGTCAGGATTTGTAAACAACTAATATGCTGCTTTCAACTACATTACCTGGTAACTTTCCCCACACATCAAAGCTCCCCATGTTAAGGAGGTATTTCTTAACATGTGCACAAGATGTAGCCTTGGCCATACACCTGCTCCTCCTCCTGTGTTCATTTGTTCTTGTTAAGGAACAGCAGCTGGCAACCAACTTACTGACGCTCTTCATATTTCAAATTATTTCTGCCATATCACCACACCCTAGGTTTGCTAATGATAAAAAAAAAAATCATATCCTTCAAACAGTCTACTCAATCATGTTCACAGTTGTTCTCTGGCCTCTCTAGAGCAATGTTACATTCTTTGTGCACATGCAAACATATTCCACTAATGTCCTCCTAAGTGTGTTGTATACATCTTAGGCATAACCTCCATTGACTTGCAGGACACCAGAAGAATAATCCAACACCACATTAGCCTTTCGTGAAGAACAATGACAAGTTCACTAAGATACTCAAGATTTAATGCACTTTAAGAGGAGAGAGGTTGGGAGCATGTACTGATACAGCACGTTGCCGCACCCACCACACAACAAACCACCTTAGGGACCGTAGCACCTTGGGACCCAAATGCAGCCCTGCAACGGGTGACAGTTCAGCACCACACTAGTTTGAATGGTACAGTGTGAAGTTTTTATTGTTTTTGTTTGATAGTGGCCAGTGCCACCAACCCCCAAGTTTTCCCTGCAAGTTGGAGGACCTGTTTGCAGGTGTGAACTATGGCCGGCCATTCATCCTGGCCAATACCCCCAGGCTGCCAGCTGGAGCCCTCCCTGCAGCATGGAG
Source organism: Polypterus bichir lapradei (assembly GCA_026402145.1). Taxonomy (NCBI): domain Eukaryota; kingdom Metazoa; phylum Chordata; class Cladistia; order Polypteriformes; family Polypteridae; genus Polypterus; species Polypterus bichir. The sequence goes on from JANRMT010061414.1 coordinate 21,199,548, forward strand.
ATGCCCCGAATTCCAGCAGGGCATCATGGACTATGTAGTTTTAATACGCAACCCTGCTGGATAACGTCGGGGCCACCAGGAGACGCTGCAGGGAGGCTCAGAGATGTGTTTTTGCCCTATAACCCGGAAGTACGTCTTAGTCACAGTGACAGGGGAAATGACGTACTTCCGGGATGAAGAAGAGGACTTTTTACCTGACCTGGAAGAGCTAATAATCCTGTGGACTGTGGGCTCAGAAGCACTTCCGGGTCATTACCTATAAAAGGACTGTGGGAGATCCCAGACGTTGAGCTGAGCTGGGTGGCAGGGTGGCAACGCGTCTGGGAGTGGAGGATTTATTGATTAGTGTATTGTGTATTGTTTAATGAGTATTGTGGAGAGGAGGGTGTTTTGTGCACATTATTTTGTTAATAAAACAAATTATTGGACTTTTATCTGGTGTCTGGCGACTGATCTGAAGGTTCAAGGGGACGACAGCGCCCCCTATCTGTCACATAGGTCTGTATGTAGGTTAATGTCATACCCAGGGTGGAGAAATTGCAGGTTAAGGACACAACGCGGTGGAATCAATTCTGGCATTTATGGGATTTGAACCAGCAACCTTCCGAATGTCAGCACAGATCCCTAGCCTCAGGGCCATCACTCCGCCTACTATAAAGTATCTACAAAAAACTGTAACTGTAACTCATATGCAAATTTAACTTAAGTTTTATGTTCATTCTTAACTAAATCATTTATATAAATTAAAACATGCAGACCACCAGGCTCAACTCTTGAAGCACTCAATTTGTCTCCAGCTAATTCAGAGAAGTCTGTTGCTTTCTGCACAATTCTATTATCATCTGCTCTCTAAAACTCTAAATTTCCACTTCTTCCAGATTAACACAACTAGTCTCTTGTTCGATCATTTATACAATCTTTTTGAACTTCAAGGTAAACAGTACTGTAATACAATCAAATGTTTCTGTGGTGTCTTCACAAGACTTCTGCCTATTATCGGTTTACATATAGTGCAGTAAGTTTTGCAATACTGCATACTGTAAGTAAGGTGTATGCCACTGCCCTTCTAGTGAAACACAATCCTCATGTAGTTTAGATATATTTGAACTGTTCACTAATACACCTGCAATGGATAGCTGGTCCTCTATCATGCCCCTTATGATTGCTTCCATTAATCTTCCTGTGACACACTTTAGGATCAGGTACATCCTAAATATGTCAGTCATGTGTCACGCCTAACACTTCAGCAGGCTTTAAAATGAGCCTTACTGAAAACAAGAAGGTTTCAGAGGTTACGTGATATGCAAAAACAAGAGCAGGCCTCACAAGCTGGGGAGTGTATGTCATCCCTGCTACCATCTCTACTTGCTAATGCAACATTTGTGTCTGAAGCAGAGCCAGCATTTAAAAACATGGACAGCAAATTTACTGATCGAAAAGTGGAACCAGCTGAAAGTCATGTCTACTGGAGTTGCTGTAAAAAGCCATCTTAATAGTAAAGTACCAGTCATAATCACTGTATTGCCAATCTGATATTTCACAGCTCCCAAGTTTATAGAGAAATATTTTTGCAAGTGTCATTAAACTGTGGTTTTGTTGTTATACTGTAATTTTGTTTGCTCTGAAAAAGTAACTTGTAATGGTGACTATTCCTCATGGTGTTATACTGTTTGAAATACAACTAAATACAACAACTGCAAGATTGTTATCAGTAATAAATTTGTTACACACAACTTAACGTTATGTTGTTTTGTCTGCAAAATATCACTTGATAGTGCATACTGTTAAAGGAGTCAAGGCTGATTTATGAATTCCATTAGCATATGACCATTTGTGTGCATGTTTGAATTGCATTCTATCCTATTGTTAAGAATTCTGCAATGCTTGCACATATAAAGTAAAGCCCACTGGATGTTTTACAAACTTTGTAATACTGTGTACTTCCTGATACCACAGCAAGTCCGAAAGAAACTGACCACCGACTGTACTTGGCCAAAACTAAAAGATGAGAATAAGCAGATAACCAAGTGTAGCACGTTATGATAAAGCAAGATCAAAAATACAATAAAAAAAAAAAAAAAACAATTAGCAAGGAGTCTCAGGGGTTTAGTGCCATATACAGTACCTTCAGAGTGCCTTCATTTTTTTCACATTGTGTCATATTGTAGTCTGATGCAAAATCACACACATTCTTTTTTTTCCCCCTCATCAAGCAACTCTCAGTACCCCAGAATGACAAAGCAAAAGCAGAAATTTTAGGGAGTTTTACAATATCACATTGACACAGTATCAGTTCTTTTATTGTAGCACCTGAAACTTGGCTCAGGTGCATTCCATTCTTTTGATCATTGCTCAGATGTTTCCACCCCTTGTTTGGAGTCCACCTGTGGTACATTCTAATGATTGAACATGATTAGGAAAGTCACATATCTATCTGCTTTATACACTATAAGGTCCCTACACTTGACAACGTGCATCAGAGCAAAATCCAAGCCAAGGCGTCGACAGAATTGCCTGCAGAGCTTGGGGACAGGATTATGTCAAGGCATGGTTCTGGGGAAGGTCACAAAAAATGTCTGCAGCATTAAAGGTTCCCAAAAGCACAGTAGCTTCCATAATTCTGAAACAGAAGAAGTCTCAAACAAGCATGACTCTTCCTAGAGTTGGCCACAAGAGCAATCAGGGAGAAGAGCCTTGGCAAGAGAGGTGACCAAGAACCCAACGGTCACTCTGGCTGAACTCCAAAAAACCTGTGTGGAGATGGGACAGATTTGCAGAAGGACAACCACTACTGCAACACTTTACTAATTTGGGCTTTACGATAAATAGCCAGAAAATACATGAAAGCCTGTGAGGAATTTCCTAAAAGGCAACTAAAGGACTCTTTTACTATAAGAAACAAGATTCTCTGGTCTGATGAAACTGAGATTGAACTGTTTGGCCTCACTTCTAAACATTACATCTGGAGGTACTCTACCACCCCTCATCACCTGTGCAATACCATTCCAGTGATGAAACATGATTGTGGCAGCATCATGCCGTGGGGTTGTTTTTCAACAACAGGGACTGTAAGACTAGTTAGGAGTGAGGGAAAGCTGAATGGAGCAAAGCACAGACATATCCTTAATGAATACCTGGACAATGACCCTAAGCACAAAATTTAAGACCACAGGAGTGGTTTATGGTCAACTTTGTGAAAGTTCTTGAATGACTCAGCCAAAAGTCCAACCTTGAACCCAAGTCAAACATCTGTGGAAAGAGCTGAAAACAGCTGTCCACTGACAGTCTCCACACAACTTGACAGAACTTGAAAGTATCTACAGAGAAGAATAGCAGAGAAATCCCCAAATTCAGGTTTGCAAAGATTATCAGATCAAACCCACAAAGACCCCAGGCTGTAATTGCTGCTAAAGGTGAACTACTGAGTGAAGTGTCTGAATGTGTGAATCAATATGATTATTAAAATACATCTGCAAAAATGTCTAAAATCTTGTTTTCACTTTCTCATTCTGGTGTATTGAGTGTTGCTTTATGAGGTGAAAAATGCATTTTAATTATTTTAGCACACAGGGGCACCATAACAAGATCTGTAAAAAGTGAAGCGATCTGAATACTTTCTGAAGGCACTGCAATTTAAAACACTCCTAGATCGGGTGTTCAGTGTGTCGGACTGAAACGACAAGCACAGGTAACTGCAAATGTGCAACTTCATATGCAGCTGCACCAGTGGAATGCGCAACGTCCTCGGCCCGAGTGCAGACAAGTTGGCATCTGCAGCGAACACAACAACATGACCGGGTCAGACTCTCCTCTCGCATCTCACAAATGGCGCATTGTGAGACAGCGACAATGACAAAGCAACGTGACTGAAGCCTCATCTGCCAATTTGGCTGATGGATTTCACATCAGCAGTTTCATCATACCAAAATTACTCTGTAAAATGCCTCCTGAAGTAAACTGGCGTTAAGATCGACACAAGTAAAGTTGACAAGGTGAAAATAAATACGTTATGAGACCGGTGCTGTCAAACATGACGTTCATGCCGCACTCGCGGGCCACATTTCCAAAACAGCTGATTGATCACGCCTTTAGGTTGAAGTCAATCAGACCCTCTTCTCGTGCCGGTTAGGTTTCACCTTCAACGCCTTGGGTACTTGTCCCATTCTGACACCGGTGCACAATCACTACGCGCGGTGTCCGCAGCCTGGCGCACCGCCGAGCCCCGCAGCATGTGCAGCACGGCTGCATTCACCCACTCCGCTCCAGACGAAGCGTTTGCTGTCAGCTCGGCCGGCTTGGCACAGCGCGCGGCCAGAGGCAACTTCGCGACTCGCGAGGCATCACTGCGCGGGTACGGACACGCGCGCGCGCGCGCACTGCTCTATTCAAGCCGACGCCAATACCCCTTTTGTGTTATTTCTTTAATTACTGAAGTCAGCCCGTGATGGTATTTGCACCCCCGCAGCCATAAACACTAGCATCGCCACTAACAACACCTCTACGAGGACTACCCCTTCCCTCGCTCTTGGATTTCGCCCCCCTTCTCCTCCTCCGATTTCCCAGCTCCACGACGTCGACATATCTTTATCCGGTCGTGCCTTCTTCACGCCGACCGACTAGCTCGCGCGATTCCTGCGGCGGGCAACAAGCAGTAGCGGCGGCGAAGCAGAAAGCGGCTGTCGGTACTTACGTTCTCGGTGTCGCGCTCATTCACAGTGGGCAATGGCGTTCTCGTCGACATTTTGTGTTATTAGGCCGCTTCGCAAAAGCAACAAGCTTGGGAGAAAAGAGAGAAGGGGAGAGGGGGGTGGTGGTAGCAAGGGAGGGGGGTCTTCTTTTTTTTTTATTCTCCCTTCTATCCTTTCAGCGACATGTTGAGCCCGATCATCCGCGCGCCACCTTATCTTGCGCCCTACAGCATTGCTGTCAAACACCCCCCGGGTCCGCGGCTTCAGTGTGGCCCTGGTGGAGAGAGGCTGAGAGGGACTTTGTATGAAGCGGAGACTCTCGCATTGATCCACCCTGATAGACAAACAGGGAAAGCGAGCGAAAGAGGAGAGAGAGAGAGAGAGAGAGGGAGAGGGAGATCGAGCGAGTGAGCGAACGAGCGAAGAGGAGGAGGTGGAAGAAAAAAAGGGGGGGGGGCTTTCAGTCATCCAGAAGCTCTCGGCAAACTAACCGGCAGCGTTTCGGATGACCTCGTTCCAGATCTTTTATCGTATTAATTTTATTTTTCTAAAGAGGATCTGCTATAACCTGCTGCATTTGTACATTTGTTTTAGTTTGTTTTGTTCGAACACGTCGTGGAACGTAGAATAGACCGATAGATAATTAAGAGACAGTGACTTCTTTTTTAGAATGGAAATTGGCCGGAATCGTTTCCCTATAAATTCCACAGTAATACTGCAAATCGTTTCTCCTCGTTTTGTTGCGGCTGCCTATTGGACGTACGAGAGCCTCCCCGAATGGGATGTCTGGTATTGTAGACATCCCACTGATACTAATTAAGGGTTGAACTTCAGGCTAACATGTGCACCTTGATCCACCGATGTCTAAACATTTAAACTTACTTAAAATCTTTAAAAAAAACGAGGTATCTCCTTTCGTGAGTATTCAAAATCAAATGGCTAGGTGCAAAAGTGTACGGGCGTGAACCCTGTGATGCATCGGTCCGGGTTTGTTACCAGAGGTTGCTGGTATAGTGTTCGTCAACCGCCTCATCATTAGGAAAGACACTTGTGATTAATGATCTTGGATTCATAAAAACTTTCTGAACTTGGATTTTAGTGGCGAACTCTAGACAGGAACCAAACCCAGAATGAGTTCAACAAAGCACCTAATATCACTACACCCACTGATAACAATATGCTGCAGAATATTCTGTTAGTATGGGAGCCACTGGTCAGGAACCAAAGCTGAACAGCAAGCTGGTCCATACATCATCCAGCACATTCATGCAAAATGTTTAAGTCAGTTTAGTCTCACTAATACAATTGAACTCCATGAGAACGTGTTGACTCCACACAGGTGGTGCTCCCTTCTGGAATGGATGTGGGGTCCAAATGTTGTGAAGTGACAGTGCTACCTGCTGTGCTCCTGTGCAGCCTGCCAGAGTTTCAGTACTTTTCAGCTCATTTGAAATGCTTCTGTAAATATGAGGCATACGGCTTGGGATGTCAAGGTAACAAAGGGGTACTTTAATGGAGTGTTATTGACCTGTACAGCTTTTATTGATCACAATGTGCTTCAAGACATAACAAAATTATACATCCTTCACTTTGCTAAAAATAACTTGTGCAGTCCAGTTCATTCTGGCACCATTGGTTACTAGGCAGGAATCAGCCTTGGAGAGAATTGCATTCCACTTCATAGCATAGTCAAAGCTAATTCACATTTGTCAGTTAGCCCAACTGTTTTTTGAGCTGTGGGATGAAAGGTGACGTGTTGCATGTTGATCACACATACAGAGTACAGTGAAATTCTTACTGCATGTGAGAGACAGTAAGTTTGAACTTGGAAACTATGTGTACACAGGTAGAACATGGAACCTCTAAATAGAAGGAACAACCAGCCAGGAAATAAAACAGCATAAAAAAACTGTGAGGCCTCAACACTGCCTGATGTGGCAGCAGACTGTCATGTGACAAAAATCAACCAAATGGAAGTCAGTCTCTGGCCATCCAAAAGTTAATTCTGACCTGTAAGTAAGTACCCACAGATATTTGAGGTTCCTTTCACAGATAATTTGCCTTGCCTTGTATGTATCTGCAAGTATTAGTGATCTCTTGGTTTAGAAAGGTATAGGGAGCAGAAATGTGATCGGGGCCACCAGCCACCAAAAGCTGCCATCAACAAGAAATGTTTTCTAGGGTGAAGGTACAGAAAGGATGCCTATCATTGGTGGTCATAATATAATGATTTTATATTAATTGAAGAACACTTGTATACATATGTGTGTGTGTGTATTTGTGTGTCTGTCTATGATGGTCAACTGGCAACAGCATTACCATGACCCTGTAAAGGTTAAAGTGCGTTTAAAAGTTTCAGAACTTACTTCCTATGCAGACTAAACAGCAGAAAAGGCTCTGGAATTGTACTGTTCTAAAGAGTGCGCATTTCAACTCTATGCCTGGTCTTTGGTTTAATTCTAGACCCGTGCTGTCTTCTGTGTTGCATATTTGCCATTAAGGAAGTTCTTTTATATCAGGAATCCATTCTGCGTGCAATTTTCATGTTCTCTTCATGTCTGTGTGGGTCCCCCCTCCCCAGGGCCAGGGTAATGGTAAGCATGTGTAAGCTCATGTCTACTTTCACAATGACTTTAAACAGGTCAGTTTAGTATCACCAAATAAACGGGGGGGGGGGTCACAGGGGTCTGCTGGAGCCAATCCCAGCCAACACAGGGCACAAGGCAGGAAATAATCCCGGGCAGGGTGCCAACCCACCGCAGGACACACAAACACACCCACACACATTAGGGTCAATTTAGAATCGCCAATCCACCTAACCTGCATGTCTTTGGACTGTGGGAGGAAACCGGAGCACCTGAACCGGAAACCCACACAGACACGGGGAGAACATGCAAACTCCACACAGGGAGGACCCAGGAAGCGAACCCGGGTCTCCTAACTGTGAGGCAGCAGCACTACCACTGCGCCACCATGCTTCCCCCTTCCTATAGTAAGCAGATAAAAGGAAATCAATGGATACAGTTTTTAAAAATGTATCTACAGTGCAGTTTAAAAGTTAAACTAGTTAATTTTCTATTTATGTTTCATATGATATAAAGTATGTCATACACATTTTAAGCATTATATTTAACCCTATTATTTATGACATGCATGAGGTTTTTACTGTGCAAAACAGAACTTCAAAAAAATGCAACCTTAACCTGTATTAAGTGGATTTGTTAATGGATGGTTAGATACAGTAAATCAGTAAATATAAGCTTCATTATTTAGTATCTTAAAATTAAGGTTAGGGTTAGTGGTGTAGTGGTGTACACCTTATTAAATGTGTCAATTTCACTTTACAGACACCATTGAATTGCATATGAAAAGAAAATCTTTTTCGGTGAACATTGCAGTATTATGTATAAGTAGCTAATGTGCTTAGCCCATTCAAAGTATGTTTATCACTGTGACCACAAGTTCTTGTATTGGTGATAATTGATGGCTTCAATGGGTGATACTTTACCCTGAATGGAGGAATTCCTAGGAAACTGATTCAGGGTGATAAAGAGCATGCTGCCCCCTGGTGGTGTAAAATGTACATGCCAGAAGCAGCTGTTTTCTGTCAATGGTTACCTCCATAAAACAGTGGGTGGGATTTGTTATAGTCCACTTTGTACAGGTCTTATGAATTAAGAACTCTTTATTTAGGTGGCAAGAATAGCACACTGCTTTATAGATGTGATTTACTAGGAATAATTAAAAAAAGAGTGAGAACCATTACTGAATGTCACTGAATGATAAGAGGCTTATAACCTTTTACAATATTCAGACCTTTATCCATTTTACAGCTGGGAGGACTTGTGTATAATATGTGCATTTTCCTAATTTTTCTATGGAGACTTCAGTTTTCTGCAACATCATAAAGATATGCCTTGAAACTGACAGGCAATTCTAAAGATGCCAGATGGGAGTGAGTGTGGGTGTGTGCAAGACTGTCCTATGATTGAGTGTGCCATCCAAAGCTTGTACCTGCAGTTGTGCTCACTGCGACAATGGCTCTTTTGGAGTCTATACTGTGGGAAAAAAGGGTGGATGGCAGTCTTTAAGGAATATTAGGGTTCAGGGAAACAGGTTACTGGTTTCATTTTGCCAATAAATTTGGTATTTAGCTTATCATGAACAAAGTCCACTAACGGTTATTACAAGGCTGACAAAATTATTATTTTTTGGTTAAAAGTAAATGATCTACCACAACATGAAGGATCTCCGTGATCTTAAATGAATGATGCAATTTAATTCTTTGCTGGTAGCCATTAAAATTGAAAAACACACACTACCTTTTACTTCTGAGTGTAGAAGAAGTTTGAAAAGGAATCGGAAACTGTTCACAGCCATCAGTTAGACACATTAGCAGACTTGTGAACAGAAGCAACCTGCTAGCACATGGACCCTTCCAGGATCAAGTTTACCCAACTACACTGCAAAAAATGAAATCTAAGCAAATGAAAAATATTTATAACATGACATTATATCTTGTTTTCCTTATTGTAAGAATTATTGACTTATCAAAAAAATGTATATTTACGATATTTTTAGGGGACGGCACGGTGGCGCAGTGGGTAGCGCTGCTGCCTCGCAGTTAGGAGACCCGGGTTTGCTTCCTGGGTCCACCTTGCATGGAGTTTGCATGTTCTCCCCGTGTCTGCATGGGTTTCCTCCCACAGTCCAAAGACATGCAGGTTAGGTGCATAGGCAATCCTAAATTGTCCCTAGTGTGTGTGTGTGTGTTTGTGCATGCCCTGCGGTGGCCTGGCACCCTGTTCGGGGTTTGTTTCCTGCCTTGCACCCTGTGTTGGCTGGGATTGGCTCCAGCAGACCCCCGTGATCCTGTAGTTAGGATATAGCGGGTTAGATAATGGATGAATGAATTAGGATACAGACCACATCACTGGAGATTCATGACATAATTGGTGAAACCCACCCAACATCTTTCACCAGATCACACTCTACAAGTGTGATATAATTCATGAAGCCTAATGACTAACTAAAATCCGACACCCACAATGTTGTGATGTTATTTGTGTAATAAATTGGAATAATATTTTATCACAGCTACTTCTTGCCTTGTGCCCTAAACTGGGTTAAGTAAGTAAGATAATGGATGGATGGATGGATGCAACAAATCAAGGAAAGGCAAATCGCCCAAAATTATGGTAATATTAATTAGGCTACAACAAGCCAACTCCTGTTGCTTTCCTGCTTGTTTATTGTGTAATATTGTCAATTGTGTTGTTTAAATCATTTGTAAAAGATAGTCTTTCACAGTAGATGTTACAGTAAGATGGTTGCCCATAAATTAGGACTTGGTGTTTATTTTTTCAGTTAGATCTTGGATGATGGGGTGACACAGACTCACAACTCCAAATGACTGGGTTAGAATCCTTGCACTGTCACTGTCCTTGTGTAGTCTGTAGGTTTACTTTAAGTCTGCTTGTATTTCCTCCCACACCCCAAAGAGGCACAGCATAATTGGTGGCCCTGTACCAATATGGTACGAGTCAAGGTGCACAGAGATGAACTGGCACCCCATCCTAGGATGACTCTCTCTGTCTTTGACTGGTAAAATTAAATTTCCCCAAAGTGAGTGGCAGTGTCCAGTCATGTAGTGGCCTCTGATCCATGGATGGTTTAGATTTTGGGACAATATGGCTTATTAGCTAGCCACATGAGCTTGATGGGCTTCATGGTCTGCTCTTGTTTATTTAGTGCCTTAGATCTTATATTCTTACACCCAATGATGGCAGGTTAGCCTCTGATTCCCCATGACCCCAAAAAAGATGATAAAGTGGGTCAGTAGTAGTAGTACTAGTATTGAAAATTAATAGATAGACAGACATTTAAACTTAATAAAGTAATTGAGTGTTACATTTCTTTCCAATCCAAAGTATTTTTGTTCTTTTATCCAATTAATTATTTCAATACTTGATGAACAAAGGAGAAAAGGTTCAATGGGTTTTGTACCAAGCCAAAATATACATTATTAAACAATTCCTTATTAAGAATTGAAGAAATTACTCCTGCAGTGATTTGTGCATTTGAAATTAAATAGAGAAGACATTTATAAAATCCCCTATGTGTTGCTAAGCTGTGGCTGTAACACAATCAAGTAAGAATAAGCTAACTCAACCAGGATGTAAAGCTCTCTTCTGCATGTGACTTTAGTTAATAATTAACAGATTTAATGAAAGCTTCATCATATCACCAGCTTGCCTGTGAAGTAGGAAAAGCAAACTGCTGGAAAAGCAGATTGATGGTAAATGAGGAGTCGCAGTTTAGGAGATATAGAGCAGGGATACACATGAGCTTTGTTAGTCCGTGGGTCAGAGTATTGTCAGCCTTTTGGAGAAGGCGAGTGTCTTGAGGGGATTGATTTTAAAGTACATTGGGGGTAGTGCCATGAATAGACATGAATATTAATAGTCTCTACTGTCCTCCAAGAAACAAACCTCAGAAGAAATACCCTGACGTCACTTCTGGGTCACAAATTACCCACCCTTTCTAGCTGGATTACCATAAAAAGACCTCCATCCAGGTATTTAGCATTAGTTTCGATCCCAGCACTTGGCAATGAACAAACCTGAGAGCAACATTTATGCTGTGTGTTTTGTTTTTTCACTTCATACCAACACAGCAATTAAACAGGGTATCCAGGTTGAAAGTCCAAATCTTTTTATAACCTTTGTGAAGGACGGCCCATGTTCTTACCCAGCCAGGACACCCTTGAGTTGGAAGGACACGGGGAGACAGCTTACACAAGGATTTGTCTTCCCCAGGACGCTAGATGGCAGCAAGGTCAGGCTCGGATCTCTGCATGGGTGCCCACAAGGCATGCAGGGTATTGTAGTCCCAGAGGACTGTCTTGTTGGGTCCTGTGGGAGCCGTCAGGGAGAGCTGCCGGATTTGGGAGTCCCTACTCCGTAGAGCTCCAACCTCACCCAGAAGTGCTTTGTGGCTGCAGCATCATGTCACCGAAGTAGTCCCAGGTAGAAGATAAAAGGAGCTGCTTGCCAGATTCAGGTGTTAGGTGGACAAAGCTTGCATGGAGGAGGCAGTGACCAGTGAAAGACAGAGACAGAAAGGAAGACAGAGTGTGCTTATTGTGCCTCATTGTACTTCTAACTGGTGTGGTGGTGGGAAATGCTTGTGTGAAGAGTTTTCCCATAATAAAAGACTGTTTGTTCCTTTTAACTTATGTCAGTGCCTGTTTGTGTTGGGTGTTTGAGGAGCTGGAGCACCCCCTGGTGTTCACACCTTGTTGCTTATTATCGTGGTATGTTGATGGCAATAATACCATTGCTATGTGGGTGCACTAGTGGCAGACTTTCAAAGGAAACCTTCACATGAGCATAGCATATGAAATATCACAGACCACCTACAACTGCAGTGAGAAATTATGAGACTCTAAAAAAACTTTTTAGAACTCTCAAAACTCTGTGAAGTGCCTTGAGCATGGGAAAGGCGCTATATAAATAAAGTGTATTATTATTATTAAAATTATTTTTCAAGTGGCTTGCTGGTTCATTGGCAAAATTAACTAAACACATTCAATATTTACTCAGAGGGTTATGCTCTTCATTGGTATTTATCATATGTGTGTCTGGAGACATACTATACAGTACACAATATGAATATCTTAAATATAATTAGCCCTTTTTTCCTATTTTCAACCAGTGTATTCCATTTAAAGGCTGAATGAGCCTATCCAGCAGCAGCAGCAAGTGTAAGGCAAGAACTAACCCTTGTGAAAGTTTAATCACAAGACATGTTGGCATATGCACCAATACCCACTCACCCCAGACCAGTTTAGCGTTGCTAGTTATCATAACCCACATATCTTTCAGATGTAAAAGGAAACTGGGAATCCAGAAAAAAAATAAATAAATCACGGAGAGAAAGTGAAAAGTCAACAAAGACAGTAACCAGGATGGACCCTGAACGTAGGTTACTGTAACCATGAGCCATGAAAACTTATACACCACCACAAATATTTCTTAGTAGATTAGTTTTAAACCATATGGACTCGTGGGGACATCAGACTGGGTCCCTGTTTAAAATATTATCAGAGCATGGTCATCATGATTAAACCTTGTCATTATGTGCTGTTTTGCACTATATATTTGTCTACTAATAGACTTGGATCTTTGTGAGAGGTGCTATTTCAAATAATCTAACTGAGCATTCTTTTTCTTTTACACCTTAATATTTCCTCTAATTCCACAATAGCTCCCTCTGCTGACCAAGTGAAGATTTTTATTTAAGCACAAAAACTGACTTTTAATCTTGGAAAAATAAGAGACCAATTCATCAGCCTTGAGTCTTCTATCTCTCTCTCTCTCTATATATATATATATATGGTTGCTGTGTAACTGAAGAGGGCACTGTGGCGGATGTTTGCCGACTTGCAGACCAACCACAAGCGTTAACTGGTAGGTAACCACCCATACAATCAGATTGTGATTCAGACTACGAATGCCATGAATGTAATTACCCAGATCTACATGCTGTCAAATAAACGAACCACACGCCGTGGTGCAACGTAAAGAGGCTTCACCGCTGACGTCCGAGATTCGATCCACGAGAGGGGATGCAGTGAGTGTGTATGCTTGATGAGCCCAGAATTAGGGCGAAACACGTGTCACGTACTCTTTGCGTTATTTGACAGTAAACTATGCAAAATATATATATATATATATATATATATATATTCACAATTTTTAATTTTCTCTTATTGTCCAATCAAAGGCCATGAAGAGTAAGAGCAATACAGCAGCAGATCCCTTCCTGGATAATATGTCGACTTACTGTATACTGATAAACATACACATTACTTTGTGGTAGTACTTTATATGGTGTTATCATGTATTGCAAGTCTGTGCATTCACAAGTATATTTCAATAACTGGAATTTCACATTTAAAATGTGTAATGTATAGATCTGTGAAACAAGAAGCCTATCCATCTCTGATTCATGATCAATGGGTCAGAGCCTATACTAGCAGCAGTAGAAATCCTCCCTGAATGGGACAGGAATCCATCGCAAAACAAGTTCACACACTCAGCAAACTTAGAGTCACCAATTAACCTAATACACTGAGGTCTGGGATATAAGAGGAGTATCATGAGAAAAATTGTCATAAACACATATGATGGATGTACTTTCTTTAAATACAGAATTCTCGAGCTGTGAGGTTGTGGTTGTTAAACACTGCTCCATTGTGCTGTCCACATTTTAATTAATGAAAAGTGTGAAGGCTCAGTATACTGAATTAGAATTATATGCAACTATAAAGAGTCTGACTGGTATCATTTGTTGGGTTTTTCTACCCAGTGAGCTCTGCCTAAGAAGCAGCTGCTATTTTGTCTCTTTAAAATGAATTGATAGATGACTACTCTGGTGCCATGGCATTCATTCCTTGACTGGCATGGCTGAAGTGTTCACACATTTGTATTACGGACACTTTTGATTGTGTTACTTGTTTATCATGCCTGCTTCTTGCACTGCTTCAGTGCAGTCTGTGAATTCACCCCTAAAATGCACACTTTAGCCTGACATTTCTGTTAGTTATTCAGACGATACCACTCACTTGCTTTGTGTTTTTCTAAACAGTGTAAAAGGTGTTTTACAAGCAGGTAGTTTGTTAAAGACAGAATGTGTTGTTATATACTGTATGTTTTTGAAAATCATATAAATAAGGAAAGTGGATCCTATTTGAGATAAGGTAATCTTTTAATCTTAGCTGCACCAAGCACTGTCTTAAAAGATACAATGACTCAGATAAATATTAGGAATCACAATAATCACAACCAGCTCAATCTGAATGTATATCTTAAAGGCTTATCTGTAATAGAGGTGGTGCATAAAGGATAATGCCTAAAATATGTCTGAAGTACAATATAATAGCGTAAAAGAAAAAAAAAAAGAAGTGGAAAACACTTCAGCTATGGCACACTAGGAACTTCTGTGTCTACACAGTAAGAATCACCAGATTGGGTTTGTGTGTGTGCCTCAAATACAAAAGTGGAAGAAAGTACAAAATAAAGAAACACAATACCTGAACAGCTTTTTACTTGTACAAATCTTACTATCTAGTCCCTTCTGTTTTCATGTTTGAAGAATTCCCCTCAGCTCTAGATCTTTCTCAGTACCCCCTTGCCTAAGACTCTGTTAAGTTGGTACCCTCATATTAATCCTAGCTAAAGCCCACAAGTGGTCTGAACTGTGCTGTCTCCTATGTACCCAACACACATTTGACTTGCCACAAAAATGCAAAAAGCCCTGTAAATGCTGCATTTTGGTGTCCAATGCCATCCCTAAACTTCTTACCACACAACACCCATGCAGTGATGGTGCTAGGTTATTTTGCACCCTAGGCCAAGCTTATTAGTGCTCTAACCGGCTGTTCGGTAGCTAACGCATGCAGCTAGGTTTTTTCCCCCCATTATGATCTGCACCCTAGGTGAATGTCTAACTTGCCTTAATGGTGGCACCGTCCCTGCACCCATGTATGCTGTATATGTGTGCGGTCTTAGTCAGCATTTTTAGAAATCACTGAAAAGACTAGGAACCACAACGAAATTGTCTATTACTTTTTCTAAGAGTCTAGCTTTGCTCATTATTTTATATACATTAGTTAATTTTTTTCATGAATATCTGCATTAATAAAATTATAACTATTTTATATGCCAGCAATGGATAAAAAAGTCCATCACAAGGAGGATGAAACCTAAAGTATACTTATTTTGTACAATTGTGAAAGCAGAAGATGTAATGGAATAAGAATGCAATTATTGTACTTAAAATACTAAATATAATAACTTAAATACATTTCTTAAAATACTATATATACCAGCAATACTTTAATACTACAAAGCCAGAACTACTTGAAAACAAGTTAGCTTTACTAAGTCTACCAGCTTCCATTTGTTTCTGGATTACTGATTTCCTAACAAATAGGAAGTAGTATCATCTGACCATCAGTACTGGAGCTCCACAAGGGAGTGTCCTGTCTCTCATGCTCTTCTCACTCTACTCCAATGACTGTACTTCCAACAACTGATCAAGTTCGCCGATAACTCTTTTCTGATAACAATGAGGCCGTTTATTACCAGGAAGTGCAGGGATTGGCATATTGGTGTAATCAAAATAACTTGGTTGTCCACAATCAAAAACCTCAAGAGATAATCACTGAATTCAGAAAGAAAACACCATCTCATTCTTTAGTAGACATTAATGGCATGTTGTTTGTACTACTAAAATACAAATACCTTGGTACCTTCCTGTCTAAGGACCTGAAGTGGAAGATCAACATTCCTTCTAGTATCAGGAGAACCCAGCAACGGCTCTTTTTCCTACAGCAGCTTAATACATTCAAATTATGTCAGGATATGTTGGTAATTATTGAACATTGGCAGCGTATTTTTAGATTGGCAGAGAAGATCGTTGGTTGCAGTCTCCTATCCATTCAAGACCCGTACCAGGACAGACTGATTAGCCGGACACATAAGACCATCATGGATCCCTGGTACCTTGGCTATTACCTCTTTCATGGTCTTCCTCAAGGTAAGCGCTTTCAAGAAATAAAAACAAGGACAACAAGGTACAAAAACATTTTCCCCCCAAAAGCTATACGGGGTGAGTTAAAATTATGTTAACACTAAGGGTACTGCTATGTATATATTGAAATTGTCCACAAAAATTGTATATATGTGCCACATATGGCAAATGTGTTGAACATGATGGCAAACAGGTTGAGACATTCCTGTAAATTATCTTGCACAAATAGTTTTCACCATTTAAATGTTAACATAATTTTGACTTGCCCTGTATAAGGTGCCTCACAACTGCACGCTTTGGTTTTTTGTTTTTTTTTGCTTTCATTGAGTGAAATTCCTTATACATGTTCGTGCTTGGTGAATAAACTTTTGATATCTTTAAAAGCTACTTCAAATGTAAGTTAATAAAGCACTGTCAATTAAAGTGATGGTCTAGCTCCACTTTTTGTATAATTGTAAAAAGGAATGGTTTTTATGGTTATCCTGTGATTATGTTGTGGAACTGTATACTCAATGACTAAATGAAGGCAAATTTTATATAACAGGTGTGCCTTTTGGGCAGGAAACTAAAGACAATACTTACTGGTAAGATTCCATGTATTGGGAGGAAGAACTTTTATAATGGCAATAATAATAGTATATTATATTTAAAGAATGCCTTTCACATACCCAAAGTGCTTCAAAAATATTTGAAAGGGCACAGTAGGAATAGAAGAAAAGCAAAAGAAGCCATCTTTTAAAAGATAAAACAAGAATTATCTTTACTGTTGACAGAACATCAGTTATTCATTCAGGTGTTTTTAGAATGTTGTATGAATATTAGCTCATGATTCCCAAAGAGCCTGGCATCTAAGGCATGATTGGAATGCACACCAGTCTATTGCAGAGCACATTTTCACCAAATTCAGTCATACCGAGTCAATTTAAAATTTCAGTTATTCCACACACAGTAGCCTTACCCGTCTGGGACAGCCTCAATCAGAAAGAACCAGAGAAGATGGCCTATAAAGGACAGTATGTTCCCCAGAACACCAGATGGCAGCCCTCCTGGGCTGTGGTGGTACCACAGATTCCCACAAGGCACGAAGGGAATTGGAGTTCTTTGCCTTGTTGGGTTCTGTGGGTGCCACCAGGGAGTGCTGCAGGGACTGGTGAGCCCTATTTCGTGGGGCTCGAGCCATACCCAGAAGTGCTCCCAGGCCAAGCCTTGGGAACACCAGAAGTACTTCAAGGAATAATATAAAAGGTGCTGCCTGTCACTGCTCCGGGAGCCAGAGTCGAGAGGAAGAAGACAAAGCTTACTGGGAGGAGAGCAGAGGAGGCAGTGACTGAGAGAGAAAGAGAGAAAAGACATGTACAGAACATTGCATTTTTCTTGGTAGTAACTGGCAGTATTGTGCTTGGTGCTGTGGGAAACATTTACCTAAAGGGTTTCCTATGAATAAAAACTGTCTACATATAAAAAATACAGTACCTGCTAAATAATACAAAGAGTACAAGACACGTGTTTCACCCTAATTGGTGCTGATCAGGTGTATGCACCTTTGCCTCCTCTTTCGGGATTCAAACCTCGGATATCAGTGCCTGAGGTGAAGCCATTGATGTTGCGCCATGGAAGCTGGTTCACTTACTTGACAGGGCGATTATTGGAGTATTACATTCATAGGTCTGAATCGCAATCTGATTATTTGGAAGGTTACCTACTAGGTAACGCTTGTGGTTGGTTGGCCAGTTGGCAAACATCTGCAAACAATACTGTCCCTGTATAAGTGTTTTTGATGTCTCCCCCATGTATACCGCTGGACATACATTATGTGGTATGCTATAAACCGTGTTCCATGTCTCTGCTGCTGATTTCTTGCATTTAGCATTGAAAAGGACTGTGCACAGTGTGGTTGTAGGCTTGGGTGCTACTTTGATGCCTGCTCTGGACTATACTGTGACCGCCAGGGGGCACCAGAGATCCCCAAACCACAGACGTTCAAATAAAGACTTTAAATTCTCTCCAGGCACTTCTTCCCAATCCACTGTTCAGTAACAAGCTACAAGTATGCAACAAATTATCACAATTCTCCCTCCTTCTCTCCTGCAGTTGAGTTTTGCCCACTTCCTCCTGACTTTGACTCACTGGAACTGAGGCAGCCGACTCCTTTTCTGTTGGGCCTGGGAATGCTTCTGGTGCCATTCCATTTAATATTGTTGCAATGAAATTAAAGTTTCTTTAAAGGGAAAATTGAACAGTTTTATATTGAATGAAGAGGAGTGGACTGGTTTATTATGCTCAAAGTGATCAGTATAATCAAGTACTTTTTTGGTCCTTCTTTCACAGTTTTCCTTCCTCTACCATAAGCATTTTAATACTATTGTTTGCTCTGGCTGCTTCAGGGAAGCACTTCCAGACCATAAAGAAAGTAGGATGATCCTCCCTAGACAGGTCCCTCTAACAAGACCCAGGGACTCCGCTTCCAGACTCCAATTCCCAATCACCCTTACAGGTGTCCCAACTGTGTTGCCATATGAGGACCACTGCTACCTGGCGTGTGGAGAATGTAACTGCCCCCAAATCTCAGCTTCCACTAGTCCATTCATTATTTCCTGTCAGCTGTACACAAAGTTATTTCTAAGATCTGCTGGCCTCTTTGCTTTTGTTGTAGCACAGGCCTCCCTTCCAGGTAATGCAATATCAATTTGTCACTCAACTCCACATATACTCTCACAGAGCCATTGTAGAGTTATATGGTGGTAATAATTATATGTTAAGAGGTGAAGGTGGCATTGCTGCATCTCTTCATAATGAAGAGACACAGACCATTAAAAATCCATTTAAACACGCAAGGACGGAAAACTTAAAGTACATGAAAAAAATGGAAGATAAATAAAACTCTCTCAAACCCCTGTTTACAAAGTAGTTTCTCTCCAAGCTGCCCACATTTTCTGTACCAACAAAGTACTCACCTTCCATTTTTCATTTATGCAACCCTAACATTTCCCCCCCACCTCTCCTTCTGAATCTATACAGTCTCCTCTGTTTGAGGCTTATATAATGTCCACTTCGGATTAAGTTCTTCAAGTCAAAGAATCACCTCTGGCATTAAGGTGAGCCTGTCATAGGCTTCAGGTTGGCAGGCTAAAGCTCTATTTACTTGTTCTTGGTAGCCTTAAAAAGCCTTGTTGTGGTACTTTGTAGCTGGGCAAAAACTAATAGGGTATAACAAAATAGTGCTTTTAAAATATATGTTCAGCAGCAGCCAGAGCAAAACAGTAGTAATAAAATGCTTATGGTAGAGGAAGGAAAACTGTGAGTGGGGGACCAAAAAAGTACTTGATTATACTGATCACTTTGAGCATAATAAACCAGTCCTCTTCATTCAATATAAAACTGTTCAATTTTCCCTTTAAAGAACCTTTAACTTTAATGCAACAATATTAAATGTTGATGAAATACTGAATGGCCCCTAATAAGTAGGTCTTAGGGGCAGATAGCGCTTATTGGTTACCAGGGTTTGTTCTTACAAACATTTACTAGCATGCATGAGCATAAGCCAGACATGCTTTAAACACAGGACACTTTTGTTGCATTCTATTCATGGTGTTGAGCTGGTGTCTGTGGTCACCACAATTACTGGAACATTTTTAAGGACTGTACCATTAAATAAAACATCCAGGGTCTTGCTTGGTGCCAGATCTCAGACTGCATGTAGAATAATGCATTCAGTTGCTTCCACATGGGTGATCCTTGACATGCCCCCTCAGAGCTCTAAAGCACAATGTTTCCACTTGTTTTTTGATTGTAATGGGAGGCATGCCAGTGGACTGTACTTGTAATAGAATTGCTTCGGCAGATGTCCGATCTGCTAGGGGGCATTAGGATCTAAATAGCCAATTTATTTATCAAGCTAGTGAGTAATGACTCAAGTGTGAAGAATACTGGTGAGCTTTTTAAAAAAATGGTCAGCAGTGAATCCACCTAGTAGTCAGGCCAATATGCTACTGGGATTAAAGTTAAAGTGAGCTTCACAGACGCATGTACAATGAAATCAAACTGAAGGCAGATTTTAGATACAACATTTACCATAGTGTGTAAATACAGTTTATAGGTAAAATGTACATTTTGTGGTACAATTTAGGAGACTAGTTTAATGGGTAACTCAAAACGTCGATTTCAGATATCTACGAATAATATTTGTGGTGAAAGCAAGAAAAATTTAACAAGTAACACAATTTATTATGACAGCATGGTTGTCCAGTGGTTAATGTTTCAGTTTCAAATGGCATGGTTCTACTTATGTCGAGTTTGTACAGTAAATTCTCCACACATTTGAATAGCCTTTTGCCAGCTATTCCAGTTTCTTCTTACATTGTAAAGTTGTGAACTTTAGCCTTTTATTTCTGAGTGAGTATGTGTGTATACATCTGATTGTGTCTTGAGATTGTTTCTGTTTCTAACCTTGCTGTGATGATCTAGGGTGGTTTCCGGGCTCCTAGTGACCCTTACTAGAATAGTGAAATTTAAAAAATGCATACATAGATAGATGCAATTCATTCATTCTTTAACCCAAAGTTAAATATATCACTATTTGTTAAAACAGATCAACACCCTAAGTGAACGATTAAAAGTTCATTAGTTCAGATATGCAGTAATTTAATAATCCCCAAAGTTCTGCTAATTTAAAGTCAGTTTGGTCGCTGCTAGTGTTACACCATGCCATGTGGTTCATTTCTGAAGATGCCTTATATGAGTCAAATAGCATAATTATACACAACTGTATGACATGCTCAATGTAATAATGCAATTTTGCTTAACATTAAAATAAATTGTAAACTGTAAAAATGTATAAGTTGCAAATTTATATGCTCTCATTTTCCATATTACATTAGCATTTATTAATATCAATTTTGTGATAACCTCTTTTATAGTTGCATTAATAAACTTTTTTCAGTTCCACAAGTTAACAGGTTAATTGTCTAAACCCACAATTACAAGTACAGTTACTGGGAACTCAGTAACAACAAACCAGGCTTGTTTCACAATGTTATTACATAGTTTCACTGCAATATGTAATTCTGTATCTATTACGTTATTTAGACCAAGTTACATGAAGAGAAATGCTGAATAATAAAGACTAAAGAAATATCTTTACTTTTAATAAGTAAAGTATCCTTACTTTTAGTAAGTAACATAAGAAATGCTAGCAAGCAAACATACACCACAGGGCTATATCATGAGTTTCATGTTAGCGAAAGAACATGACAGCATGTCCAAACAATTTCTATTCTCAGATGAATAATTTAACAGTTCTAAAAGCACTTTATAATTTCAAAATGCATTTTAAAATGGGTGCAATATGCCTATAATGTTGTGTTATTTATTTAAAACACAACACTATTTATATAAACCCATAGAAGAAAGAATAAGGACAGGAACTGATCAAAATATACCAATCACACTAGTAAATTAACTAGCAAACATCAAGAATCAATATGCGTTGTATTTTATAATAGAAAGTTTATATAGTATCTTTCTTTAGTGAACACCATCCCAAGGTATTTTTTCTGGTAAAGTATTGAACAATTGTTTCCTTATTTTTATAGTGTAACTCCTGCCATTGGAGTTACTTCCTCAGGGTGAGACAGCTAATCAAAGGAGATGACTATGCTGCCAGATGTCTGCTTCAGTATCCCGTCCATGCTTGCTTAGCCCACTGCACCTTGGAATTTCTTTACAGTACTTAAGGGCCATTCCAGAGCAAGGACATCTTTATATATAATACGCTACCATGGCTGTTCATTTGTCTGTCTAGGATTTTAAATCACCTGTAGCTTGCAAATCATTTGACCTATTGACCTGAAATTTGGTACATGTATACTACATGACGTCTACTATCCGCTTTCAGGGTCATGATTGACCTCCAAGGTTATTCCTCTTTTTAATTTTTATTTTACTGTAGAATCAACTCTCTCTCAAGGCCGTGCCGCGTATGCGTACGGGTGCCGTTCTCATTCCCTACCACCTTCGCCGTCACTTTCCCTACCTCTTCATATCTTAAATCATTCTTGAGGCAGATCGAAGACTCTGAATTAAAGAAAACATACTAAGTAATTGCAACACAAACACTGACTTAATCAGCTTTAACGCGAAAAGATGCCAACGAAAGAAGAGAAGAAGGGGGATGCTATGGTGGAGAAAAGAAGAGCTTCTCAGGGAGCAGCAAGCGCATCAACCTCTGAGCAAACGAATGCTAAACGTACAGAGAAAGAGGATGAAAACTATGAATACTCAAGGAAAGTGTATTCACTGCACGTTATTGTGCAGTGTGCCGTTTACTGGTTGTTGATAATTGCAGGTGGTGACGTTGTTAACGTTTGCACAAAGGTGTGAGTAGAACAGATGGAGGAAAAATGATCAAGAACAAGGTGATCTCAGTAAACTAAAAGAAGAAGAAACATGACATTAGAGAAACTCAATGACTGAGGAATAACAGGACTAATTAGGACAGGCAGGATACCTCATTGTGATACTATTGCTTGCAAGAGTCAGCTGAACAGGAAACAAAGGCTGAAAAATAGACCAGGAGATTAAATATTTTTCAGGAACATTCATTAATGGGATTAAGAGGCAGACTATTGTTCAAAATCTTAAGAAAATCCAGATATACTGATCACTAAAGCCAGAGAAATGAGAGTAAAAATCAAAGCAAAGCAAAGGGTCTTAATCCTAACTAAAAGCATTTTCTTATCCACTTTGCTTGCCACAAGAGATTTTTTATCCCATATACAGTATATATTGGACATTTAGACTATTGCCCTGCCATACTTAATAGTCATTTATGATGATATCATCATGTGGCAACACTCATGATGTGACTGGCAACATACATGGCAACCATTGTGAAGAAACCACAAAAACAACAGAACTTGAAGATACTTGAAGATCTGTGAAGAATTAGAAGTAATTATTGTTTTCAGACCAAGCTCAATACAGAACTGAATGACATGAAAAAAAATGACATTTTTATAAAGGGTTGAATGAGGGAGTGAGGTCAACAGAGCCGGGATCGGAAGTGAGGTGGTCAGGTGGGACTTCCTTCTGATGGTCTGTAGAGGAGGAAAGAGAGAAAGTGGTATTTGACAGTAACATCCCTTGGTCTGGCAGATAATCACACTTACTTGAGCCCGCAAACTGTCTACTAATCATGCGTGCAAGACATCATAAACATCATGACCACGACCATGAAACAATTCACCAAGATGGCAGTGATCAAAAGACAACAATAAAAATAAAATGACACACAAATGGGTCGAAACATATTATCCATTAATAAGCAACAAAACTAAGCAATAGAAATGTATGAAATTAATATGGAATAAATTCATGCAATATGTATGATATTTAAGCCATTCAGTTGATTGTGTGCATCCCCAGTTGGTAGGTGTGGCAAGAGACAAACTAAATTTTGTGTGTCCAAGTGTGTGAAAAGTACAACAATTTACAATAGACTACTCTACTTACTATACAATTACAGTAAATCAAAGTACTTATAAAAATATTTAGAAAACAAAGAGAGTCAGATCCAAAAATGAAATTCAACATTCATTTTATAAATATATACATTTTTAAATTGTCCAAGGATACTCACCACTAAATCCTGAATACGTAAATGTTCATATTGTTGTGAAGATGGACATAAATGTGGCCATTAATTTAATCATTTTATGCATTTTAATACAAACTTGCCCCATCACCTGTTGAAGAAAACTTACAAATATTTGATATTTGAGATCTCTTGGCTGTGTATACTTTCAACATACCAAGTACTGTATGTCTTTCTTCTGCATCTGTGTGTATCTGAACCTCTGTTGCCTGGCACACCCCCTCTCAAGTGTGTTCCCATAAAGCCCGCTTTTCAGACTGTGTCATTTTGAGACGCATTGCTTCCTGTCCACTTCTTGACTACCAACAATGGCAGATGGTAGTCTGCAGTGAAAACATCATTCTTGCAAATACTTTCCGTCTTTTATGGTGTCTCTCAGCATGCTTCCTACACCTTGACTCCTCCTCATGTGATTCAGCCTCTCTTGCCTTGCCCTTCCTCTGTCAAACATGTCACCTAAGCCTAACTGACCAATCAGACCAAAACAAAACTGACCAATCAGATTGCTTGGAGAGACTGGACACAAATACACACACGGACAGGTTTTTTTATTATACAGTAGATGTTGACATTATGATGTGGCCTTGCATGTGTTGATTCCAATCCTTAATAATCAATTGTCCCACACGCAAACATGGGGAGTGTTTAATGGGTCTTGGTGAAGAGAAACACATGGGAAAGATTAAAGGTGAAGCACAAACATGTGGAGGAGACCCTCTGGAAGAAGCCTGACATTACTTCCAGTTTAGCGCTGCCCGCCCTGCCATTTCCGGTCAGTTCTGCATATATACTGTCACTTTCCCAGAATTCAGCATTTATTTTGGAACCAGCATCTGAAGAGGACAGAGCTCCCCTGTCATGAGGCATGCAGTGGCTCAACAGAGAGCTGTGAAGACTGGTGACAAACACCAGAACGATTTATTTAGTTAACTCTTTATACAGTAAAGGTTTCCTTGTACACAGTGCAATGGCTGACCCTGCACTAAGACACCAAAAGGTTAAACAAAAAGACAATTTCCCCTCAGGGATTAACTAAGTATATGAAAAAAAAAAATCTTTTATTACCCGATTTAAAGCAATGTGATTTCAATCATGCTTGTTGTCTCTGCGCAATCAGCAGGCGTCTTCTTAAGTGCTTACAGCTGATGCTGATGTTTGTATCATGTTATATCAATATGTCCCTGAGAAACATACAATAGTTTATAAAGAAATATGAAAATAAAGATAACCCAGAACAAAATATCTGGAAGCCAAAAATATGAACCAAACTATATGAAGGTCAAAATATCCAAACTAAAGCCAATAATAAAAACACATTAAACATAAACTTCTACATCAAATTAGAATGTTTTACCAAAATCCAAAACCTGAAAACCAAATAATAAATTGTACAACTACCAAACTGAAGAATAAGCAAGATATAGCATTAAACCAAGCCACAAGTGAAAGGGGAGCTGAAAGAGAACACATAGAAATAGAAATGCCTCAGTAAAGGTCTGATGATATTGATTGCCCATATAAAGTCCTGGGGTGCCTATGCTCTCCAAGGATGCAGCACCTGAGTAATTGTCTGTAATTGTTTGTCATGTCTTCCTGGCCTTAGAAGAAAACAATGAAATTAAAAATATAGAATTTAAACAAAGTACATCTAAAAAAAGGAGTAAAAGGAGAAGGAACACACTGGAGTAGTCACTGTCTGTGTGTAGCGTGCATGTTCTCCTCAAGTGTGGGTGGATTTTCTTTGGATTCTCTGGCCTTCTCTTATATCCCAATGAGAGGTTAGGATAATATGCTATTCTACATTGGCCTAGGATGAGTTTGAGTGTATGGGTGAATATATCCTGTGATGGACTGGAATCCTGTCTAATGCAATATGTAGTTACGCTAAAATTGGATTAAAGGTGGTGTAAATCTGGTTTCAAATGTGGTTTCACTTTCACATCCTAAACCATACTGTAGTGAAAATGAAAAGTACCTAAAGAATGTGGTTACCTGCTTTCTTCTACCTTAAACATTTCATCAAGCAATTGAATTAATTTTCTGCTCATTTTAAACTAAGTACGACTATCTACTTTTCTTCATGTTGTGCATTTCATATTCATCAACCAAGGTCAGTACAGACGAGTAAGTGTATAATCATGATTATTGTGCTATGTGATTTTTAACTATTGGATTCATGGGCTTTACATCCCTGTATTATTAATAAATACAGACAAGGTGAACCTGCTTATGGATTGTTTGAAATAGCTGGGCCTTAATAAATGTGCCAAAATTAGTACAGCAAATGACACACAATTTTGTCTGTCTGTGTATGCATAGCCTCCCTGTTACTGAAGATGACTGTTCTTTTCAGCTAAAGGATATCAAAAAACTTCTAAAAGACTTGCCAGGATGAAGGCTCAGATGTTACTTTGGTAACCACTATGGGCTAGGGGTCCCCTGCAGTGATGAGGTTGACTTCTAAGATGAAGCACTCAGAATGAGGAGTTTTTTCACTGGTAGAGGACATCCTTCTCTTATTGTGGACAGGGCCCTCCATCAAGCCAGGATTAGCTCTTGTAATATCCACTCTAAGAGGACTCCCAATAATAAACCAGTATTCCACCCTAACACTCTATTTCTCCCACAGGTCATTAAATAAAATTTCCAGATTTTGCAGACTGATCCTTCCACGGGACACTTTTTTCCTAACCCTTTCCTTGTCCTCCTTCCATTGACTACCTAACCCAGGGGTCCTCAATCACAGTCCTGGAGAGCCACAGTGGCTGCAGGTTTTTGTTTTAACCTGGTTGCTTAATTAGAAAGCAATTCTTGCCAATAATTTAATTTCATGGCTTGTTAGTGCTTTAACTCCGCTATGTCAGGTAATTCTCGTATCCTAGATTTTCTTCTCCTTTCTAAGGATATCATCCAAATGATTTGAAGGCTAAAATGGATGAGTAATTCTCAGTCCTTCATTTTTTTCTCTTTACTTTCCTTCCAAGTATTTAATTAAACCCAATAGTACATGATAAATACACACAGGTGTAAATGGTAACAAGCTAAATGGAGAAATGCTTGTCTCTTTTGTTGTTTGCATGTTATTGCTAATTAGGAGCAATTAAAAACCAAGAATACAGCTGTTTAAGACTTAAATAAGCAATAAGCGTTCACAATCTTAACGAGTGGGACAACTAAAGTGAAGCAGAAGTGTTACTTGAGCAATAAGGGCTTCTTATTAAGCAATTGGGTTGGAGCAAAAACCTGTAGCCACTGCGGCTCTCCAGGACCGTGATTGAGGACCCCTGACTTAACCTATTGAAGCATCTTGTCCACAGCTCACTTCACAGAGGAGAGCAACGTTCATCACTCGGCACTATGAATTGAAACAGTCACTTGCAAATATGTCATGAACAACAAACTTATATCCAGTCCCTCTAATAAATTCAATATTAAACAATGCATCTCTTGCTAGTCTAAAAATCGTATTTGCTGCACCCCTTACGGGAAGTGTGAAACCATCTACATACAGTAAGTGAAACAAAGAGACATCTAACAGACTGCTTAAGAGAACACGTTCAAGTCATTAAAATCAAAGACCTTACAAAGCCTATTGTAGAATTTTTCACATCACTTGATCAAAGCCACAGTGATATTTCTGTCTGTGTTCTTTCAAAGGTCTTCAAAGACTCTTTTCAAACACAAACAGATAAGGCTAAGCTCATTCTCAGCCTGGGATTACATATTTCTACAGCTCGTAATGACCTGCTAACTTTTTAATTTCACCCTTCATCATCTCTAATGGCAGCTTTTTCACATCTTCTCTCAGTGTTTATTCTTTCATCTGCCCTATTTTTGCTCACTCCTTCCCCTTTTTTAATTGCACTCTTGATGAAGGCTATATAGCTACAACATTGTGTTTTACCTTCTTTTTTTCAGCATTGAAATAACCTTGAAAATTTTCCTTTGCAAATGCAAGCTGATGCGGGCCCTCCACTAATTCTATTGTACTTAAGAGTATGCAGATTCTTATTATATACTGTACATGTTTTTGCCTTTTTGTCTGCTCCTGTAACCTTGCAGTTTCCTTCAGACTTAATAAAATGTATATCTTTTTATCTGTTTATCTACAAGTGATTTAAATGTCAAATATTTCTCTTTTTCCTCCACCCCCAAATTGTGACTCAGCTATATCCACATATCTAGCAATATCAGTGTCCATATGCTGATATTAAAGGAACTCTCATTAAAGACTAAAAAATGCTATAAAGTAGAGTTGGACAAAGGCTCAGGTGGCAGAAGAAACATGAATTGTGTTGCTACCAGAAAGTTGCATTTGAAAAAGAAGCAGATTTGCCAATATGAAGACTGTAAAGAAGTCTAGCTATCTCAATAGCTAATGAGATTGACAAAATCTTGAGTTCTAAAATCATGTGGATAGAAATAATGTAACTTATTGCTTATTGTTCATTAAATAGACAAATATTTTGGTTGGGACTTCTGCTTTGAAAAAATAGTGCTTTAAGGTACAGCATAGTGGCCCAGTGGTTAGTGTTGCTCTGTATTAACTGTGAAACACTTGGTCTCATATGCCTTGTCCTCTCACCAATTTCTTTAGATTTGAGCATATACTCAAACACTTGCTCAGACTGGGCCAGTTTTAAAGAGATCAGTGAACCTATTTTTTTGGACATAAGACAAGGCCTAACCCTGGCACCAGCTCATCTCAGAGTGTATACACACACCCACCCATACCAGTCTAATTTAAGAGTCACCAATCAGCTTAACCTGCATGTCATAACAATATGATAGGAGCACCTTGATAAAAACTCACATGGGCACATGAAATATGTACAAACTCCACATGAACAGTGACTAGGCTGAGTTTTGATCAGGTTCCTGCAAGAAAGAGGCAGCATTGCTAACTACAGTAACTGTTATGCCACTGTGTCACCAATAGGTACTAAAGCTGCTGATTGTTTTGTGGTTCCTCGTTTTAATATTTTCATTTGTTTTAAAAGTCTGTATGAATGGCTATTATGTGAGTCTTCTGCAATGAACAGCCTTTTCTATTCAGAAATGTGACAGCTTCCAAGTGTTTTCATTCCTGAATTAAAAATACAATTTCCATTGGCTCTCTCTATTAGTATGAAGCAAATTCTCAATGAATAAGGACAATTAATAAAAATATTATGTAAATTGATCTCACTAAAATTGCCCTGATTAAAGTGTGTATGTGTGTGTGTCTCATATGGAACTGCCGTCCCATCCAGGATTGATGTCCATCCCGCTCCTGGAACTGCCAGGATGGACATGGTCTCCCAACAGCTTTGTAACTGACAAAGTAACTTCAAAAATTAAAAAAAAAACTTGTGGAAGGAAATACTGCAAAAAATATCATTGTCTTGAAAGTGCCTCAGCCACACTCAAACAAAAGCAAATAATGGGATCTTTACAAATGATTTTTCTAAAAACTTTTTTCCAGTTTAGTGTTGTACATCTCTATTTGAAAAGTAGGAGGACTGAGTTAATCTTTAAAAATATGCAAGTGAAACTGAATACACTTGAATAGTTATTGTTATAGTGGGCCTAAGGAATGCTCTGTATATGGCATCAGATCTACCAAAGTAACTGGTGTAGAGGTAATGAAGGTGCGGCATTGAGACCAGTGTTTGAAGTGTAAATACTTTAGAGGCTATCAGGTGCTCCCTAAGTGCTCTGTTACATGGCTGACATCACTAATAACCTCACTGACTGTGTGAACATTCCTTTCAGCTTACATGAGTGTGGCAAAAGGCAGTGCCAGGGACCAGAATTTGAGATCAGATCTGTCATTTTGTATGGCCTTCTATCAGAAAGACTAGCCTTTGTAATTGGCAGTTGTCTTTACAGTAAATGAGTACAAATCAGACTGTGACCAGAGCCGAGTCCTTGAATAGGTATTTACAGGTTGTAGGTTTATGAGTGAAAACAATAAAAAACAATGTGGCCACTCCCCTCATGAGATGTCCTTCACATGTCTCAAAAGATCAGGTACAGGCTCCTAAACCTTATAAAATTCGTAGCACTTACAAAATTTTCTGGAAATAGTACTCATGCAGGATTATCAACTGATGTCCATGTTACCTTTCCCATCTACTTACTGTACAGTCAAAAAATGTGCTGCATATGAATAGTATTAAGGTAAGGACAGACCAGCATTCCATTAGGCAAAACCTGAGCTGCTCTTCTCTTTTTCAAATTACCAGTTGCTAGAAATGAGAAAAAAAAAAAAAAAAAAAACACTGGTCTTCACCTGTTGCTCTTACAAAACTTCCTCTAAGTGAGTAAGAATACATCTTTGGAACGTGGTTTGTAAACTGAAGTACCCGGAGAAAACCCAGGCAAACACAAGAAGAACATGTAAACTCCACAAACATAAGGGTTACAAAGGCAAGTCATTGGAGCTTAGAAGCAGCAACGGCAACCACAGTTTAACTGTGTTGCCCAGGAATCAGTCATGTCTGTATTTTTGAATCTTTTAGGAGAATATTAACATCTTTTCTAGGATTTGGTGACTAGGACTACATTTAGGTTACAGATATCATTTCACCAATGTGCTTTGCAGCCATCTTAGCCATCTTTGGCTTATGTTTCACTGTTTTATCCATCCATTTTATAACTTGTTGCCACGCATGGGTGTCTGTGGATCACCCTCAGGGCTCTTCTAAAGTATGCGGTTTCAAGCAGAGCACAACACCGACAGAGCTCCTGTGATATTGCAAAAACCTAATAAGAAGCCCGACTAGGGTTGCTTTGTTTTTTTTTGTTTTTTTTTAATTTGATGCCTCCGCTCCATTGGAAGCTTGTATTTTTCATTAAGACACAACAAATAAACAGGGATGACCGGGATGGCGCCTCAACATTTCCTTGTTAAGTACTTGTAATTCTTCCCTCGTCTTGTTTATATAGTTCCGGTTCATGGGAAGCCAGTTCTCCTATACACTATATTAAAACGAGCTGTGTTACACAGCTTCACCCCAGACATTACGTAAGACAGTGGGCTTCAGTCTTAGTGCCATTGGTTAATCAGGTGTATCAGAAGTATGAAAGTGACAAAGTACTTTTCTGGATGCAATATTTGTAGGTTTTTTTTTCCCACCAAGGAATAATATTATTGGCAGGCTGTGTGATTTAGTGGTTAAGTCTTTGGACGTAGGACTTCAAATCCTGAGGTGTGGGTTCAAATCCTGGGACTGATACTGTGTGACTATGAGAAAGTAATTTTACCTGCCTGTACTGCAACTGGAAAAACAAAAGAAATGTAGAAAATTGCATCTTAAATGTTTTAAGTCGCTTGGATAAATTCATCACTCAAATAATAAGTACTAATAATATTATTAGTAGGTGAATATGGGCTAACACAACTAGTTATATATTTACAAATGTATTACTTTATAATTAATATAAGAAACAAAACCATATGGAAAAATTAACCTTTAACTCTCATCATCTCAATCAATTGTACAGGCAAGACTGATCTAGCCCATTTAGTTTATCTTAAGTATAATTCCATCTTAAAGTCTAGAAAACCAGACTTTTCTATGTTTTTGGGCTTCTGTACCATTTATGCAAGAGCAGCAACTATTTCTTATATTCTCTGACATACATTATGCCACTATGTAGATTTTTGGTATGTTGGAGGGAGTCTGAGTATGTAGAGAAAACCCAAAAGGACAAAAGAAGGTATGTGCAAACATCTGACAGAGGGTGCTGAGGCTAGCATTTGAACATAGGGCTTTTGAATTCTGCTAAACTAAGAAGGATCATGTACAGAGCATAATGAATACATTTCTGTTATTTGCTCACCTTGTAAACTGATACACATTCTTCAACAACTTTTTTACCTTTACATCCCCTTCTGATGGAGTTAATAACTGTAGATAGGACTGAAAGTGGTTTCACTTGCTGTGTTATGACCGCTTTTTTAAATCTTTTCTATGGTCTCTCATTGCCTATATTTAGGCAGGGACACTGTTTTCAGATAATTTTGCTAACAATTCTGCACCATATACTTAACATGGAAATACAGTATTTTTAGATAGATAGATAGATACTTGTCCCTGGGGAACATTTTGCTTTTTAGAGAAGACCATTAATCAATTAAATAAATAAATAAATAAATAAATAAATAAATAAATAAATAAATAAACAGCAAAACCATCTCAAATATATAACAGAATGACTAAAAAAACAAGACTAAAAAGAAAGAAAAAGAAAACTTTCTGATTTACATTGAGGCAGTATGCAGGTTTGTGACTGTTGGTATAAAGAGCTCCAGTAGTGTTTTCTAATAAACTTCTACTGAATAATTCACTGGCTGAAAGTACTCAATACTTGAGTCTCAGAGAGTGGATGTGCAGCATTGTTCATGATGGCACTCAGTTTTTCCTTCTTTCTCTCCTCTCCTCTCCTACTAACTCCAACTGTCCAATGACTAAACCTCTTTTTAATTAGCTGTTTGATTCGGAGAGTTTATCTTGAAGTGATGTTACCAGCCCAGCACACCACAGTGTAGAAAATTGCACTGGCTATCTCAGAGTTCTACAATATGTAAAGGATGTCACTTCCCATATTAAAGAAATGGAGACTCCAAAGAGAAAAAAGCCTGTTCTGCCTTTTCCTACATGGTTCCTCTGTGTTATGAGACCAGTTCAGTGTGTCATTGATGTGGACCTCCAAGTACCTGCAGCAATGCATCACCTGTACATTCACTCAACGAATATTGACTGGTACCAGTTCCTTGATTTTGCTGATGTTAAGTTGCAGACAGTTCTGTCTACACAAAGAGACAAAGTTCTTCACCTGACTTATTGCCCGATTAATAATTGTCAAAGTAAAAGTGAAACCTTCAGCCTCACACCCTTTGCTCTGCTGTTACCAAGACTTCTGTGATTCTGAAGCTATGTTCATCCTCATTTTTCTGACTTTGAACAGTGCCCCTTTGATCTCATTATCTTAATACAGTGCTTCTAAAACTCGGTCCCACTGTGACTGCAGGTTTGTGTTTCAAACAGCTTCTGTTTTTAATTGGACTCCTGGGATAATTAAGTGAACGGTTATTGCCCAGATTCTCTGTTTTGGGAATAATATAGAAATTAGAAAACTAAGTTTGGTAAATCTATCTATCTATCTATCTATATCTATATATATATATATATATATATATATATATATATATATATATATATAAAGCAGTTGTATGGGAATAATGTATCATCTTGATTCTTATTCTACTTTTCCAGGTTCTAATTATTTAATCCATTATTTTCTAATTAGTGGGTTTGACGCTGAAGTAGTTGCACCCTTTGATTATTCAGTGTTGTTTGCCTAGGGGTCTGCTCTGCTAGTTTTTAATTGTCAATATCTTAAATAACCAGGGTTGCTCGGGAGGAAAATACCGTTTTTTTTAATTGTTTGACATAAATATAATAAAAAAAACAACTTTAAAAATAAAAATAAATTTAAAAACAAGGAAGACTCACTAATGTGCTTGTCCTGCGGTCTTGTATGTATGTTATCATCCCGTTGACGCTCGGAAACAGACAGCTCTATTTAATTTCAAAAGCAACAGGGGCGCAGTGGCGCTCAAACATAAAGAATGCTGGCAGTCATCTCCAGTTCGCCCTCTTGCGGTCGTTCCCAGTGTCAACTGGATGATAACATGCATACAAAACCGTAAGATCAAAGCTGATGTCACCCCACAGTATTTTTAGTCGACCAATGAGAAACATGTGTACCAAGTGTCATGAAAATTGCTCCAGCCGTTCGGAAATGATGCTGGAACATACATACATACACACACATACGTACATAGACTTATATAGATTAATAAGATACAACGAAGGGGGAAAACTGCACAGAGAAAGGGCAAAATATAATGAAATCAACGAAAGAGAGTTAAGCATTTAAATCTATAGCAAAAGCAGAAATATTTCTAAATGTCTTATAAATGTAAAAATCATGCTGCTTTGCTCTACTGAATATAGAATAAGAGACATAAAATACCAAATTAAATGAGATTGGTGCTGTCAGGTGTTGCCACCGATTATGAATCTGGCTGGAACAAAAATCTGCAGCCGCAGTGGGTCCCAAGCAAGAGCGGCGTTTGGGGGCGACAAGTAGGCCCCGCGTGTCCCGTTCGAGCGGATTTGTCAAGTTATATTCTCCAGTAGTATTGTCATGAATAAAGAATCGCACTTTTTGAATTGATTATATCGTTATGTTTTGATAAAGTCCGTGTGTTACCTTGCAAAACGTTTGCTGAATATTGTAATGACAAAATCCGGTGTATGTTAACATTATTTTTATTAAATTCGCCCGTAAGTTTATCGTAGCCCTAGACCCCGCACACCCCTAACCCCAGGACCGAGTTTAGGAATTACTGTTTAGTATATCCAATATTTTTTAATAACTTCCTTGACTCGAGCAAAATACAGAATGGTTCTTGGAGCACCCACACTTAACGTTTTAATAAGGGAAACTATAGCATTTGAAGAAAAAAATTGTAATACAACCAGAAAAATATCATACGTAAGGTAAGAGAAAGTAAAGGCTTACCGTCCAGCCCTTCAATTTCCGCTTCGCTTTTTTTCAAGTGTCGCGCGTCCCAATGAATTGTGTCCTCTGTTGCTGGCCGTCTTTTGAGTGTTGTGTTGGGAACGAGCAAGATGGCGGCTGACGGTTCCTCCACGTCTCCAGCCTTACATTCCTATGTGAATGTAGGGGATTATTACCCGAGAAAACTTGGACCGAAGCCTGATGTCGTTCCATCGGGAGTGACTGAAAGGAAAGTCAATCCGCAGGACAAGCCAGATATGGTTGTATTAGATGTCATCAATGTCAAAGAGCCAGGTGAGCAGAGACATCATCTAATCTGAATAACTGAAAACAAAATAAATGTAGCAGCATTTAATGTGAAATTCCCTGCTTCCGAATTATGTCAGTGGAAACTTTTAGAATTAAAGCATTTAAGATTTTCTTATTGTTGAGTTTATATCTGCCTGATCAGCCAAGAAAGATGCCTGCTACTTTATTTACTACTGCTTGAAAAAAAAAATAAAACAAATGCTTGGATAAGTTAGAAAATGTACGCATGGCTATGCTGTGTCGTAGACAGCTGTTTTGAAAGTCCGAACATTCTTAGTTTTTGTTTAATTAATTTGTCAAAGACACAGATAACACTTTTTATTGAAACATTTTTGGGGAAAGATTCCAACGCAGCTGTGATGACTGAATGCAACTACAGTACCTGTATTAGTCGAGTACATATTTTTACTGGCATTTTACAACAACATATAGTTCAAAACCGAACAAAATATAGCTTCTTATGTCTGATGTATATTTCATGCAGTCTTCAAGTGAAGTGAAGTAAAAGTTGAATTGGTTGATGCACAGTTGTTAGTTGTGGATGGTGCTCTATGGCCCATTGTAGTTTAGAACTTTTAGAATCTTTGGAATGAGAAGTCAAGTAAAGTGACACCTTTTATTGGCTCACTAAAAAAAAGATTACAGTATGCAAGCTTTAGAGGCAACTCAGGCACCTTCTTCAGACCAGATGTAATACAGAAACTGGAGTACCCTGTGTTTATATACAGTATACACACCAGGACAGATACAGCATTGGAAAACCTTTAAGTGAGACATCTTGTAAAAATTAATAGACCTCTTCAGGCTAAGATTCATTAAGCAAGAGAGGAGAACAATGTCTAGTCAAGATCTTTGGATAAGGTAACAAAGTCTTTTGAAGTTTCTTATGAGTTTTACAAAACAATGTGGATCTGTAGTCATGTTGTCTGTGATAGTCCGAGAGATGCAAACAGTCCTCATATCTGACCATAAAACTCTCATCTCTATTCAAACCATGTTGTAATGTATTACATTTTAGCATGAGTTTAACTTCCCATTCTTTTCTCTCTTGCTGTGTTGTGAAGTTGCCCATAAGCACTGTGACTTTAAAGTCCCTCTCACAGTGTCCATTGCTGTTGAAGTGGGCCGCTACTGTGGACGAAGACTTCAGACAAGACAGTAGGTGTGGTTATATAGCAGCTTTATTTTTCAGCGTCACAGTGAGAAGAGTTACAGAAAAGCAGACAATCAATATACCTGACAGCGTCAGGGCTCTTCTGAACCCCGTCTGTTGGGTGGGGCAAAGTTTTTATACCCCTAGAATGCGTGATTTAATATCATTGTGAAATGCAACAATCAACACGTTTATTATACACAATCCTTGAGCCCCTTCAACGCCCCTTTGTTATGGCGTTCAGATGTAAACTAAGGGAAAACGTGATAAGGCAGACTCATGTGTGGAATTCTTAGACCTTGAGTCCTTTGGACAAATATTTTTCTGTTTGCTCAGCAAAGCATGCCTTTACATAATGTATGGTTTTGTAAAGCTTACTTCTCAGACATGAATTAGTACAAGGGAACGAAGAGAACATTCATCTTCCACACTACAGGAACATCTGTGTTGCCATGCTTGATGTGGAACCTGTGGAAATTCATTCTCTGGCAGAGTGTTTGTCCAGTATCTCCCACATAGAGTGCAATGTCAAGACATTTCATGCAGAGAATGAGGTAGACCAAATTAGATGATCTGCAGGAAAACGATCCCTTTATGCAATGTTTTAGACGGCATTGTGGTATAACTACACAGTCTTTATTATAAATGTGAGCACAAGATTTACATCTTTTCTGTAGGCAGGGAGTTGTGCCATTTTCTGTTGGTTCACTTAGGGAGCTTTGGACAATTAGTTGCTGCAGGTCTGGCGGTTGTCTGTATGCCAGGGCGGAAGGAATAATGCCTAACACGCTACAACACCCTATTACTACAGACTCTTTGGAAGAAATACCCGATGAATAGTTAGATTCTAAGTTGAAGGCTCCAACTGAAAATGTTTAATTGTAATGGTGAGGTTGTTTTTAGTGTAACTTAAATACTGTGTACATGTGTTTTGCCTGTTTGCATAAAGGCTTACAGAGCTACGCTTAAGGGAGTCCCTTTTGTCTTCTATTCATCTCTAGATAAACTAAGTGACTTTTTTTTCCTGCTTGCATTTTTACTTTTTTTATTGTTACAAAGATATTTTTGTTTACTTGGTACAACTTAAAGCAGCAGGAATAGTGAGCTGGTGCCGAAGAGGAAGGCAATGACACGAAAAGAGAGTTTCTGTCTGTACGTGTACACGAGTATTGTGACATTTATCAATTTGTATTGGGAATCAGATTAGCTGTCAGGTGTGGCTATTTTACATGTGAAAGAGGAAAATATACAAGTTGGTGGCGTTTCTTGTCAGGGAGCCTGAGTAGTGCACCCCGTTACGGCAAGAATAACACGTGTCTTCCATTCAGTAGTGTCTCTGAGGAGCTTACATTTTCTCGCACAAGGGAAGCACTGCAGTACAGAGATTCCAGAGACCTTAAGGTTTCCAAAGTAGGCATAATAACGTGAAGATGGCAGAGTCTCAGCTGAGGCACAGGGTGCTGCTGGGAACACTGGCAACTGGTTGAGCAGGGCTAGGTAGCTGCCCAAGACCCAGGGTAAAGAAAGGCACCAACTCATTGAGGAAAAATTGTGAACAGAAGTGAAGGAGGCATGCATGAGCAAGATGGCAAGGAAGGGTGCCAGGGCTAGTTGAGAGAGCTCACTGGTGTGGAAGATGTCTGGTCTGACATCTGGCAGGCAGAGCCTCAGCCCATAAGATTCCTGAATTAAATCATCTATAATATCTTATTCAGCCCAGCAAACCTCTGCATCTTGGGCAAGAATGAGACACGATCTTGCCCTTTATGCTCAGAAAGGTGGACTCGATAACACATACTTAGTAGCTTCCTAAAGGCCGTGGGAGAAGGTTGATATCACTGGTTCCATGACTGAGTGTTAAAGGTAGTGGTGAACAGCATATCCTTGTCCATCCTTGCCATCAAACATCATCTCCCCATGAAGGCCTGATCATCATTGTTGTGAATGTAGGAGAACAGCCCCAACCAGAGAACAAATTGTAAGCAGGTCTGCTCCTCAAGCTAATTTTTTTTGGTTAATTGATAAATACCGTGTCAAGTGTAAATTGTATGATATGAAGCTGGCCTATCAAAGTGTGAGAGACCAAGACAAAGAAGCAAGGATAGGCCTAGTCTATTTGCAGTCACTATTCAAGAGTCCTTTGAATATTTGAACATTGAAATTATTTTCAACTATTCTTTAGAGAAAAAAAAAACAAGGTTGTCCACATTTTGCAAACAGAAAATACAACTGTAGCTGTTTTACAAATACAAACGATATATAAATACATTGCTGAAAAAAATTAAGAGAGAACTTAAATCACACATTGGATCTTAATCTTTACTGAGTAGTACTGTGTAATTTATTACGGTGAAACAAATTTTTTCCATTAAGGAAAAAAAAGTCATGTATGGTTGATAAGCCCGTTCAAGCCTTGTACAAGGAGGTGGCTGAAGGTTTCTCCTGTTTGGCTCAGTTGTCCTTTTCATTTTTTTTGGGACCAGTTTGCTTCATCAGTGTTTAATACAGATCTTCCGATGGCCTTAAATAATAATTTCTTAGCACAAGTTTGCACATCTTAACAGAATGGATAAAAAAGAGCAGTGTAAGCAACGTGTCTTGTTAAAGCTTTGTAAGTAGGCAACCAATTACTATTGTATGTTGAAATAAAGTACCATCTATGTTATTAACTGCTATTCATTCCTCAAAAATGTGGAACAGACATGGAAGATTGGGTCGTTTTCATACTGCTCTCTATGTACAAGTCACACATGTAAGTTGAAGCTTAAAACATCCTCTTTTCTAGTCGGCATGTTACTGGTCACTTAACAAACACTCCCTACTTTCTCACAGTAGTTTTTGCTTATCAATACAAGCACACTGTAACCAAGCAAAGCACTGTGAATGTACAGACATCTCCTTGTCTACTCGCAAGTTCGGAGATGAAAGAAGGAATTACTAACCGCTATCAGTGAACTTCAGTGCACTCTTTGATTTAGTGAAGTTGCATTAAATCACATTTATTACAAATTATTACAGATCTCTTCTTGTTCCTGCAACTTTGCAATCCTCTTAAATAAAAGATATAGAAACAGAAGCTTTGGACTGAGAAATGTCGATACTTTGTAGAGCATGTGGATATAAATTGATGCTGAACGATTTGTTGACAAGTTCTTTCAGTAATATCTGATTTTAAATCGGTCGTCGCATCCTTGAATGGTTTCAGAAAGGAGACCATGGTTGTATCTTTTCGTTGATGCGGCCAATCATCAAATTGCTGCAACACTGAATTCAGCGCTCTATTTTGTCTCCACAGACCTGTTTGAGTGACCTTGTAAGCTTGCTTTGTTGTCCAGTATGTTTAAAATACCTGTCTAACTTTTACACTAGTCAGAAGCTGTGCAACTTCAGGTGCTTTCTCCATCACTGCTGGTGTAAAATCACTTGAGAGAATTGTGTTAAGAATGTGGGCACTGCAGTTTAATCTGGAGTAACCACACGAGACAGCGATTGTGTTTGCTCCTTGGTCAGTAACAGTCAATTCCAAAATCTAAGTTTTTGAAACAGTAAATGTTTTCAGCCGTTTTAATCATGCTTGCTTCAAACAGGGTCACAAAAAGCACCTTGACACAAGATTGTAGCTCTCATTAATACAGTGGATGGTAGGAGATATGAAAGAGGTTTTCTCAAAGTTTTCATTTCGAAATATTAGTTGTGACAGCACACCTGGAATTATTAATGGCCTCTAGCATGTCATATAAAATATCCTTTCTCAGTTTTTAGCTTTTTCTACCATGTGCCGAGATACAGTCAT
Source organism: Polypterus bichir lapradei (assembly GCA_026402145.1). Classification (NCBI taxonomy): domain Eukaryota; kingdom Metazoa; phylum Chordata; class Cladistia; order Polypteriformes; family Polypteridae; genus Polypterus; species Polypterus bichir. Next base: position 21,239,318 of record JANRMT010061414.1, read on the forward strand.
GGGATGGGCAGTATCTCTTTAAACTTCAGACTTCCCTATTTTGGCTGCCCTGTCAACCAGGAAGTGCTCAAGTTGAGTATAGCCCTCACCAGACTATATCCTTGCAAACAAAATTCTCACATTATTTTGCCCTTTAAATTAAACGGACACCACTTGAATTTGGGTAGCAAGCTTGTTTAAAATGCAGCAGCTTACACGTTTAATTGGAAAAACAAGATGACAAATTTGAAATTGCTGCTTAGTGCAAATCTTTGGGAAAAAAGCCTCTTGTTTATTGTGTTTATTATTTGTTGTGTATCTTACAGCATAAGATTTGGTAAGAAACAAGTGCTACATAATTAAACAGGTAATCCATATTTTCTAATTACAACTCAAGAATTATGAATGTCTAGTTGATACACTGAAGAAAAAACACTTGCATAAATATAGTAAATTTATATTTTAACAGCAAAAAGCTGTAGTGCAGTTAATGATTCAAAATGATTAAATCCTGTAAGTGGATATATATTTACATTTAAGCAGCATTTAATTGCCAATATCAATTAATTGATTGTGTGAGAACATTTGTTGTTCGAGAAATGGTGAAAACTACTTTGACAGCTTGTAATTATGAGAAGCATTTTATTTTCTTTTATGTCATATATATTATGGATAAAAAATGTGTACATATTTTATTAGTTAAAGTATGTATTTTAAGGAAATTTTATTTGAGTATTTTATGGTCACTAAATAATAAGCCTACAGATTTTCATTTTGGCAATAAAAATGAACAGTCAGTCTCTGTGGTCTATAGTTAATTATAAAAATACTCTAATATAGGAACTAAGACTTCTATTTGTCCGGTTATACAGCAGATTAGTGTAAAATGTTTTTTAAAGGAATAGAAAAAAAAAATTGGAATCTGAATTGGCTGATCAAGTAAAACGAAATTGGTGCTTGGTATTGGCCATAAAAAACCTGATTAGAGCATCCCTAAATGTGGACTTTTGTAAACAGTTCTTCAGAATCGCTACACACAAACAGACCACTATCAAACTTAAAGGCTTTACTTAAATGCAAAATGTGCTTATGACATTTTTATGTAAATGGTCTACGTTGCCTTTATAATGTGCTCTCCTGAAAGGCCAGTTTTGTAGGGCTGCAAATAAGTTATGATGTTCTAAATAGTTGCTCCTGAAGCACAGCCAGAAGTATATTAGCACCCAGTGCAGTAGTGCCACTGTTTATGAATTTGAGCCCTGAAAAGTTACAGCACTTTATGTAGTAAATGTGATAAAATACAATTTTAAAATGGCACACGATAAAAGAAAGTAACACGCTACTGCAACAGACCTTATGGCCTGGGTTTAAAAATCAAAGGGTGATGGAGCCGTGTAGTGCTAATGAGTGTTGCCTTTGAATGAACAGCACGGAATAAAAGTGACCTGCAGGTAAAAATATTTGAAGACCCCTCTCTTAATGCATTAAAAGTTTAACTGGCTACAAAAACATTTTAATAGTAAAAACAGAGTTAGGAAAACAGAAACGACCAAAATTCTGAGCAACATAAACTTTAACCCATTTACATGTTAGGTGCTCATTTAACTTACGTAAAATACCCCTCAAAGAAAAGACACCATCTTATTTGAAAGTTTTGCAGCATTACACCAGAAAAAAATGAAAAAGACAATGTAAAAAGTTTCAGAAATAAGAAATAAATAATTTTACTAGAGCAGGAAAGTATACACGAGCAAATTAAATATTTCACCTAGGCAGAAGTAAAAATGAGGCTAGTGTTTTAAGTATTTAGAAATAGAAGAGTCAGATTTGATTTGGGCAACACAATGGTAGAAGGCTGACCAAATTTGCATTTTACAAATGGCATTAAAAAAAGCAGACATTATTTATAAACTGTTTAAACCAGTTCAGTAAATGGATTAATTTTAGTAAATCTATTCCAACTGTAACTTCATATGGGAGCAGTACCTGGTGACGGGTGTGTTCCATATGTGACCCTAGCACACTGGAAGTTACTGCAGTTATTTTACACGTACAAAAACAGAAACTAGACAAGAAATAAACTTAAAGATAACTTTCATGAGAACAGTATTCAAAATATTAGCCATTGCCGTTTGCATGGGATGATCCTGCCTAAAAACCATGAACAAGCAAGTGGAGCAGTAAGTATGAATAGTGAATATGCACACAATTTACTTAAGAGTTTTCAAAAGCTTTCTGGCATAGTTACACAGAAAGCATTAGAAGTTACTTATTATGAATGGCAAACTCCTTTGTGTGCTTAGACAAACATTATATGTAAAAGGACAGTGCTTTGTATGAAATCAAATAATTTCTGGAGTCTCTCTGGTCTTTGCATGTGTTGCTTCTTTTACTGCTTTGTCAGTTTTTTTTTTTTTACTGAAGCTGAATACATTATATTTAAATGTTACTTGCTGTGATATCAAAATTATTTTTTCAAAAGATGTATTGTCTTTTGAATGTGTCTTAAGCCTATTTTAGTCTTTTTAGGAGTTTTAAATAAAACTGAGACCTTTAAACTGTGCAAGTGCTTTGAATAAAAAGAAAACTATTTACAAGTAGCCTGTACTACCCTTTGGGAATGAAATAAGAACATTTGTGTTAAATATTAATTTGCACTTTAAATGAGTGTAGTTGCTTGTATGTCCACTAGATGTCAAAAAAGGACAGCTAAAGGATACAGAAACAGGTCTTTGATTGTGGATTGTTCAGCCTCCTAAATTGTTTAAAATATAATGAGAATGCAAGCACCATCCTGCTCACTGTGTGTGAGCTCAGAATAAACTTGGGTCCTCTTCCATGCAATATAATAACAGTTTTATTTAATTTGAACATTTTAATTATTGTCCTACTTGTGGATATGGGCATTTAAAGGCTGGTATCATTTATATTGCAATTAAGTGACTTTTTTCTTTTCATTTGAATTACTAGGGGGGCTTCGCTCGGCAACCCCCGTGTTTGGTTTTACGGATACACACTTGTAAGATTTTTTTTTTTCTTTGAATTGTTGCTATTTCATTAGTTTCACTTTTATTTCAGAACTTCTGTAAAAACAATATTTGGAATCTTACAAGTCCCACCCAATATGCTGAATCTTTTTAATGAGGTCAGTGAGATGTGTTTAATGACTTTGTACCATAATTCAGGGTAGGTTTTTCTGTTTGGAATTTCAGCACAGACATAATGATTTTCATCATTAGCAGTTAATAATTTTTTTTTACAAAGTAACCAATAAATGCATGTGCGGTAAACTCCGTTTTTGAAATTCTCAAGATTCTTTATTTGTCACATGCATAGTTATACAGGACAACACACAGTGAAATGCATCCTGATCCGCATATCAAAAACTGTGCAAAGTTAGAAGAATATCAGTTAGATGAACAAAAAGTCATAGATTGAAAGATAACAGTATAGTAGAACATAATAAATAAGTAAAATTATGTGAATAAAGTAGAATTAAGTGTTAAGGTGCAATAGTGCAGTGATTATTGTGCAAAACCAAAGTTAGACAGGTGCATAGTTAAATGAGGCAGTTTGTTTGTTTGCGCTACTGTGATCTTTACTTTCTTTTTTTAATACTTTCTAATTTTCCTACTTTCATATCCTTTAACTTTCTCCACATGTGTATTGTGCCTTTTTTTTTTGAGCCTTTCGAATTCCACTGCTTTCATAATCTCTAACCTGCTCTGCATGTGTTTAGTACCAACATTTTTGAAGGTCTTGATGAAGTTCTACTTTGTCTTTTACTCTGTCTTTTAATTCTGAGCCGAATTGGACGTGCTTTTTTTCAATTCTACTTGTTCTGGGCTGATAATTACTTATTTTCTGAATTTGCACCTAGATTATTCTTTTTCTTTTTTGCTCTTTTTTCTCTCCATCGCTTTTGAGTCTCTTTTTTCTCCACGCTGCTTTCTTCTTTGCTTAGTCGTCTTTGTTTAATTTCTAACGTACTGTCCTTATACGCTTTATATGCGCTGAGAGCCCTGGATCTGTGTGTGCTCAAATCCTTTAGACGACTGAATGTATTGCTGCCTCTTGGCTTATTTGATATTGATTGTAAGTAGGGTGTGTCTTGCAAGAATCTCATGTTCCACGTCATCGCGAAACGGTTCTGGGTCAGTCTCTTGGCACACAGTCTCATGTTTAAGGTCCCCGCGAGACGCTCTGTGGCCAATCTCTTACATCTTGTGGCTTCTTTTAAATGTATTCCGTGATCTTAATGTGAAGATCACATCTCGATGCCCTTGTGTTTCTCTCCAGGATTTTTTTTTTATAGTAGAGAGAGGTGTTCTCACATTATTCTGATTTTGATAAATGAGAAAGGGAATTTGGCCTGTCTGCCACCCCAGTGAAACAGAGAGTCCTGGATTACTACTTGAATGTTTGTACACACTCTGATCAACTTTAAAAAGTTAGATATAAATGGAAAAATGCTTCAGTTATACTTTATTCATAAAAATTTTTATGGTTGCCAATAATCACGGCACATATGGTTTTGTTAAGAATAATTTCTTCTTGATGAGGGATTTTTTTTCTCAGTGTAAGTTTACTTAAAAGTTGGATTTCTGTTATTTTTAGTGCAAGGTTAAGGTAATTCACCAGATTTACTCATGTTTACTAGGGGAGCCAATAATAAATGTGTGTATGTATGTTAATGTGTGTGTATATAAATATTTTATATATATATATATATTTTTGTATGTATGTATATGCAATTTATCTATTCGTCTATCTTTCTTTGTTTATATCTTATCATATATAAATACACACATTGTATATGCGCGTGCCTGTTTACTAACACAGGTTGGCTTATTGCGGAGCATGCGTTAAAAGAGAAAAGGCACACAATAATGCGCAAACAGGAGTAGATCTGTGACAATCGCACCTTAGTGCACCTGAGCCAAATCAGAAGGTACACTGAATTCCATGGGGCACAGATCTATTCATAACAGGTGACCTACATGATGGGCAAATGCATTTCAAATGTTTTGCTTGTTTTCCTTGCAATTTGATGGCCTGTTGAGTCCTGTTCAACCTGTCGCCCATCATTTTGTCACAAGCATAATCAACCTGTCCTTGAAATTCACCATTTGGGGTACATGGCCACTGCGTCAAAAAACAAATTAGCATGTGCATGTCTCCAAATCTGATGTCATTTTCGCTGTGTAGCCCTAATGCCCAGTGTGGATGCGTCAGAATATAAACCGCCCTTTAGTGGAGTGCAGCTCGCGAATCTCCGAGGAGGAAGCACACCCATACCGAAAAAAATGTTAATAGCACATCGATCAACAATAAAAAATGGCCCTTTGCATCTGTTACAGTTAAAATTTCAATCATTTCATTCGCCACTGGCAAACTAAGCAGAAATAATAATCGCCACGGCCTATTTTTAGTTGCAGTATGGAGCCCATTTAGAGTAAGTCTTTTTATTGATCTTGTTAGCTGGATTCTAATATTACTTAACACTGATGCCTCACAGTTTTTATGTAAATGCTATGAACATATCAGGATTATTGAAGGGAATCAATGGAAACTATAGACACTCTCATTCTTGATTTTATTTGTGCATCTTGAGTATATATATTTCTGAACCGTTTTGACTAAAAGACAAGGTTGTGCTAAACAGCTATAGGCATGTATTTTACCTTCAGGTTATTAATGACAATCTACTCCAGAGTGCTTCCAGGTGACTCTGTTGTTCATATGAAAACATCTCCTATGTAACTTGCTCTGAAGAGAGAAAAGAACACATATTCTTCCCATAGAAAAGGAATGATAAAAATGTTTTGTTGTCAGAAACATGCCTCCTAACACAAAACACATGGTTCCTGAAACTTTAAATTGGACTCCTTTTGTTTCATGTCTTCTAGTTTCCCACTGGCAACAGTTTGTAAGTTGCTGGTCAAGATGCTGTTTTGAATTTATAAATTCAACTTCACTTAACACAAGTTTTCAAAGCAAGTAATTGTTTGCCAAGAAGTGAAAAAAAGAAACCATGCTTTGCTGTCATTTTTTTACAGTAAGAATGAAATTGTGTTTATGAATAAACTGTTAAAATCTAGAAAAAACAAAGTCAGAGCTGCATCATTGTATTTATTTGAAAATCATGTGTAAGAATACTGTTTAACCTCTGTACAGAAAGTAATAATTTGATTGTTGAGTACTTGTATGCCACCATAGCAAAACATATTTGGGTTGAATTTTTTTTTCTTTCACAACTCTAGCAAATGCATTTTGTGCAATATTTTTTGTGAAACATTAAAGCTGTAACAATCTTGCCGCAATCTACTCTTTGAAAAATTATCAAGTGCTAAAAAGATTTATACTTTAACACCATCTTCTTTTGAAATGAAATACACAGTTTGATTAGCTTTCACAATAGGTTATTTGCTCTCATTCATATTGCTTTGAAAGACACTTTGCATAATCTTTTGACTGTCTGTCTCCATTTGAGAATTTTGGTGATCTTTGAACGTCATAAGAAGATTCAAAATACTAAAACTACAGCCCTCACTGAATAAATTTGTCTAGTTTCTTTTTTAAGAGATTGTATAGAAATCTGATGCCTAGCATATAGTGTTGTCAAAATTGACCCACGTATTCTTTTTAAGCCACTCCACCTGAAAATGGCCACACGGTTTCTTTTTCTCCTTTCTCTTTCATAACTTGCACCTAATTTTGCTTTACTGATGGAAAAAGTATGTGATTGTAATATATTTTTGAAAAAAAAATCTCTAGTAGTTAAATCTTTGTGTGTGTTTGATGTTTCTAATGATTATTTTGCATTTTTTTTACTTTCACTTGTTGCGATCATTCACTACCTAGTATATCTACTGACTACTTGTCAACATCTCTGTGGTTATTATTCCTGTTTTTGTGTAAAATGCAAAAATAAATATTTGACATACCATAGCTCCTTCATACTTTATGTGGCAGAATTTTGTATTTTTAATTTTCTTTTCATCTTTGTCTTTGGACAAAAATGGGGAAAAAAATTTTATTTTTTTTAAAAATGGTATTTTAATTGAAAATTACTGCAGCAGTCTTAACCTCCTTAGCCTTAGACCTGAGCTCAGTTGGGCTGTAAAAGCAGTGCTGAAAGCGTTTGTCCTATAGACATGTCTTGCATAAGACCTGATGTGTTACTTAGCATGTCTTGTGTAAGCATCAGGCCCGAGAATTACCTGGGCAATGGTGTAGACGTGTCTTCTCCTAGCCTGATAAGGGCATCTCGTAAGAAACACCTCTTATCAGCAGTGATGATGAAGTGAATCTGTCTTCATGCAGTGAAATTGAAATGGACAGTGAAACTGAAAGTGATTTGTCACTCGCAGGTGTGCAATGTGTTGTTTATATTATTGTTATTATTATTTTATTTGTATCATTATTATACAGTACTTTCCACACTTCTGACTTTTAGCATTTTGCATGTTTTACAGTAGAAAGATAAGATTTAAATAAAAAATGTAATTTTTCAAGCCAAAAAATGTAACACTTTTTACATTTTTTTTGAGAAAAAATGTAATGCTAAGGACGCTACTTTCCCAAGGTAACTGAAAATACTGAAGTCAAATGTCTTGCACATACAGTATTTACATTGGAAAACTTTAAGATTTATTTTAACATACTGTAACATTCTCTAACCTGCTTCCAGATGACACTGATATTTGACATATGCTGTTTAAGGAAGCAGCCAGATAAAGAAGGGGTGGACAAATCGGCAGTTTGGTCGCCTGCAACTACCAGTTTTTAATTTCAGGCAAGCAACTACAGTCTTGCAAAGCCTGGCTGACTACCAGATGTTTCAGATCTTTGTTCCATGCAGTATGTTCCTATTCAAACAATTTGATTAAAAACAAAAGACCCAGTTCTTCATACATGATTTTAAGTTTGGTCTCACTTTTAAAAATAGCTGCTTATACCTTGGCAAACTGACGTAACCACCTTCTAAAGCCTGGTTTATTACTAACGTGTCCATGCTAGTTACGAGGGTAGCACAGCAAAAATTATGTCAGACCTGGTGATGCATGCTGGGTTTGTGTTGCGTGTTCCTCACAGAATTTTTTCTAGCTACACTGTAATGCAGGCATAGAGCCATGTACCCTAAATGGTGAATTTGAAGGACAGGTTGGTTCCATGGGTGTAGGAATGATGAATGAATGGCTGAATATGATGGAAAAGGTCATCAAATTGCAAGGAGCACATGCAGAAATATTTGAGTGCGTCTCTTCATCATGTAGGTGTCTCACTCATGAGAATATCGTACTTGCCCTTCCTTGACTGCTTTTGTTTAATGGGTTGGCATGCACACACACACACACACACACACACACACACACACACTAATGAGCAATATTAGATAATTTTGCTGCAAGTCTATAAAACAAATAAGAGAAACAATAGCTTTAGCTGTTAAGCAATTGGGGCAGCAAATGTGAGAAAGCAAAAGTGAATCGTATCGGCTTGATGTTTACTGCAATATAAATATGGTAATAACTGATGCATATTTTGTTAAGGATTAATGGGGAAAAAAGTGGAGGTGACAAGGAGGACTGTTCTATAACTGCTTCGATACTAATTACAAGCACCATTATGACAAAAGAAAAGAACGTTTTTAGCAGATTCATTGCAGAGGATTTTTTTGCAATGGTAGTGGCTGCTGGGAGGAGACAGCATCACAAACAAGTCAGAGAATATACTCTGCAGAGAGTTAAAGTGCTTTGTTTTCTGTAAAAAAAAAAAAAAAAATTGAAAAGGTGGGAAAGCACAGCAACATTAGATTGCAGTCTGACTAGTACAATAAATGCTGATGCAGTGCTGAGTCATTTCATGAAATGTACAACTTGGAAATGGAAATGTATGCTGATGCAGCAGGTGACTCTTTTCAAATGACAGGGCTTGATACAGCTAAGAAAATGATCTAAAGTATACAGCAGCTTGTTGATCACATTTGATGGCTTGACTGTCCCTACAGTGCTCCTGTCACAAATTTTAAAGTGTTCAGCCATAGGAAATGGACATTAACCTTTGAAAGTCAGAGGGCTATTACCCATTACAAACAGGTCTTGCCTTGTGCAGTCACAGAAAGGGCATTAGAGGAATCTTATTAAAAGAATAAGTTACTTACCATTAACAAATTGTAATGCAGCTGCACTGCATACACAGATCTGGCTGTGGCCAACTAAAGGCATGTGACATTGTAAAAGATATACCTCGCACCTCAGAATAACCCTGAAAGTCAAACTGATTATGCTTTTGACAGAGAAATTAAATGATGTGGTCTAAATTGGGCCTGAAAACAAAATTTAAGAATATGGTATTGATGTAGTATTTTGGTTTATTTTTGATAAAATATTTTTGTTTGCATTGGAAAAATAATCTATTTGCTAAAATAGTCTATTCCAATACACCAGTTTTGTTCGTATTGTTTTAAGAGTACTATGACTTCATGTCCAACAAAACTTTAAATCTAAATGTTGTTATAAAAAGAATAAACGTTGATGTAAAGGTTGCAGGTAACACTCCACCCTGTGTATAAAGCTGGACTACCAGAAAGCTTACCCTTCCTTTTGTCCAACTTGCCCTCTTCTCTCAAGACAGTAGTTGACACTTTTGAAATATGTCACATAGAATAAATTTCATTTTGTAAAACAGACGGTCATGTTACTTTAAAACGCTGTTTAAGTGCTCCAGACTACAACTAAAATGGTTGCAAATGTGACCAAAATTAGGCTTTGACAATTATTATTATTATTATTTTTTTTTTTAAATTGTTGAGCGATTGTGCTATTAACGTAAGTGTTGGTACAGGGGGAGATTCCCCCTTGTAGATTTCTGATCTGCATTCTACTAAAAACTGATTTATACTTGACATGTCCGTGATGGGCATGAGGGCCTCATGGAGATGTACATTTGCATTGTGATTGTAGGCTGCTTGCTGTTTGCTGCTTAGCCACAAATTTAGAAGACAAAAGACTTGACGGAGAGGTGTGAAGCGTTTTAAGGTGGTACGGATCTGCAAGTTTTTTCGTAGGCTCCGGTAATTCTAGTGTTAATAAGCCTATGAGGCAGTCTTCTGTTGCATGTTCATATCTGCTGTGCCTTTCCATTCCTTCCACCAGTGAGGACACTCATTTCTACAGGTGAACCTTTGCTGTAGAAATGCATGCCCCTATAAGCTGCTTGCAAAATGAACACTGTATAGCTAAAAGTGTTCAAAATGTATTTTAAAAGGCTGTAGTTGACACTGTAGTTAGGATATAGCGGGTTAGATAATGGATGGATGGATGGATGTAGACAGTATTCTATGTCAATTCTGTATTTAATGTGCCTCTCCATTCCATCCACTGGAGGAGACACTCATTTCCACCGCTGAGTCTTTGTCGTTAAAATGCTCTTCTGCTTACAAAATGGACACTAAAATTGAGCTAAACCTATTTTAAAAAGACTCTAGGAAGTCTTTTTTGCACTTTTTTCACCACTGTGCCATTTTGTAATATCTACTGCAAGAGACACTTACAGTATTTCCCCAGCTAGAGCCGAAGGAACGTTTGACAGCTGAAATTCTTCAAAATGTATTTTAAAAGGGTTTAGAAAGTCTTTTAAATCACTTTCGGGTCTACTTTGTCCTCCAGTCCCATCCACTGTGGGACAATGATTTCCACGGCTGTAGCAGAGCAATAGAAATGCATGCCCCCTGCCTGATGCTTGCATGATGAATACTGGAATTATAAAAATAAATAATAAAATTATAAAATTGTTCAAGTATTTAAAAAGATTGAAGTAAGTCTTCTATATCACTTTCATGTCTTCTGTGCCCCTCTGTCTCATCTGTTCAACGAGACTTGGTTAGGCCTTTGCCGTAGAAATGAGTGCACCTAGTCTTCTGCTTTTAAAATGAACACTGGGCAGCTGATGATCGAAAAAGTCTGAGTTAAAACAGCTAAAAACATAACCAGCCCCAAAAGCAACAACAGGTATAAAAATGTACTCGTATATGAATATTTTTTAATCAAGTTTTTCATTTGTTATAAACACACTAATACTAGTTGGAATATCCCTAGTCTTTTTTTAAATGTCTTATTCCTTTCATCTAAGAAGGATTTAAATTTGTACTTTAATTTGTTCACATTTGAACTGAAAATCTTATTCTGTAAGGAATGTATGAATTTATTTCTTTAATTCTGATGGAGACAAAGACCAAAACACATTTCCCGATTTGAACAGGTTATTTGTCTTAATGACTTTTCTACATTGAATTCAATTAGAAGGGTTATACAGTATGTGAAATTTGCTTTAATATATAATATAACACATGATATTGTGAAATCCGCATAATTTCAGGGTTGCAGCCTGTCTAGCATCAGGTGGAAGGCCAGTCCATCACAGGGATCACTCAACCACACCCCCACTTGAAAAGGGAAGGAAAACCCAACCCAGACACAGGAAATATGTGCAGACTCCACATCGATGACATATTTGCATAAGATTTGAACCTGGGACTGAATGGACACAACTGTCTCAGCCACTGATCTACTGTGCTGCTTGATGTATTGCATGCTTTACAGTTTTAATAACATATTAAATGTTCCCTAAATTTCTAAAATACTAACACATTTTGAGATATGGCACAAGCAAAGGACATAAATACAGTGAAGTGTTGATGCCCAAAGAAATTAAAGTGTAGAGGCATTTCAGTTTCACATCTGATAAGAAATCCATGCCATGTAAGATCAGTAAAACTTTGCATGGTACATCACAAATGTGATGTGGTTAGACCTGAAAAGAAAAGACATTGGAGTAATGGTGGTATTTGTCTTAATCATACTTGGGAGTAATCCAGCAGCACTTTCAATGTCAAATTCTTCAGTTTATTCTGGAAGCTTAAAATTCTCATGTGATTGTGCAGAATCAGAGTAATCTGCAGTGTGTTTCTTTTGATGATAGGTAAGGCCTATACTTGATGCTGTACTGAAGGAAAAAGGGAGGCTTGAAGCCTTGCAGTCTTTACTCCCATCTAGTGGATGCAATTAAGCAATACACTCTAGGCAACTTAATGTTGAGGCTTAAAGGTGGTTTTAGCCTTCTCATCCTTAACATTAACTTTTGTCAACAGGTTTAAAACTATGAAGTTAGACCTCACAGTTTATAATAAAAAATTTTTTGTTTCTAAAAAACCTAGATTAATCGCTTAATTAAGGCAGTAATTAGGAAGTTATTCCGTTAGCAAAATAGTCATTGGTTACAGGCCAAAATTGTTCATTAACCAAATACAAAACATTTATGGTCCTAATGTAGTCATTGTCTGCGGTGTAATGCTTGTATGTGTTTCTATGTCCTTGAGGTACTGTATATCATTCAAGGTAACAACAAAGTTAAAATTAATCAAATTGCATGTTTGATCGCAATAACTAATCTTAATTTGATTTCAGTAGGACCTATTATTTTTGGTGTATGCTCAATCGCACTCTGATTTTCATATCTGTCACAATTGATGATGTTTAACTGCTCAAGTACAGCAAGAAAGCAGCTCCTTGCATTAGTATTTTCTGAATGTGTGCCTACATGTAATGTCCCTGGTGATGTTGTGAATGGTATACAGTCAGCCTATTCAAATGGAAGCAAATTCTGAGTGGATAAGTTAGAAATACAGAAATAAACACATTTTGTGAGCCTTCAGAAATTCCTATATTAGTACAGACCATGAATGCTACACTCTGCATATCCTAGCAACATTCAACCCACAATGCAGAATGTTGTACTGTGTGTACAAGTGGTGGTAGTAGTCTGTTGAAGGAGCTGTTTCTCTGGAGAAATCTCTTCCCGCTCTATTACCATTTGCTCCGCCTGTCACCCTGATTCTGTCACTCGGCTCTTTCTAAAGAGGTGCCCTGAGCCCTCACAAAATGCCTTCCCCCAGGTCTCCACCCCCCAATATCAGCACACAAGTGATGATTTAAAACGAACCTATGTTCCCTCAGTGGGCTGTAGACATTGTATTCATGTGTGGTAGTTACTGTTATCACTTGTTGTGAGTTTATACGCTGATAGTTTTTTTTTTAATTCTGTTAAATGCACTTTGTGATATGACTGGATCATATATATGCAGTTTCACAATAGTATTGCTGCTTCCTCGTAGTAAAACGATCATGGGTTTGTGTCCCGTCCATATAAATATAAAAATTATTACTATTCTGTGACTAAACTATTTTATTTCAAAAAGGGAAACAAATGTTATTGCTATTACTGTGCACTATTTTGTTTTTATGCATTTTGAGGTGTGCCTAGGTCAGATATGACCAAAATGTGTATTTTGTTGTTTCAATAGTGAAGAAAAGTATTGCTTTTACCTCAGTGTCTGTTCAGTTATTCCTTTTTATTGTTTTTATTTCACTTTTTGATGTGCCTGTGTCAGATGTGACCAAATTTAAAAGGGAAGCAATGGCTAAACATTTACTTGTTTTTTCAATACATTCATTTGTGTTGGTCTAAAATTTGTCATTACCTGGTGCTTACCAGCCCCTAAAAATGTCTGGCCAAGCAAAATTTCTTCTTTTGAAAATCTGGCCCATATAAATTTGCAATTGAATAGCCCTGGTATATAGTATGACCCATTAGTGTTTTCTGAACACGAGTGCCTGATGTGTTAAAAGAGTTAATGTCCTTTGTTCTTTAGTGAAAGGTATATGACTAATTCTGGTTTCAATTTTTAAAATTCTTATATGTAAAAGTTTTTCAGAATATTTTAAAATAATTTAGCTTATTATTCTTTCACTTGTATTTGAATTTTTAAAATTACTTGGACTTTCAAAGAATGCATTTATTTTTACTTTAAACAGTATTCAATCTAGCTGCTTTGTTCAGACTTGATATGTTGACTTTCCTTTCAAACAATACTAATATCAAGCTTTACATTCATGTTGCTCCCGGCAGGAAAATGGGTGCTGCCTTTATCGTTATGTCATGTTTGCATTTCCAGTTTGAGCTTTTCCCAGTCAGTGCTTTGTCAAAAGGTGGTGACAGTAATCTTGATCTCGTCTCCACAACTTCATAGACCAGGAAGGAGGGCTTACTTGGCTCCTAAATTTTCTGGGAGGTTAAATGAAAGGAACATTGCTGCCAAGGATTTGGCAGCTGGAGGTTTGACTCTATATATCTCAGGAAAGGAGCCAGATGAAAATAAACAGAAAAAAACGTCTTTGGGAAATTCATCGTGGCTAAACGCAACTAGTGATGAGACAAAAGGCATACTCTTTGACACAAGCTTTAATCCAGTAAGACAATGAAAATGTTATCCGGACTGGTTTAGAAGAAAACTCTGTACCTATGGTCTTAGCTGCGATCCCAATTTGGCCAGTACTAAACTCTGCATGCTGGTAATGGTGTCCTCCCATTGAAAGCAGCACGTTCCTGGTGCTTGAGGGAAATTGTAGTTCCCATGTTGGCACTGGTTGTTGGGTAGCAAATATACGCCATACAGCCTATATTTTTGATTCTTCCAACAGTAATGCACGTGCAAAATTTTGTTAATATCAGTTCAACTGTTTTTCGTGGTTGGCAAAAAAACATACAAACAGCTCAGTGATTTTACTCATATACAGTAGATGAATTATATATTTATGGGGTAGATCCTCCAAAGGCTCTTTTTATTCTCTTTCCATCGTCAAAACTACTTGTGCTTATTGATTATCAAAACTAGAACATCTGCTCTAAGAAATAATGCATTTCTGTTATTAGTTTTATTTGTGGTGTTTTTCATGTTTAATGTTAAATCATCAAAGAAATTGTATATTAATTGTTGCTTCACTATGAGAATTTTCAGACATGCATTATTGGCATATTAGTAAAGTGTTAAAAGAGTACTCTAAGGTGAATAAATTGGTGAAGTATGTTGGCATTTTTATTACAGTTTATTTAAAAAATGGCTTCATGTTATTAATTTTACAATTTTTTTTTTCTTTCAGATATACCTATCCATAGGAAAAAGCAGGAGACAGACACATATGTTTTGGTATGTGGGTGGTTTTTACCATGACTTGGTTTTGTACTTTTGAAATCTTAAAATTTTTTTTCCCCACTATTTTTACCAAGCTCTTGGCTGTCCTTTCTTTCTGTTCAGTGGAAGCTAAATTCTGTTTTGCTAGGTTTTTTCTTTTTTTTTTTTTGTTTCTGCTTTGTTTTATACCTTTTATGAGTTTTTTTTGTTTAATTTTGTTTAATCTTTTAAGTTTGACTGTGAAGACGTTTGTTGTACAAGTTCAACTTGGTTGTATGCAATGTTTTTTTCTTCAAGTATAATAAAAGAAAAAAAAAATCTTAAAATTATATAAACACATTTTCTGTTTCTAATATCTGAAATTGATATTTGAAAAAAAAGTTTGAGTTTTAATTCAGTTCTCTTTGAAATATTTTAAGGCAAGAATTTTAGTATATGTAGTTTTAAAAAATCTTATTTTTTTATTAGTGTTAATAAAATAAAAAGAAAAACCTTTATAAACCGTGTACTTGAATTGCATACTGGCTCAGTCACCTTGAGGAGCTACATGTTGTTCATTGTTTGCTGGTATTTTTATTTATTTTTTTTTTCATTATAAAATCAGTTGTAAACATGCTAGCCTCTTAGAAGAATTTTTTTAGCACCATAAAATGAATAAGCATTAAATGTACGTACCCCAACTACAGTCACAATATCTTACATGTACTTAAAAGTTTAAGCATGCTTAATTCCCAGAAGTCTCATCTAAGAGACAAAATATCCCATCAGTGAATGAAAAGTTACATGCGCTTTTCAAAAATTTGAAAAAAGTTTGCTAAAAAGCTGGGCTGCCTTGACCTTTCTGATGTAAATGGGGAAACTGCATTATGAATTTTTTCCATTGAGTGGCAGTATTGTGTAGTAATATAGTCTGAGGTTTGGGCTACTCTAAAATGTTTTTGTGGAATTGTGCATCTTTACAACTTTTAATAATAAATGCATTTAATTTTTAAGTCACTTCCACTTAAGAGCTTTTTTTCATTTTATGATTAAAAGTACAAGTTGTAGTAACATTGTCGTAATTCACAGTACACAATCATAAATTTGTAAATGTTTACTAATCAGCTATCTATCGTTTATTTAGGGTACAATACATCCATTCCGGAGATCTCAGAGGTCAATCTTTGGAAAATTTATTCAAGAATTCCAGCTTGTTGCAAGTGACAAACGAGTATGTATTTCTGTTGTGGTACATTTTTATGTGTCTTTATCACCTACAATATTTTTTGTTTACCTTTTTAACATTACCCGAATTCACAGAACTATAGATTTGCATATGTTGTACAAAAGAAGAGTGTATAGCATATACCAATTTTTTTTTTTTTTTTTTTGAGTATTAATCG
Source organism: Polypterus bichir lapradei (assembly GCA_026402145.1). NCBI lineage: Eukaryota > Metazoa > Chordata > Cladistia > Polypteriformes > Polypteridae > Polypterus > Polypterus bichir. The sequence continues at coordinate 21,255,713 of JANRMT010061414.1, forward strand.
GAAGAGGTTTAACCAAGTGGGCATAACAAACTCTTTTGTTAATGTTTGAGTTCTGTGTATATATATATAAATATATATATATATAATATATGTGTGTGTGTGTGTGTATATGTGTATATGTGTTATCAAATTTACAGATTGGATTGAAATATGAGACTATTTTGAGTCTGTTTTGCTAATCTATTTGTTTTGTCTGAATCCATAACCGTTAATGACAGAGTGAGCATTTAAAAATATTTTGGTTAAATTAGCAATAGGAGAGAGGATTTCCTAAAAGAAAATATTAATTATATATTAAATACTAAATTATTTTTTGTGTACACAATTTTACAAGAAAAAAGCCACTCCTCAAGAAAGGCCACATCAAGTCTTGATTCAGCTTTGCCAAAACGCACCTTGAAGATTCTGAAGACAAATGGAAAAGGGTTTTATGGTCAGATAAGACCAAAATGTAACCATTTGGCCTCAATGCCAAATGATATCTGGTGGAAAGCCAACTTGCCATCCAAGAACACGACACTTATAGTAAAGCATGGAGGTGGTAGCATCCTGTTGTGGGGGTGTTTCTCTGCAGCAGGGACTGGGGCACTTGTCAAGCTAAAAGGAAAAATGGAGGGGGCAAAATATCATCTGTCTAATGACTTGAAGATTGCAGTCCCCATCCAATTTGACTGAGCTTGAACAGTTCTTTAAAGAAGAGTGGGCAAATATTGCAATGTCTAGATGTGCAAAATAGATAGAGAAGTATCCTAACAGACTAGGGGTAATCCTTTAACCATCTCAGGGTTTCTGTTTTTTTATTTATTTTTTTCTGAGCTGTTGCTATTATATCTTTCATTTGGCTGTTATAAGTTGAATTGAGTAAATACAGCTGGGGTAATTTTTTGTGTGTGTCTTAATTTCATGTTGCAAAGCAACAAAATGTGAATATATTGAAGGGAGATGATTCTTTTCTATACCCACTGTACCTTGCTGTTCAACATGTTAATTTGAATAGTGGTTGCCCTATTATATTGCATAAACTTTTTATCATAATTCTTTCCTAAAATAATGAAACTTAAAAATTTGTGATATATCCTCTAGACTTACATCTACAGTTTTCATTATGGCAACAAGCGCAAATTCTAGTCATACACCCTGTTGAAAATTTTTGTGTCCCTGTCCTACTTATTTTACTAATGTTTTGGCACATGTCTGACCAGCCATAGAACCTAGATCCCTTTCACATTTGCACTTTGTCAATTCCAGGTCATCAGGGAGCCACTTTTTCACAATTGTCAAAGTGGCAGTACTCCAGGATTACTTTAAGCTCCTTAACATTAGACCTGAATATCACTCAGACTGTAAAAACAGTGCTAAAAGTGTAATAAATTGCTGCTGAAAGTTGAATTTGTTTGTACATTTGATTATATTTTTGCATATTCATCCCACTATCTGCCTGGAAAGCTATGGTATAGTTGTGAAAGTGAACATATTATGCACACATTTAATGTAGAAAATTCCAAATTACCATTTTGTATACTGTGTATCCTAAATGGTAAGTACTGTTGACTCATAGTTCCAGGGATCTGGGTTCATCATCTTGGTCCTGCAGCTTTCTGTGGAGTTTTATCTTTTAAACATTATCACAAACAATTTTAAAATTCAGTGCATATTTTCCATTCTTGTTCTTAATAAAGAACATTATTAATACTAGGTTCTCATTTAGAAATCCAACTTAACATACTCATTTTATACGATTGCTTTTAAATAACAGTAAAGGCTCTAGAAATACTCATTTTTCTTAGTAGATTTTAATTAAACTTCCCACCATTTGTAATTTCAAATGGATGTTTTAATTACAATGGAGGAAACTCTTTGAAACCTGATTTTTGCCTTATTTCCTTTTATATTTATTATATAAAATGAATAAGATATAATGATGTAGAAGATCAAATAATATCGTAAATGGTTAACACACTTATGCAGCATGAAATAATAACAAGGTCACCTGAAGTAACTCATGTCTGTGCATTTCACTTTCTTCGGCATGCAGATAACAAGGCGGCACAGTGGTGGCTGGAGTCCTTGCTTGAGGCCCATTTGTTTCAGTTTCCATTTCAGTCTTTCATCTGAAGTAGTCACCAGTTGTCATAGTACTTGTCATAATACTGCTTACTATGGTAATGGTAGGTTTCACAGCATTCTAACGTGCCTGATGGCCTTAAATTGAAGATGACAAGCTAAATTTATGTGTTTGTCTAGGGCCCTCATTCATTGACAGTGCATGTGTACAGGTTTTGTGGGGTATTCTGACTTGCACATATTCTGCAAGGTTTGCAGCATTACCTGGTTTGCTGTCATCTTTTAAAAGTTTACATAGCAAATGTGCTCGTAGTATAGTTGCATGTAAGACTTTATAGCAAGAAAACTCATTTTTCACTTTGTATTTCAGATCTCTAAAATGGAATTCAATGTATCTTAAAATGACTTACTGTAAAATGCTCTGTTTTAATGGATCTTCTTGTCATTTTGTGATATTTTAACTGCATTTGAGATGTCTTCATTTGGTCAGAAAGTTATTTTAAGAAATACATTTCAGATATCCCAAAATTTATCTGAGATAATAGCAAATGGTCTGTTTAATATAGGTTTTATTGAATTTGTAATGCAGTTTGAAATGGTTCACAATTGGTTCTGGTTTTAAGATATCAAAAATATATTTTTAGATATATCAACTTTAACTCCTGATCAATTTTAAAATGGATTTCTTCTGCATCTGAGATACCTTAAAACGTACTTCAAGGTACCTCAAAGGTAATAATATCAAGACATCTTTAATTAAGTAAGAAGTAATTTCAAGGCATCAAAAATTCAATTAAAGGTATCTTAAATGCATTTCCAAATATTTAAAAATTGGTTTCTTTCATTGCAATTTTATATATTTCAAAACTGTTTTGAAATATCTTCAAATAAATGTCTTAAGAAATCTGACATTTCTTAATTTGGCTTTGACTAACTGTTTCATATATGTGGAATATCAAGGATTTCTTTTTTTGAAAAATATGTTGTTCACCTATACCTTAATCACTAATTCTGGTGGAAATTCTTTATTCTTAACTTCAGTTTAATATTTGGTTGAACATTCAAGAATAATAGCTGATTGTGTCAGTAGAAAAGCCAGTGGCACAGCTAGATACAAGGGTATCATGTATCATTGGGATGGGGGTTAACATCGTTCTTTTTTTCCCCCTTGGAAAAAAAAACACAATCTCTGCCCTTTTGAAGATATATAAGAATGAGTCTACAGATATGGTTCATCTTCTGTTGTTTATTACAGCCTCACATTAAATTTTTCTCACAAGGGAAGGATTGGCATCAGGAATTGGTATGTTCCTCCATAGGTCATCCCTGTTTCTACACCATATGGAAGAGAATATTGTGTAGGGACAGATGCAGTATTAAATGATGCAACATGGATACTTGGACTATTTTTGCTCTTGTCTGTTTTCAAAAAGAAAGAAGTAGAAGTTGACATTTCCAGTGTTCTTTTCTTGTCCTACAAAAATATCCCCACCCTCCCACACACACACACACACAGGAAAAAAAACATGTATCTTCATTCTATGATTTGCATTTGGAACTTAAGTTTCGTCCGTGCTACACTGTGAAATCACTGTACTTAAAATCACTACTAATGCATTAATGTTGATATTTGCCATATTTTCTGTACTATCAGGTGAGATTAATGTGTGCAATGAGAAATCAATTGTAATATTTTATACCACTCTACTAGCATGTAGACATATTTTGCTTAAACTAGCACTATAATTCAGTGGGAAAGCAATGTTCTTTGCTATCTTAATTTTGTAAAAGAGGATCTGTTCAACATCGATCCATTATTTTATGTTAAAGTAAGCATGTTGAGCCAGTGATTAATACTCTTTTGCTGTTAACTGTTTTCTAAATACAAAGACCACATATCAGGGGTGCCCAATATGTCGATCGCGATCGACCAGTAGATTGGAAAGGTAGTGCAGGTAGATC
>JANRMT010061414.1:21273520-21342057 GCA_026402145.1 Polypterus bichir lapradei
CTATCTATCTATCTATCTATCTATCTATCTATCTATCTATCTATCTATCTATCTATCTATCTGTCTGTCTATCTATCTATCTATCTATCTATCTATCTATCTATCTATCTATCTATCTATCTATCTATCTATCTATCTATCTATCTATCTATCTATCTGTCTGTCTGTCTGTCTGTCTGTCTGTCTGTCTGTCTGTCTGTCTGTCTGTCTGTCTGTCTGTCTGTCTGTCTGTCTGTCTGTCTGTCTGTCTGTCTGTCCGTCCGTCTGTCTCCAGGCAGAGAGGCCTTCACAATCCGTTGTGCAGGCACTCTAACACAGAATAAATGTCGATTAACCTGTTGCTTCAACCAGTCAGATTTTGAGTTGGTGTCAGTAGGTCCCTCTAGCAGGCGTACGGCAACGTCACTGTATTAAGACCCATTGATTGGATAGAAGCCGATGAACGCACCGCAAGTGCTCTGAGCGCAAGATCCTCGTGCGCAATACAGCCAACTCCATGGCAGGATTCTGGACAATATTATTTGCCAGACACAGACCAGATTTTAAGACCATGAAAACCTGATGTTTGTCACGCTCCTCGAGCCCCAGAAGTTTCGGGAATACAAGAAAAATTTCCCGCATGTAGCCTTCTCCAATTTAACACAAGAGCCACGGAGCGGTTCTTGATCTGTCTCGGCTAAAAACAGAACTGACTGTAATGTATGCCATGGATGATTTCGCAGGAAAACCTCCCACTGATCTCCTTGACTTCCTTCATCAGAAAAATCTGAATGAGAGCATGGGGCTGCTGTTCACATTGGTATATTTGGCAGTGACCATTCCCGTGTACAATGCTTCTGTCGAGCGGACATTTTCAGCCCTAAAGCGAATTAAAACTTATGCCAGAAATATGACAGGGCAGGTTCGACTTTCAGCATTAGCTTCAATGGCAATAGAAAGGGACTTTTTGATGGAACTGAAGCGCACGGATAATCCGTACGACAGAGTAATTGAACTGTTTTTGAGGAAAGAGAGGAGGATGGATTTTGTTTACAAATAATCTGAATTTTTGGTGAGTAAAATGTTGCGATTTTCCTAAATAATATTGCAAGTTTTTGAGTTATTATTGATGTTTTTTATGTTTGTCGTGGCTGTGGCTGCAGTAGAAAGGAACTTGTTCACCCCTGGTTTGTCTATTCAATAAAGGCATTTATTGTGGCTACAGGAGTTATCTATCTGCGAGGTCCGAATATCCCTTTTAGATTAGCAGGCACCCCTTCTGTAACATTAGGTTTGTTAAGCCATATGATAATGTTACCGCACGGAGGGTTTAGAGAGACGCACGTTACTCCTTGCGGGAACATTATCATAAGGCTTATCAATCCTATTGTTACACCTTCTAGGTGCACCCAAGCGTCCTTATTACGGAGTCTTCCTTGATTTACCGCTGGCTGCTTCTTTCTATTCACCTTCACAGCTCTTTATTTAAACAGTTTTTCTTCTCACTTTTCCGCTCATTCGCTGTCTTCTCCCTTTTTCGTTTGAAATACGTGCCTCCTTGCCTTTAGCGATTTGGGTAGTGAACACTTCGATGAATGAAACCTGTTATCTTTACAACGGTTGACAAACACAGAATGTAACTTAAACACAACATGTCCTCTACGAACCTGATTGAAAGAAATAATTATAATCAAATCCTTGATGACAGCAACACTCATAACAGTCACAAAACAATTACATTGACAATCAGGTTATGTTATTTTTAAAATGTTTCCTTTTCTTTTTCATAACTTCTTTAACACACTACTTCTCCGCTGCGAAGCGCGGGTATTTTGCTAGTGTTTAATAAAAGCTAGACTTCTTTGAAATTCTTCATGGATTACTTTCTTATGTCTGCCATAAAGCTAAGGTAATGGTGTCAGGATCCATACAGATTATTAAAAGCTTACTCAATATTATCTTGAATTGCCATCAGAACCATCAAACAAATGTTTAGAGTTTGCAGACGTGGCTTACTTATTCATTTGTAATAGCTCATTTCCATAACCTAAACAAGTGAAATTGCATTTTATTCATTCTGTATTAACTAAACCAAGGAATTTTGAAGCTATGAATTTGCTGTGACGTTCCCAAAATATTAAAGAGATGATTCTACATAAGCTTTTTTGTAATACTGTTGATCCACTGAGATCAAATTTTGCATTGACAGATAATATTGGGTTTCAGTCTGTTGGAAGTGTGTGTTCTTTAATGTGATATGAGTATTTTTTCTTTTGTCAACATTTTTTGTGTTTGAATCAATACCAAGCTCCATACTGCCGTTAAGCTTTCTAATAGGTCATGGAAAACATTGGATGGATTGCTATCATTGACCTTTCAATTCCAGTAAATTCTTCAAAATGTTTTCCTTATTATTTAAAACCTTTAAATCAACCCTTGAAAGACATTTAATTTACCCTAAAATAAAATATAAATTAATATATGTATTGTTATTATTATCAGTAGTATTTGATTTGGAAATGAATACTATGGCATATATGTTTTTAATGGTATATTTTAGGAAAAAGGCAAAAAAAAAAACCCCACTTTTCTCATTTTTTTTGTGTCTGTAGAAAAAGCAGTTTATAGTTGAAGATACATTAGTATTAATATTCAAACCGTCCATCCTTTGTGATGGGCATGTTGGTGCTCTATGAATATCTAATTCTTTCTAATGTAAATACAATATTGCTCTTTTTGCTAATTTATTTAAAAAAAAATCCTGTGAAGTAACTAGATAGATTTGGATCATTCGAACCTGCACTATCCATTTGAGGGTAACAACGGCCAAAGCATATCTTAGAAACCACCAAGCACAATGTAGAAATTGGCTCCATACAACTTGCAAAACATTTAAACCTAGATGGCCCGGTCATGTTTAACTCTTTAGTGCAGAAGCGTCAGTGGACGGTGTCATCTGCATAATGTATGTAGTTTTCAGGACAGATATCCTTGGCACCACAGTATTGCTCTGAAATCATTTCATTTGCTAATGTAAATTCTCTTACATTTTTTCATGATCCCCATTTTTTTCGCAGTTCATGATAACTAGAATCTTGTAATTATGTTTAGGAATATTCATTTCCTCAGATTCTTTGGCTCATTATTATGCTTCACTTCTTTATTTACTGTACAGTTCTTAAGTGGGTTTGTTTTTTCCTCCTTGCATGCTTTGTAGCAGCTTCTCTTTGTAATCCTTCCTTTTTGCTGTTTAATTGATTCCTTTTAGTCAAGCTTTCTGAAATCTCTTTGCAATACTTTTTTTCCTTTTCTTTTATTCATATTTGACATCATTAATTCCCTGAGGGTGATCCAGCTTGCAGGATCCTTATTGTTGAGGACCCAAGTGGCTGGACCAGGCCAAGGAGATGCCCACGTAACACCTGGCTGCAGCAGATAGTCATTTTCAAAGGGTGGGAACTGGACTGCACGTCTGCCTGGGGAGTTGCCAACCAGGATCCTGAGCTGTTTCGTTGTGTGGTGGGTGCGGCAACGCGCTGTACCAATGCATACTCCTCAACTTGATCTAACCGGTGTTGTGTTGATGCTTTTACCAAATTAAGAGTCACCTACCATCTTTACTGTACAAGAATATAACTGGGCAATGTATTTACTTAAATTTATATCGCAATAGTCTTGGCATAAAATGCGGTATTCAGTATATCTTATAATTTTTTCACAACACTTTACAGATTGAAGGATCAGCACAAATAGAGACATGTCCAAAAAAACACTTTCCGTATAAATTTCAAAGCCAGGGAGCTTTTTCATGATAATGTTATGAAATGTTAGAAAAGGAACAGGTTTATTTTACATTCTTAACAATTTCAAGAATAACTGTGCTTCTATCAAAATGTTTTTACAATTTTTGTTTTATATTTCCTCTGCTAGTTTAATTTTCTTTATATGTATTGTGTTCAATACCTTGCCTGCCATGCCGCAAACTGTGTACGCTAGTCAATATCATCTCATTGTTTGCTCTCTTACTTTTTTATTTGCCCTTTTATATAAGGAAATACAAAGATCTTTATGAAAGCATATTTGTGCCAAAAAAGTTGCATTATATCACCAAAGTACTGAATTATTTCCCCAAAATGTTGTGTTATTTCAAAAAAAGTTTGCCTGCTTTGCCTCCAGCGTTATTGTGCATGCATGCATGTGCTTCATTCGTCTAGTGAAAGTTAGTGAGTGAGTGAGAGAGAGATTTAGCACACATGTATAGGCATATATGTTTATTCCTCCATGTGCTGAGGAGTAAACGTAATCCACCAAGTTTACTTTTTCAGAGAGCCAGTGATTATCCCAGCAGCAATAGGTATAAGGCAAGAAGCAAGCATGTAGCACGGTACACCAGTCTTTTGCAGGGCACACTCAGGGAGGAAACAGTGTGTTACATGTAATCCAGTAACAGAAACCAATACATAAAGGAGCTGTTTATTTTTACTCCAGTTGTTTACTATAAATCACAATTGGAAAAAGGGTGATCTGGTGCCTCAGCAGCTAGAGGTTTAGTCTTAGCCTTAAAACAGTCGGTGTGTTTGTGTCAGTTGATTGCTATAAATTAATAGGCCTAGGTTCAATGCTACAAAAAGACTTGATCACATGCATGCAGCTCGTGGCCTTGAGCTTCAGCGTCATGTGGAGACATTCAATAATGCTTCAATTAAATGCATATTTAGTGTATTTACACAGCATTTAATTCCAGTTTAGTACATCAGTGTTGAAGAAACAGTGTTGAGGACAATTCTACAATTTGTTGTTATAGACTAGGTAAACGTTTATATGAACTAGAAAGCTGGAAGCAACTTTTCACAGTATTCAGATTGATAAAATCAGAATTAATGAATACTAGAGAAATTTTACCTATAGTGTCTGGGAATTAGTTATGCATGTTGTTTACCACTTTACCTGTTCATTCTCATTATCAGTCCTTGAGTCTCACAGGCTGTACTCTGCCCAACAGATAGTCCATTATTCAGGACACCATAGGTTCATCCACCTGCTTATCTCTGAGCTTACCCCTTAACAGGGACGGCTGGATGGGATTGAATGTACTGGAGAAATCACATAACATAATCCCCACAAATTGTCAGCTTTGTCCAGCTGAGAATACGCCTTGTGGAACAAATGGATAATAGCATCTTCCATTTTAACCTTTAGGCGATAAGCAAACTGCCATCGGTAAACACAGTCTACCTCAAGAAGACTCATATAGTCCAGGACCAGTCTTTCAGAGGTCTCCATGATGTAAAATGTAAGTGCCACTGGTGTAGTCATTAGGTGAAGAAGCACCTGCCTTCTCTGGACCAGGAACAATTCAAGATGTTTTCCACTGCTGCAGCACTTTCTGGAGCCGTAGATACAGACTAAACAGCTGGCAGAGGACAACACAAAGATGGTCAGCACAGGCCTTAAGAACTCGAGGACTGTCTCCATCTCGCAGCTTTTCCAATGTGTAGCTTCCTCAGTTGTCTCCTTACTTGGTCTTTAGTTTTTGATAGCCAGTACTGATGGTCAGAGGTGGACTCTTCACTGGCCATTCCAGTTGATGTGGTAGGAGTTGTTGATGTAATAGAAATGGTGTGGGAAGACTGGTGATTGGATGAAGGTGGCAGTGGGAGGGAAAATCTATTAAAAAAATGGTTTAGGGCATTAGCTTTCTCCACGTACCCTTCTAACACTTAAGCCGTGGATTGCTATAGTCCAGGAATTACAGTATGCCCAATCCTTTCCAGACATCTTTCATGTTATTCTGAGTTAGTTTGTTTTTTTATTTTAACTTTGTAAGCATCTTTTCATTTTCTCAGCTTTTTCTTTTGAACTCAATGTGGGTTCTTCAGAGCCTCTTTGTCACTGGATTTGAATGCTGTCTTTTTCTCATTCAGGAGACCTTTTAGCTCTTTGGTAATCTAGGCTTTGTTCTTCAAAAAGCAAGTATGTATTGTTAAAGAAGGTTAATAAATGAATAGTGCTTTGACTTTGTATTTCCTCTCAGCATTCTTCTGGTTGCTTGTATATTAATTTTACTAAATATTACATATACTTTCTGAATAAACGTATGGTTGCTTAGCTTTCAAGAAAGTTGATTGTTTTTTGCTTCCAGAGCAGTTTATTAGTGAAATGATACATGCATGGTATTGCACGTTACTGGAAGAAGTTGCTATTGATTTAGGCATAGTTGCATTAAATGTGAAGTATGCCAAAGCTGTAGATGAAGAGTTGATTAATTATCTAGGGCTGTTACCTTCAGACTTGTGAGAAGTACAGGTATGTCAGTACAAGGAATAATGCCTGGATGTTAATATCTTAGTTTATTGTTACTATTTGTCTAAAGTACAAATTTATTTTTGTCTTTCTTCTTCAGAAAATGTGCAAAATACATTCATTTTTAAGTTTTTAATTAATAATTATTTGTTTGACTCTTAAGATCTTTTTTTTTTTATTTTAAATTAACCTGCATTCTATTATACAGTTTTGGTAGTTGTTTGAATTCCACATTAAAATTATTTATGCAGTGTATTTCACAGTGGGGGTTTTTATGGTTTAATGCTTCTTTACCATGATTTTTGTCATTTTATTTACAAAGTTTTGTACACTTGCAACTGTAGATCGCAATAAATTAATGGTTATTCATATTGTTTATAGGAAAGGATAAGAGTACCTGTTTGGACCAAACTTTGTTTTACAAGGCATCTTGGGAGCTGGCAGTACAATGTTCAGTGCACTGCATAGCTACACTTTCTAAAAGAGAATATTTATACCAGGAGGGACAGTCTTTGATTAAATAAGTAGTTTCTTAAACAATGATAAATCCTAACACCTAGTTTTCTTTTATATATCCATTTGCTAATATTGGCCCTGAAGCTGTGTAAGCAGTCTGTCCACCCCACAATCAGCAACCTTCAGGAAATTCTACAAAGCTCTGTATTCAAGATTATATTTAAGTTCTGCAGCAGTAAAATAACGGTATAATTTAGGTTTCATAATGTTTTTCACCAAACATCTCATCTTGTTTTGAATTTTAAGTAGCAATCAAATTTCCATTTTAAGATCCTGCTTATTTCCTTTAAGGGTTCTTGTAGCCTTTATGACATTGTTGGGCACAAGATAAAGAATGGCTTAACCAGGGATACTGATGTTAGTTATACTGTACTTGTTTGTTTTTGATATTTTCTATGTAATTTTGAACTATTTATGTCTCACTTAGCCTAACTGTCACCTTCTTGAAAGTTCTTATTTTTAAGTGTCTATTTATTTATTTTTTTTTATTATATTGCATCTTATTTATATATTTTATCCTATATGCTTCTTTGTAAGTCATCCTCTGCTTCCATATCTATGACTAAAAGTTCCAATTTGTATTTTGGAGTCATAAGTATATCATAAAACAAAACAAGCAATTTGCTTTCTTAAAATATTGATTTATTTATGAAATAATTAAAATAATTGAAAATGTCAAAAGTGCAGATGTCAACCTAGCTGCTATAATCTAGAACAGTTTATCAAAGCAAAATGATACATTTCTTTTCAACAGTAGACTGTTTTTATTGAATTTAACCGAAACATGTAAGTACCAAAACATCAACATAAATACCCTGTTTTACCCTTGTCCAGTACCACTTGTTCCTAAACTGTCCCCTGACTGATGTTACTTGATTATGTTGACTTCTTTGGTAAGTCGCTTTAGATAAAAATGTCTGCTAAGCAAATAAATGTAAGTACAGTACAAAAGGTATGTCTAGTGTCCACTGCTGTACTGATGCAAATTTAGTACATGTCCTTTGTGTGACATTTTTTGAGGCAGTCTCTAATGCCCAACCCGAAGTCAAAATCGGGGCAGCAGGAATGTGTTTAATGCACACTTGTAATTTTTTGCACATGAGAGGGTCGAATGTCAGTGCCCGATATGCATGAGCGACACGACCCTTGTGTTATTGTGGGTTACCACAGCGCAAGGCTTAGTAACTTCCACATTTCCCCTGACACGAATGTTGAGCGTTGGTTCATTGTAAATGGTGCTTAGTGGGCTAACGTCTTTCTCATTATTTTACTTGATCAGAATCATTTTGCCATGTACATACTGCACTACTGTAGTGTTACACAATTATATCATTACAGAAGGACTTGATTGCATAAAGGCTTGGGCAGATTTGTGGCAGATTAAATTTAATGTCAGTAAATGTAAAGTATTACACATAGGAAGTAAAAATATTAGGTTTGAATACACAATGGGCGGTCGGAAAATCGAGAGTACACCTTATGAGAAGGATTTAGGAGTCACAGTGGACTCTAAGCTATCAACTTCCCGACAGTGTTCAGAAGCCATTAAGAAGGCTAACAGAATTGTTAGGTTATATAGCACGATGTTTGGAGTACAAGTCACAGGAGGTTCTTGCTCAACCTTTATAATGCACTGGTGAGGCCTTATCTTGAGCACTGTGTGCAGTTTTGGACTCCAAGCTACAAAAGGACATAGCAGCGCTTGAAAAGGTCCAGAGAAGAGCGACTAGGCTGATTCCAGGACTACAGGGATTAAATTATGAGGAATGATTAAAAGAGCTGAGCCTGTACAGTTTAAGCAAAAGAAGATCAAGAGGTGACATGATTGAAGTGTTTAAAATTATGAAGGGAATTAGTCCAGTGGATTGAGACTTGTATTTTAAAATGAGTTCATCCAGAACACGGGGACACAGTTAGAAACTGGTTAAGGGTAAATTTTGCACAAACATTAGGAAGTTTTTCTTTACACAAAGAACGATAGACACTTGGAATAAGCTACCAAGTAGTGTGGTAGACAGTAAGATGTTAGGGACTTTCAAAACTCGACTTGATGTTTTCTTGGAGGAAATAAGTGGATAGGACTTTCGAGCTTTGTTGGGCTGAATGGCCTGTTCTCGTCTAGAGTGTTCTAATGTTCTAACTAAAGTCACCAGGTATATCACAGCAGTTTGGTCATACAGTGCTGTATGCATCCATTTCACTGTCAGTGTCAATGTCTGGTGACCAATTCACATTGTCATTACTATTGTTTGATTCACCTAATGGTTCATTTTTAGGCTGCATATAGAAAAAAAAAAACGACATTGAAATATTTTTTTTCTGTGATATATACATCTATTGCAATACTAAAAAAAAAATCCAGAAATTTTCACCAGTTGACCTGAATAGTTCCATTTTCAAAAATAGATCATTCTAGAATGTTTGGGGTGATCTTGGAAGGTGACTGTCTCTGTTGTATAGAAAAATAAAAAAGAATTTAAAGATGAATAATGACTCTTAAAGACTGGAAGGTCACACACTGAAAAGGTTTTATCTCTAATGCTATTTAATCTGTATATGTAGTGGAGTCAAAAAATACAGCAAATGCTTCATGAAGCTTCATTTTCCCATCACTGACAATCTGTTAATGAAGCAGGATGTTGTTTCGAAGGGATAAAGAAGATTACAGGAGGCTATATATCTGTACTCCTGGTTAAAACAGAGTGTTAAACTAAGGAGTAAGGAAGCTTCATTTTCACATAGTGAATTAACATGAGTAATAAAATATGCCACGTAACATTTTATTTCAAAATTAGACCTCTTTTTTTGGAAAACAGATACACAGTAAACATTTTAAACAAAATTTTTAAAATACTATAGTAGCTGTACACCAGTCTCCTGAGTGGTTTTCAGAAATACAACTTAAATATAATTTATAAAATAACTTTTAAAAGGTTGAACTAAACTAATAACAATATCAATTTGCAACACATAACAAACATCAACACTGAACACATTTATCAAAAAAATATTTTTAAACTTCTCTTAGCAACTGTGCCAAAGTAAAAAAAGTGTTGGTCATCACAAGATGAAATTAAACTTCTCAATTGTATAATACCTGATTTCTTTCCTAACAGACTACTTAGCTTAGAGGTTGCTGACCTGCACAGAAAATACTGTTTGATGGGGGAGCATATAGCCAGAATACACAGGTATTTGCAGTCAAGCTTGGCAAGTCATGGAATCACCTTATGTAATTTCCACCATGAAAGTGGATCGTCTTCCTTATCTATGGAAGGTGTTAACAAGTAGTTGTTCAATTTTCTCAGATTCCCTAAGTGTCAGAGAGGAACCACCCTTTGCTGCCGCTCCACTGTTTAAAGAAACTTCCCAAGGACCTCTTGGCTTTCTTTGCCTGGGACATGTCAGCAACTGTGGGCTCAACTTCAGCGCTGAAACTTGAGGTCTCTTGGCATTCAGTTATTTTTGATGTCACTCTGGCCTTGACTTTGATTTTGCTATCTGCTCTGATGAATTCCATTTTGAACTGGGGTCCAAACAAGATGCCATATCTAGCAGCTCCTGAGTTGCTTCATCTTAATTTTTCTCATTAAGATAGCCCAACATCTCGCCGTTCAATTTCTTGGTCAAGTCTGTGTCTTCCTATTGCATTAGTAACATTGAAGTTTTAAAGTGGTGAAGAACTGGCTTCACTTAGGTGACACTAACGTTGTCTTCTCCTGAAATGGCATCAGTGAAGTCAGGCAGTGGACCTAGTGACTTATTGATAGCTTCTATGACATTTATATCTTGCCAGGTTAGAATTAGATGTTGCACCTTCTTGTCTGCAGACATGACTTGAGTTAAAGCTTTCTACTGCTGTAGTATCCGGCTGATCATTTATCTGTCTGGAACCCCATGTTGTTTGGCAAGGAAATGTAATGATAGATTGAGTTCCTTCTGGACTTTTTCCAAAGTATTTCTGGTCTTCCAGCTGTGAGAGAGCGTTCATCCTTTTTCAATGCATTTCCTAAGAGAAACTAAAAATGTGTACAAAGTACACATTAAATAGTATAAATCATATGTATATTTCAATTTAGACAAAGTGCTTATACATACAAATAACGTTCTGCAGCTAAATATAATACAGGTTATTTATAGATGAAATATATAGTTTCTGCCTGCTTTCTTTACAGGTTTTAAAAATCTATGGAAACCAAATCACTCTCAAAAAATATTACTGTCTTATTAGTTTTACATTAGCAGGGCTCGCAAAATTTCAAAATCCCTGGTAGCCCTTCGGGCAGGCACTCTTCAGTTTTTGGTAGCCCAAAATAAATTTAAGTAGCCCGAATAAAAAAGATTATTTTTAATGTATAATATTGTAAAGGAAATAAAACATCAATCAAAAAATTGTTAAAACACAAATTACAACAACTGTATAAAAATTACAATCATCAACTCAAATATTTGGTTCTAATTGAACAGAAATTTCTATGAACTTGTAAGAACTGTGTAGAACATGAATCAGTCTGTGTCAGATTCTGAATCTGAAATTTCCACTGAAGTCACGGATGAGAAAATGCCACTCGACGTTGAGGGCATAGCATCTCCTCCATCAGCTTTCTCTTCCTGTGCATCGGCCTCCATTTCACTGCTCTTTGTTCTTGTCGGAGTTTTATGATCCAGGTGTCTTGAACCTTTTCCAGAAAACATCCAGAAACGAATTGACTTGTCAGGGCAAAAAGATTCAACTGTTTCCCCATTAATGGAGAGTTGCATGCAGTCATTCAGTGTTTCAGGGTGTAGAGAGGTACGATGTGTTGTCTTCACTCGGTTCATGCAAGAAAATCCTCTCTCACAGATGGCTGTTGATGGACTAAGTGTCAGCATTAATTTCACCAGCAACAAGATATGAGAGAGGTGTTCTGGATTCTCAGAGAGGAGATCTCTGTACAAGCAATCAACTACCTTGCTACCCCGGTGTTCTGCAAGCCACATTTTTAGATCCATCCATTCTTGTGGAATTTTCTCTTTCTCTTCCTCATCTAGCAAACTGGCAAAATGTGTGACAAGATAATCCACCTCTTCATTCCCATAATTTGCCAGCTCTTCTCTGGGGTATGGAAGAGTGGAAGGGTCAAAAACTTTGAAACAAGAGAGAGGCTTTTCACGCAGATTTTTAAATCTATTGTCCATATACTTGACTGAGTTGTCAATAATCTTCTGAATCTCTGCACCAAAGGTGTCTTTGCCTGTACCCTCACCTCTTCTAGCAGGTCGCTGACTTTTTGTGAGCTGAGTTCCACAGTAGCAAATGCTACCATCCTCGTTCGCTGTGAACTTTGTGTCCAAGGTTTTCTGGTATTCTCCTGGTTTTGTTTTTAGGCTGAGTAAGCGTGACGTGGTGCTCTCAACTAACTGATTTGTTCGTGTGATGTTTAGGTTATCATGCTGAAAATCAGTACAGCACTTGGATAAGATGGTACTGTAGTCCAACATGAAATGCAGGAAGCGAACAAATTTCTCAGTCTTCATCTCCTGCACCACCCCCTTAGCTTTGGCTGCATCCTCGGACTTGACATCACTTCCTCCTGCCATGTTCTCCATATGAACAACAGTGGGAGTGTAATTTTTTTCCACAGCCTTCAGACATCTCAGCCGGCTTGGAAGCCACCGTGTGCTCTTCAGGCCACTGAAATGTGCCAGTTTCTCATTTAGCAGTTCACTTATTTCTGTCAGTTCTCTTCGCTTCTTTGGGGAATAGTAGTACATCTTAAAGATGGTTTTCAGTGTATCTTCAAATTTCACCAGGTACTCACAGCCTTTCACGCTATCCAGCATGGCTAGCTCTAACTTGTGTGCCACACAGTGGATTGTTATGATGTGGGGTATCCTCTGTTTCAGTCTCCCAGCTACTCCTGTTTTCTCACCCATCATCACTGCAGCACCATCAAAATTTGCACACACTACTTTCTTTTTCCATGTGTCTTCTCTGATACCCATGGTGTTCACTGCTTCATCAATAGCCTCTAAAATACCTGCAGCATTTGCACTCTTGACTGGCTGACATTTGATCATGTATGTGGATATGTCACCATTATCTCTCACATACCTGACATGAACCAACTCCTGTTCTATTATACCAGTGTCTATACTGCCATCTGCAAGAATGGATAAGAACCTGCTTTCTTGAATTTCCTTTTCAATCTGGTCTCTTGAAATTTGTGCTATTGCTCCAATAAACTCTCTGCAAGCATGGTCATTGAGGTAAGTGGAACCAAGATCTAGGCCATTTGCTTTTTGAAGTTTGCAAAGACTGCTAAATTTTGCCAATGGTAGTTCACTCTTTGCAACATAGTACGCTGTTCTAAACAGCTTTTTCAAGACTTCTTGTTGTGCTTGGTTTATTTTTAGTATGGTTTTTGCAATTGGTGTTTGTTCTGGGAAAGATGTTGCAGACTGAGCACCAATGCATTTCTTGTGATGCAGAGATTTCTCATGGGTTTTGATAGGGTCTTTCCTAAAATTACTGGTCCCAGTAACAAAGGCGCTTGTCGAGTCAGAAATCGAGGGAAACTCACGACACACCCGGCAGAACATTATGTTATTTAGCTTGTAATATTCCAGCCACAGAAATTCTGTTGTCCAAGAAACCAAAAAGCTGCGCTTTCTTTTTGCCTCATAGTCTAATTTGTCATAACTTTTCCGCTTTGTGGTAGGCTTTTCTTTGGCTGTCCCTTCTTCACCCTGACCTGTCTTCTTTGGCTCAGCAGAACTAAAATACCTGCGTAAATCCATCTATTTTTACACACGCACACACAACGGTCAGCGATTTTTTAAATTCTCTGCTCAATCAACCTCTATCACATGTTTAAAGCTTGCTGCGGGATATTTCACTTCTCACTTTTGAATAGTAAACCAATGAGTGATAAGACGATGTCAGAGGAATTGGTGCGCAATTAATCTGTCACTGACCAATCAGTACTGCCGCTTTCTATACACAGTTCGCGCGATCGCAAAGTGAAAGTAAAAAAACAAGCGCGAATTCAAACGCGATTTCAATATATCACATATTGACAGTGGCTTATCGATGCCCGTAAATGACATAATTACCCAGCTACATTTGCGAAAGAATGCAAAAGCATTGCCATATATTTTTCCTTCCTATGATAGCCCGACGGGCAGGGCTGAGATAGATTTTGGTAGCCCGACTGGAAGACACAATAGCCCCGGGACGTCGGGCTAGCGATTTTGCGAGCCCTGATTAGTGTTGTGCACTCCAGGGGCCTCATGTATAAACGGTGCGTACTCACAGAAATGTTGCGTAAGAAAGTTTCGACGTTCAAATCGTAATGTATAAAACCTACCAGTACCTCATACCCTGTCGTACGCAAGTTCTCCGCTCGGTTTTGCAGACTGGCGGCACACAGCGTCAAAGCAGTGCTACTGTTCCTGTGTGGTTTATCTTTCGTTTTCAGATCCACATTACTGACACGGCTTTATAAATACACTGAAATTAACCACATATTGCTTATTAGTTTAATGCATCTGATTGTAATTAACCTGTAACAATATAATGGTCCACTAAATGGCCAAACTATTCTAAATACTGTAGCTGCTTTAGCGTTGTTACTGTCACTGCACCTTCTTTTTCTTCTTACAGCTGCTCCTGTTAGGGGTTGCCACAGCGGATTATCTTTTTCCATATCACTCTCATTGCACCACTCGGAGTATTTATATCACTGCATCTGAGTGGGGAATCACAGCAGCATCTGATCGGAAAGAGAATTATCGGTATACAGCATCAAGCACACGCTGTCTCAGCCACAGCAAAACGTTTCAAAGCCTTTCCTGTACGGACTTCGCAGTTCAGAAACAGTTTCATCCCAAGAAATATAAACGCACTCAATCAATTGCTCCTTGTAGAACTGTTTGTACTTATAAGTACAGTTACCCCACTGTAAACTTGCACTGCAGTAATAATATTGCACAACCTGCACCACTTTATAAAGCGCCTATTTACATATGATGACGATATCATTTTTAAGATGAAATGCGGCAAATTATGTTGATTATATTATACAGATACAACTTTAACCTCATTTAAATAATCTGTATTGTTAATAATTAAACATGTGAAGACACGGTGCCGCAGCGCTAGCAAGTTCAGGTATTGTTCCTGCCTCACGCTGTATATTTGCTAAAGCTGGCGCGACACAGGAAGGATAAATGGATAGAATAATTAAACATGTACTATGAAGATATTTCCATGTTCCTTAAAAGTTTTGAAGGATCGTCGTTGTAAGCTTACAGATGGCTTAACGTCTATTACAGAGCTGATTGTGTGGCGATTGGGTATTTGGAGAAAGAAAAGTAAGGACAGGAATTGGAGGTTATTACGTTTGAAAAAGACAGTACTGCTACAATAAATTATTTCATCGAAGGTCGTGCATGGCGCAGAAGCATCTTGTGTGAGACGTGAACAATCACTGCACCACCGTGTTCCCATGTTTAATAACATACTTTCATTCCAATCATCATGAAAATGATATCACGTATACATCTCTTTATTTTAATTATTCAGAGAGCTGTAATATCACAAATGTAATGGATTCTGTGTCCTGTCGGAGAAAGAGAAAGAACGGAAGCACGTAGTGATTCACACACACAGAGCACATAGAAGATCAAATACAAAACAAAGCATTTAACATGCTACTTTAGTTACGATGGGATTTGAGAAACTAGTAAATTAAATGATTTTAAGATGAAGTTTATGATGTTCTACTTTAATGACAAAATAAACTATGTGATTAAAGAGGAAATTTCGAGATTAAAGTTGACATTTCGTGCTTTTTTCCCCACTGTGTGCTTATTTTTTTTTGTCTGTACCCTAATAAGCTTTCATATGACACTCAGACGGAGGGCTACAACTTGCCTTTTCACAGCGACTTTGATATGTGACTTCTTTTTTATTTCGGGCACTGTGCAACTTTGTGAACTTGAGCTTTCAAGTTTCTCCAACACACTATGTCACTCGATCAACTTCCTTTTGTTGTTTATATCACTGTTTAAACCAAAAAATATTGTGTTTTTCCTTTGCCTCCACTTGGTATTCGCTGAAATTCTTATATTTTCCCCTGTGCTTTTCCAACTGTCTTTTCACAGAATGCTGAGGTTAAGGGCTATTTATATTGATTTGCATATTCAAAGAGGCGTAATTCTGGGAGGAATTGGGGCGGGACAGCAGGCGCGTGCACGTGCGTTACTTTTCACGTTGACTGAATGACGTTTATGTAGCGGAAGAACGTGGAAGTTGGCGTACACACAGATTCCTGCATCTGGATTTTTCTGTGTGTAAGCAAATTTCGGCTTTTGTGCTTACATCATGTAATAGTACGAATTCTACGAACGGCGTTATGCATGAGGCCCCAGGTGTTTATGAAACTGACATTTTAAAATTCAATTCAAGATCCAAAAAATGTTCACATGCAGACTTATATGTAGTAAGCTCAATATTGTGCTAATTAAAAGAGAGGACAAACAAAAAAGGGAGTTATATTAAAATCTTAAGTTTTAACACTAGAATTACCAACCCTACGAAAACACTCGTAGATCCGTCCCACCCTAAATCCCTTCACACTTCTCCGCCAGCATCTTTTGTCCTGTAAATGTGTCAATAAGCAGCAAGTAGCCTACTATCATATCCCCCACCGCCACAGAGTTTTCTCAGCTCAAGTCTGTTTTCCTGTGTGTTAGTTGCTTAGAGTTGTATACTGTACAGTGAAAAGTCAAGCAAAATGACACCTTTTATAAATACTATATGGTTATTTGGAACACATGCATTTCATGTGTGTTCCGTGTCTACAACAATCTATGTAAACACATCATTAAAACAGAAACGTTTTTCATGTTTTAGTAATAACTGACAAAATGTAGACATGAAGTGTATAATGTGTTAAGCCTGAAGTCCAAATATCAAATAAACACTTTCTCAAAAGGTACAAATAGAACAAATGCGCTTCTATTCAAGAAAATATCTGCAGAAAAAGAACCTGCGTTAGGGTGCGATATTCACACCCCTTTGATACGACCGCTTCGGTGGTGCAACGGTATCAACTGTTGACTGGTATTCAAAACTTCACGGGTTCGACCCCGGATGAGTCCGTTTTGAGAAGTGAGCTGCTCTTATTCTTACTATTTTAGGATAAAAACATACATTTGATTTGAGTCTGTCATAGCCGATGTAAATTTATGATACTTGTAAAGGTTAGCTTTGGTTTTTTTTTGTTAATTCAGTTTTATTCTTTCAGTCGCGCTCACAATCCCACCCCCCGATCTGACCCTGCTGTTTTCACATAAAGACGCGCTATAACAGGCTGTCTATAGTAAACAAGATTGACGAGCTGAGACTGTGGATTATGTCCCACAGGATGAACAGTGGCACCTCTTTTTTTCATCAAAACCTGGCTCAACGCTGACATCCCCGATGCGACTGTTGACCTTGCAGACCGGACCACTAAATCCAGTAAGGACAAAGTCATACATATATGTAAATAATACTTGGTGCACCTCCACGGTCATTGACTGAACAATATTGCTCTCAGAACTTAGAATTCATAACTACAGTATGAATTGCAGACCTTTTTATCTGCCAGGGGAATTTACATTTGTGTTCCTCACTGCTGTTTTTATCCCTCCACAAGCTAATGTTGAGCTGGCATTGACTAAACTTCACTATGCATTGAACAGTCTGCAAAATATTCATCCAGATGGCGTGTTTATCATAGCGGGCGATTTTAATCATGCCAACCTTAAAACTGCTCCCCCGATTTTATCAGTTTGTTGACTTCCCAACAAGAACAAATGATATATAGGATCACATATATGGCAATATAGCGAATGCTAATACAGCGTCGCCCCAACACCACCCCCCACCTGAGCTGGTCTGATCACATTTCTTTGCTCTTGACTCCTGCATACAAACACCTTATTCCCAGGACAAAGCCTAATGTGCAAACAGTCAGCGTCTGGCCTGAAGAAGCCATAACTGAATTACAGGATTGCTTTCATGATACTGATAGGAAACTGTTCAAACAGGCAGCTACAAAGGACAATCAGACAGCCTTACATGCCTATGTCTCCTCTGTCTTGTCCTAAATTAATGTCTGTATGGACAATGTCACTATTACTAAGAAAACCCATACTTTCCCTAATAGGAAACTCTGGATGAATGGGGAGATCCAAGACCTATAGAGGGCACTTGACATTGCTTTCTGTATTGGAGACCCAGAGGCCTTAAAAAAAAAAAAAAAAGGTAGGTCCAATCTGAGGAAAGGCATTAAGGAGGCCAAGCGCTGTTACAAAGCAAAAATAGAGGAGTATTTTAACAGCTCTGACTTCCGACGCATGTGGCAGGGTATTAGGTCCATCACAAACTACAAGGATAACACCTGCTCAACCAACACTGGAAACTCATTTCTTCTTGATGACCACAGTCATTTCTCTGCACAACTTAACAAGGACAGCAGCCAGCCAATCACCAAACTATAAACCAACTAGGTTGGATGAGGCCTCAATCACCAAACTAACCCAGCAAGAGGGCTTATTATGTTCTCTAGCGCTGAATGTTTATGAGGTGAGACGGACTCTAAGCCACATTAACTCTAATTAGGCAGCTTTCCATGATGGGGTTTCTGGATGGGTCCTGAAGCATTGTGTTCACCAGCAAGTGTAATATATCTTTAGAACAGGCCACTGTCTCCACTTGCTTCAAGTCCGCAACAATTGTCCCTATTCCAAAACAGGCAGTGATGATGTCCCTGAGCAATTATCACCCGGTGGCCCTGACCCCTATTGTTATCAAGTGCTTTGAGTGACTTGTCTTCAGACACATTAAGAGCAACATTCCCACCTCGATGGACCAATACCAGTTTGCTTATGGGGCAAACAGGTCAACTGGGGATGCTGTCTCACTTTCCCTTCACACTGCCCTGTCACACTTGGAGCAGAGGGACAGCTATGTGGGGATGCTGTTCATCGACTACAGCTTGGCCTTCAACAACCCAACAAACTGGCTGTTAAATTAAACAACTTGGGTCTCAACTCACACCTTTGTAACTGGACTTTAGATTTTGTCTCTAACAGTCCATAAACTGTGTGCATGGGTAAGCACTACTCTTCATCCGTAACAGTGAACACAGGGGTACCACCAAGCTATGTACTAAGCCCTCTCCTTTACTCTCTTTTCACAAACGACTGCAAACCTACCCATGATACTAACATTATAATAAAGTTTGCAGATGAAATCACATTGATAGGCCTGATCTCCAATAATGACGAAGCAGTCTATACAGAAGAGGTCGAGAATCTGGAGAGTTGGAGCTAGAACAACAACCTTGCACTCAATTCCAAGAAAGCAAAGGAACTGATTCTAGACTTCAGGATACTGAACTACAGTAATTACCATCCAATCAGCATCAACAGTGAAATAGTCTATAGATAATCTAGAGTTTCAAATTCTTCGGTGTCCACATCAGCCAGGACCTGTCATGGACAACAAACACAACAGCAATGGCCAAGAAAGGTCTTCAGAAGCTTCACTTTCTGAGGAGCCTGAAGAAAGCACAACTCCCACAACAACTGCTGGTTAACTTCTACAAGTGCGCCCTAGAGTCTGTCATCATGTACTGCATTACAGCGTGGTACTCTTGCTGCACCTCTGAGAACAGGAAGGCCTTCATCCTGTGTATCATCAAAATGGCTCAGAGAATTACTGCCACTCATGTACCATAATTGGAAGATATCTTCACTACCCTCTGCAGCAGAAAAGCAAAGAATATTTGTAGAGATCCAACCCACCACCCTGGCCATAGAAATTTTACTCCTCTGACTTCTGGCAGGAGCTTCATGCCCGGACTACCAGGTCAAAGAACAGCTTTAACTCAAACAAATCAGCCTATTAAATGAACACCGATCACTGCCCCTTCCTATAATACAAACCACCACTGATTGAACTAAACTTCTGCATTAATCGCACATAGTCACACTTCTATATACATGACCCATGTGGATCTCATGACCATTAAATTGAATGTAATCTTCACTGTGACTTCATTTATTGTTTAACTATTTATGCTTACCTTTACTTTTACTCTGTGTATATTTTTGAACTGCTAACAGTAACTGTGCTTCTCATAATTTAGTGTTCAGTTAGTTTAATGTCTACTCTTATATACCTTCATCTAAGGCAACTATAGGCTTGCTCCATACGATATTTCATTGTATTGTACAGTGACAATAAAGGTCTCTTCCATCTCTTACACCAGAGTCACTTTATCAGGATTAAGAACATTGTAGTGCTTCTCATATGTATGTTTAATGGAATAGGTCAGGTCCAGGTCTGACTAAACAATTTAATTGTTCCTCCATCTAGCTTCATGTGTTAATATAGTAGAATGACCATTATTTTGGTCTGTGTAAAGTGGATCTTCTGGTTACCTTCCTCACAGTACTTTTCCCAATTTTTCTTACTTATAAAATTCACCTCATTAAAATGTCATTTATAAATCTGGCTCCAGTTTATTGCTATTTTCATTCTTGACATTGAAGGGGCCTTTGACTTTTTAATTAAATTTGAATGAGCAAAAACTAAACAAGTACACATTGTGAACTAGCTATACATTTTGACTTTTATTGAGAATGTTTAGAGTAATAAAAAAAACTTTTCCAAAATAAGATACTGTCTCTCCTCACATAGACATGTCATGTTGTTAGACTGCTGTGTACTGTATAGGATTATTTCCATTTGATAGCTTCATCCTTGTAACAGCAGCAGCGGTCAGAAAGTCTGTCTCTAAATATTTAATGTTGTGCTGCCAAAATTAGAGGTATCACAACAATATAATATAGCAGTTGCAACAAATTTTCAAACAAAAAATTATAGAAAACATAATAAATTTACAGTGTCTATTTTAGGGCCATGTTTCATTTGGTAGTACATTGACTGTTTACAGTATAGAAGCGTGCTTCCCCTAAAAATATAAGAAGTTCAAGCGCTGTCACATATTTGTAAAAACACAATCCACTTATAAGTGCTTTGCCGTCTTGAAAGTTTCTTTTGACAAACACTCTCTAGCTATTTTACAGATAAAATGATATACTAGTCTAAAAATGTGGTACTTAATTCTTTGTTATATTGCTATTGTATTTTTGTTAAAAAAACAATAAAGATGACAGATGAGCATCATTATCTTTATAAAAAGGTAAAAACAATTGATAGCTCATATGAATTGTGGCAAGATGCTCAGTGTCCACACTGAGTAGATATGGTGATACATGCTGAAATGAGTGACTCCAGATAAAAGAGAGTTAGGTAAGCGCATTTGCAGAGCTATATGTTTTACATAGTATAAGAATTCAGGAAAAGAGCAAAAAAGTGTCTAGGTTAACAACTAACTGTTTAAATGTATACTCTACATGCATTAGAATATGAATTATCCACAGACACTTCATATTATTACTTTAAAACAGATTGCTAAACAACATGTGAAAAACCACAGCTGAAATATTCAAACTCCATGGCTTAAGTGACAGAGAGTGGTGCCTTGTTATGACAGTCTAATCTATCTGCTTGTCTGGAGAGAGTCTAATGTGAAAAGATTTGTCTGTGTTGCTAGTGTAAGCCAGCTCTCTTTACCAAACCCTTAAGCCACTAATGTCAGCTTGCAATGTAGCTGTATCGATGGAGCATTTCCTTTTAAAGTCTTAAATTTCTACACTAGGGTATGCAAGGTGGATTCTTGTTTTCAGTCAATAAAGCTTTTAGTTTACATATTGAAGATTTTTGTTTTTAATATGCAGCTTTGGAGGACATCTGAGCCAGGGGGTCGATATGTGTTTCATAAAGCAATGACAGCAGAATGCTGTAGTTTGCAAATCTTTTCCTTGAAATATGAAAACTAGCTTGAGTTTTTGGAACTGAAATCGAACGTTTCTTCACTGTTCTAATGGCTGTGCAGTAGGATTTGGGCTGGGAAGGAAAACGGATACTCTGCGGATATCAAGAAAGAGGGCAGGCTCTTTAACTTTCCTTATCCCTTGGTAACCAGCCTGCAGTTAATGTAAGAAATGGATCTGGTCCCCTGGGTCGGAAATAAAATGGGACGAATAAATTGGGAGTGTTGAGTGGCTGAATGTTTGTCTTGTGTTCTGCAGACGCCATTAAAAATTAAACTAAAAACCTGGTTTCATTTACCTTGATTGTGCTTGTTTCTTTTATCTTGATTGATCTGTTCTGTAAACATACACAACTGACCTTAATCTACTTATAATATTATAGAAGATCCAACATTTACTTTTCCTTTTTTAACCACACCCTCTTCAAGTACACTTAAATAATCATAACTTTTTCTAACCTGTTCCTATTAGATGATTTTGTTTTTTTTGCTTTGCTTAATACACCATCATACAATTACTTTAGACTGATTGAAGATTGTTTTTAAGACCTGCATTATATTTTCCAAAGCACCTTTTCCTTTCGGCCCTGAGCCCTTGATGGATTTGCTTGTAGTCATCTATTGCATCTATATTCTAAGATGTACAAATATAGCACCCATTTTCTCCTTGATCACATTAATCAGGTAACAAAGTCAAATTAACTCTTTTTCAGTCTATTTGAGTAATATTCAGTATTATACTAAAAAAAATGTATACCAGTGCATTAAAGTAATTTCCTATTTCTTTATTCTTACCTTTATGAATGAGGTTCATGTTTGATATAAATCCTATATTGCCATATATATATATATATATGTATTGTGTTCTGTATCAAACATTTGACATCTTTTTATAATTACTATGTACAGTATAAACCAATAGAAAGATATGTGCATCTAAAAAAAAAGGAAGCAATCAGATACCTAATGAAAATTTATATTTCAATTATTAGCTCTGGTTCACTGTAAGACAGAAATGTATTAAATGGGTTTGATGATGGATGGATGGATTATTAGAAAGAAAATGATGTTGTAGACAGCAGTCTGCAATAACTAAGTAGGCTAAGAAAAAAAACTGCTACTGAAATACTCTAAAATAACTGTTTTTGAAATATTACAAACATTTCTATAGATTGGAGATGGTGGTACCACAGCTTGCTGTTCTGTAGAATACCTTGATAACAGAATTATAAAGACAGCAATAAACATGGTACATGTCTTATTTACAGAAAAATATCATGTTTTAAAAGTAAAAATATGAGCCAGCATATACTGTATTTGGAAAAACAAAAAGCCGGTATGGACAGAAAACACAAAGTTTAGACTATGTCATATTGATGATGAGGTACAAATGTGAACAAAGTAAGAACTTATGTATAATGCAAAGCAAACCACTTTATTTCTAACATATGATGGTGGCTATGCTGACAAAGGGGCTAGATCACATATTTTTATTTGTCATGTAAATAATGATTGAGCCACAAAATTTTTTCAGAAGGGTACAAAAATATTTATGTCCAAGAAAAATACTTCTACTGTCTGAAAAGGAGACTGTGATCAGAAAACATCTAAATCAAACTAAAATGACTGTAGCAAAAGCATATCAAGAGAAAAAAAAGCATGACTTTGATAATATCAGCAAATGGAACTTATTTTTGAGATGTCTCACTTATAGTGTGCAAATAATCTGAAAACCAAATGCTGTTTTATACTACTCAAATTAACTATAAATTTAATTTTTAAGTATAGGTTCTGGAATGTTTCTATTAAAATTTGCCAAGGATTTGAAACCAAATACTAAGATTTAAACTACTTTAATTGACTTTAAACTTCTTTTTCTATGTGTTTGCCCAATTTTGAACATTGTCATAAAATGTTAAAATTTCATTTGCTGCATTTTCAGTATTTACTATTCATTCCAGTATTGGTTCCATCTGCAGATTTATCAAGTTTACCAACTTTATCCAATATATATATATATTCAATAATATATACCCATTTTATTACTATCTCTAGTATAACCTAGAAATAGGGATTTGTTTTTGATCGATTGCTGAGGGACTGTATTAAAGGCGTCACTAAGCTTGGATCATTACCATTTATTCTGCACTTTTTGTCTCTTGGTTAACTTGAAGTACAGTTTTACCAGTTACCTCTGATGCCAATGGCTTTTACATTTTGAATAATGCCTGATGAGGAATGTACTAAAGGTGTTGGAAAAATCCATGTAAATAATACCGTACGACTGGCTTTTTTTCTACTATTCAATAGGTTGTAATTCAGAAAACCTCAATAGATTTCATATGGTTCTTCCTCTCATAAAGTAATTGCTTTCTAATGATAGTTTTTGTAATTGTAATTCATAAAATATGTTCTAGTATGAAGCTACTGGGATCCATTTTGCTTTCCATTGTGTGGATTACAGTCACACTAGCAGAGTTCCAGTTACTAGATACCTCGCCAGTATGAAGCAATTACCAGAATATTTACAGTTTGAATTCCAATAGTTTATTTCATAAGTACCTAGGTGAGATTTATTTGGTTTGATAACTGGTGTTCATTTTGATATTTTTTCCTTATGCACCTCTGAGGATTCATACATTTAAATTTACAGCTTTTTTTTTAACTGGAATAACAGGAAAATGTTTGCCATTTTTCTATCTTCAGTAGCTTAAATCTTTTAACTGATTTTCTCATTTTTAATCCCTATTTGTAGTTTTTGTCTATTTCCAGATTATTGTAGAATCTTTTTATTGTTAGTCTTTTTATTATCTGTTTGTTTGTTTAGTGTTTTTATTAATAAGTTTATTCTTTCAGTGTTATTCTAAGAAATTAAATGATAAATGCCTTAAGATTAAAGATGATATTCTGTGGTTTAACTTCATATTTTACAATTTTGACAACTTCAATATTTTACAATTGTGATTTTTAGGAAGATATATAGGCAATCCATTCATTGGGAATTGCGAATTAAAGCTTATATCTTTTATTAGCCATTGCCGTACAGATCACAAGTAATCAGGTAACCATCACAAACCAAGGTTTGAAAGTAAACTATAAAAACCCACTGCAATTTCCTTCAAAAGTAAGAATATCAAATACTGCATAATGCTCGACTTTCAAAAATGTACTTTTCTGGATATGTGAAAAAAGTGGAGATAAATGCCATCAACTCAGAGAGGGAGAGGCAAGTTCGTTGTACCACATGAACGTCACTGAAAGAATAAAACTGAATAATGAAAAAAAAAAACCAAGCGCTAACTTTTACAAGTAGCCAGAATTTACAGCGGGTGTTACAGACTCAAATCAAATGTATGTTTTTATTTTATTATAGTAATAATAGCAGCTCACTACTCAAAAAACGCGGAGCGCCCAGTTTCGAACCTGGGACCTTTGGGTTAGAAGGCAACAGTTCTTACCTCTGCACCATTCAAAAACACATCGAATGACATTTGAGCTTGAGTTTTTAGCTCATTAACACTAACGTGTAAAACAAATCCCTTTTTTTTTTTTTCTTTTGTTATATTCTTGAATAAAAGCGCATGTGTTTATTTGATATTTGAACTAAAGTCTTCACACATTATACACTTCACGTCATTATTACTATAACATGGAAAAAGTTTCTGCTTTAGGTATGTGTTCAGCATTACTTGCCTCGCATTTCCTTTCATCCTACACTTACCCAGATCTTTGTAGACACGGAACACACATAAAATGTATGTATTCCAAATAAAGATATACTGTATTATTTACCCAATACATCTCCAGGAACCTCACATGCACATAAGGAGCCTTGGCTTGAGCTGGGAGAAGTTTTTGCCCGAGTTGAGCTCCGTCAAGGTGGGGGATGGGACAGCTGGCTGCTTGCTGCTTGTGATGATTGACGCATTTACAAAAGAAAAGACACTGATGGAGAGGTGCGAAAGGATTTAAGGTTGGCTTGGGATTATGAATTTTTTCATAGGCTTCTGGGATTCTAGTGCTAAACTAACGACGCAAGTGTGCATTACTTTGTTTATTATAATCAGGAGCAATTTTGTAGCCTCATAAAGCAACATGAGGCGCTAGAAAAAAAACTTTTTGTAAGCCAGCCATGGAGTGAATTTTGAAGAATTAATTCAGCAAACAAGGTTACCACAATTCCAGCAAATTTACTGCAAAAAATGCTTTATTAGCTACCCCTTACAGGTCGGGGCCCTGAGCTGTGCACTCTTGTGTTGTTGGGCCTCCATGAATTGGATTTGTTTTTCCAGCAAATCTTTAGATGCTCAATTGGATTGAGATCTGGGGAACTTGGAGGCCAAGTCAACACCTTAAACTGTTTGTGATGTTTCTCAAACTGTTCCTGAACAATTTCTGCAGTGTGGCAGGGTTCGTTATCATGCTAAAAGAGGCCACTGCCATCAGGAAATATAGTTGACATGAAGGAGTGTACATGGTCTGCAACAATGTTTAGATAGGTGGTATGTATCAAAGTAACATCCACATGAAAGCTGGGACCTAAGATTTCCCAGCAGAACATTGCCCAGAGCATTACACTGCCTCTGCCAGCTTGCCTTCTTCCCATAGTGTATTCTGCTGCCATCTCTCGTCCAGATAAACAATGCACACACATTCGGCCATCCACATGATCAAAGAAAATATGATTCAGCAAACCAGGCGCTTTCGGTGATGGATAGTGGTCAACATGGATGCTGTTAACTTGTCTGTTGCTATGCAGCCCCGTACACAGGAAGCTGCAATGCACAGTGTGCTCTGACCTGTTTCTCTCATTGCCAGCATTTAGTTTTTCACCAATTTCTGCTACAGTCGCTCTTCTGTGGAAAGGACCAATTGAGCTCGCCTTTGCTCCCCACATGCATAAGTGAGCCTTGGCTGCCTGTCACTCTGTCGCTGATTCACCAGTTGTCTTTCCTTGGACCACTTTTGCTAGGTACTAACCACTGCATATCAGGAAAGCCCCCATAAGACCTGCCATTTTGTAGATGCTCTGACCTAGTCATCTAGCCATCACAATTTGTTAAAGTCACTTCCTTATCACCTTCAAGAACTGACTGTTCACTTTTTGCCTAAAATACCCTACACCTTGGCAGGGATAATATAGGTTTTTAGAAAAGATGCACCAGGAGCTGAGTTTTTAGAAATGTTTCCTTCCTTGTGATTTTAACCTCGATTTTAAAGGATACTAGGGGGCTTTGCCCCCTGCTCACTTTGCTCGCCAACAAAAAAAACCCCCTCCCCTGCCTGTGCTTCATGCCAGCAAATTCGCATCTCTGTCGCTCACATATGTGGATTTCACTTTCACCAGGCAACAAAACTTTTAATTCTCACGGATAGGTCTCTTCATTGGGAAGAAACACTACTTTTCCCTGATGGCAACATGAATCTGACAATCTAAAAGTCTCTGACTTAAAGTTTAAAGCCAAACAATATCTACATACTTCTGTCATATCACCTATGTCCATATATTTGATCTCTTTTCGCTTTTACCTTTTCATCAATATTGCATTGAATTTTGATTCTGTGTTTGGAATTACATCGTGACAACGTAACGTATAACTGCCCATGAGTGAATATCATTTCTTTCTCTCTACAAGAAATGTATCTGATAGTAGCATTCACACAAATGAGAAATGATTGAACTGTGTGCGTGGTTATGTGGGCAGGATTTTTTCAAATCTCTTTGCATAAGCTCTTGTCTCGCAGGGCTTGAAATTTTCTCTTGCACGATTTCACTTTCATCAAACAACAAATCTTTTAAATCTCGCGGATATGCCTCTTCATTGGGAAGAAACACTACTTTTTTTTTTCCCTGATGGCAACACTAATTAGACGATTTACAAGTCTCCGACTTAAAGTTTTAATCCGAACAATATATTCAATCTCTTTTTGCTGTTCCATTATTTCACCGAGTAATAATTTCTGTTTGTTTGTGCTAATGCGATCTTTACTCTACATTTTTTGAGACATTCGAAATTTCGTACTTACATTATCTCTAACCTGCTCTGCATGAGTACCACACCAACATTTTTTAATTCTTTATGATGTTCTATTTTGTCATTTATTTCCGGACCCATACATCTCTTGGCACAAAGACTCGTCTTGTGGGACGTGTAAGTGTCTCTCCGAGAAAATCACGTCTCATCTCCTTCCAAGATTTTTTTTTTTATAATAGAGAGATTTATTTATGGATTGTTTTAACATCTATATGGACACATTTTTTTGTAGTATTGGACACTTAGTTTTGATTGAAAAGCACTTGTCACTTTATTGCATCTACCCCTTGCTGCATGTGTATGTCCTCATTTGCCTGGTTCATCTTAGTCTATGACTATCAACTGTTTTGGGTTGGCAAGACTCCCAGAAGCAACCAGAGGGCATGGAGCTTACCCAGACTGTCGCAACATGTTGGCTATTTTTTTTTTCTTTCTATAACATTGCCAAGTTTCAAATAACTCTGCCAAAGCATTCTTGATGTTTTGGGGTATTCAGTTTTTCTATTGTAGAAAGGGGGTTTACCCCTAAATATTGATGTTTTGAGATGTCCTTTCTTAGTGGGTTCATACAGCTCTAGATGTACCATCCTGTAAAATTTCAGCTTTTTACCTAAACAGGAAAGTTTTTTGTTTATGAGTCAGTCAGTCAACTTTGCATTATATCCCTAGATGGATAATGAATAAAGTGAAGGTTACTTTCTGTGCACTTCCCAAAAAACATTTATTAACTTGCAGCAACTGAAAAGCTTCTCTGTTCTGAAGATCAACAAGTTGTTGCTGCCTTCATTTTCTTAGAATCCACCTTATAAAGAGATCCATAATGGCTTCTTGTTTTAAATATATATTTTTTTACAGACATTTCAACTCTTATCATATCATTTAATGTTTGGATTTGGATACCAATCTAACATCTAATAAATCATGAAAAAAATGAGTATATAATTTTAAATGTACTGATTATGTAAGTGATAATCCTGCTAAGTCAGTACTTTTTTTTTGGTAGCACAGTCGTCAGCAGTTATTTTAATTCTTTCGATTTCTGTCTCAAAGAACAGCATGTTTTTTTGGAATTATTTTACTCAATTTTACAAAATTTTTGACCTGCTGAAATGTACTGTAGTTTGACTTTTTTTCTTTTGCATATTATCAACTGAATGGAGCTTCAATTTTCCTTATAGTTTTGCCTATGGGTTCATGTCCTAAGTTTAAACTGGGTCATATATTAATGCACTTTGCCTAAAACCATTTAGAATTTAATCTATACTGTGTTTTAATGCGCATTACCATAATTTGTTTTCTTTAGAATCCTCTTTTGATTTGCAGTATTAAAACCTAATAAAATTGAAGGTTTTTACTGAAACTAGATAGATTTCCTGCTAGTATGTGTTACTGTCCATGTGTCATTACCAATACTACTACTTGTACAGCTGCAGTGGCTGGAAATCTTGATATTGAGGGTAATATTTTCAGTTTAAACAAATTGGTGTATTTCTGTTTAGCTTAACACAATGATTCACCAAATTGTTATGCACTTGTTACATTGTATAGT
Organism: Polypterus bichir lapradei; assembly: GCA_026402145.1. Taxonomy (NCBI): domain Eukaryota; kingdom Metazoa; phylum Chordata; class Cladistia; order Polypteriformes; family Polypteridae; genus Polypterus; species Polypterus bichir. Next base: position 21,302,839 of record JANRMT010061414.1, read on the forward strand.
GCATCTCAAAGCCACAGAATCAACTATTCTACATTTTCTTTGTTTCAGTTATTCTTTCTACATGTTCTATGGCCAAATGTTATGGGAATGACCCTTCATAAACTATAAAGAATAAGTATATGATATGTTATATGTTTATAGAACTATGTGGTATAGAGTTGAAGGTAGAAATATGTATAAAAAATAATTGCAAGTACAATAATAAAAAAAAAAAATCTAGCACTGGCTATTCACGGTTCTTTTGTTTCATGAAGTTGGTAATTAGTCAGTAATGATGTATTTTCCGATTTGTTTTTCATGTCTTGCAAGTATGAGCTCAACTTAGACAACAACCATGACATATATATTTAAGGTTGTGCTCATCAAAGTTTGCAATAAAGCATTGTGACAGTAAGGGTCACTGTTGACCCCTGAACCCCGCAGACAACAAACGTCCAAACACCAGGTAAAAGTCCCAATAATTAATTTATTATTACAATAATGTGCACAAAGCACCTCCACTATTCTCAATAATAATTCAATAATCACAACAATAGTAAACAATCCTCCTCTCCACCCAGCAGCTCCGTCACACTTCCTCCCAACTCTGGGTAAGTCTGCTGGGATTTCCCATAGTCCTTTTATATTTCTTGACCCAGAAGTGCTTCTGTCCCTCAGTCCATGTGCTTTCATAGCACTTCTGGGTCAGGTGAGATCTTATTTTCTTCAGCCCGGAAGTACTTCATTCCTTCCGTCCCCATGATTAGGGAGTACTTCCGGGCTATAATGAAAACACTCGTGCCTCCCTGCAGCGGCCCCCACGGTATCCAGCCGGGCTGTGAAGCCAAACTCCAATGTCCATGATGCCCTACTGGAATTCGGGGCACCTCCATGTTGCACAGAGGACTCCATCTAGCAGCATGGGGGTATTGGCCGGGATAAACAGCTGGCCATATATCACAGCATAAAGAAATTTAAATAAACATTAACTTAGTAAGGACAAGTGGCTTTGCCTGGAAATTGTTAGGGACAGAGATCTTATTTTAAGAATGTTATAGACTACCCAAAACAAACAATTTCAATGTGCATTTTTTAGTAATATTAAAATTGAGAGTTTAAAGGGTGATAGTAAAGTCATGGGGGACTTTAACCACCCAAATATTAACCGAGATAACCTTGCAAACAGAGCACAACAGTTTTATAAGTAATCAGTGACTGTTTTTTAACAAAGTATATTAAAGCACCAATGCAGGGGAAGCTTGTCTGGATTTTGCATTTTGTAATGCTCAGGATAGAATTAAGGATGTAGAGGTGATTGAATCACTAGGGTCAAGTGACCATAATATAATGCAGTTCTTAGTGTTGCATGAATATTATAACATTGTGCTGTTTTTGTTATACAGTAAAAGTCCAATATACTAATCGTGCTTCTAAGTTAGTTTTTTGATTAGTACCTGTACCTTGTTGTTACAATTTTGCAATCAAACCTGTCTAACAATTGTTGCTGATTGTTGATTCAACTGATTTTTACATACCCTTTCTTGGTTACTGTTACTGTTTTTCTCCCTTGCAATGATTCTACTAATAATATGATTGTGACTATGATTTGTCTTTCTTTTTAGCCTTGACTGCTTACACGTATCTAACCATCTTTGACTTATTCAGGTAGGTAAAAAAAATCTATACATAACACTGAACAAAAACTGAGTTTGTAAATCCCTCTTTGTACATACAGTAATGCTTCTAACATTCCTTAAATATCACAATGCCTTATAACACATCTTTCATGTGATAATTATAATTGCCTATGAATATTTCCTTTTTTCGTGTAAGAACATCATTGGTTACTGCTGGTGTTAGCATGGCCACAGACTTTTTGATAAAAAGTGCTTCTTTATCATTGTTAAAGTTGAGAATTTATATTCATTTTGTGTTTTTTTTTTTTTCTTTTTAATCCAATTTAGGGCCACAGGGGGTCGGTATCAAGGTCAAGGCAGCAACTAATCCCAAGCATTACATCACATAACTCATTCATACACGCACCTAGCCACATCCTATGCCACCGTCAAGCATAGGATATAAATCCAAAATACTGAGGCAGTGAAGCAGCACTACCCATCTGCACTACATTGCTACCTGTGTACTTGATATGAAACCTGCAAATAAAAATCATTATAATATGAAAATCAAGTGGTGAGGTATCAATACAAGCATTAGCATCTGTCTTTCAAGATGAAAGATGACTGTGTGGGTTGCATAGTGTAAGTGTTCCCCTTCTTACTGAGGAAGGCATTTTTAGATGCTTGAACTCACTTTCCACATTAAAAAAATAATTAACATAAAGAGACTCAAAGATTTTTCTTAATAGGTATAATACAGGGAGATTCACTCGAAAGAGGCCCCAAATGTTCTGTTGTAACTCCCATTAGGATAAAGCAATCTGAACCAAAACAATATGCTATATACCTTGATGTACAGTATGTGTAATCGATTGCATGACATGCGATGCTGGAAGTGGTTTCAGTTTTCTGCCAGACACATCTCGACGCGGCGCTCCATGTTCCGGAACATATCAGCAAGGGTCTCGGAGGGGAATAGCGGCAATTTCACGTTGGATGTTTTCCTTCAGATCTTCCACAGTGCGAGGCTTGTTCCGATAGACTTTTCCTTTGAGCAGACCCCAAAGGAAGAAGTCTGGTGGTGTCAGATCTGGCGACTATAGTGGCCAAAGCCCCTTTCAAATGATCCTGTTGCCGAAGAAGGACCCTATTTCTGCCATGCTCCTTGCCGATGTGTGACACGTTGCTCCATCTTGTTGGAAGTAGCGTTCCATTGACACACGATCATCCAGTTGATTATGACATCGCTTAAACGAATTGGTGACCCAACAGGTTTGCACCATTAAGACACGTTGCTCAATACTGTACATCACAATCCTGAAGAGAAGTCAAGTGACTAAGTAAAGGAGTACGGGCGGTATACAACCAGAAGTTGCAAACGGAGATTAAACGTTGTGACGGATGTCCGGCACCTACCTCATTGCTCCGACGCAGGGGCATCCTGGCTTGTTCAAAGCTCCATATACTGAGAAGCACATTGCACATTGTTTCATTCAGATTGCTTCTTCCTAGCAAGAGTTATTACAGAATATTCGGGGCCTCTTTCAAGTGAATCTCCCTGTAGATTAATAAAAGAAAACTCGTAGAATAATAATTTTACATTGTTTCTTCAGTCATGGAATTAAGCAGTATATTACAAAACACCAGCTCATAACTCTGTTAAATAAAATCTTAACAACAGTAGTATTAACATTGTAATACAAGTATTAAAATAAAATTTTATCAAATCTCTTTACACAACAGAAGACATAACTACTGATATTACTTTTAATTTGAATCATTACCATTTTCTGTTGCATTTTACAAATTTTGTCTCAATCCAATCATATTATGAAGATAACTGAAAGCCAAGCTGTATGGTGGTGAAGTGTAAATGACAAACACTTTTCATCATTTTTTTTGTCATTTTATCCTTTTTTAACAGTTAATTTCATGAATACAATTTTATAATCAAATCATCATTTTCTCTGTTTGATGTTTGAACAAAAAATAAATTAGCCAAAATACAGTAATAAGTTTATTTATAACATAACAATTAATGTAAGCATTTACATCATACTGTACAGTAGACAGATGCAGAACATTAAACATATACATTGGTTTTCTCTCCCTTTCTGCATTTGTCACAAATTTATTAATTACCTGATAAGGACAAAATGATTAGCTCCCCAGTAGAACTGGAACATTTTCCTAAAATCCTGCTCAATATTAACAGCACTCATGAAACCTTACAGAGTAAAACATTCCATCAGTGTAAAAGTACCCATTTAGTATGTTTTGGAGTTTGTAAAAAAAATCTCCTAGATTTTAGTATAACACATTTATGGAACTTTGGGCAGTCAAATGTATTAGCCCCTATGTGAAATCCTCAAGAAAAAATGAGAAAATTGAAGGTTTGCGGGTTTCAAACCTCACCTGATCCCCTTATAGTTTGATTGACCCAGTCAATCAGCATTGAAGTATACTAAAATGACTCAGATGAGCAGGGCTAGTGGCACTTGAAGGCTAGATTAAGATGGACCCCAATTTCATCATGCCAAAACCAAAGAAATTCGTCTGGAGCACAGAAAATGGTGTTGTGGCCCATCTTAAGGGGGACTGCTATGCTACTTTTTCCATGCTCTTTACAGTTTACAGAACAGCTGAACATTGCATCATCGCAAAGACTCATTCTGTGGTCACAAGTACAAAATATTAAAAGGCTTTGGAGATGAAAATCATCAGAGATGTTAATAAGAACCTCTCAGATTTTTGCAAAGATAACTGTCGCTGAACTGGCCCCTTCTGGACTTGAAGTTGTTGTTGTGACGGCTCTTCACTGTGATGGGCTTGAGGTCATTCCCCAAGGAAAATTCCATTGTTCAACTAGAGTCACATCAGAGCTAGACTGAAGTTTGCCTGGGACCATTTTAAACATGGGGTTGGTTTGTAGAAATCAATTTTTTGGTCTAATTAGACAAATTAGGAGCTATTCAAGCATATAGATGTTGCTTTTGTTTGCAAAGGAAGGGAGAGGCCTTCAACAGTAAAAACACAGTTCCCACACTTAAACATGGTGGTAGGAGCATAATGCTGTGAGACTGTTTTACTGCTTCAGATACATTAAACCTTGTTCAGGTATAGAGGTTAATGAAGAAGGGAGATTATGGTGACATTTTGAAGGATAATGCAAAGAAATCTGCCACAAGTCTGTCTTTCCGTCTCTGTTGGGTGTTCCTGCAAAATAATGACCTGAAGCACACATTGAAGTTGGTCCAAAACCTTTTAAAGGACATCAAAATCAAGCCTTTTCAAAGCCCAGATTTCAATCCTATTTAGAATCTATGACAGGTGCTCAAGGTTTAAGTCCATACTTGAAAACCATCTAATTTGGTCAAGCTGGAGCAATTTGCCACAGAGGAATGTGCTAAGATCCCTCAAGATACATTCACCAGCCTTGTTAGAAACTACATTAGAAGGTTGCTGTCATTTGTGAGTCAAACAGGGTACACTATTGACTATTGATTGGGCTAATATTTTTTTTTCTTGTTTCAGCTCACTGCATCAGTAAAATATTTTCTTCACACTTCTTGTGGGTTTTGTCTTTATTCTTTTGGAAGTAATTATCATGTAAATGTTTCTGGTACTGGTCACTTTCTTGGTAAAGTAAATGGTTTTTTTCCATTTCTATTGGTAGAATAATAATTTCATCCTTAAAATTTTATTTTCCCTTCTTAAATTTTGTTTAAATTACAGCTCAGGAAAATAATATTCATTTGGCACTTGCTCTAAAATGCTTTTGCAAGATTTCTGGTCCTCTAGCCATTTGAAATGATGAATCTTTCCCTTGTTTATAAGTTCCTCAGTGCTTGTGTGCTTTCATATAGTGTATTTTGATTTTCTTCATAGAAAGCAAAACACTAAACCCACTCCCTCTTCCCCCAGCTTCATGAGGGGATTTGTTTGTGTGTGTGTATATGAAGATTTTTGATGTTGCTATGTGTAGGTCTGGCCATGAAATGCAATTTTACCCAAGAAACCAATTAAAAGTGTTATTGCATCAAAAGTTTTAAAATAATTGTGAGAAGTGGAACCAAAAACAGGCATTTCAAAATATAATTAAAATGAAAAAAAGCATTGTTTTTGAAGAAGCATTACTAATTTATATAATAAGATGCTTACAATTTTTTTTTGTGGATTTTCCATGTGCATATGTTTTTGTTTTCACTATTTTAATTCAAAGTTAGTGTTCCTCCATTTCACTGTATTTTAAGTAATATTTTGTTGATATTCTGCATAAACTGATTTCACTTCTTTTAATGTATTGCATTAATAATGTATTGCATTAAAATGTATTTTAAAAAGCTGCTGTCTAATTTTGTGTTGGCGGGTGCTGTTGCAAGTTCAGTTTCCTTATTACATTTAGAAAGAGAAACATACAAAAGCTAAATATTTATACATCAAACATTTATTACTTTCAATTCAAGTAGCACAAATGATCAGAAATAGCATGTTAAATTGTTTGTCTTTATGTTTAATCTTTGAACTAAAATTATTAACAATAATGTACTTGTTTTTGTTACTTTTTTTCTCTGAGGGTAGAGTCAGTGTTTTGTCCTGTTTTCTTCAGGGCCCCAGAAAGATTTTCACTGGCATACATGAAAGAAGAATAATTAGCTTGCTTTGTGTTCCTTTGCTTAATTTTCTTTCTTGGCATGGTCACATCTTGTGCTGTAATACCCTTTATAGTGTCTGAGGTTTCTTGTTGTGATTCTGTTTTGCCAGCATAAGATACACACCTGCTGATAGCTCTTTATTCCAGTGACACCCAATCCATTGCTTTAATGTAGGTTTCCCTTGCCTGTGCACCTCACTGTGCTTCAGTGTGACTGAACTGAATGGAACACACACCTAACTACAAGCCATTTTCAACTGTTAATGTCTGGTACTTGTACTTTGGAGTAGAAGGGCCATTACAACCTATTGTTGCAGGCCACACACACACACCCTTTGCTGTTGCAGTGAGAGTGGCAAACTAGTGGTGTCACTAGGTTATAAATTAAGGAGTGGGCATATGGCCATTGGTTTATTATTTGTGCATAGGCCCAGCTTTTTGATTGATAACTGCTATAATGTTTTGTCCATTAAAGTTGGTTGAATTAACCTTTATTGCCAGTGAGTAAAGGTTGATTTATACTTCTGTGTTGCCAAGCACCTCCTCAAAAATGTGACTACGCATTGCATCAGTGTAGTCAATACACACACCCCGTGACTTAAATTGACCAGTTTGGTAATTGCGTTCATCTTCCACTATTCTAAAGTAAACATGGAGCAGAATGAGGAGAAGTTGGAAAATCGCACATTTATGATACCTCATCACAGCACTATGAAGATAATCAAAAAGTGGCAAACTCATGGTGTGAAATATCTGCTTACGTTGGTTTGGAAGATGGCAAATGTATGAAAAAGTAGAATAGTTTGAGGGACAAATACATTTGCCTAAGGATGAAAAATTGTAGCAAGAGGAGCGGTAATCCTGGAGGGCAAAAACTGCCTGCATGTAATGGATCATTTGCTTTTCTTGTCTGTTACCAACACTGCTGACTAGCGTTCAAGCATGTGTATGCAAGTGCAGCACGACACAGAAGTATATGCCACTTGCAGTGGCATAGCCTATGGCCTGGGTTCAACGCCGAAATATAAATCAACTTTAAGGCAATAAACAGTACAAGACCAAGAGGTACCAGGACAGGCATCAGTTGACTGTGACTGATGCAGTTTTTTTTTTCTGACAGAGATCAAGGCACCTAAATAATTATGTAATAAGTACACATTATATTTTAAATTCACTTCTAAAGAGACAAGAACACACAAATTAATCCATACATCAAAGACAGACCACTGTAGGTAGTGCCAAAGAGAACACTCATTTTACCTGGTTAAGTGTTGGTAAAGGAGGACTGTAGCTAAGGTTGGCAGCTGCAGTTGAGTTATCATATGCCATGTCAAAGAAAAGAGGGAAGTACCACTTCATCCTAAAGTAATGCTTTCTAGGATTCATTAGTGTGTTCTTGCCTCTTTAGAAGTGAATTTAATATATAATAATGTGAAAAACAAACATGTCTGATTTGAAAGTGTTGTTTGTATTGAATAATCTAATACATTATAAACAGCACAGTTTAAACAAGAATTTTTACAATGTGCTTCAACAAGGCTATACCTGCTGGTGTTTGCTGTTCTACTGATAACTAAATTATATATTGAATATACCATTGATAAAAGCTTGCTGTAAGCATGATCTTGTCCAAAGCATTAAAATTGTTTTAAACTCTTAAGAATAAAGACCAGAAACAGTATATTATAAATGTTAAAATGACCCTGAAAAGCAGCATTTTGTATTTGCAAAGTAGTAAACAAATATTTGAAATTATTCTTCTCTGTAATGTTTTTCATTCCTGCAGCCTGATAACATGCTTAATAAGTTCATGGGTTACTATGAAGAAGCCTAGTCCTTCTTACTCTTTCGGGTGAGTTTATTCAAGAGTTAAACAAAATACATACTCTGTAAGTTTCCTAAATGCATAAAGTAATCACAACAAGCTTTTTAAATTCAAAAAGTTAGGGGAACACAAATAAGGATTTTATGTTACAAATAATTTTGCCCCTCCCCAATTACATTCCACTGTCTATATCAAAGTGTTGCATGAATGAACAGAGTATTTCAAACAAATTCTTGGCATAATAAAATTTGCTGTTTTATTTAATGAACACTATTATAGGTAGTTCTGCTTCTAAGAAGAAAGTTCCTACTGGAAGAGCTTATTGCACATCCATGGTTTAATTACATTATAAAATCCTGGATTTTCTGCATCTAGAGGGGCTACTCTTAATAAAATGAATTCTGCAATCTTGTTTACAGTGCCTTTTGGTTTTTGATGGTCTTAACAACCCAACTCCAAACCAATTCTTGTAATTTTAGAAATATGCAGTTTTGGAGTTTATTGTTTAACCAATGTTCCATCACAGGACTAACCCTGAACATATAAAGCAGTAACTAAATTTGCTTGAATGTGTTGTCGATATTTTCTCTTCATTCTTAAGCTAATGATTGCTTAATATTATTTTTATTGTATATCCTTTTACAATGAAACAAGTCTTATTATTCTATGAAGTGTCCCAGTCAAAACAATAGATTTTCTGTGAAAAATGTCCAAGAAAATATCCCCCTTTACAAAGTGCATATCAGATGCCAAAATTATGTCATACTTTTATTAGCTTATTCGTTAGAGCAGTATTTCTGCTGGAAAGTTCACTGCTTTGCCGCCTACTTATCTTTTTAATCAGCACATCTTAAAAACATTGTCACCTACATGTGTTGTGTCTAGTTATAAGAACTGTTTACCTTTATTCCTCCTTAAATAATCTTTTGTATATAGCAAAACTTTCCTATATATATTGAAAAGAAAGCAAATGAGCCCATCCAATTCAAGTTAAAATGTTACAATATTCATTGCACTAGACAAATGACATTTTCTTTGCTGCTGCTGACTTAGTAACAGTGATTGATTCAATTTCCTTACTTAAACCTAGGTAATAAAAAAGAATCTAATAAAAAAACAGATTAACTGATCTCAAATTATGGATTAGGAAAAAAGTATTTGCATGTGTTCCATTGTTTATTATTTCACTGTCTAACTTCCATACATATAATTCTAGATTCCTCGGTATCTGTAGAAATGTTCATTTTCTGTTATCTATTTCCTATACATCTTTTTTAATATCTCTATTTATGCCTGATATTATTATTGGAGGTAACCCTAGTAGTTCATTCAGATTGCTTTGATGTTAACATAACAGAAAATCATTTTCAGAAACACCTGAAGGAAAGTAAACATATCAACATATCAGTGTTTTGGGCTAAATTATGTCATTATTTTATTCTTTATTTTCATTTCTGGTTATATTTTGTTATATTTTATTACATAACAATAAGGAAAGGTAAAATGTTTTTTCTTTTAAATTTGGTTGACATACCTTTTTAAGTTTTACTGGTGGTATGTGCTAAGAAAATAAAATTTTGTTTGACCTTTTTTTAAATGTTTAACATTTAAGGTTTGAACGATTTGAGGTACTAGCTGTTTTTGCTTCCACTGTGTTGGCCCAGCTTGGAGCTCTTTTTATTCTCAAAGAAAGGTAGGATTTCATGATTGTATTATGTACATTAAATAATTGTTCTGGATACATAGAACCCTTATGAATGTTTCAGTTATTGAGAAATATTTTATGGAAGAGCAAATTCACTTTTAGATACTTTCACAGTCAGGGCAATGCACTTCTACCTCATTTTGAGGTTAAGAGGCTGGTGCTTTTAAGAATTTTTTAGCACCAAGTTTTACTGCAAAAGAACATTGGAAATTATGATTCATGTACAAAGCACAATAATAAAATTAAAATATCTAAAAATTATGTAATTTAACTATGTAGCATTCACCCTAATAAACATGGTACTTTAAGTAGTCTTTTTAGTAATAAGCTAAGTTAATATAAAACAAATATTGCTATATGACTTTTTCACTTTAATTAGGTATTTACTATTAGAAAATAAAAAAAGGAAAGAAACATTTTACATTCTAGTTAGTACAGATCTATCTTAAAGAAACCGAAAAAAAACTAAATAAATTGATAAGGGAATCGTATTATGAAAACAATACTTATTAAAAAATATTAATAACTGTCTTTTTCTCTCAAAAGACCATGACATTAAATTATTTTATTTTATTATTTAGTGTGGAAAGATTTATGAAGCAGCCAGAAATACATACGTAAGTCTACAGACTTTTCATTTTTTATTAATAACATTATTATGTAGTGCAGTCTGATTATTGTTTATATGCCTTGTTACTGTTAGCATGTTTTATATGTAGAAAACAAGCTTTTTGAATTTACTTTTATCAAGTGTATAATTAACATCTAATATCAGTAACAAATACATTTAATATAACAAAGATCTTTTGTCAGTGCTGAAGGACAGAACATCTTGCTGATATACATTTCTAGATTAATTGAAGTAAGTTAATGTGTCATTTTTGACAGGTTTCTCCTCATTTGAGCTGGTCTTATTGCAGTATTGATTGAATGCTGTTTAAATTTAATGCAGACTTAAGTTTTTTTTCTCATGGGTAGTTTAAAAGCCTTTTGTCAGTTGTGCATAAAATATTCAGATTATTTCAGTTGTTTACTGCAATGAAACCAAGTACTCTCAATATTAATGTTGAGGAAAGATTATAGTGTGACTCTATTGTCTGAAGTCTGTCATTACTTATTAGTGAAGAATCTCTTTAGTTGTCTGAGTATGGGTCCTGTGATTTTTAATTTTCATTGTGTTCATCCAAATGGGATTACATAAACTGTTTTCTTTATAAAATTATATGGTAGGTTTTTAATACAAAATCTTGTTAAGGTCCAAAATAAGATTAAGTAATGAAAATTGAAAATTGTATTTTCTAAGGTTTTTAACGCTGGAAAAAGATAAATGGAATAATCATGTCAGCATTTGTAAGAACATTTAAAAAGACGTCAGTCCTTAAAATGATTTTCATAGATGTTTAACTCTGTTCACACTTGTTGGTTAGCACTCTCATTAAAGAAGAAGAAAAGTGTCGGTGGGTGCTAGTAAATATTTTACTTTAGTTCCATAAAGACAAAAATTATATGTCAGGTACACATATAATATTAATATGTGGAATCAGCACTTTAAGTCCTTAAAAAGATAAATTACCCTAGCTGGTTATTTCATGCGCAGGGGAGTATGTAAGCAAAACTATACAAACCACTACTAAAATTGGATGAATGAATGAACATTTTAATTATTACAATCAAAATGTTCTTATTATTTTATAAGAAAGTGAAGATATTATTTTTCAAAATATTGTTGACAAGTTACTGCCCATACATAAAATTAAAACCTTCCCTCTGCACCTGCCAATCAAATGTCTGTCTGTTGTGCATGTAGCACACAGAATGACTAAAGTAGTGTGAGGCATGGAAAAATGAGCCACAGAGCTGCCAAAACCCCACCAATCTACCCAGAAAAGGTACTCTCAACTGTATATATAATTTTTGCGTGGAGTATTCCTTTAAAGATCATTATTAATAAACACATCCCAACGTTTTAAAAAGTCACATTTGGAAAAAGTTGAATGGGTGAGACCAGTTCATCTACGTAACGATTTGAATAAATATGCCAGAGCCAGTGTTCCTGATTATAAGGGATTTATGGCACCTTCAGCTTTAGTGTAAGAAATCTACCAGCAGGGTTCTTGTAGTTTCACTATCTGTGGCTGAAGGAATCCTTAGTTAAGAATAAAGAAATTAAGGACATTTGAGCTTAGTAGTGTTAGTAGCATTGTGTACGTACTTGTTAGGGAGATTTATATAGTAAGGTAGAGTGAAACTGTGAAGATGCTTTCTGGAGAAGTAGTGGTGATTTTTCAAAATAACAAGGAAAATAAATTAAAGAGATGGAAACTTAAATACATATTGCATCTGTCTCTTCTCTCTCCACATAAAGAAAGTATTTATCTCTGTTTGCTTTTGCACTACTGTTTATTTATGTTTAAAAAATCAAAACAAATCTTTGTCACTACATTTGAAGTGTTTTTCTTATACATGTTTTTAATTTGAAGATGTGTTCCTTTTTAGCTTTGTATTTTGCATTTTATTTGTCTGATGGAGGTATCTTTTTATTCTGCAGTGGAAAGTTACAGTTCCAAAACATTTTTGCAAATGCTGTTGTATGAATCTCTCCACTGCAAACCTTCTGCAGTATACAGGCTTATCTGCATTGCTATGACAAACTCATTAGTAGCCCTCAAAGTGGTGGTGAATGCATTATTTACAATGGCACCATAATGAAAAAAGTTAAAAGGTTCTTAGTCAATTAAAAAAAAAAAAACATTTTTCTGTTCATTAATCATAAAAGAAATGTGTGTTATTTAAAATCAATTGGACTTTACAGCATTTATAAATGATATCCAAACTACCTATAGTCTTCTTGAAATATGTTCCTTGAGATAAACAGTCAGGTTATCAAGAGCAGACGTTAACCTTTATCATGTATAATATAATGAAAATTATAAGACTTATTGGTGCCTGGAATTCAGAATGGAAAAAGTCACTGACAGTGCTTCAATTTAATTTCAAGATTGCAGAAATCACACCTTTTCTTATTCCACATAGTTTAACCTCATTAAACAGTAAAAGTCCCACTGCTGTTTCAAGACCGAAAAGGCTTTTGTTATTGTCAGTTTTAACCTATAATGGTGTGAGTTCCAAAATAACAATGCATAATTTGTACATGCTTTGATAGAATAATGATATGACTAGTCACCTGTGAGTTAAAATTGTTTTAGGTTAAAGCACTGAATTAAATTCTAGTAATTAAAAATAGACATGGACATGATTACAGTTGTCTATCCATTTTCTAACCCAGTTCAAAATCTCGAATGAAATAAGCTCTGTATGGTTATTCCAAAATAAATAAATAAATAAATAAAAATAAGGCAGTTTTTATATACAGTTACATTTACCAGCCAATTGTGAGACTCACTTCACAATGCTACTTTGATACATGAAGCAGACTGATATGATTAAGAAAATATCTAATACATTAGTGTTCAACTGGTAATAACAGAGTTACAATTAGTACTTTTGTTAAAGTAAAGTATTAAGCACTGTTTTTGTTGTGTGGTACTCAAGTTTTTGAAGTGTTGAAATAATGAATCGATCTTCATTTAAGAAATTTAATTTCAGAAAAGCCACCACAAGTAGGGACAAACATTGTAAAGAAATGATACATTTCTGAAACTATAGGATTTGTAGAGTGCGATGTTTGAAATTTTTATTTTCATTTCATTTGTCCATTTAATGTTATTTTGTATTAATTATTAAGCAGCTAATCTTTGCTGTTTTTTTTTTTTTATGTAAACGTAAATGTCACAACAGCAAATGTATAAACAAAAAATGATCTGGGGAGAGATTCAATGCTACAAAAACAACTTTAAAAAAGTTTTAATAAATGAGACATTAAAAATGAACGTATTCTGAATAATATTGGTCTTTACTAATAGGTTGGACTGATATGATGTTTGGATTTTGTTTTTGTTGGTATTGCTTTGATTAGACATATTTATCAATCACTGAAAATAAAATGCACATGATCTAAATGTGTTGATTAAAATGTTTTAAAGCATGTGGTCTCTTACCATTGTTCCTTAGTATGTTCTCTGTTTTATGAGTGAAGGCTACCACTGTCACTAATCATTCTAAAAATATATTTTAACATCTTTTAAAAATCCTAAATATTTGTACATTACGCAGGCCACAGACTCGAGCTCACTGACTAGTCTTTGTTATTTTTTGCTCGCTTAATGGATTATACTAATACAAAGTAAGAGCAGATGTAACCAGATGTAACCAGATGTAATGTAGAAAACACTTGTGAGGATATGAATGGATACTTCATGAGAGTTGATGGATATTATGACATTCTGGGTTGACAGCAGAATCAATGCAGTAATATAGAAAAGTCAGATAAAGTATAAAATTACAAGTTCAGTGGATTAAAATGTGAAAGAGAGGGAGACGGGTGGGTTTGAGGTGTGGTTTCAATGTCAATACTAGATACACTTATCAGGTAGACCTCAGGTGAGAGTTCATTGGTGTAGGAGCTACAGAGGAAGACCGCATAGTACATTCTTTGCTTTTAAGTCTAAGCAACAGTCAGCCAAAGGATGGCATACTTTAGGACTTGTACATTAAAAAAAATATTTAAAATCATTAATACATTGAAAATGCACAAACCAGCTGATAGACAAGGTGAAGGAAGTCTCTCTTAAGTCATGGGATATTAATAATTCATGTACTCACCAACACATGCACTATTCCTAATCAAAAACAAAAGTAAAACATAATTATGGGGCCAAGACATTTTATTAACTTTAATAAAAATAATCCACTTGGGATAGCAGTGCTATAAAATTTCATATCTAATCAATAATAAACACTTTAATGCCTGTTGTCTGAACTATGTACTGTACTGATGTAATACATAACATTTGGTGAATTGTTTTATGGTATGTCATGTAATTTCTTGTAAGATTGCCACCTCTGTCAATAATCTGCAATACAGAGCTGGGCTATTCAAAATTTGTACAGTTACAAAAATTCAATAAGTGATTTATACAACCCTTATTTCCCAAAACTGACACACCAAAAATTGTTTGAAGACTGTTAGAATAGAAGAAGAAATCTTTATTCTCTCCTTTGCTGCCAGCTCTAGGGGGTCCAGAGTGCATCCTGTAACTGAGCCTGTCCTCTTAATTAGTTTGATTTGGTGGGCCTCTCCTGAAGTGATGGTACCAGCTCAGCTAAGCACACCACAGCATGGAAAAACATACTGGCCATCACAAACTTATAGAATATGTGAAGAATGTCAATACATAGTCTAATAAGAAAAAAGGTCGGCTCTGACTTTTTTTTTAATATATAGTTTCTCTCTGTTACAAGACTAGTCCAGCCTGTTGTTGATGTGAACCCCCAAGTACCTGTAGCATTGCACCATCTTTGCATTTACTCCCTGAATAGTGACTGGGCATTGAAGCTCTTTGGTGCTGTGAAAGTCATTTAGCAGTTTCTTGGTTTTGCTGATGTTAAATTTTAGATAATTCTTTCTGCATCAAGAAGTACAGTTCTCCATCGTCAAATCTTACTTATTGATACACCCATAAGTGCAGAATCATCTAAGAATTTCTGCCAGTAGTATTACCTGATGTTCTGTTTATAGCCTGATGTGTACAGAGTGAAGAGAAAACAAGACCATACTTCCTTGTTGTGCCCACATCCATATCAGAGAAACAACACTTGAGTCTCACAAGCTGTGGTCTCCTGGAGAGAGAGTCCATTATCCAGGATACCATGGGCCATTCACCTGCATACCTCTTAGCTTATTCCTTAACAGGAGTAATATAATTACAATAATAATATAGCCATCCATCCATCCATTACCCAACCTGCTGAATCCGAACACAGGGTCACGGGGGTCTGCTGGAGCCAATCCCAGCCAACACAGGGCACAAGGCAGGAACCAATCCCGGGCAGGGTGCCAACCCACCGCAGGACACACACAAACACACCCACACACCAAGCACACACTAGGGCCAATTTAGAATCGTCAATCCACCTAACCTGCATGTCTTTGGACTGTGGGAGGAAACCGGAGTACCCGGAGGAAACCCACGCAGACACGGGGAGAACATGCAAACTCCACGCAGGGAGACCCGGGAAGCGAACCTGGGTCTCCTAACTGCGAGGCAGCAGCACTACCACTGCGCCACCGTGCCACCCTATAATAATATATATTATATATATAATAATAATATTGAAGGAACTGGAGAAATCAGAAAAATAATCCTCACAGTGCTGCTGACTTTGTCTAGGTGAGCATAAACCTTGTGGAGCAGATAGATAATTGCACCCTCCACTCTAATCTTTGTCATATAGACATTCCAAGTGTCCAAGACCAGCCTCTATGAGGTCTTCATGATGTGAGACATACAGGTCACTGATCTGTAGTCATTAGGTGAAGAGGCTCCTGCCTTATTTGGAACTATAACAATGCACGTTATTTCCCACACTTTCTGGAGCCTTAGAGGCCTACTGAATAGATGACAGAGGATACTGCAAAGTCAGCACTGCCCTTAACAGCTCAAAGACTAATGACATCTGGTCCCTTGGCTTTACCTTTGTGTAGCTTCCTCAGTAGGTCTTCAGTTATGGGCAGCCCATACTAATGGTCAAAGGGTGGACCCTTTCACTGTCCATTCCGGTTAAAGTTGTAGACATTGTGTGGGGCAGCTGGTCATTGGAAGAAGGTGGCAGCAAAAGGGAAAATATACTAAAAATGTGTTCAGGACATTAGTTTTGTCCATATCCCCTTCTAGCACCTGACACCTGGATTGCTCGAGTCCTATTATTATGCACATTACATTTCAGTTATCTATCATGTTATTCTGAGAGAGTTTGTTTTCTTTTTTTAGCTTTGTAAGCACCACTTCATAACTGTCCTGGTGATAACTGGTTGCTGTCTAATAACAGGCTTGTAGATGAGCATAAGATGGAAATGGATTGTCGTCAGATCTACACAATTTTGCCTATAGTTTTCACTTAAAGGCATCTTTAATATTTGAATAGAGCAGGTCCAGCTTGTTATTTCCTCGAGTGAAACATGACACAAAATTGCTGGAAGTTTGTCATTGTTTCTTTCAAAATCAAATGGTTGAAGTGAGCACATATTATAACTGCAGGGTTAGGCTGATTCATTATTAGAGTGTTTTTGGACAGAGCAAATCATTTCCATTGTTGAGTAACCATTTACAGAGGAAGGAATATGGAGTACACATTAATAAGGATAATACTATTTATCTCCCTGGGCAAATGATGCAGACAAATTCCAACACCATAATTTCAATGTCTGAATTACAAATTGTAGTTTTAACTACAATATGCTTTCTTTTACAACATTCTTCATTTTCATGGATGACTATTCCCCCTTCGGTCTTTTTTCCACAACACACCAGGTCAATGTCTTCACAGATGAAGTAAAATCTTTCCAGCATTACAAAAGTGTCAGGCATATCCGGTTTAATCCAGCTTTCCGTAAAGCATAAAATGCCACTGTACTTGTGTGCTCCATGGCCCATTTATGAGAGCAGTAGTGTTAAATCTATATTAAAATTTTGACTAGTATTAATTTCAGAACTCTGTACTGGTATTGAAACAGCAGTGATTAGCGAGTGAAGCTCCCTAGTTTATTTTATTAATATATGTGACATTGTGTTATATTTTAAGCAGCTCCAAATTTACCATGTCAAACTCCTGTACATTAAGTACTGGCAAATAAAAGTGATTCTGATTTTTGATTAAAACAAGTTTAGAAAGAAAAAAAAAAAAAACAGAAAACAGAGCTTCGTAAAAAGGTTGCTGCTTACACCGTGCCCAGAATGAATTGCGTAATGTGAAGTGCAGTATGACATCTCACATAAAAGCAGCAATATAATGAAGGATAATAAGTCATATTTATATATACAGTGCTATCCACTAATATTGCTTCCCTTAGTGAAAAAAAGCAAAATTGGTTGTGATGAAGTCTTTGTTTATACTTTTGGTCTTTCATACAAAATTGTAACGTTTAAGTTGAAGTAAAAAAAAAGGGAAAGGAAAAAGAAATTCTTATTATAAAATGAATACTTTTATCAAAATATGTATATGGCATTTCTCAGATATATATGTACTATTATTATAGACACCCGTTTATAAAGATAACCGCTCCTATAATGCTTAATAAGGTTGAAGCACAGATTGGAAGGGAATTGTGACCATTCCTCTATAATGAATTTCATTAAATCCTTCAAATTTCTAGGTTCACACTCACCTTTTTGGCTCACCCACATGCTTCAATAGGGTTTAAGGATAGGGGACTGAGAAGGCAATGACAGAACCATGATTTTGTGGTCAGTGAACCATTTTTGTGTTGATTTTGAAGTGTGATTTTAATCACTGTCTTGCTGGACGATCCAACAGGCAGAGGCAGTCATGTTTTTTGTTTAATAACTACTGATACTTGATGCAGTCTATGAAGAACAGCCCCACAGCGTCCTTACACCACAATATTTGACAGTGGTGATGAGGTACTTAACTGCATACTTATCATTCCCTTTACATCAAACCCACTCAAGCGTTTGTTACTAAAAAGCTCTATTTTTGTGTTATCTGACTATAGAACTCTGTCTCACTGAATGTTCCAGTAACCTGCAGCAAACTATAAGTACCTTAGTTTGTTGTTAGATGAGAGTTTAGAGTTTTTTGTTTTTTTTTTCCCTGGTAACCCTAGTAAACAACATCTGGTTATGTAGTTGGCACCTGAGCAAAGTTTTGGAGACTTTCTTTCTGCAGGACCTAACTGACATCTGCAGAGGTTAGAAGTTTGTTAAAATTTTGAATGTAAGAATAAGAGGACAAATAATATTTTTTACAGCCCATACTGCTATAACAGGGGCATGCAAAAGTTTGAGCACCCTTGCTTAAAATGTCAGGTAATAGTTGAGTGAGCAGAAAATGATTACCAAAAGGCATCAAGTCAAAGGTGACACATTTCTTTAATATTTTAAGCAAGGTTACATTTTTATTTCCATCATTCATAGGTACAAAATAGAAAAACATTAAAAGGGTCTGAAGCAAAATTTTCAGCACCAACCTGGTCAGTACTTGGTAAGACCCCTTTTGGCAAGTATCAGTTTGTAAACACTTTTTATAGCCAGGTAAGGGGTCTTTCATTTCTTACTCGGGGTATTTTCACCCATTCCTCCTTGCAATAGGCTTTTAAATACTCCAGGATTCTTGTGCCATCTTGGATACATCAGTCAAAGTCTAAAAGCGGGTTTGGGTGATTGAAACGACTCCAAGTGGATACAAATGCGGTTAGAAACGGGGAAAATTCCCTTGTGTGCTTGCTACTCAGTGAGAGCCACATCGGTAACAAGCCGATTTTCTGATACGGAAGAGGTTAAGAGCACACACTGATACAGTGCATTGCCGCACCCACCACAAACCAACTCAGGATCCAGATTAGGACTCGAGTGCAGCCGTGCAATGGGTGATACCTCAACACCACACTAGTTCAGATGGAGTGGTGTTACTATAAAATTTCACTGTGCATCAATCACAGTATATTGTACATTGAGTATTGATGTTGTCATGCTCATTTTCACATTTTTGATGTAAAAATTCTAGATATCCTATAGCTACATACATAGAACTAAATGGCCAATGACAAAAGCATCTTAGAAAGTGTTTACTGGTAGAACCCGAAATGAACACACACAATGGTAAATTACACAGATTATACAGCTCCAGCGCCTAAAATAGACAAACCGTGTTGTCTGCACCTCAATCATCCACGTGTCCACTGTCCAGTTATGCCTTTTTATTTTCCTTATACATTCCGAGCACATTAAGTCAATAGGCATGGGTCCACATCTTTTTTTTTTTTTTTAACATTTTTGAGAAGCCTGTTGCCGTCATGTTTTTTTTGAATGAGTAAAACTTTTGTCCGTGTGTCCACATATAGTCTGAGCACCAACGTGGTGGCATGTCAATCAGATTGACTGTGCTTGCACAGTTTGAGTACATATATGACTGGTGATTCTGTTGTTCAATGTGAGTAGTAGTTTTCCCACAATTTCTAAAAATTGCACTGCATATACCCATTAGAGTAAGCATGTGTAAAATATCTTTAAGCTTTACATAACAGTGGTTTTTCCATACATTACAACACATCAATACCTATTACATTAAATTACTAATGTTAGTTTGACTCATTTAAAAACACAGTAGCTTATGCTTATTATTCTTTCACATACTATATTTGCTACAGTTTTAGTGCACCAGAAAAACTTTTTCATGAAATATTTAAAAAATTCTGCTGATTATATGGTTAGTTAAAACTAATAATATCATTATTGTATTTTTGGGGCAGCATTCGAATATCAGTGTAGGATTGTGGGTATTGCGTTTGTTATGCAAATATCCTGCATGGTTGAACTAAATAAAGAGAAACTCCCACTTTTATTTCATCATAGAATTCAAATGAAATGCAAAAGTACATTATTTGTACATACCGTGAGAGTGTGATGATGTGACCAATCAGCTGTCAGTTGCATCCCTTTTGACTTGTTCTGTCACTCATTTGAATGAGAGTTAAAATGATGGCATGGTTGTTTTTTTTTTTTTTTGTTTAATACAGCACCATATATAGCCCCGATTCATATTCATACTCTATTTGTACAAAACATGGATATCATGGCCACCCTGTACACTGGTACTCTGAGCGCCGTGCAGAGTGGAGGCAGAACCTCTGTGTTTTTCCCAGTTGATTCTGGGGTTCGTCAGGGCTGTGTTCTTCCTCCTACTCTGTTCAATGCTTGTATGGACTGGGTGTTGAGCAAGGTCATGGGGTCCAGCGGCTGTGGGGCATCTGCTGGTGAAGAAAGATTCACAGATCTTGACTTTGCTGACAATGCTGTGATCTTCAGGGAGTCAATGGAGGCTCTGATCGGGGCACTTGAGAGACTGAATGAGGAGTGTGAGTGTCCTGGATGAAAACCGAGATCCAGGCCTTTGATGACCTCTTGGGCACAGCCATCAGCAGTGTGTCTGTTTGCGGAGAGAGTGTCAACTTTGTCGAGAGGTTTACTTACCTTGGCAGTGACGTTCATATCTCTGGTGACACTTCCTATGAAGTCAGTAGACAGATTGGGAGAGCATGGGGGTTCACGAGGTCGCTGGAAAGGGGTGTGTGACACTCCTGATATCTATGTAAAAGGACAAAGGTCCAAGTCTTTAGAGTCCTGGTGCTTCCTGTCTTGCTATATGGTTGCAAGACATGGACGCTATCCAGTGACCTGAGATGAAGACTGGACTGCTTTGGTACTGTGTCTCTCCAGAATATCCTTGGGTATCATTGGTTTGACTTTGTGTCGAATGAGCGGTTGCTCATGGAGTCCCAAATGAGACACATTACCTGCATTGTGAGGGAGCATCAGTTACAGCACTATGGCCATGTGGTGCGTTTCCCCGAGGGTGATCCAGCTTGTAAGATCCTCATTGTTGGGGACCCAAGTGGCTAGACCAGGCGAAGGGGTCACCCACGTAATACCTGGCTGCGGCAGATAGAGGGTCATTTCCGGAGGCTGGGACTGGACCTCGTGTCTGCCTGTGGGGTGGCCAACCGGGATCCTGAGTTGTTTTGATGTGTAGTGGGTGCGGCAACACACTGTACCAGTGCATGCTCCCCAACTTGACTTGACTTATCTAGTTCACAGTCCGGTGCCGGTGCATATCCTGGATGAAATACACAAACCCTTGCACACATAAACAATTCCTCCTAATGGTAATGCATCATTCCAAATTAAAGTTTAGTTATTAATGTTTCAAAATGTCCACATGTTTATGTGACTTAACATGTAATGTTATGAAGACTGAGGCAGATGCCTTCAATAATAGGACATTTAGTTTGCTAGCAGAATCTCAAAAAACATACAGTGCTGCTTAAACAGTATACTTCATTCCTGAAAACTAAGCAGCAAACTGTAATTTTGTTTCCATTTACTGAGTTTTTGAAGCCAATAATATTCATTACTATAATGACTAGAATTTGATAAATATAATAAAAGCATATATGACACATACTGTATTTGAATGGTACAGGAGCGAGTGTAATGCAGTTTACAGTTGGGAGTAGTTACTGCAGTTACAATCACTGGCTAGTTATGGATTAATACACATTAATAATAAAGTCTAATCACTTATATTAGCTTGAAAACATCAGAATAAATGTTGTTTTCGTAGGACTTGTGAAATAAAATTCATTACTCTTTAATTGACAAGTTTGATTTTACAGTGGTAGCCTTAAAGTTTGAACATATCCAAAAAGAAGGAGGAAATTTGCAAGTTAAAACCAAGTACCAAGTTGGTTACATTTGAAAATTTAGTTAATTTGACTGCTTAATAAATATACCCTTCATGGACTGTTGTTAACCATCTAATGTTTCCCCATATACTTATGTAAACACAGATGTCACCAAAGCAAATATACAAAAATGGACAAAGTGATTTCCTGACAAACCTGATTTGAAAAGTGTGCTGCTACAAAAAGCAACAATTTTGCACAAGCAAAAATATCTTGATACAATAATGACCTTATTAATCTATTCACTAATTTGTGTGGCAAATATATAAGCTTGTTTGAATTATAGTATTAAGTTTAAGCAGTAATTGTTTGGTTACTGAAATGAAGATGCCCATGAATTAGTATGTGCACATGGTGTAGGATGATCATATTATTATGCTTTATAAATCTTTTATTGGAATTTTCTTGTTACTCTGAGGGAAAACCCCAATGCCACACTTGAAATTCAAGCCCTGTTTGGGATTTAAACAAAAAATCTGACACTAACTATTGGCAGAGTATTAAATATTAAAATATTAGAAGATTATTTTGTGCTGTCATATATATTCATTGTAGCAACAAAGTTTAGGCTTACATCATTCTGGCCCACAGGAATCCAAATGTTTTTAATAATACCTAATTCGTTGAATTATAAGAATCAGTTACTTTCTTTATTGAAAGAAAAGTATTTATAACTAATATAATGTGACTTTTAATATATACGGTACCTATTGGTGTGATTTTTTTTTTTTTTTTTTTCTCCATTTTGACAAATTGCTTTTCACAAATCATGTGACAGGGTTTACATACAAGGTTACATTTCTTTAAAAACCTTCCCTTTACTTAATCTACCAGATAATGCTTTTTATAATGTGCTAAGTAAAGATTGCAGTAAGCTGACATTATGAACACATGCTTTGAGTCTTGCATATACTAATGTCATCAGCTATGCAGCACATGTTTACCTGTAGATTAAGAACAAACTATTATGAAATACAGCGTGTGAATATTAATACACTAATTAGAACAATAATTCAGTGTTTTAGGCTGTAATGTTGTTATATAAGTACATCCATGTTCCAATGAAAATTCTAAGCCAAATATGTAAGATTTTAGTACTATACAAAGTAAATTTACAATACGGTATGTTAAATAAACTAAATCACATGTGTGCAGCTTATAGTAAATCCACTTGACAAGATTTGTATGTAAAGAGGCTTTTTAAGGACTCTCAAGTACAATGTTCAAATGAATTTATTGAAACAGCCTCAGCTGTTAAGTGAAAAACCGAGGGGAAAAACAATAAAGAAGTAGAATGGTTTATATATCATAATATTGTCATTAGTGGTACCTGATTATTCAGTCAGTAAAAGAAAGGTTATTTTAACTCAATAAGATGTCTAGAGTATGGTTAGATAAAGTCATGAATGCAGAAGGCATGCTAATAAAATTGTCCAGGTCATTTGTCCTTTAACATGAAGGAATAACCAGTACAGCTATCATGAGATGTTAAGTGAAATATCTTTCTTTCTTTTTCAGGGGTCGTCTTCTTGTTGGAACTTTTGTGGCACTCTTCTTTAATTTGCTAACAATGCTGTCTGTAAAAAACAAGCCTTTTGTACATGTTTCAGAAGGTAAGGATTCTTAATAACCTATTCAAAACACTCTTTAACAAAACATTAAATTTTTCTGTCTACGTTTTGACTTCCGACAAATGATTTTCCATTATTTTAAAGGACTTTTAATTATAAAAGTACTTGATCTAAAGGAAGAGACCAGTTTTACTATCAAATCTATGTTTGCACTTTTTTATTGTAGTCCTCTGCTTCTTACTTTACATTTTCAAGGTTTTGCATTTTTTCTTAATTTCTTAAAATTACAATTTATTAAGAAATAATGTCAGGTATGCTTGGTAATCAGTAACATGAAACATGCTCCTTTCTCTGATGTTAAGCTGGTTTTAATCTATGGCTCATTTAATATTACATTGTCTATTAGACTTAGCTCAGGGGTACTTGGTTACAGTCCTGGAGGTCCACAGTGGCTGCAGGTTTTTGCTTTAACTAATTTTTTAATTAGAACCCATTTTTTTTGCTGGGCTTAATTTTATTAAAATTTCTTGTCACAATTATGAACCCTTAATTGCCTATTTTCGTTTTAAGTTGCTTGGTTTGGGCTTTAATTGTTGCCTGTTTTCTTAACCAGCCATCAGTTAATAATAAGTTGCAAATGACAAAGGAACACAATCAGATCTCCATCTAACATCAGTTTAAACTTAAGTATTTGCGTTAATAGAATGTTTTGAAATAAGAGAGAGAAAGAAAGAACCACAAATCATATAAATAAAGTTCTCAATAAACAAAAACATACAATTTTTGTTTGAGAAGAATAAAAGCAATAACAAGCCACATAATTAAATACCAAGTTTCATATTTTGTTAGGCCTAGATTTTAATTAAAAAACTGGTTGGAGCGAAAGTCTTCAGCCAATGCAGACCTCCAGGATGTAATTGAGTACCCCTGACCTAGCTTCTTAACTGGGATGCTTCTGCATGACCAGGGTCCTCATGCATAACGCTGTGCGCAGAATTCACACTAAAACATAGTGTACGGACAGAAGTGGAAATGTGGACACACACAAAAAAATTTAGATGTGTGCATAAGCCTACTTCCATCAACTTCCACTCCATAAATCCCGGTCAGCATGAAATGTAATGCATGTGCACACGCCTGCCATGCCACCCCACCTCCTCCTGTAATTTTGCATATTTTAATATGCAAATCAATATAAATATCACTTTCCAGTCAGTGTTTGGTTAAAACACAATGGCAAAAGTATGTGGTGATAAAAGAATTTCAGCGAATGTGAAGTGGAGGTAAGGAAAAACATACTATTAATTGGCTTAAGCAGTAGTATAAACAACAAAAGGAATTTGATCGAGTGATATAGATTGGCAGAGAAACGCAAAAGTTCAAGTTCAGAAAGTCACACAGTGCCCAAAATAAAAAAAGAAGTGGACAGATATTAAAGTCACCGTGAAAAGGCGAGTCGTAGCCCACCATTTAAGTGCCATACGGAAGCATATTATGGTACAGAGAAAAGGAAAAAAAAAATAGGAATGCTATTGGGGGGGAGGATGGGGGAAGGTCAAAATGTCCACTTTAATCACGTAGTTTATTTTGTCATTAAAGTAGAACATCGTAAACTTAATCTTAAAATCAATGTTTAATTTACTACAGTTTCTCATATCCCATCGTAACTAAAGTAGCATGTTAAATGCTTCGTATTCTATGTGTCCTATGTGCACTGTGTTTGTGAATCACTACGTGCTTCTTAAACTGGCTTTCAGTTACGCCGACAGAAAACAGAATACATTACATTCATGATATTAAAGCTCTCTGAACAATTTAAATACTAAGATGTATACTTGATACCAATTTTTATGATGAAATGAATTAAAGTATGTATTAAACATGAGGGCGCAGTGGTAGCGATGAGCTGGCACCCCATCCAGAGATTGTTCCTGCCTCTTGCAAGATGCATACTGGGACGTGTGCGACCCTCGATGAAATCATTTATTGCAGCAGTACTGTCTCTTTCAAATGTACCAACCCCCAGTTCCTGTCCTTCCTTTTCTTTCTCCACATAACCAATCGCAACACAATAAGTTCTGTAATAAATGTCAAACCGTCTGTAAGCTTAGAACACAGATTCTTCAAAACTTTTAAAGAACATTGAAATATCTTCGTAGTACATGTTTAATTATTCCATCCATCTATCCATCTAGGGTCGTACCAGTCCCAACAAGCATACAGTGCGAGGCAGGAACGATCCCTGGATGGGGCGCCAGCCCATCACTACTGCTGTACCACCATGCCCTTACATTTAATTATTAAGAGTATACATTATTTAAATGAAGTTAAAAATGTATCTGTATAATTTAAAATACATACTTTAATGCGCATAATCTTAATACTGATATCAAGAGCTCCAAGAAGATAACTCTTGCAAATCTAAATTGACTTAGAAGCTAGACATCACGCGCTCTCTTCTGTTGAATTGAATTGAATTCCTTTATTGTTAATGTATGGTATAATGATATTCAATATGCAAATCCTCCATAAACTTATTTTCCTATAAAGTGATAAAATAACAATAATAAAAATAAAGTGATAAAATAACAACAATACGATGATAAAAAACACAATGAAAAATATACAATCATGAAAGCATAAGTACAATATACAGTTCATGTACATGTAGTGCAGATAGTGCAAATGGTTCACAAAGTGGCTCAGGTTCTGCAATATTACAACTGTAGTGCAAGTTTACAGTGAGGTAATTGTACTTATAAGTACAAACAGTTCTACCAGGAGCACATGATGGATTGATTGAGTGCATTTATTGCTGTTGGAATGAAACTGTTTCTGAACCTCAGTCTCTACAGGAAAGGCTCTGAAGCGTTTGCAGAATAGAAGCAGTTCAAATAGACTGTGCGCATGGCTGAGGCAGTGTGTGCTATAAATGTTCTCCAGGGCTAGATGCTGTATCCGAATAATCCTCTGCACTCTCAACACAATCTGCCATAGAGCTTTCAGATCAGCTGCTGTACAGCTGTGATTCCACACTCAGATACAGTGGGTTATAATACTTTCTCGAGTGGTGCACTGAGAGTACAACGCTAAAGCAGCTATGGTATTCGGCTAATTCCATGGACTATTATATTGTTTCAGGTTGTTTAAAATCAGAGGCCTTAAATTTACAAATGATCTGCGGTTAATTTCATTGTATTTGATAAAGCCACATCAGGGATGTGAATCTAAAAAATAAAGAGAAACTACACAGGAACAGTAGCACTGCTTTGATGCTGGGTGCTGCCAGTTTTCAGAACGGAGCAGAAAACGTGTGGACGCAATGTGTTGTGCTGCCATTAGAATATGCATGGTTTTACACCAAGTTTAATATTATACATTGCGATGTGAATATGGAAATGGGTACGCAATATTTCTGTGCATATGCACCATTTATGCATGAGGCCCCATATGAATGAGGGCAAAGAAATACAGTCCCCAACCTAAAATAGTTGCTGTGGACGTGAATAGTTGTTGGGTCAAGACTTTGTTTCATATGTGTAAGAAGCTTCAATAAGTATGGAAAATATTTGTTTGAACTCTCTTACGATTTCACAGAGGTGAGTTCAAGTCATGATGGTGAACGCAAGGTGTCAGTGAATATGTGGCATGTTGTTTAATTAGAAAGGGACGATAAATTATTTTTAAATGACTGTAAATTCTGTACTAGTAAGGGGCAATGCAGCCCCCTTTTTTTATTACAGTATTTATAAAAGTTTTAATTGCACAGGAGTCATAATAAATGTGTAAGAAAGAATAGCAAAGGTGCTTGTGATTGCTGAACAGCATGTACATGAGATGGCAAGGCAATGTGTGACATAGTCTATTGTTTCTAATTTAAATTAAATAAGTAAGGGCATGCAAAAGTGGGGAAAAAAGCATAAACTGGTAGAAAAGGGTACAATATAAATAAGTCCCACAAGCATTCTCACTAGAGAGCATTAGAAGAAAAGCTTACATTTGAAAGATAAACCAAACCAAAGAAGATGACAGCTACATTAAATCCATTATTCTGTAGATGGCACTGTTCGGTCTAAAAAGAGAGAGCAAAGAATTAATTTGACGTTAGTAGACAGTAATGTAGAAAAAACAGCAGGGAATTAAAAAAAAAAAAAAAACCTGAAATTCAACACATCACAGCAATATAGGCTGTACAGCTGACTGTAGTAGAACTTGAAAAACACAGTGGCAGTACCAAAGCAATATGAAATTGGTCTGGTACAGGCACTTAGAGGAGTTCAACAGATTTTAAACAAAAAAAAAATAGTCTATTTGCTGTTAAAATATTTTTTAATAATGAAGAGGTTAAAACTTTGATGTTTGAATTCATGATGGTCTGTCTCTCATATGGTTGCATTTGAAAGAAATGCCTTCTACTTCAGTACCATAAGTTCAAGGTTTGTGAATATGAACTTGAGTTAGGTAGGCTGCATTGATATTCAGAATTAGGGGGACTTTTCAATATTGGGTGGATCATGTTTCACCCGAAAAACTGTTTTAACAACTAATCTGTATTGATGGTGGGGCTGTAGGTTGTACCCAAGTCAAATTCTGTTGTAGGCAGTCTTACTATTCATAAGTTCAGGTAAAAATAAATCTTCTTAAGAATGAAGGGTTACTTACTAAAGAATGTGTTCTAGGTAATCAGAAGTCTAAAGAAAAGAAAATAAAAACGGTTACAAACAGTTATATATAAAAAAAAAAGCATGGGCTTTTTTATTTGATTTCTTTAAGTCCTACAGCATGGATTTTGATACAGTTTGTTCATCTCAGATTGCAAAGTTTTCATTTTTATATATATACCTATGTTGACACTCACTATATTCTGCTAATGATTCTTGCTATACTATTGAATAGTTAGTCAGAATAAAGAACACATAACCCTCCCCCATGTGTAGGTTCTTGTGCAACATAACATTTTAATTATATTTACCTAACTTTTTATATAATTTTTTTAATGTGTCTTTTATCTGTGATCCTTGAGACAGACCTTGTTTTACAGCCTTTACTTAAATTTTTAAAGGAGTTATGATAAAAATTAAAATAATAAATAAACAATAGCCATGACCACAAGACTTTTTTTTAGATATATAACTGGTGTCAAGCTGTTAGAGAAATCACATAACTATTACTTTTAAATAATAAAAGGTTAATTAATTTCTTGTATTTTAACAGATGACATTTGCGGGATGCACTCTCTATACATGTCCATATTGTCCACTGTTTATTTCATTTGTGTTAATTTTAGAGATGTATTACAAAGCTGATACTAGTGAATAGTGTATGGCAAAAAGTTATTTAAAGACCACAATAAATAAGGAACTTTTTCTTGAATACTGTTACCAATGAAAACTTTGGAATTCAAGCAGGGCTGGAAGTTTTGAACATTGAGTTTGCTTTATTATCCACACTGTTTGAAGTATTTGATCAAGCCCAAAACGAAAATAAACCAGATCAGGAGACAATATCTAGAATAATCTTAAAGTAAATTCTGTCTAGGATATAAAATCTCAGTAAGATAATTTTGTAGACACTAACTCCACCTTGTCTGTTATAAATCTTTTGTACCTATTTGGCCATTCAGTTTCCTGATGATACAGTGGTCTGATTTTTCATTGCATCATAATAGCTAAGTGTGATTTTAGTTTTGAGATTGATGAGATCAGACTTATTTTCTCAACATTTGGAAACTTATTAAATGTATTGTTATAGTCATTCAATACAATAACTTCAAGCTTGCTGTTGCCAGAAAAATCAGAAATTCAACTGGTTTCAAGTTTTCTGGATATTTGCAAATTGAAGAAGAAGAAAGAACAGTTCATTGATTTTGAAAAAGCTGATAGATGTTTAAGGGACATTCCCAGCATTCAGTGCAGACTGTGAAAATGGAAAATGAACTCTAAAAACCAAAGTACTTTAACATAAAACCAAAGTACTTTAACATACAAATGCTCAGGTATATTACAAATTTTAAGTTTGGGCAGAATTTCCATGAGTAAACATATTCTAAAAAACAAAAAAGGAAGGTTAGCTGAACTCCGTAACCGTTGATTAGAGTATTTCATTTTATAGTTAAATTAAAATCACTAGCGTTCATTTCTGCCTCTGTTAGTCTGAAATCTATTACCTATATGCATTGATAAACAGAAATAGTTTCATTTTTCCTTTATTACATATACAGTCATATGAAAAAGTTTGTGAACCCCTCTTAATTCTTTGGATTTTTGTTTATCATTGGCTGAGCTTTCAAAGTAGCAACTTTCTTTTAATATGTGACATGCCTTATGGAAACAGTAGTATTTCAGCAGTGACATTAAGTCTATTGGATTAACAGAAAATATGCAATATGCATCATAACAAAATTAAACAGGTGCATAAATATGGGCACCACAACAGAAATATTATATCAATACTTAGTTGAGCCTCTGTTTGCAAATATAACATCCTCTAGACGCTGTCCTCCTATAGCCTTTGATGAGTGTCTGGATTCTGGATGGAGGTATTTTTGTCCATTCTTCCATACAAAATCTCTCCAATTCAGTTCAATTTGATGGCTGCCGAGCATGGACAGCCTGCTTCAAATCATCCCATAGATTTTCGATGATATTCAAGTCAGGGGACTGTGACAGTCATTCCGGAACATTGTACTTCTCTCTCTGCATGAATGCCTTTGTAGATTTCCAGAAGTGTTTTGGTTCCTTGTCTTGTTGGAATATCCAACCCCTGCGTAACTTCAACTTTGTGACTAATGCTTGAACATTATCCTGAAGAATTTGTTGATATAGGGTTGAATTCATCCGATCCTAGACTTTAACAAGGGCCCCAGTCTCTGAACTAGCCACACAGTCCCACAGCATGATGGGACCTCCACCAAATTTGACAGTAGTTGAGAGGTGTTTTCCTTGGAATGCGGTGTTCTTCTTCCGTCATGCAAAGCGCTTTTTGTTATGACCAAATAAATCAATTTCTGTCTCATCAGTCCAATGCACTTTGTTCCAGAATGAATCTGGCTTGTCTAAGTGAGCATTTGCATACAACAGGCGACTCTGTTTGTGGCGTGAGTGCAGAAAGGGCTTCTTTCTCATCACCCTGCCATACAGTTGTTCTTTGTGCAAATTGCGCTGAATTGTAGAACGATGTACAGATACACCATCTGCAGCAAGATGTTCTTGCAGTCTTTGGAGGTGATCTGTGGGTTGTCTATAACCATTCTCACAATCCTGCGCATATGCCACTCCTGTATTTTTCTTGGTCTGCCAGACCTGGGTTTAAAAGCAACTGTGTCTGTGGCCTTCCATTTCCTGATTTCATTCCTTACAGTTGAAACTGACAGTTTAAACCTCTGAGACAGCTTTTTGTAGCATTCCCCTAATCCATGAGACTCAACAATCTTTGTTTTCAGATCTTTTGAGAGTTGCTTTGAGGATTCCATGCTGTCTGTCACTCTTCAGAGGAGAGTCAAAGGGAAGCACAACTTGCAATTGACCACCTTAAATATCTTTTATCACTCATGATTGGACACACCTGTCTATGAAGTTCAAGGCTTAACCAGCTAATCCAGCCAATTTGGTGTTGCAAGTAATCAGTACTGAGCAGTTACATGCATTCAAATCAGCAAAATTACAAGGGGACCCACATTTTTGCATAGCCAGTTTTTCACATTTGATTTAATTTCATACAACTAAATACTTCTTCACCAAAAATCTTCCCCAGTACTCAGATGTTCCTAGGAAATTAAAGACATACCACTGTTATCTTTTTTGTTGAAAGTAGAGTAAATTATTATGCAGGGTGAGAGGGGTTCCCAAACTTTTTCATATGACTGTATATATTGTACAAGTCAGTCTAAGAGCATAATGTACACAAATGCTACTGAACTGTTGCGTGTGGCATTACATTTTCAGTTTAATTAAAGTTAATGGAATTCATTTTTTATAATGTATAACAGCAAGAAAAAATAGGTTTTGATGATATTTATTTGAATATTGATGTGCTGGCTCCAAGGGGACAAATTTGTATTACGTTTACAAAATTTTGCACAGGTTTATTTTTTGTACAGCATATGCACACATGCAACCACACAACAAATTGCCAGTGTACCCTGCTTATTACCTTTCCAAAGAACCTTCACACTCTGCACATCTTACATCTGCTCTGTTTCACCTTGCGTCTACCACAGGACCTGAACTAGGGTAAAGTCCTTTAATGTGGAAATACTATCCAATGTGCTACCCATGCTTTTCTTTGTAATAGTTTTTAATAATTTATTAGTAAATTTATAAATATTAATATAAATTACTTTGCTGAGGCCAATTTCAGTAGAGATGGTGAATTGCAGGGCAGTTTTGTGGATCGTCCAGCTAAAGAGTGCACAAATGGACCCACAGGAGGTAGTAGCAAAAGAGAGAGAATTAAAACAGATATAAGTGCTATTATGAACAGTGCTGCACATCCTCTCTCTGACTCACTTAAAAAATTTCTGTAAACAAATTATTCAGCAGAAATGTGTCAAGAAACGCTACTGGAGCTCCTTTATTCCAAAAGGAATACTATGTCTGCATAATGCCTCATTGTGACCGTGACTTCCAAGTGAGATGTATTTCTTTCTTTATAGTTTTCTTTCTTTTTAATCATTCTGATGTGTTAGTCTCTAGTGTGTATGGTTGTCTATCTAGCGATCTACCAAGAATAGAACTAATAACATTAAAGTTGGAATAATATTTACTTTAATATTTGAAAAATGAGCATGGAAACACAAAAATTGAGTGGAACAGGATCCTACCACCACCACATTTTACAGTGGGAATAAGGCAATGGTGTTACCTGGCTGATGTTCAGTGTTAGGTTTACACTACACATCGCTTAACATCAAATCCAAAAACTGCTTTAGTTTCATGAGACCTCAAGACTTTCAGCAATATATTTGCAATATTTTCGAGGTGAGGTTTTGCACATTATTTACAAGGAAGGACTTTACTGTTTTTTTTTCCTCTAGCCAAAGGTGTATTCAAGACCTCTCTTTCAGAAAGTCCCATGTTGTGCAAGGCACTGAAGGTCTACATTCTCTCCAATTGCAGTGACAGACTTCTGCAACTCAGTCAGTGATAACTGGTGCCACCGTAGACTGTTAGACAGTTCAATTCTTGTTCAGCTACTGATTTTCGAGGGGTGGTCTGACTTAGGCATTGGAGTTATATTTTCATATTTTTTCACCTCTAACATATGCTGTACTGCACTGAGCTCTGTTTTGGGGAAAATCTTTATCACAGTGATGAACCTCAAGTAGAGAAGGGATATTTATCCTGATAAATACACATGACCCACGCATTTCCTACATAGGAGGCCATCAACACATTGGATGGGTTGGTAATTACTCTGTACCTTAGCAATGTTAGCTTGATGTTTAGATTCTTTTTAATAACCTGTTTTGATTGTTCCTGATAATTTGTAAATCAGTTTCAAGAAATGTTACCGTAATATACTATACTTTAAGTTTAGCATGTAACAGAATTAAAGGTCAAAAGATTTTTAAAGGCTGAATACCTTTTGAGGACACTATATTTCTTTCAGGATTGCTGTTCTCCATTGAATTAAATTGAGTTAAACAGATACACCAAAAAAAGACTCTGTGCTCCTTTTTGACCACATCGCAATGAAACCTGCAGAATATGGGTTTCATTCAAGCCATTGCTTTTAATCAAATATCTTTTAGAGTAGTATTACAGCATGGACAATAGGAGCCATTGAGTTTGATATGCTCTTGGCTGAAAAACAAATTTGATTTTTCTTTTTTTCCTAATGCGACTTGTGTCTTATGTTCCATTTCAGCTGCCAGCACCAGTTGGCTCCAAGAGCATGTAGCAGACCTGAGCCGAAGGTAATGTTAAACCCATTCATG
This sequence comes from Polypterus bichir lapradei, assembly GCA_026402145.1. Lineage (NCBI taxonomy): Eukaryota > Metazoa > Chordata > Cladistia > Polypteriformes > Polypteridae > Polypterus > Polypterus bichir. The sequence continues at coordinate 21,336,508 of JANRMT010061414.1, forward strand.
TCTATATCTCTTTAATAAATAAGCCTTTGTTTTTGTATCATGATATTAGTTGCAAAATGCCCATGGGCATTGTAGAAGTCTTCAGGTAGCAAATGGTAGCAACCTCTCATTGAAACATTATATTCCTTGTTTATCATTACCTCTGTTTTTAGGGTATTTTATTGATTTAAGTTCTGTGTTTTTCAATTGTTTAATAGCTATACTTTAAAGTTCAGTGTAATTGGCAAGTGTTGTGTTATTTCAATACATTGTCTGGGGACGTTTTTATCATTACAATATTTTATACATTTTCTTTACTCTTGCATTATTATTTAGAAATTGAAGGTATACCTAATACTGTACTGTAACTACAGAATATTTAGTATACTACATAATAGAAGTGTTAACAAAGCCAAGTATCAGGTACATAGTTTTTTTTCTTATATTGTGATTTTAGACGTTTTATTTAAAAGAAATAAAAAAAAAAAAGCCTAAACAATTGTCTTCTTAATTAGATCAGATGTGCGGCAGAGATGCTTGAAGTGTTGAACAGTATTGTACAATGGAACTATTCTCTGGGATTTCAAAAATAAAGCAGAACTACATCTCAGTATATTTGGCAGCTGCCAAGGAGGTCGCATTCTTTTGAAGTCTAGGCATTGCTAACAGTCTCTTGCTGTACTTGGATTTTGACTTTGAGCCTGGAAATTTGAGTACAGTGTGATTCAGTTTAGGTTTTTACAACTTAAAATTTTTTTCCTGTATACAGTACCATATTTGTAAAGCTGTCCACATTTCATTTGTGTGAAAAAATGTGTTCTATGCAAGATGCAATTTTTACTTAACCACCAATATTATTCTATTGTAGTGGTATGCCAGGGAAGAGTTACAATGACAGGCAGCAGGAGGCACTACTGAGAAGGGGCAAGGCTTAACAAGGATGTCACAACAGAGAGGAGTTTAACTCCAACCACATATTACATATTGTAGTTCCAGTTAAAATAAATAGCACTGAAACTGATAAGTCATGCACTTACAGAAAATGCATTATAAGTAATTGTTCCGATAAAACAGAACTGGATTGTGGAAATGGATTGTTAGTGTTTATAATGAAACAGTACTTTTGCATATGCTGCCAGCTACAATATATTAAGACAATTTCACAAAATCTCACAAACTATTTTGATATTGTATAGGCCTGAGCTGCTCTATGTGATCATTAGCATGCATAATCAATCAATCAGTATACTTTTAAATTATAAAAAAAATACTACACACAGATACTAGTGTTATAAAGAACTTTACACTCTACAACACTTTGCTTTCACCTTTACACCTGGCGCAGCTGCGTGGTTCTTATATTTGAGTGGATGTTTCTTGCACGGAGGGCTTCTGTTCTCCTCCTCCAATGTAGAACCCTCATCCTCATCTGAGTTCACCTCTGCTATACCATGTCTTTATCTGAAAACTAACCGTGTCAGATCGGGGGAGCATGAATGTGACTGAGAAAATAAAACTGAATAAAACAGAAAAAAAACCTGCTAACCTTTACAAGTACCGTAAAGTACACCGGCTGTTACAGACTCAAATTAAATGTATATTTTTATTCTATAATAGTAACAATAAGAGCATTTTGTCACTCAAAATGATAAATGCAGGAAGGACCCAGAATCAAACACCCAACCTCTTGATTATGAGACAGTAGTTCTTACCTCTGCACCAGCCAAGCGGACGTTTCAGCCACGTCCCTTAACCCAATTTCTTTTTCTTGTTATACTTGCAGATTACCCAGTGGCTTCGCTCACTGAGCGGAAGGGAAAAAAATAAAATGCAGAATCTGGAGGAATTTGTGGCTCGCATCAGGCAACTGACGCCTGTGTGACGTGGTAGCCTGTAAAGACTGCATCCGTCGAATCCGATTCTGTTCAGCACATTGTTCAGGTGTTTGTGAGGCTCTCAGTTGTGATTGTCGTATACGTTGATCAGTGAGCCTTCTCTCTCGATCTGCTTCTGTCTCACTTTCTCTGTGCAACCTGGCTCTTTTTGTCGATGTTGACGGTTCCTGAAGTTCTCCAATACATTTTTTTTTTTTTTTTTTTGGGATTTGCCCCGGTTTTTTAAATGTCGCCATAAATCTAGACTGTTCGGTAGGAGCCGTGCTGCCAAACGATGTCATCTGAAAACACAAGTTTTATTTTGTAATGCTCTGTAAAAAATGAGTTAAATGTGGATTTGTGCCAGAAATAAGAGACAACAATGGTACAGGTGGATGGCTTAAAGGTGTTAATTTCACATTGCCGTCTGAACAACACATCCCATGTGATTCAAATTTAAACCGCGCCTCCCAGTGTCCACTTTGCTCTTACAACCCATTGCCGCTGAAGGCGGTTTACAGATCGGCGCAGTTGAAAAGTGGAAAGAAGCAAAGCTGTTTTCTTCATGTCTTCTACAATCAAGAACAGTACCGGGAATTTAAAAAAAGTTACAATGTGGCAGTTTTGTCTGTCTCTAAGCGCTGGAGTCCAGAGAGGAGGGCTGGGAGAGGACGACACGGGGCGCACTTCTATGGGATAGATCAGCGTGTTTCTGTTTACTTTTCAATATCAGTAAATGTTTCTATTTACTTCTTTTCAATATCAGTAAGTTGGGGAGCACTTCTGTGGGATAGAAGTGCGTGTTTCTGTGTACTTGTTTTCACTAAGTGATTAGTAAACCGTGCCTCCCAGCGTCCACTTTGTTGTTACGACCAGTCGCTGCTGAAGGCGGTTTACAGCTCGCTGCAGTTAAAAAGTGGAAAGACGCAAAGCTGTTTTCTTCATCTCTTCTACTATCTAGTACTGGGAATTAAAAAAAAGTTACAATGTACCAGTTTTGTCTGTCTCTCAGAGCGGAGGGCTGGGAGAGGGCGATGCGGGGCGCACTACATAATACGTAATTTGCATATCGCGTGGTCATACATAATTTCTGTTTCAAACGTGAAAAGAATTTTATATATATAGATTCTTGAATAAAAGCACACTTGTTTTGTTAAGTTTGTGCCTTTTGTGAAAGTGTTTATTTGATATTTGGACTTCAGTCTTCATACATTATACACTTCATGTTAACATTTTGTTATTAGTACTGTAACAAACTATGTTATGTGTTTAGTATTACTTGCCTCACTTTTCCTGTCATCCAAAATTTACCCAGATCGTTCCAGACACGGAACACACATCAAATGTATGTATTCCAAATAACGATATATTATTTACCCAATACAATTCCAGGCACCTTACACCCAAATAAAGAGCCTTTAGCTAGGAGGACTTCAGTTGCGTCAGTGGGGGATGCGATAGCTTGCTGCCAGTGCTGATTGACACATTTGCAAAGTAAAGACACTGATGAGGAGGTGTGAAGCAATTTATGGTGGCCCAGGATTATGACTTTTTTCAGAGGATTCAGGGATTCTAGTGTTAATGAAGCTCTGAAAGAGCATTTTACTTGATTGCTCATGTGCTTACCTGTCTGAACTTAATAACCTGAGATCAGGGAGTCCCACCAATACTGGGCTAGTAACATAGTCAGATTCCCATTCTTGACTGTTTTAACTTGAAATTTTCAGTCAACACGATGTACCCATGTGGACAGTAAACAGAGTTTCAGGGCAGCCTCAATAATTATAGCTATGGAAGAAATGAACTGCAGTAAATGTTACTGTTTGAAAAAAAAAATGTGCTTCTTAAATATGAAAGCCTAGTTAAGTAGATATTTATTACTGTTGTCAGGATTGCAGTTTGGCAAAAGATTTTTTTTTTTTTTTTTATTGAAACTAGGGGGCATTGCTCCCTGCTTGCTTCGTTTGCCAACCCCCGTGTTTGGTTTTCTAGATACACACTTCTAAGATTTTTTTTTCTTTGAATTGTTGCTATTACATTAGTTTCACTTTTATTTCAGAACTTCTGTAAAAACAATATTTGGAATCTTTCGAGTCCCAATATGCTGAATCTTTTAAATGAGGTCAGTGAGACGTGTTTAATGACTTTATACCATAATTCATGATAGGTTTCTCTGTTTGGAATTTCAGCACAGACAAAGCGATCTACATCATCAGCAGTTAATAATTTTTTTTGCAAAGTAACCAATGAATGCATGTGAGGTAAACTCCGTTTTTAAAATTCTCTGACTTAAACTTCAAAGCCTTACAATATTTACATGCTTCTGACATATCACTTGTGTCCATATATTCGATCTCTATTCGCCTTTTCGTTATTTCTCAGAGTAATAATTTCTCTTTGTTTGCTCTAATGCGATGTTTACTTTCTTTTTTTGACACGGTCGTTTTTTTTTCTGCTTTCATATTCTGTATCTTGCTCTGCATGTGTTTCACGTGTACGTTTTTTTTTTTTGAGTCTTTTCATTAACTCTAACCTGCTTTCCTGCTTTTTTTTCAGTGACACCTGGTCCGTGACGATTATTTTCCCTTTTTCAAGTAATAATTTCTGTTTGTTTGTGCTACTGTGATCTTTACAGTGAACCCTCGTTTATCACGGTTAATCCGTTCCAGACTCTACCGTGATAAATGAATTTCCGCGAAGTAGGATTCTTTATTTATAAATTGAATATTTTCGCAGTTAGAGTATAGAAAACCTGTTTACGACCTTCTAAATACGTTTTTTAACATTATTAGAGCCCTCTAGACATGAAATAACACCCTTTAGTCGCCATTACACTCGTATTACCCAATATATTAGACAAAATAAGAGAAAATAAGACATATCAGACGTTGCAAATATCATATTACTAGGCGCACTCGCCTTTTAAGGCGACCGACTTTTATCCTCTATTTTTGTGCGCTGTATGTGTACATCAGGCATGTAAGTGTAGGGAATGAGAACATCAAAGTGGCCATTCATAACATCTCCCGAAAACCTAAGTTTTTTTTTATCCCCTCAAGTGCCTGTCCAAAGTCGTACAATGTCAGCCCGAATCTGTACCGCTAAAGACGGAGTTTCATGCACTAAATAAGCTATAGATGAGAATAAGCAAGCACCATCTCCCCTGATATTTACTACGCGGTGAGGCATTTGTACTCCATCAACATTAATTATTTCCAGAGACATAATTTTGTCTATTTTTCCAGCGTATCGTGGACAAAAGCAAGGGAACGATGAGAGCACCAGAACTCTGCTCACATCGCGTCGCTTCGTACCTCAAGCCGCAAGTAGTAAGTCTGTAATAAGCGGAATACTGCTACGCTTTGCACTCACGGGACGGAAGGACAATCCCGAATGCTTTTATATAGTAGATTATTGTACTGTACATTTAATTGCACACAACCACTAACCTATGAAGGCACGACATCAGTAGGAAAGTCTTCAGAGGTGGTGCAGTATCTTCAGCAGGTGCGTTGTTGTCTTCAGTGAAGAAGTACTAGGAGTAGGCAGTGGGTGTCTGGGTGCATGGCTGAAGAACATCTTGATAGGCAGTTGCTAGCGCTGTCTTTTCATATGCGTGAGGAGGCTTTTGTAGGGTATTGCCATCTTTAATCATATCTAAGAGTTTCACCTTCTCCTGGATAGTAAGCATCTTCCT
>JANRMT010061414.1:21362057-21393400 GCA_026402145.1 Polypterus bichir lapradei
AAATACTTGACTCCCTGAGACACATGAGGCCTTTGTTTATTGCAGACTGCTTCTGTGTGTTGTATGAAATTAAGGAAAGAAATGCATACATTTGCTATTTGTGATAAAACAAAAAATAAGATAAAAAAATCACCGTTTAATGAGTAAGCAAAATATAACCTACTATTATGATGTAAAAGCAGCCTGAATGCTACAGTGGTTTGTTCAAGTCACGTGTTTTCCAAACAAAATATCACAAAAATAAGCTTTCCTAATGGTACGGTGGTGAAATATAATCCTATATCCATTGTCCCCATGGTATAGTGATGAAATATAATTATATATTAATTTAGTTATTATCCCAAACAGATTCTTGGCTCCAATGCAGGATTCACATTCGGGAAAATAGAACAAAAGCTGAAAACACTTCAGCTGCTGGTGAAAAACCATCCCATGTAGTGACATAGTTGCAAGAAACATTCAGTATCATAGATATTTCTTTTGAAGTTGTTCAATATGAGAAACAGAGTACTATACTCTGGCTTCAGGCCAGTAAATACATCAGCCAGCAATTCTTCCTCAAATTTCAAGCAAACTCCCCAAAGCTCTCCTCCCTTTTGTTAAATTTTGAAATGCCACAGATAATAGAATGCAAACTTCATATTTCATGTTACAATTATTACTTATTAAACTATTTACCTATTCATATGATAGATAAAATCCATGCTGGTATGTCACTTGAGTATACAGAACAAGGTAATCGTGGGCAGCTAACTTTTAGTATTGAAAAGCTTCTTCAGTAAAATGTGTACAGTGTTAACAGTTCATTTTATTTTCAAAATAGGTTTCTACTCTTGATGGAGTATTAGAAGTACGCAATGAGCACTTTTGGACCGTTGGTTTTGGATCACTGGTACGTAATGTGTTATGTTTATTTCAAGTGAAGTATACTGTTGCTTGACTTTTGTGTGCTGGTTATCATGGATTGAAGTAAAGCAAAAATGTACTAAATTCTCCAGTCATCCATTTCCTAACTTTACTTAATCCAAGTAATGAACCATTTTTTGTTCATATTGGAGAATACATAAACTTAATCAAACTGAATTTTAGTAAAATATTATTGTGAAATGTTTATTTCCTGTTGTGACAGTAAAATATTGCTATATGCAATATGCTCCAGGTAGAATGAGGGGCTGTGATTACAGCTATTAAGATTAATGATTTAACTGTCTGTATCAATGACTATTTTATTTTCTCAGCCAATACTTAAGTTTAGAGATTCTGTAACTATTTTACATACTTTTCAGTATTTAGTCCCCCACTATCATTATAAATTATTTCTTTAAAATATTTGTTGTTGTATCTTTTTTATTTTTCAGACTACAGTTTAATAAATGTGCATCAATAATATAAGTTGCCTTATTTGAGTTGAATTATCTGTCAAAGGTCATTCTTTTACTGACAGCTTTCAATTATTAAAGTAAAACCTGTAAAAGGTTAATCATTCTGTTTTTATCCCACATCCCTAAGACATTAAGATTAATTTACCTGGAGAGTCTAAACAGGCTTTGTGTGAGTGAGTATGAATGTATGTAGATTGCACAGGACAGTGGTGTGTCTAGGGCTGGTTTTCACTTTGTGCTTCAACAGGAAAAAGAATGTATGGATAGCCAGCCAGCCATTTTCCAACCCGCTGAATCCGAACACAGGGTCACGGGGGTCTGCTGGAGCCAATCCCAGCCAACACAGGGCACAAGGCAAGAACCAATCCTGGGTAGGGTGCCAACCCACCACAGGACACACACAAACACACCCACACACCAAGCACACACTAGGGCCAATTTAGAATCACCAATCCACCTAACCTGCATGTCTTTGGACTGTGGGAGGAAACCGGAGCACCCGGAGGAAACCCACGCAGACACTGGGAGAACATGCAAACTCCACGCAGGGAGGATCCGGGAAGTGAACCCAGCTCTCCTTACTGCGAGGCAGCAGAGCTACCACTGCGCCACCGTGCCGCCCGAATGTATGGATAGATTAATTAAAATAGAAATGTTAATCACACTATATAGATTGTATATAGGTCTTTCTGTAGTTATGCCATGCTCCATATTTAATATTATTTATCCTTTCTATAATGAATTATTCAGCCTTAATCTGCACATTTTTTTAAACTTTATTTTTTAATTAGTTGTATTAAACATTTTTCTTCTTTTCCTCTAACATTTCCTTGACAGGGAGATATTTTTCTATACTGGAATGTGAAAACAATGTCATCTTTGTTAATATTTTCAGTTTTCCCTTATCATCTTCTATTCTGATTGGGCTTGTTACATTTATTTTTAATTCTAAACTGACGAGATGTGAGTGAATATTGAGATCTACTCAAGTTTTCCCTGTAATGTACTGGTGCCCCATACATGGTTTATTCCTGCTCTCCATCTGATCCTGGTGTAGGATAGGATTCACTGTGTAAATTTATCCATGAAGTGCAAATAAAGAGGAACGAATTGATTCAATAAATGAATGAATGTAGGTGAACAGTGCCCTTCACTAATATTGACACCCTTGGTCAATAAAAGAAAAATGTCATTTTATTGAGGTAAAGTAATTAAACAGAAAATAAATTATCATCAATTTTTTTTTCTCAAGTATGTGCCACCATTATTTGCACTTTTATTTTAAAACTTTTTTGCCCTAAAAGCCTATGGCAAGATAACAGCTCTGAGTCTGTAAGAAAAGATAAGTAATAACACTGTGATTTTTTTTCCTTTGATATTTTCATCTTTCAGACTTTTTAATTCTTACTGCTTAAAATATGTTTAGACTGTAGTAAACAGTATTTTTCTTGTACATTTTAGAATTACATTGCCTTTATTTTCTGCAACTGATACTAAAGTACAGTCTGAAAATACTTTTTATATTGTACTAATAAATATAGATATTTTGGGCATAGGTGCACCATTAAACAAAAAAAACTTTTTTGTATTAGGCTGAAGGTTTCTGAAATTAGAAAGAATAATTAGAATATTGAATATTTTACTAATGTTTTTACACTTTATGTATTTTTTAAGATAAATGAGAGTTTATTATGTACTTTGGAGGTTTTATTTTAAATATTTCATCAGATGATAGGCCATGAAGACAGAATGGAAAAATATATGGAGGCTAATGCTTCCTAAAAGAGAAGCCAGCTGTCTTGAGAAGATTGCTTTTTTTAATTTAGGTGTCAGATCTCCACAATATTTACAGTTGACCATATTAAAAATAAACTTTCATTTAACCTCCAGACTTGCCACAATATAATTTGCATATAGCAGAATGGTCACACATACAGTACAGGCCAAAAGTTTGGACACACCTCCTCATTCAATGTGTTTTCTTTATTTTCATGACTGAAGGCATCAAAACTATGAATGAACACATGTGGAGTTATGTACTTAACAAAAAAAGGTGAAATAACTGAAAACATGTTTTATATTCTAGTTTCTTCAAAATAGCCACCCTTTGCTCTGATTACTGCTTTGCACACTCTTGGCATTCTCTCGATGAGCTTCAACAGGTAGTCACCTGAAATGGTTTTCACTTCACAGGTGTGCCTTATCAGGGTTATTTAGTGGAATTTCTTGCTTTATCAATGGGGTTGGGACCAGCAGTTGTGTTGTGCAGAAGTCAGGTTAGTTGGACGATCATTTATTTTTCAACAGGACAATGACCCCAAACACACCTCCAGCAGGCTGTGTAAGGGCTATTTGACCAAGAAGGAGAGTGATGGAGTGCTGTAAATGGTCATGAAAATAAAGAAAACACATTGAATGAGGAGGTGTGTCCAAACTTTTGGCCTGTACTGTACATACATGTAAACAGTAATGCAGGGCATTTTACAAGTGAGTCTGGTAATGGTTTCATTTCTGTGCTTATTGCTGCTTTGATGTACTTTTACTTCCAGAGAACTGTAATGTTATAAGATGAGTTGGGAAAACTGGTGGATGGGTAATGAGTGGTTCACATTTGTATCAATACATGAGTGATCGATAACATCAAAAATCAAAATGCTTAAAGAAGTAAATATCAACATAGTCTTGCTTAATATAAATAAGCCCTGTACTATGTATTGCTGATCCCAAAGCAACATTTACGCATGTTATGACCAATTCTACAGAGTCTGCCTAAACAGGTATGCTTGTTTGGCATCATCATTCACGCATCACAAAATGACATTTTATTTAATCACGTGTAATGTCTTTTGCACTTCCAGAGGCCATCTTCTGGTGAAAGTAGCCTAAGCTATATTGGCTTGTCGTTCCCCAGAGTTTGCCTTTTTTCATTTAGTTCAAGACATTGTAGAAACAGGCATACTATGCAAAGTAACTTTAAATAAGCTGTTTCTTACATTTTTATTCTCTTGGTTTATTTTTGAACTTTCCTATATTTATTTTCAAAACTATAGATAGAGATACTTACAAAAGATAAAGTAGAGTCATAATGCATCAATACATAGGGTAGCATACCCATATGCTCACTGCTGTAAAGGTAAACATAAGTGATATAGACGAATAAAATTATTATCAAATTAAGAACAAGCAGAAAACTTGAAACTTTTAAGCCGCAATGCATTTTAATTGTCAGTATATTAATACACACTGTTAGCTCATAAGATTACAAAGTATTGTTTATAAATATTTAAGGCTCTTTGTCAACTGGGTTTCTTATTGAAAATAGCTCTATTGAAAAAATATTTTATGCAATTAATATGCCTTACAGGAACAAATAAGGGAATTCCATTAATTTTAGAAGAAACACACTGCTGAATACAATAAAAATGTTTTATGAACGTCTAGTAATATCAGTAACAATCAATGTAAAATGTTTTTTTTCTTTTTCTAGACCATAGTGTGTAATGTTTAGTGGTTAACACTGTTGCCTTGGAGTGGATAAACAGGTTATAAATTGGATAGATTGATGGATGCATGGAGGTTTCAATACCAGTTAGGCTATGGAAAAAAGACTGTGTATTTTAACCACTCATGTATGAGGTGTCCAGCCATATATCTACATACTTTACGTTGCAGTAAACCCGCAAGTCAATCAAAAGCAATAATTGTATTTATACATATCTATGGGTGTCTTTTTTTTTCAAAATAAATCCTAAGTTTGCATGTTGTCTGCTCTCTTTAATTACTAAATTATGTGATTTGCAGAAGCATACCCCAGGGTGAGCAGTGCGTCACAACTGAATGAATTCGTTTTTAGCAAAGATTTTATCTTCTACAAGCCACATACAGTGGATACATAACTGAGTTTCAGCCTATTCTAACAATGTATATTTGTCTATGATTGACCATTCATATTACATGTCACAGCTCTGTGTAAATGACGGGAAATAAATGGCTTCTGCAACAATTCATCTTTACAGTCATATTCTGGTAACAGTTTGGACTCTGATTAGATCAACACATTTGATGAATTTTGTAAAATTAGATATTTGTAAAGATTAGTTTTAGTATCACTTTGAAACATCACAGTCTGTTGTTTTACAGTTCAAGCATCATGAATTCAGTTAGCATATCCAGAGACTGTTTGCTGCACATTCTGCCTATGTTAGTTTACTGAGCTGTGCTCTTTCAGTATCAACTTAGAGTACAAGGAATGCATCTTAGTGTACCTGTGAATATTGTTATGTGAGGAAAGAGCTCAAATGTCACTTTATGACACCACTCACATCACTGTGTTGTGAGCACATGAGAGGAAAAAGGGTGTAATATTTTATATCCAGTTTTTTTATGTTTCTAAAAAGCCACACTGTTTCCAAACATGGGAATACCTTGTGCCAAGCTCTCCTCATAAAGTGGCCTTTCTCCTGGTATTTCCTCCATGCTTTTGAGACTGTGCTGGGATACATAGCAAACCTTGCAACAGACACGTATGGATGTGCCATCCTGGAGGAGCTGGACTACCTGTGCAACTTGAATTGGCTGCAGGTACCACCACATGCTACCAGTAGTGACAAGGACACTAGTAACTGCAAAACTAGAGAAGAATCCGTCAGGAAGAATAAGGAGAGAGCAATTGTCTGTGGCCACCACCTGCAAAACCATTCCCTTTTTGGGAGTGTCTTGCTGTTACTTCTCCAGTGCACTTGTTATCGCTTTCATTTGCACCAAAGCAGGTGAAGCTGATTCACAATTGCCTGTGCTTCCTAATTGGACAGATTGATATCCCTGAAGTTTAATTGACTTGGTGTTAGACTGTGATGATTAAATGTTCCCTTAATTTTTTGAGCAGTATATATGAAATATATTTACTGGTCAGCAGTATAATTGGTACCAGTTCCTTTTGCCAGTTGTGTATGTGATGGTACATCTTTCCCAGATAAAAGTACTGCAAATATTATTCAGTTGAATAATATTCAGTTTAGTAATGTTGGTGTCTTCTGCACAATAAGGCTATGAGCATGAGAGTGGTAGTTAATCGTGGATGAGCAGAAATAGGATGACATCAGTCATAATTTTCATTGTGGTAAAGGTAATTCAGTGCCTCTGGCACTTCAATCAAGCATGCTGGATTGGAATCCCACATTTTGATATTGTGCATGTGGAGTTTGCATATTCTTGTATTCTCGTGTCAGTGTGAGTTTCATCTAGGTACCCTGATTTTCATCATGCATCCCCAAAGATGTGTGGGTTAGTTTTATTGTTTATTTCATATTTGTACTGTTAGTGCGAATATTGCTGTTTGTATGATGGACTAGCGCTTTATCCTGACTGATTACTACCTTGCACCCTTTGCTACTGAAATAGGCTGTGGCCCCCATGACCCTGAATTTTATTTTATGTCCAGATAACTCAATGAGCAAATCACATATTTTCACAGCTAACAAAACAGAACTTTACTGTTTACTCAGGACTAGAGTGAACTTCACATAAAGGCAAAATTATGTTGCTTGTACACACATGATAACATCTAGGAGACAAAGCAATGAGAAGATGATACTCATGTTGTGTTATAACTGTTTAATATGCTGGTGGCTGGTCAATAACAGGTGGGACGGTAAATATGCTTGCTCTGGGTCCTTGGCTTAGTACAATGCAAATTATATTTCTTTGTTTATATTGAATATGCTAATTTTTTGTAGAGAGTCACCACTTATCTAAGCTTTTATAATGGTTGGTGTTTCATATCCATGACTATGTTGGATGCTTAGCGCCATCTACAGGACTCAAAAGAGTTTACTTAACAACCTTTGAGTAAAAGTAGCAAACTAAGACTACATTCATCTCACTTGTTGAAGAGATGTTATTGTTGCAGGTCTGAAAGGTGAGGCTTCCCTCCACACAACAGCAGTGTGAACACAATGTTCTCTCTCAATTTCTGAATGCAGATCAATGTGGAAAAACATTCCCATTAATAACCCCATTAAAAGTTTCCTAATTAGGTAATTGATGAATGAACGGCTCCGTATCATGGTGAAATCAAGGGTTGATGGTTATATAGGTGTTAAGAATGTTCCAGTGATTTTTGGAGAAATTGGTTGGGGGCTGGAAATACATTGTTATTTTCCCACATCCAATTTTTCATTTTTCCATATTGTCAGGAATGGATTAAAATAGATATCAAGGAATGATTATACAAATATGCCACATATACAGTATGTAAATATTGGAACATAGCTTATATCTACATTTTGTTTTGCTTTTGCAGATTCTTCTTTGTAACCAAAGAAAAATGGTAATAATTAGCGGTGTAATGATGTTTCATATCGTAAAATTTCTCAATTAAAAAATATATACATCGTGGGTATATAAATATGTATCACAATAAAGTATTATCTGTTTATCTTTTATCTATCAGTTATTTACTGTATTGCTCTAGTTTAACAACAGATGGAATCAACTTTATACATGCATTTACAAGCCTTGGTCTTAGTTTATGTGGCTAAGCACCCAGTAACCTATGTAAGAATGGAGTCAGACAAAGTACAAATTGAGGGTGCCCCATTGTCTTTTAAGTGTGCTGTGTGGCATCATTATGGATTTCCTGTTAAAGAAAACAGTGAGAAAATAACTAATAAGACAAAGACAATTTGCAGACATTGCAAAAGAGTTTTGACATGAACCATGTACAATGCAGTCATGGTGACAAATACAAGTCACCTTCTGCAAAAAAGCATTTCCTTAAAGGCCAAGCATTTCCAACAGATTTATTTTCAGCCGTTTCCACAGTCCAGCTGGCGCCCTGCCTGAGGTTTGTTTCCTGCCTTGCACCTGTGTTGGCTGGGTTTGGCTCCAGCAGACCCCCGTGACCCTGTGGTTGGCATATAGCGGGTTGGATAATGGATGGATGGATTTCCACAGTCCACATGTTTTTTGTTGTCATTGAGAATGAGGTGTTTTAGCTGCTTATGAACAAGCTAGAACCTAATTTCAGTATTGCCTCATGCCCGCACTTTAATGCCATTTTATTGCCAGCTGCATACAATGAGATTAAGATGAGTATGAGGACAACCCTGAGACTATGAACAGCTGGACCTCTTGTAGGGCGAACCAGAGCTATATCATGATTGCAGGACATGTTGTCATTATTGACCGGGAAATGGTGAGTTTTCTGCTTCAAACTCTGCCTCTTTTTGAAACAAGTCACATGGAATTGGCTTTTTAAATTGAAGATCCACCTTACCCCTCCATTCATTGGTGAAAATTTATTTCTTTGATTCAAAAACTCAATCCCATATGAATTGTGTTTCTGGTTTAAATGTACCTAGCAAAAAAAGTGAGTTTTTGGACTTTTTGAGCATACGTGGAATACGTGACATGAGTGAGCTTCCCCACTAGTGGGACGTTTTTCACATTGTTTGCCATTGTACAGCACTGCTCACATTTGACTGGTATTCTGTCATAAACTTTATATCTTTATGTTTTAAGTAATTAAAACTTTTCAGTTATCATTTTTGCTCATTCAGATTTTATTTAAAATATCATGAGAGAGTTTTAAATCTTGAGCCAGTATCTTGAATTAAACCAAATCATTAGCTGAGTGCATCATTATAACCCAGTAATGACAGTACATTTTATTTACACATCACCTTTCTAACAATACTCAATGCACTTAAAACACATAGTCCATGTAAAGTTTTCCAGTGTTAGCTGGATTTTTTAAAAAACAACTCATAACTCATGGTTGCTGATTAAATTACCGTGCATGACCAAAAAATTGCTGATGAAGGGCTTGGCTCCAGTTTTTCAGTCACTGTTTTTCACATAGCTTGCATTGCACTATCCAATCCACACAATTGAGTAGAGGAGGCTATGAAATTAATCCTGAAGTACACTTATGTAATTTTCATTACACTATAACTTATTAAGTTTGTTATATAGAAAATCACCCGAAAAATCCCGGACCATCGAAAAGTGTGCAAACTGACGACGTAAAGAATCTTCTTCGTGCCAAACTGGTATCGTCCCCGCATAAATCAAAGTCATCCAGACAATCTAGATCTGCATAATAAGATCTGGACCACCACCATCTATCTATCTATATATCTATATCTATATCTATATATATATATATATATATATATATATCAACTGGCTGTTTTTACCCTTGCCGTTGTATTCTGCTAGTGGTGGGACCTTTTGAAGTAAAAACAATATATTTTTTGTAGAAGTGTTGGAGGCGAGTTCATTTTAAATTTGGGCTTACTTACCTGCATGTGTCTTGGATTGATATTTGTCCATTGAACAACTTTAATGACAGGCTTATAATGAAAGGAGGTTGAAATATTGGCGGAAGGTAAGATTAAACCTAGGGAAGAATATTTAGTTTTTGGCATTCTGACAACATTAAATTGATTTATCAAAATATTTCTTCCAGTTTTGTTTCCAAATTCAGCCTCTTTAGGAATGATACAATTAAAGGATAGGAGATGCCACCCATACAAGCACATCTTATCTAAAACATGTTTTATTGTAAGTAATCTTGTCAATTATTACCAGAGTATTAGGGTTCACTTAAATACATCTGTACAGTATGTAGCAAAAATCCACTGTGCAAAGAACATTTAGTTTTCATGGGTCTCTTGCTAGCAGCTGAGATGCCATTCACATGGACCATAAAACTGCAGCTATTTTAGCCCAATATAGCTGCCAAAAAACAATAACAGCAAGGCTTTCTTTTCCATGGCATGCTTTACGTACACTAGCATTGCTGAACATACATTAGTAATTAAGGTGATGCTGACTGCTGAGATAAATACACAAACTAACAAAAACATACTGAGATTGCTTTCTTCTTTCTTGTGTTGCGCCCAGTGATGTCTGGGTAGACGTCATCTCCTCTCAAGCTGAAATTTTTTAAGGAGAATTGAAGATTGATGGATCAAACCACTGCCTTCGTTTAAGTTAAATGTTACTTTTGACATTTTTGGCCATTTGTACTGATCATAATATTTACATCTGGGTATTTTATTGGATATAAGTGAACTGACAAGTTATTTTTATAATTTCTATGTAAACATAGTTCAAGTCTCATTGCCCAAATTGCTTCCATACTGCTGTCTCTAAATACCTGCATCATATGTGCCAGCTGCACGCCTGTACAAAGCAGTTAAGCTAATCTTAAAGCATTTATAATTGAGGTACTACATATTGGGTCTTCTGGAGCAACCCTTACATAAAGAGGTTTCTGAAAAATTAAACATTACTTCTCAGGCAGAGTCTGTACATTTCACATCTTCATTCATGTTTTCTGAAATTGTCAATTAGCTTAAGCGTATTAATGTCATGTTTGCTCCGAGATGCCATCTGCTGGTAAACTTTTGTTGAAATGCATTATGTTTCTTGAGGGTTTAGATTTCAATTGAAGGTACCTTTACAATAAATTGCTTTGTTTACTATAACAATCCCTGTTTTGAGGTAAAAAAAACTAAAATTGTAATCATCAGTTTATTCTAATTTAATTCTCCAAAATATATTGTAATTCCCCTTATTCATTATTTTTTTGATCTAAGATGTTTTCCCCTCCTATGGTAGTGTTCATAGTGGGATTCTATTGTAATTGATTCTACAAGATAAACTTAAAATTTACAGCAGTCGTGAATTTTCTGATATACAGTGCATCCATCCCCTGCAAAACCACAGATTGTGTTCTTGCTGCGGTAGCTGATGTCTTTGTGCTGCAGTGATCCCTCAAGTAATACCATGTATACATACTGATATTGGATTTCTGTCCTATTTATGGATTTCACAGAATGAAAATCATGTTTGAATATAAGGATGTTCATACGGTTTATCTGATACCAGAGTACTTGGGGACTAAAGTCAACAATCAGCATTACAGTTGTTACATTTGATCTGCGGCCACATGTCTGGACACTTGGATAAACAGACAGGGATGAGTTGTAATCTTCTCATAAATGCAGCTCCCACTCAGACAAACTTGGAGAAGACAAATGGGTTTTAAGGGTTTTCTGGGAATGACTAGCAAATGCCCTGTTAAAGACAATGTCTCTATCATTTTGGGAGTGGTCAGGGATGTCAAGTCTGAGTAGATCATGTTTAAAACCTTAACTAGTAAAGGCAGGTGCAGGGTGCTGTGGTCAGAAGGTTGTTGGTGACTGTAATGTTGACAGTCATAGGACCAGTTGGTGTACATCTGCAGTAAAGAAATCTGTCAAGTTGTAGGAAGAGTCCCTGCTTTCAGTGTTAGCAGAAGGGTCTTTGGATTTGAGAGTGAAGTTCCAGCACTCTAAAAATGCAGCTACTTAAAATAGACATTTCTGGTTTCTTAGAACAGCATGCTTTGTTAAGTGGACTGTCTGTACATAAAAAGATTTATGTTTGTGAATCTTGCTGAGAAGAGAGACCTTCACTTTTTTTATTTCATACATCAACTGCCAAAACGACTAAATAAGCAGAGCCTTTTCTTTATAGTTTAAACTACAAATTATATCACTCGCCATACATACCTGGTAGTGCAGCTGGATGATAAACTGGACTGGACTGCCAATACTGATGCTCTGTGTAAGAAAGGACAGAGCTGATTATACTTCCTTAGAAGGCTGGTGTCCTTCAACATCTGCAATAAGATGCTGCAGATGTTCTATCAGACGGTTGTGGCAAGTGCCCTCTTCTACACGGTGGTGTGCTGGGCAGGCAGCATAAAGAAGAAGGACGCCTCTCGCCTGGACAAACTGGTGAGGAAGGCAGGCTCTATTGTAGGCACGGAGCTGGAAAATTTGAGATCCGTGGCACAGCGACGGGCGCTGAGCAGACTCCTGTCAATCATGGAGAATCCACTGCATCCACTGAACAGGATCATCTCCAGACAGAGGAGCAGCTTCAGCGACAGACTGCTGTCACCGTCCTGCTCCACTGACGGATTGAGGAGATCGCTCCTCCCCCACACTATGTGACTCTTCAATTCCACCCGGGGGGTAAACGTTAACATTATACAAAGTTATTGTCTGTTATACCTGCATTGTTATCACTCTAATTTAATATTGTTTATCAGTATGCTGCTGCTGGAGTATGTGAATTTCCCCTTGGGATTAATAAAGTATCTATCTATCTATCTATCTAGTATTCACTTGTAGGTTCTAAGCAGTGTTTACCCAACATTATCATTCACTTGTTTTTTTATGTAGTGAACATTTGTTTTAAATGCATTTTCCATTTATTCAAAATATGTACATTTGGAATGTCTTTTGTTTTGGTATTTTTCAGCATTTACTAAAGCTTTATTGATTTTTCATTTACTTTTTGTTTTTTTTTTTAACATAATAATAATGGTTACATTTTAATAGTCTTACTTATTTTTGCACTTAAACTTAATTCTTTGGTGGTAAGTAGTATCCATTGAATAATACTTTTATATTCTATCCATCATAAGCACAAGCTAATTAATTCGCAAGTAAACTCTTAAATAAAAATACATCCCTCTTTTCTCAGTGGTTGACAGAAGTTAAGTAGTTTATAGATCTCCTGGGCTTTATTTAAATGTGATGTTTTTTTTTTGTTGTTTTTTTTTTGTTTTTTTTTACAAAGTATCACCAATAGTTTGCATAACACTGAAATGTCATAACCAATTACTTATTTTAATGTTGTATTATAATTGCCTCCAAATGCTGAATACACAAACAACAACTTAGAGATTTTTGAGCAAAAAAAAACTTTTAAGAAGCTTGATTCATATAATTGGTGATATGAAAATCATATTTCAAATTGTTTGCAGTGTAATACTTGCTCTTTTGCTTTGTTTAATTCATCCAACATACTCATTTTAAACATCTAAACTGAGAAAGTCCATTTTTGCAGTCTGCTGTCTGGTACATGTTCCTCATAAAATAATTTTTTGGCTGAATCCTGTAAGAGTGACTGCTTGGTTGTTTTCCCTATTTTATACATCAATGTTGGCCTATAAAGAATTGATAAAATATATTGCTACTGTGCTACAGACAAATGTAAGAATACTGAAGTGATATGTTCTTAGTATTGCTTAATCAAGATTTTCACATTCATTAGACATATTTGTGTTTTAATTAGATATTTCTTACAGGCCTCAATAGCTTTAATCCTAGTAAACAGGGCGGTAAAGTAAAAATATACAACAAAATTGCACCAAGAAAAGTGTCTCCTGCACTTCTTAAAGAATTGTCTCTGGCAGATTTTAAGGGCTGTGACTTTTCTTGTTTTCTTTAAAAATGCATAAATGGTCTAGTTATGGATATTCAGTAGATGATAGGACTATGCACAGCCATCCCCGCTTCATTTTTTTTAAGAGTTCTTTTATTTGTTGAAATTCAAAAAAAAAAAAAAAAGACAAACTAATGTGGCTGGCTAGGTATAGTTACGATTACTGGCACCGCATAATTGCTGAATACTTAGGAGCTTCGTGAGACTCTTGAGCATTTCAGATTCAGTTTTAGTAGCCATGTATCATATTGGAAGTACATTTTGCTTTTGGTTTCCATTTCATCAGCATGTGCTGTAAACAGGCTTGTGCTTTGAATAAATTATCATTTGAGTGTTTTAAAAATGTAAACAAAAAACTTTTGTGGGGACTTCTCAGGTGCAGTTTATGAGGTTACATTGATTTCTACTCTTGGATTTTGCAAGACATGCTAACAGATTAGCTATTTGTATTAAATGTGTAAAAAAAAAAAAAAAAGGGTTACAAATACAACTCAACAAATTTAAAGCTACTCTTACAATTCAAGTAAAGATAACGGTAATAAGGATCTCCATTGATGTGTCTGCTTATTGAATATGCATCTTTGTAGGCCTCATTTTTCAGGTGTTTTATTTGGCCCATTTCATTCTCTTCCTTTCAGACATGATACCATTTAGTGTGACTTTTATAATATGTACGTTATAAAGGGAGTGCTGTGGTTTTACGTACTATTCACAATGTATTTTATAGATTCTTAAACTTACATGTATTCTAACAGACATGACTATCTTGATGTTTAGACTTAGGTTTTATAGTTTTCATGCAAAATTATGCAGAATATATTCTGTGTATATATACGTATATATATATATATATATATATATATATATATATACACACTCTGTGTGTCTTTTTAAATATGTCTGGGTTGCTGTATCACTGTTACTTCCTCTTTAGTCTAATAATCCATTGTTACAGGCTAAACAGAATATATTTGAAGGATATTTAATTTATTCTTTTACTCTGCTGCTTTTCCGGAACAAACATTGGTACATATTTTATTTGAAACTAGCACCAATTTTTATTTCTTTGTCTGTGCATTTTGAGTCTAGCTAGTTGACAATGGCTCATTAATTGCTTTATAGACTTTTAACTACAAATTTCTTGGCATCACAGTGTTTTTTAGTTTAAATAATCCTTAAATATAAAAGTAAATTCAGTGAACAGTGTTTGAATTAATTGTTCAATAACAAATTTGGAGTATTTTAATTCATCGTTTGAGCTGCTAATACAGTTTATTTAAGAACAGTGTTAACAGATTTTTTTAATTGCAGTGTTTTCTATCTGTTACATTTTCAGGCTGGTTCAGTACACGTCCGAATACGAAGAGATGCCAATGAGCAGATGGTGCTTGCTCATGTAACCCATCGTCTTTATACACTTGTTTCAACACTAACTGTTCAGATTTTTAAGGATGACTGGATTCGACCATCACTAGTAACTGGAGCAATTCCAGTAGGTATGCTAAATCTCTCCGAGTACAGCAGCCTACCACCACCACCACCACCACCCCATGTGAAAACAATAGATGACTTAAGCCCGGCTACATCTACCCCTGCGAAGCCAAGCAGCCCGCCTCCAGAGTTCTCATTTAACACTCCAGGAAGAAACGTTAACCCTGTCGTCCTGCCAAGTGCACAGCCTAGGCCATACGGTATGGGATTTCATTATGGCTCTATGTCATACAATAATATGTTTACACAAAGTACTGGAAGACCAGGAGGTGGATTTGGAATGGGACCAGCACATGGACTTAGGACAGGTTTCTCCAGTGTTCCCAACAGATTTGGAACAAACAGTTTAGGACAGTTTGGTTTGCATAAACAGTGATCAGCTGCTAGTACAATACTTATGATGGCATGAAAGTTTCATATTTTTACATTTTTGTATTAATGGACAGCAATACACTATTTAAAAAAGTATTTTTTTTTCTGTGGCGGGGGGAATTATTCTAAATTTTTTGTTTATTAGAATGCTAAGTGAATATCTTTTTCATTCCTTTAATTTTTTTTTGCTGCTGATTTTAATGTTGAGTTCAACCCTTGCTGACTGAGTGAGGGTGCAGTTTAAGAGGCCTTATAGGAAGCAAAGGAAGTACAATAGACATGGACGCTCAAAACCATAATGCACCACTGAGTTCACTGGTTCAGTTCTGTTTTTTAAGTATCATATTGTGCTTCAGGTCCATGTTAGCTGTTACACAGTAGTAATGCTTCAGGTGCCAAACGACCAGTCAGTCTCAGTTTATATCCTTTCAGGTAAAGAAATAATAAGCTTGGCTAAAATACCTCCTATATTTAGTTTCAATTTTTTTTTGTCCCTGTTAACTTAAAGTAATTTTTATTTCAGTTCCTTTGGCATCAGGACTACTCCAAAGACATTTTACATTAAACAATATTTTATTAGAGTTAAGTTTGAACAGAACTCTGAAATTATTGAATCAGATTCTTCTGTGACAGCCCAACACATCCTACTTAATTGTATGTTATAGTAAGTGGTGATTCTAATTTATTTAATTATTGTAATAATTGTTATTGTTTATCAATGGACATGATAATGGTGTTGCTAAAACAACTTTATTTTTGATAAAACAAGCATACATTATGTATATTTTAAACTGTTGCATTGATAGCTATGAGAAAGGAACAGTTCTTTTCACTGGATTATTTTTCTAAAACACAATCCGTTTCGCTGCGGTGGGCTGGCGTTTCCTGCCTTGCGCCCTGTGTTGGCTGGGATTGGCTCCAGCAGATCCCTGTAACCCTGTAGTTCAGATATAGCGGGTTGGATAATGGATGGATGGACAATCCCTTTCAGTCTAAATTATGACTTTCTTACCTTGAGTTTGATCTCCGCCTGAATTAGACATTGTAAACCATTATACAATTGGTGGTTAGTATTATTTACAATTATGTGTTTTTTTTTTTTTGCTACCAAACTTGGGAAACCACATAGTATCAGATCATTTTCAATTGTCTTTTTTATGGTCATTTTATGTAAATATTTTTATGATTGAATTGTTTGAAGCAGTGATTGGGGGGGGGGACGCTGTTTGTTTTGTGCTAGAATTCAAGCAAGTGCAGCAGAGACCCTGAGTGCTAACTGTGCAAGTTAAAGTGTATATGTTCCACAGTTGTGACTTTTATATATAAATAAAAGTCTAATTTGTTGCTGATAAAATATTCTTTTAGTGAACAGTATTGTACAGCTTTCTGTATTCCTTGATTGTACTGCTAAATTAGGGAATGTTTCTAGAATTAACTAGTTGCTCTTTTGTTCCTGTAATTAAATTCACAACTTAATTTTCCTTTAGTACAAGTTTAATTAAATATTTTTGGAAGTATTGTTTATGGCATGGTTATTGAATGCTGTTATAAGATACCAAGGCATTTTATCAGATTAGCTGGTTGAGCCTTTATCCCTTGATGTTTTCAGTGCTACCAGTTAACGGGAATGGCTGTCATTCTTCCTTCCTGACTACCTGTGTGTTTCTGTGTCTGTATTCAAGTTAGCAGTTATATTGGACAGAGAGCTTTCACAGATTAAAGTTTACCTATCCAGTTTGACAGATATAAACATTTTTATTACGAAAGATCAGTGATTTCACAATAACTGATACTTCAGTACTGCGTTGTTACCAAAATACCAAAAACTGATGGCGGTAGGATTTTTATTTATATATGTTGTGGACGCTAGGGGTTGCTGTTGCCCCGTGAAACCCACCAGACAGACGTCCAAGACACACGTGTAAAAGCACCAAGAAGAATTTTTAATATTTTCTTCAATAAAGTGCACAAAGCACCACACTCGCCACAATTCTCTAATAATATTAATTAATAATAATTCAACAATAATCCTCCACTCCCAGCAGCTTCGTCACCCAACCTCCCAACTCCGGCTCTCCTTGCTGGGTCTGCATCAGTCCTTTAAATAGTCATTGACCCGGAAGTGTTCCTCCTCTTCTTCCGGGTCAAACAACACATCATCCGTTCTCAAGTAGTGACTCCGAAGTACTTCCGGGTTATAAGAAAAGTAGGAGTCCCCAGGTCCTTTATGAGCTCCACCTGGCAGCAACACGGCACCCAACAGGGCTGAGAAAATGGACTCCATGTCCCATGATGCCCTGAGGGAATCCAGGGTACATTTACCATCCAGGGGAGCTGCCACTTAGCGTCTTGGGGGAGGCAGTGCCCTGAAAAGGCCGCCTCCCTCCATTCTTCTCGTTCAGGGATGTACCGGCTGGATTGAGCTGCTGGCCGTCTATAACTGTGTATGTGTGTGTATATATATATATATTTATTCATTCATGGCATTCGTAGTCTGAATCACAATCTGATTGCATGGGTGGTTACCTACCAGGTAACGCTTGTGGTTGGTCTGCAAGTTGGCAAACATCTGCCACGGTGCCCTCTTCAGTTGCGAGAAGCAGATCATAGAGTGTTGCATAGTTTTACTGCCAAATAATGCAAAGAGTACGCAACACGTGTTTTGCCCTAATTCTGGGCTCATCAGGCATACACACTTACTGCACCCCCTCTTGGGGATCGAACCTCGGGCGTCAGCGTCAGAGGCGAAGCCTCTTTACGTTGCGCCACAGCATGTGGTTTGTTTATTTGACAGCATGTAGATCAGGGTAATTACATTCATGACATCAGTAGTCTGAATCACAATCTGATTGTATGGGTGGTTACCTACCAGGTAATGCTTGTGGTTGGTCTGCAAGTCGGCAAACATCCTCCATGGTGCCCTCTTCAGTTGCGAGAAGCTGATCATAGAATGTTACATTTTTAGGGCGAAACACGTGTCACGTACTCTTTGCATTATTTGACAGTATATGTAATAGTATGGATAGTATTACACTACACTAATAAGTGACTGCAAGTAAACATATTACTGTGGAAGGCACAATAATACGTGATTATCTATCTATCTATCTATAAGTGTGAGTAATCAGTGTTGCTGGAGATAACCTCATACACATCCAGAATCCTGCATATCGCACTGTGGGATGTGGTTGAAAACTGTACAGCAGCAGTGCTGGCAATAGTTGTAGCAAGTAAAAGGTTTCACTTATCTATGCCAGCAATGGAAAGAACTGCTCCATTTGCTGATAGTAAAATAATTTTTTTTTGTACTGCCTTGATGCTTCAAAGCACAAAACACATCTCACAAGTAATAACATGTGTACAGTGTTAACAGACGTGCATCATAGACACTCGCAGTTACAACAATACCAACAAAACTGCATACTGAATACGAATCTGCAAATGCTAAATTTGTATCAGTTGTTTGTTTTTTGAATGCAAACTAATGCTCATAAGTATAATGTAATGATTGTTGTGAAACCACATACAATAAAGGAGTACCTGAGTTACAACTAGTCGAATACAGGTAACGCAAGGCAGATTATCTAATTCTGGACTTGTACACATTCTAAGCAATAACAAAGCCTGATGACCCATATAAGATGCTCTGAAAACAGCACAGCAAAGACTTTTTTCGCAAGTGTTCTTGACTAAGGTAATAATGTGTGATTTCACACAGGAAGCCTTTAAGATGAGACAAACATAAAGGGATTTACTTGGTATACCAGCCTCCATGTGTCTATCTTATTCTCGGGGATTAAGGGTACCCTTTGGGTCTAGGGCAGTGTTTCTCAGCCACTAAGTTGGTCATGAATTGCTATTGTTTATAATGGTAGTGGATGGTAACTGATGATCATACTCGATCCGATCACCCCGATTACTCTGACGATTGTGTTTGATTCCCCAAGAGAACCCCAAACATCTACCCAATGAAAGGTTGCAATGACACTTATACAGTGTGGGAAAAGGTGGGTCACCACACCAAAAGGGTTCAGAAACACTAGTCTAGGGGACACTCGTATGTTTTTCACACAGAAGTCAATGACTCCCTATCTGGGGTACTGAGGAGAGATCCACTATGCAGGTATCACTCGTAATCAGTGCTTATGTGGATCAAATTTGTGTGCATGTCTTTCTGTGTGCACATTAAACCTCCTGTGCGGGAGCAGATAAATCCATAAATGAACTGAGTGATTTCCACACACCTCTTGATAATAAGGCAAAGATCAGTTCCTGGTTTAGAAAATCAAAGGATTCATATATTGGTACGATTTTTTTGCTTGGAATAACACATGGTCACTAAAAATAACATGCTGATACATTTACATGCTTTTATCAAAACTTCAGTTTTCCTTTCAGCCATAATCACAAAACAGTAAGTTGTCTGTCCGGTTTATGGCCTATCATGTTCTTGGCAAGATCCTTTGTTATGAATGTTTTAGGTCTTATGAGCAGATTTCACTAATTCTTGGAATTCTGTTGTCAAAGTCTCTTGGCATTATCACATCTTGCAGACTGTGCTACAGCTACAGTCTAATGAAGTATAATATTTTGATCCGCTACTCTAATAAAGTACCTCTGTTGAGGGTTAAGGCTGACAATGAACCCTTTGTTTTAATTAACAGAATCCATTGCTTTTACATGTGGTCTACCTGCATTGTGCACCTCACTTCTTTTTAGGGAAGCTAAGCTATATGTCACGCTCCAGGCTGTCTTCCACTTTTAATGTTCATCAGAATTGCTCTTCGGAGTAAAGAGTGTGTGTTGAGGGGTGCATCCCAGACGACAGAAATCTTCAAGATAGTTTACTGCTGAGAGAAGTACAGAGGCAAGGAGCATAACGTCAGAGCTCCACAGAAATGTTTGACACTCTGAGCACATTACAGCTTGTAGCTGTGCTACTGGGGAATGAAACTTCAACTTCCAGTAGTCCCTGCAGTGGCTCTGATTGGTCATCTGCTGTGGGTGCAGGGGCTGCTGGGGACAAGGAGGTGGCACAAGATTTTAAAGGAGGCCAGTCCTATAACGAAAGGAAGTCTTTTGTTGTTTCATGTCTGGAGTTGCCTGTCTGTTTGCCTTCCCGTTTTACTACCTGTGGATTCTTGTTTTGTCCTGGATCATCTCCTGTTTTGGGTGTATGGACTGTCTGGTGTCTTCCTGCTGCATGAGGACTGTCTGAGGATTTGTTCTCGTCTTGCGAAGAAAGGAGCGTTCCTGATCCCATTCATACGCCATCATCTCATCAGGAAATACCGGTAGGATTGATCTTTACATTCACATACAACGTGCTGATCCCCGGACTATCTACCTCCATCATTTCATTTCATCAGTTGCTGTTTTTAATGGACTTTGTGTGTGGTTTTTGTTAGTTGTTTGCTATTGTTTAATTTGCGTTTATTGTATAATCGCCAGAAGAGAACTGGGGTGGAATCGTTGTAGTTTGCCTACATTTTATCTATTATTGTGTAATACTTCCGTTTTATTACTGGTTACTTTTTTTGTCTATGTGAGGGATTGTGTGAGAGTTGGGCTAAGTGATGTGTTCCTGGGATCCCCACTGAAAAAATAAATACATCACCCTCATATCGACGGTGTGAATCTTAGCTGGGTTTTTTTAGTCTGCTACAAGCGTATCACGTGATAATTAATATGTTGAGCTTCTCAAATTCTTGTACCACATGAACTTAGTAATGGGCTTGTTTTTGGCCATCTGCAAATGTAATGTAGTTTGCACCTTTTGCTCCTAAAACCTCCTTGATGCTTGGGATGTGCTCAACACGGTGGAATTGGCTGGCTGTGATTTTTTTATTTTTTTCTTGGTTCACTCTAAGCTCCCGCATACCTAGACGTGTAGTAGCCCCCTATGTCCTATACTAAAACGTAAAACATACCAAGGTTAACTGCAGACCACAGGTTTGTACCTATTTATTTTTATTAACAAAATGAAAATCTGTAGACTTATTGCTCAGTGACCATAAATACTAAAATAAATAAAATTCTCTCTTTTTTTTTTTTAAACTAACTAAACATGTGCAAAATATGTATCCTTAATACATACAGTATGGCATAAAAGAAAATAAAATGCATGTCATACCAAGCCACAATTTAAGTGAAATGTTTTTATGATTTTTAAAGACAATCCTAACCCTAACCCTAAGCCTAACACTTTGGGTTAAATGCTTAACCCAATAAACTAGATACATGTGGCTCATATGCTAACAAGCCCATTATTTTATGAAGCAACTAGCAGAATACCCGCGCTTCGCAGCGGAGAAGTAGTGTTAAAGAAGGTATGAAAAAGAAAAGGAAAAATTTAAAAAATAACGTAACATGATTGTTAATGTAATTGTTTTGTCATTGATATGAGTGTTGTTCCCATATCTATATCTATATATATATATATATATATATCTATATACATATCTACATATATATATATATGCATACCTATCTACATCATATATACATACATACATACACAGACACACACATATATATAATTTGTGTGTATGTATGTATGTGTGTGTGTGTGTGTGTGTGTGTGTGTGTGTATACACATACATACAAACATACACACAGGTATATATAAATATATGTGTATATATATATATATATATATGTATGTGTCTATATGTGTGTGTATAGCTTTGATCACTGAGTGCAAGGGAAAAATAATAAAATGTAGTCTATAAGTTATTAAACAGTAAAACATTAACGTTTTAAGAAGTAAAGGTACATTGAGCACTACTGGAATGGTTGTGGGTAAACTACATTTTAAAGACGGTATAACAGAAGAGGTAAGTAGTACTAACAGCAGCTAAAATGTATATGGATCATCTCTCGGTAGTAGATCCCTTTTGAAAGGCACTACACGACGGCTGTGGTATAGAAATTACATTTTCTATGTGAAAGTCCAAATTTCTGCCTCTAATAATGTGCCTTACCAGCAATTAAAGAAAATTAGTTTTGTGTCCTCTGCAGTGTTAAGAGAGAAAGGCTTTGGTTTGGGATAAACGGAAAAAAGGTGTAAAGAAAGGAAAGTTGCCTTTTTCTTTTCTTTTATATAGTATAGAGAGATGTGTTCGCTGACGATATGAGCGCCTTTTGGGGACAGTCGCGGTGGGTCTTGTGCAGACTGGTGAGACGTCCCAGCTATTAATCGGCTGTGATGGCACTGTCAGTCCTTCACTCCTGTGCGTGTCTTCATAAGAGCTGACGACCTCATAATCGTATACGTGCAAAATAAAGTGCGAAGCGCTTTAATATTATTTTGCCACAGAAGCGCAGTCAGCGTGTGAAAGGCTGGCACAGCTATGCGCGTGCGCCGGCTGCTCGACTTTTGCTGGGCAGGAGACGCCAGTTTTTGCAGACACGTTCACATGATCAAAAGTCTCCGCGCTCTTTGGAGGTCATTCATATACAAAATACCCGCGCCTCGCAGCGGAGAAGTAATGGGTTAAAGAAGTAATGAAAAAGAAAAGGAAACATTTTAATAATAACGTAACATGATTGTCATGAGTGTTGCTGTCATATATATGCCTGCCTAAATAAGTCACCCTCGCTTCGCTCTTACTTTTTTACCGTTCATTTAATCATGGCTAGTGGCGGAAAAATTATAAAATGGAAGGAGGATTACACTGAGTATGGCTTTAGCAAAACAATTATTGATGGCGAATCGATTATTCATAAAGCTTGAATTGGTGATCTGTTTTTGTGTGTTAACCTCATATCTTTTCATACTTCTTCTCAAACCAAGGTGGTGCGAGGCTAAAATGAATTGGGATGCGCTGATCAATGTTATCGGTGTACCAGGAAATCATGCATTGACAAAAGTTCCCCTTTGATTGTAATGCAAAGTGTGATTAAATGCATTATTTTTTAACGCGTTATGGAGCACATGCATCGAAGCTTCTCAGCTGTGCTTGTGCTAAGAAAATTAAACATTTTAAAAATAACGTAACACGATTGTCAATGTAACCTTTTGTAAGTAGTGCCTGGAGGATTCAGTGTGGAGAAAGTCTAGAGACAGAGTGTGTATTAACTTGTGGATTTCTCTGTATTTGGTGGCAGTGTGACGAAGTTGCTTCGGAAGACGGCGTTAGCCGCGGAGCTCAGCTCAGAGCGAAATGAGGTAAATGGGAGGGGAGATGATGACGTGACTCCCCCACCCGCCTTAACTGTCAATCCTCCACAAACACAGTCTCTCGGAATTTGCATAAGCACACCCCTTCACCTGCAATTTTAACTTAGTTACAAAGTGATCAAAACTCTCATTTATATCCTGCGTCCTCTCATTAAACTTGTATCCCGCATTACCCGTGGGCACGAAAAGCACCAGCGGCAGCCTGTCTATTAAGTTAATTTAAAGTTTAGGTTTATACCTCGCTTTGTTTCCGAAGTAGCTGTACTGATGAATATGGTAGTATGTCACTCGCTCGCTTGTTAATGTTTCGCTGCCTTCTCAATTATATAATGCATGTTTTGTTCAGCGTATTTTGGAGCTCTTCCTGGTTTTCTACATAGTGCGTTGACAGTCAGTTCACGTGATTACGTGGGCGGCGTAATGATGTCACACGAAACTCCGCCCCCACGGCGGTCAAGCTCAACTCCATTACAGTAAATGGAGAAAAATACCTTCCAGTTATGACCATTACGCGTAGAATTTCGAAATGAAACCTGCCCAACTTTTGTAAGGAAGCTGTAAGGAATAAGCCTGCCAAATTTCAGCCTTCTACTTACACGGGAAGTTGGAGAATTAGTGATCAGTCAGTCAGTCAGTGAGTGAGGGCTTTGCCGTTTATTAGTATAGATAAGGCCACATTATTCTTTGTGTGTTCTTTTCGTAGTTATAAAAAAAAAAAAAATTGAGTTGCTGTCCTAAACACAAGCTCACTCACTATTCACGGTCAGCTAGAGTATTCGTTTTAATTAAAGCATAAAGTCAGAATGCCTGAACTCATTAAAGCAGCTTCTCTTTTAATTTCTGCCAAAGACGCAACCTCCAAGTTCAGCCAGACAACCAACAGTACGTGTCCGCTGTTCCCCTCCATGCACTGGACGACTCCTCAGTTTATCATTCCACTCTCTTTAACATAAAAGCCAATTTTCTGCTCTTCTCTCTCTGGCTATAAAACTACACATGCGTTTCCTCATGTCTAAACGCGTAAATGTGAAGTGGACGTAGAGAGCAGGGTCTAGTTGTAGTGGCTTATTGTGTCTTCTCTCACATCCCCCAAGCACTCTTGGCATCGAGATGTGTCGACCTGTAGAGCCATAGCACCTATAAGTCACCGCAGGTCTACGCCAGCAGTTTCAGGGAGGAAGTGACATCACTGCATGTCTAGACCAGCAGTTTGGTAATAAACGTTTATACGTCCTCAAAAATCAAATTGATTTGACATTCTAACCGCACTAAACCCTAACCTTAACTTCCATCCTGAAACTGCTGGCCTGGACCTGTGGTGACATATGATGCTGACTCTGCGGTTGGATATTATTGATGAGGTCAGTAGCAACAGGCCCTTCTCTCTTGGTATCGCAGATGAACATACCTGATGCATACCGTAGGCAATTCCTGTTTTGACTCGTCCTTGTACTTGTCAGCTGTAACAGCAAAATAAGCAGCCACGATTCCGTTTAGCTCTGCTTTGATTTCATTGTAATAGTAGTATGGCTGCTGACTCCAGCAGATTATTCTGCACATTGAAACTCGGTCATGTTGAATTTCTTAACATCTTTAGCTTTGCACGTATTGGGGGTCAGACTTGGCAATGCAGTGGAAAAGTTTTTAAAAGGAGGACCTTATTGATAACATCATCATCACCACCTTCCCAGTGCCAGAAAGTGGTATGTTGTGCTTGGCGCACAAAGACCTGGTGTTCGTCATGGCATCATGAATTATCTAGTTAAGAACGGTCCCCTGGCTGAATTGCCCATGTATTTATATCTGTTGATCGAGTGTTGCTTATAGCCTTGGTGCTCTGCATTAAATACCCCCTCGGACATTGTGTCGTGAACACGATGACTGATTTTGATATACTGTATTTTAAGAATGAAAACGGTTTGTAACACTTGGCTGAAGAATGTTGTGATAACATGTCCTGTAGATGTCAAATGAACATGTGGTGCCTTCTTGATGACACAGGTGCCTAAACCATGCCTGATAATAATACATTTCAATGACATATAAATATTACAGTGATCACCTCGATAGACATCTCACCACCCAAATCGCTACTCGTGAATCTAAGATGTTTAACAGGCATTCCCGGTATTAACTTTTTGATTTGCCTGCGAATATTTAGCGGCAGTGTGTCTATTGGATTGCTGCTGACGGACAGCCTTATATAGGCAGGCAGCCAACTACGTGGGAGGCGTGGGTATGGGGGACACAACTCCGCCTCACACGGCGACCGAGCTGCAGGCTATGGCCGTATATATGTACTGTACGTAAGTAGGATTCAGTTATGACCGTTACGCGTAGAATTTCGAAATGAAACCTGCCTAACTTTTGTAAGTAAGCTGTAAGGAATGAGCCTGCCAAATTTCAGCCTTCTACCTACACGGGAAGCTGGAGAATTAGTGACGTTGGAAAGATCAATATGGCGGCTGACAGTGGCGTCATACCACCGAAATAAGTACGTACATTGGTTTCGGTTAGCTCAGGGAAGCCACCTACCAAATTTCGTGAAGATGGGACCGTAAATAAGAAAGTTCAACATGGCGGACGTTGTCGACCGTTATGACCGTTACGTGTAGAATTTCGAAATGAAACCTGATTAACTTTTGTAAGTAAGCTGTAAGGAATAAGCCTGCCAAATTTCAGCCTTCTACCTACACGGGAAGTTGGAGAATTAGTGATGAGTCAGTCAGTCAGTGAGGGCTTTGCCTTTTAGTAGTATAGATGAATGTGTCTTTGTCATATAGAATATCAATATATCCTATGCATTAATATTGAGATAATAAGAATATTCTGATAATACCATTCAGTGTGATACAAGAAAACTTGCTTGATTTGGACTGTGCAGGCAGCTCCTCTAGCAACGACGAATCAACGAGCAGATTCACCAAAAAGATTCAGGTGTCCTGAGGCGGCTGTGCTCTTTCCTGCCGGTGATTTTGATCACTGCGCCTTCTGCTTGTGTCCTGACAGACCGGTGAAGCAGGAGTTTCGTCGTTTCCAGTCTTGCTCTTTTAACCTGCATAGTTAATAGCTAGTATTTGCTTGGCAATAATCACATGTAGGCGGAGGTCTGTTTAGCTAGCTGTCAATATACATCTGCTGATGTCTCAGTCCAGACATTTCATTAGTGATATTCCTGGGATCATTGAGTGCTTCAGGCCTTTCAACATCATACACGCTCCTCCAGGTGACCCCACTGGGGTTGATCAGACTCCAGCGTGTGTCCAGATGGCTAGCTACTCTGACTCCATGTCTCTCCTTTCCTGAGCCTCTGCTGCTTTGATGGTGCTGTGGATGGCTCTTCTCTTCCTTTCTTCTTTGATGCCCAGACTGCTAAAAGTTCTAACCAAACAACAGGCGAATCCTCTGCACCTGACCTCCAGTGGGAGAGATCTTTAGTAGCTCTTCATCCCGACTGCTGACAGATGCCGACCAGTTCTTTGTGCTTAGAGAGCTTCTTCCTTTCAAAGGCTTCATCCAAATGATCTTGCAACGGGACTGTTAGCTCCACAAGCACGACTTGCTTGGTGGATTAAGACACTGGGACCATGTCTGGTCACAAGGTGGTGGGTGCAGTGCGGCTGGGGAACTTCAGCTGCCATCTGATGTCCCACCAATAACTGCCAGTCTCTTGCTGATGCCAGGATGCCTGTAGTTCTTGATCTCTTGGCAGGATTTGGCTGCTCTCCAGATCTGACAAAGGTGACGGTCTTCTTGGAGGGTCATCACCAGTTTGCCCACTCAAGTCCTGTGCTGGCTGCTTCAGAGATGGTCTTCAGGACCTGATTGTGCACTTGTACAGCTGCTGAGGGCGTGTTTTAAGGTTCCTTGCATGGAACACAGTGGGCATGCTAGTGACTATGCTATGCCCCAGGTAAGCAGATTTGACAGGATTGGTGGCACCTCATATACTGCTTGGATGAGAAATCCGATGCAGTGAGGCTTGGCTTTCCAGAGTTCAGACTAGGTCACTTTCTTCTCAACCGCATTTCCCCATCTAGCCAAAGCTCCCTGCTGCTTCATTCCTACAGCCTTGCAGGATCTCCTCTCCCCTCCTCCTGCATTAGGTGGCGCCCTGCCTTCCCTCTGGTGGTATCTGATTGGGGAGTTGGAAAGAATCCTAATATTAGTTAATGATATCCATAAAGAAAAATGAGAAGACTAGCAGGAAGTGGCTGGGGTAAGAATGTAACCATTGCTGTGCAAGTAGCCAGGCTAATCGTATCAAAGAATTCCTAATTCAATTCAATGTCAACACATAGAAGGCACAACACAGTCACGCGCCAACTTACAGCTCCTTTGGCTGTACGCCGGTCACAACGTGTGCAACTGATGCTCTGTGGGTCTAGCGTGGGTCACCGGGACGCGTACTTCAACTGCCGAGGTGGACTGGCACAAATCGATCTGCGAGTCTCGGTGGCCACAGGCCAGTCCCTTAAGGGAAGATGGTGTGGGCTGAATGAATAAAAATTAGCCCTGTAGAGCAGAGTGATCAAAACAAAAATGTATTAGACCCTGTGAAATAATAATAATAATATTAATAACGAAAGATATATTACTGTTTTAATCTTCTTAATGGAAGAAGAAAGTGCGGGCCATCTGCACAGATAAGAAACAGCGTGAAGCTCCACTTCAAAAAGTT
Source organism: Polypterus bichir lapradei (assembly GCA_026402145.1). Classification (NCBI taxonomy): domain Eukaryota; kingdom Metazoa; phylum Chordata; class Cladistia; order Polypteriformes; family Polypteridae; genus Polypterus; species Polypterus bichir. The sequence continues at coordinate 21,390,454 of JANRMT010061414.1, forward strand.
TCAGCGTGCCATGGCCAAGCACTGCCCGGAGGACTGGAACACAAATATATCTACTTTTTAAATTATTTCTAGTTTGCGACCATTTTTTTGGTTGCTACATCAGTACAAGAAGGCAGAGAGCCGAGAGACTGCTACCTCAGCAGCTCCACCGACACCCGTCTCACTGCTTCGATGCAGAGTGTGTCAGTCTGTTACGGTGGCTGGCAGCCCTGTCGCAAGTACGTGATGAGCAAAAGACATACAGCCTTTGCAACCTGTGGTGGCTGGATTTGGAAATTTCTAGAACATTATTACTCGATTGTTTGTTCTCCTTTGGTTGCAAGTGCAAATGGCCTGAACTCGGTCAGTCATAAATTGGTATTAAGGATCAGGAAGCGTTGCCTTATCTGAGGATGTCCCTGCTAAGCAGAGTTCACCATATGGATGAGGTGGTCGTCCGAAATCTTGGACTTGTTTGTGGTAGTAGATTCGCCTTTCAGTCCAACTACGCTGCTGCTACAACCATTGCACTTGATCTCCAAAACGTCACTAACATCTAACACCCTACCATCGACCGGGAATGTGAAAATGAAAGTACTTTGCCGTATTATAATCAGTTCTGCATTGGACCAGAGCAGCTCTCTTTTTCTTACACCTTCCTTTACGGGTGACGGAGATGAATAGGTTTCACCAAAGAGTTGCTCTGGAGGAGTCGAAATTAATGGGTGGGCACTCGCTATCCAGCTGGAGCACTGGAGGTGGGCTCAGGCCCGCCCTCCCTGAAGAGATTTCTTCTCTAGCTGTACCCCCCAAAGCTTAAAGTCCAAACGACGTCTCAGGATGACAAAGAGTTGTCACAAGGGAACGCTTTTCACATAAACCCCTCTCGTTGCCCCACACTGGCATGATCTGCCCTGCAAGTTTTGTGATTGTTTGCTTTTATTTTTATTTGATAATCAAAGGCTGTGAATGCTGAGAGGAAACAGAACCACGCCAAGTGAAATTTGTTATGGACAAAGTGAAATGAAAAGTCAGCCGTGAAGCCAATTTCCACCCATCCCTTCCCATTCTAAAATGGCTGCTTTATTTATGCTGATGCTCTGGGCAAGAGAGGACAGAGCCGACTATACTTCATTAGAAGGCTGGCATCCTTCAACATCTGCAATAAGATGCTGCAGATGTTCTACTAGACGGTTGTGGCGAGTGCCCTCTTCTACGCGGTGGTGTGCTGGGGAGGCAGCATAAAGAAGGAGGACAGCTCACGCCTGGACAAACTGGCGAGGATGGCAGGCTCTATTGTAGGCACGGAGCTGGACAGTTTGACATCCGTGGCAGAGCGACGGGCGCTGAGCAGACTCCTGTCAATCATGGAGAATCCACTGCATCCACTAAACAGGATCATCTCCACACAGAGGAGCAGCTTCAGCGACAGACTGCTGTCACCGTCCTGCTCCACTGACAGACTGAGGAGACCCCACACTATGCGACTCTTCAATTCCACCCGGGGGGGGTAAACGTTAACATTATACAAAGTTATTGTCTGTTATACCTGCATTGTTATCACTCTTTAATTTAATGTTGTTCTTTATCAGTATGCTGCTGCTGGAGTATGTGAATAAAGTATCTATCTAATCTAATCTTATTGTATCTCCGCCTTTCCTGGTAGCACTGAAAAAGGAAGTGCAGTCCATCGTAGCAGTGAACCCAACGACACGTCTTTAGGTTGTGAACACCGAGGACCCACAATCACTCTGAGGCCGCAGTCGAACCCGTTGAGCCTCACTGCCGCCACCAAAATAAGCCAGCATTGTCAAAGCTGCTCAATCCAATTCCAATTCTGTGGGACCGGAGCCTGTCCTGGTTAGCTCTTCAGTGCAAGGTGGGAGTCCACAGTGGGACCGTTCACCAGTCCACTCACAATGGGGCCAAATTGGAATCCCTGATTAATGAAACATCTTTGGCGACAATGGAGGTAAACCCACTGAGGCACAGGGAGGACACATGAACAACGATCAGGGGTGGGATCTATGAGGCTGTGCTGTTAACCACTGCAGCCCACGTGCAGCCATTTGCCAAAACATTCGTTAATTTTAAGAACAACATCCAGCCAGTCAGATGTTTAATCATTATTTAGGTATTCATTAACATCAAGGAGAGTACCTTGGCCATTGTTCAGCAGCCGTGTTTTCCAAAAGCTGTCTTGCTCTGTTGACACTGAAGTCGCTCAAGCTGAAGTAACACATTTGTTTTGGGGTCAATGTACGTGAATAAAGACGTACTTAAAACTAAACCTAATGCCCGCTAGCCACGGCAGGATACCCAGGCAGGGACGCTGCTGCCAACTGTTAGCAAGGTGATGATTCAGAAACGCCGAGCGCAGAGCAGACAGCTCTTTAGATTTTGCTCACTGATGCCTCCTGTCCTGGGCCGCGGCAGCTGTTGAGTTTCCGAGGAGGACAATGGTCTGTCCGTGTTTTGGTAACACAATTAACAGCTAGTTTGGGGAAGCCACATTTCTCAGAGTGACATACTAAGGCTGAGATTTTCTTTAGCGAGGCTCAGAATGAGATGACTCGAAGCCTTTTAATGCTGGAATTGTTGGTAGGTGGGGCCACTTTGTGAAAAGGGTGGGCAGCTTGAGATGGTACAGATGTCTCTGTGCACTTGTCATTGGAGTGGACTCATGTCGGGGGGACTGAAATGGAGGTGGCGCTGCTCCTCCCACCCTGTCACTGCTGCAGACCCCGGGCAGCTGATTGAGGAGAAGATGGGGACAGCCACTCAATCAAACTTAGCTTTTCATTGCATATGTTGTCATTATTAGGGAAAAGCTTGAGGTGACCTTGTTTACATTGTTATATAAATAAAATAATATTTTTCCACACCAGCCATTGGGTATTTAGACAAAGATAGATTGATAAATAGTGAAAGGCGCTATATGATAGACAGATGGATAGAGAGATATTGA
>JANRMT010061414.1:21393410-21425678 GCA_026402145.1 Polypterus bichir lapradei
GGACCGATAGATAGTGAAAGGCGCTATATGATAGACAGATGGATAGATAGTGAAAGGCGCTATATGATAGATAGTGAAAGGTGGTATATGATAGACAGATGGATAGATAGTGAAAGGCGCTATATGATGGACAGTTGGATAGATAGATAGGGAAAGGTGCTATATGATAGACAGATGGATAGATAGGGAAAGGCGCTATATGATGGATAGATAGTGAAAGGCACTATATGATGGACAGTTGGATAGATAGATAGGGAAAGGCGCTATATGATGGATAGTTGGATAGATAGGGAAAGGCGCTATATGATGGATAGATAGTGAAAGGCGCTATATGATAGACAGATGGATAGAGAGATATTGAAAGGCGCTATATGATGGACTGATGGACAGATAGTGAAAGGTGCTATATGATGGACCGATAGATAGTGAAAGGCGCTATATGATAGACAGATGGATAGATAGTGAAAGGCTCTATATGATGGACAGTTGGATAGATAGATAGTGAAAGGTGTTATATGATAGACAGATGGATAGATAGTGAAAGGCGCTATATGATAAACAGATGGATAGTGAAAGGTGCTATGATAGATGGATAGAGAGATATTGAAAGGCACTATATGATGGGCAGATGGCTAGATAGATAGTGAAAGGCGCTATATGATAGATGGATAGAGAGATATTGAAAGGCGCTATATGATGGGCAGATGGCTAGATAGATAGTGAAAGGCGCTATATGATGGATACATAGTGAAAGGCACTATATGATGGATAGATAATGAAATGTTTATCATCCTAATAGGTTCCTTTAGCAAGATTCTGCATACGAATCAAGAAATATGAGATTTAGCTTTTTACAGCTGCTCCGTAAATAATATTATTATATCATGACAAACAACAAACTCATCACAAATCCACACCAGAATGACAAAAAGGAAAGAAAACCCAACTTGACAGCAGAGCAGGAATGTCCTGCGATTCCAACCAGGACGGGTGTCAGCCCAGAACAGAACTGGGTTAGAAAATGAGTGGATTGATGGAAGGGCTAGAAGAGGGCAGGTGAGAGCGTAGAAGGGTCTCCTTGAGCGCTAGGCCTGTACAGGTGGTCTCGCCCAGCTGTGCCCATCCTTCTTTGTCCTCATTGGCTGATGGGTGCAGGTCATCATCGGTAGACTCTTGTCGCATTGTAATTGTCACAAGTCTCTTTGTTAGTTTTCTGTAACTTTAGTATTGTCATTAATTGTATCTGTGTAACTTATTTAGTATGTCTGCTTTAGATTAGATTTTTAATCCCAAGGGGACATTTGGAAGCATACAGCAGTAGAAATATAAAACACAAAGATACAGACAAACGGGAGCAGTGATAAACAAATTGATTAATAAATAAATGTATATTGTGCAGAAATTACATAATGAACTTAAAGAGCATCAGCATTTAGTTTGGGTGGAAGCACTGAATTGTCTGATACCAGCGGGCAGAAAAGACCCCCAGAGGTGCTTATCATCACACGGTAGTGGACTGAGCCTGTGACTTAACATCCTCTAAGACAGCAGCTCCTGGAGGGAAAAAGGTTTTTTTTTTCATGATGTTATCTCATTTTGCCAACATCCTCTTTTCCACAGCAGGTTTCAGTGTGTCCAGTTTTTACCCTGTGATGGCACAGGCTTTCCTGATAAGTTTGTTCAGGCCTTGTGTTTCTTTTGTGTTTGGGTTGCTTACCAAGGAGACTGCAGCGTAGAACCCCACACTGGCTACAACACCACCATTTATTTCTATAGCACATTTTCATACAAAAAATGAAGCTCAAACTGCTTTACATAATGAAGAATAAAAAAAAATAAAAGACACAGTAAGAAAAATAAGTCAACAATAATTAACATAGAAAAAGAGTAACGTCCGATGGCCAGGGAGGACAGAACAAACAAAAAAACTCCAGATGGCTGGAGAAAAACTTAAATCTGCAGGGGTTGCAGGCCACGAGACCACCCAGTCCCCTCTGGGCATTCTACCTCCCATAAATGAAACAGTCCTCTTTGTATTTAGGGTTCTCACAGAAAGACTTGATGATGATGGTCATGGCTACTATGGACTGGCAGAATATTTTCAGCAGCTTGCTGCACACATCAAAAGACCAGGGTATGCTTATCATGTCCAGTCAGCTCTGTCCCTTCTTGTACAGTATGACTGTGTTGTCAGACCAGCCCAGTATGTTGTTCATGGGAATCCCCAGGTACTTGTTCCTCTGCACCACTTCCACATTTTCCCCCTGTCTGGTCTCAGAGGCTTCTTGGCTCATCAGAAGTCCACCACCAGCTCTTTTATCTTGCTGATGTTGAATTGCAGGTTTTTGTCCCTGCACCACTTATTCCCTGTGCTCTGACTTGTCTCCATTATTAATACTGCCTATGATGGAGGAGTCATCTGAAAAGTTCTATAAATGGCAAGTCCTGGTATTGTGCTGGAAGTCGGACAGGAGATGAGACAGTTCCCTGAGGTGCTCCAGTATTACACACCACCATTTCTGACATCAAGACCCTCAGCCTCATAAACTGCTGTCTGTTGGTCAGGTAGTCCATGATCCAGGAGACTGGGGGGGTGCATCAAGATTCAAAGCCTTGAGCTTCTTCCCCAGTCTATGAGACAGAATGATGTTAAAAGCACTGGAAAAGTCAAAGAACACGATCCTGACCGCAGAAGATCCAGATGTTCAGATACCAGGGGCTGCAGCTGCCTCACAAAGGTCTTCAAGATGTATCAAGAGCAAATGGTCTTTAAGTCCTTGGGATCAATGCAGTGCCTATCTTCAGCACTGGGACCACACAGGATGTTTTCAGTCAAAGGTATTTGTGTTGAGCAGTGACGTTTCTGTATTAAGGGTCACAATGAGAAATGTCCGATTGCTTTTGTAGAAGTTGTATGAACTGTTACATTGAGGGCGGGTCACAGCGAGTTCAGGAACTGTGACATTTTGGGTACGGTGCAGAACCGGCTTCCACCTCTTATTTCAGACACTGTGTTAATGCTGGATGGCTTTCTTCAGACTGAGTGGAAAAAGCAGGAGGGTGACTGGAGATTTATGGGAATGAGCAATGGTGCAAATCAAACTAAGACGTCTGATCCAGACATCGAAATGAGGACTGAATTTGTCTGTGTCACTGCCCAGGAAGATAAATGACAATGTCCTGACCTCATCAGACAGAAATGATTCACTCGGCCCACATCTTAATGATGAATCATTCTGAATGGTGGCATGCGACGGTCCGGGATCAGCCAGGACGGACAACGAAGACACTTAACAAGCAAGCACGGGTGCAAATAGTGTGCTGTTTAACAAGCCAGAGTTCAAAACCCCATGGATCAAATGCTGCAGAACTCCATAAATAAAGAAATAATTCAAATAAAAGTGTGTGTCATGCTGAAGGTTCAACTTCATAAATACTCCAGTAAATAGAGCAAACATCCCAGGTTAAAATCCCAGTTGGGGGTCCATTCAGAAATCCCACAAGCCTCAGGGCATCCTTCTCAATCCATAATCACACGTCTGCAGCTCACGTCCTGCAGCCTCCCACGGTCCTGCCTTGCTTGCCCCCTGGTGTTACCTCTGTCCCGTCTTTCTTCTTTACCTCCCCAGCTCACCCGTCTCATGTCATGCAAGCCGGACTGAGACCCTGAGAGCTGCGGACCCCCTCCTCGTCTGTCACCTCAGCCACCCCAGGCAGTACCCACCAGGATGCTAGGAGCCAGACCTCCATTTGTCCTGGCACCAGACTAGCAGGACCCCTGGGGAACTTAGAGAAAAGTATATTTGTAAAGATGATGATTTGCATATCTTTCTATTATAAAAGAAAATCTTGAGACGAGACTGTTGCCAAGAGATTTCTTCAAGTCCTGCCCTCCTCTCAGCCATTTACGGTTAACAGGCCAAGCACACGGTCGTCTTCCCTCTCATTTGTGTAAATGCTTTTGTCAGACACAGTTCCTGCGCACTCAGCTCTTATAAATGTTTACGTTTTCTTCACTTTAAGTTCACAATAAAAGAATACTTATTACTGTATGTCCAAATCTTACTGAAGAATTTCATCATGAAGGGTTTTTAACAGAAGAAATGAGTATGTGGGCAATCCTAGCACTGAGGAACGATGAAGACAAATGTATTAATGTGAAAAATGTCAATCGGTTACACGGCAATGACATGTAAAATTTTAGCAGGCAACAAGAAAGGTCATGTAGTACATCTTCAGGGGATAACATTAGACACCAAAGGAGATCTTGATATGCCATTCGTATTAAAACGTTTGCAGTTTCCCGTTAGAATAGGTTTTGCTATGACAATTAACAAATCACAGGGACAAACATTCGAAAAAGTCAGTTTATTTATTAGAGAGAAAGTAACAATACTCACGGGCAGTTATACGTTACGTTGTCACAATGTAAGTCCAAACACGGAATCAAAATTCAATGCGATATTGACAAAAAGTTAATTCAAAAAATTCTTTTTACTAAAGTTTTACAGTAAAAGTGTGAGTTTAAAAAGTATTTGCATGTTAATTTCAAAGCCAAACAGAATGGAAACGTATAACGCAACAAATACCTCTTAACGTAACATTAAATATAAATTTACTTTCAATGCATTACATTTTACTCTTTCAATATGGTAAAATAGTTCTTTTATGCATATGCATCAATTCCTATGAAAATAACAATCTGTTTAAATTGTACATCCGCTTCCCCATACGTGAGCGGCAGATCCGTGAAGTGGCCCACCCAGGGGTTGGCAAGCAAAGCGAGGAGGGGGCAGAGCCCCCTAGTATTCAATGAGAATCATCTTATATATAAACGTCTACATGTGGAAGAGTGTGTGTGTGTCTGTCTGTCTGGCTCAGAAGCGAGAAGTGGATTATGAGTAAGGGCTCCACCTCGGAGGACACGTCAGTAAAACGAAACCTCCAAAGAAACAGACACTCACTTAGCTGCTAATGCACAAGCGATGCCAGCATGCCAGCAAAATGACACCTCCTAGGAGAGAGATGCCCAGGGTACTTCCTTTCAATTACCTGACGTCTCTACATTTCGTTTTTTTTTTTTCGTGACGATATCAATAGTTTCTAGGACCCCGGGCTTTTCACTGTACGGATTTACACATCTAGTAAGCATATATGAAAATAAGCATTGTAACTCAGTGCACGTTAGTATAGCAAGAGTTCAATCACAAAAAGGCCTGTGCCCATATGTTTTTTTTTTTTTTTTTTTTTTATTTTTCTCGGCAAGCTGGAATTCTCCAATATTTCCTAAGTCAAGGCCAGTTATGCAGAGAGGGGCTGACAGGCAACATTATGTACACCTGATGAGCCCCAGTAAGGGCAAAACATGCCATGTACTCCTTGTATTGTTTGGCAGATACTGTATCACATATCTATGAGCTGCTTCTCGCAACTGAGAGGACGTGGTAGATGTTTGCCAACTGGCCGACCAACCATATATATGTTGCATAGTTTACTGTCAAATAACGCAAAGAGTATGCGACACGTGTTTCGCCCTTGCGGGGAACGAACCTCGGATGTCAACGTCAGAGACAAAGTCCCTTCATGCTGCGCCACGACGTGTAGTTCGTTTATTTGACAGCCTGTAGATCGGAGTAATTACATTCATTGCATTCGTAGTCCGAGTCTCGATCTGATTTGTATGGGTGGTAATCTACCAGGTAACGCATGTGGTTGGTCTGTCATTCGGCAAACATCCGCCACGGGGCCCTGTTTCAGTTGCGAGAAGCAGATCATGGAATGTTGCATAGTTTTAAAGTACGCAACACGTGTTTTGCCCTTATTTGGGCTCATCAGGCGTACCCACTCCACTGCACCCCTTGAGGAGTGCGAACCTCAGACGTCAGCGTCAGAGACAAAGTCCCTTCATACTATATCTACACACACACACACACACGTGTGATATTTTAAATGCCATATATACTCATGTTTAAGTATAAGTTGGGGCTTGATTTTATCGTATAATTTCTGGTATTGTATAATGTCGGTAGTAATAAGTCGAATGTGGAAAACTCATGCTGGTATGATATGCTAACACCCACCTGCGAGAGTAACCACGGAGCACACGGCCTTTTTTTTTCCAATATAGTGTGCCTACGTGACCACATGGTAATACCTGAACTATTCTGAAGCGACGTTTGCACTGTTTTGTGTGCACCTTTATCATAAGAGCATCCCTTATCTACGATGGAGCATTCGATCAGAAGAAAATATGACGCTGGTTTTAAATGAAAAGTTGTTGTGAAGTGGCGAAAGAAACTGGCAACTGTGCTGTTGCAACAACATTCGATGTGTCTAAGAAACTGGTGTGAGATTGGAGAAAGCAAGAAGATGTAAAAAAAAAAAAAATTTAACTGTCATATTTTTGAACGGGTGTATAAGTCGGGGTCTGATTTTATTATCGATTTTTCAGGTTTCAAGACCCAACTTATATGCGAGTATCTATCTATCGTCACACACGTGCACTTTGACTGCCCCCTAAGGGACCAAATGACCGTGAAAGAACAAAAGGCAGAGTATTGGAACAGACTACTAACACTTTTTCTCAACAGGAAAAACAGAAGAATAATAAACAAATCTTACCTCAAACCCACGCGATAATCCCACTTCCAGCTCCCCCTGACGACTCCACTTCCGGTTCCTCTTCCAAAGACTTCAATTCTGGCTTTCCTTGATGACGTCACTTCCAGCTGCTGATGAAGATGTCATTTCCGTCCCTCACTACCAACGTTATTTCCTCTCAACTCATTTCCGTTTCCTTTTCTCTGTATCATTTCCTGTCATTTGTACATAAAAGACCTGTGATGCATTTTCTCGATGTCAAATGTCTGATTCTACACTTTTGACCATAGTATCAGTCTTTTAATGTTTCTCAAGACCAACGATATTATACGGGGAATTCCCCCAACACTTGATCTTTTTTGTTCCTGTGTTTATTTCGTTGCATTATCTAAAAAAGTAATAAGCATCATTCAGTAATTTACTAAAAATATTTTTAATATCTGTAACCACAATGGAGCTCCACTGGACCTCCAACCACAAACACAATGTCATCAACACCGGCTCTAATCTTAAATAAAAAGAGTTTAATTGTTACCAACACATTTCCAATCGCGCACCAGACAAAATCAGACAAGAATACATCAAATAAGCATTAGTCGATCTGACAAGGGAGAGTTGGAATTTGGAATCTGCACTCTCCTCTCGTAATATTCTCGAATACATCGCAGGGCTGCACGACTGTTTCACTAAACTGCAGCCTCTTGTTAAACCGCATATGAAGGAAGCTCAGTTTACGCAGGCCTAGCTGTACAATCGTAGCACCAGCCTCTGCCAATTCCATCCAGGGACAGGGCGATGGTTCTAATACTTACCTCTCATTCCTTCGGAGACCTGCTGAGGAGTGGGAACAGAAGGGATTGGTGGACTATTTGGTGTACCTGCTTAATTGGGAACGCATTTACCACATTAATCTCCTTAAACCGTGGCATGAGTAGGAGAGCTAGGACTTCACTCCAACTCCTCGAAAAGACTGCATTTATCACCTGTGGTGGGCACCCTTGGGCTACATGGAGCCATGGCCTCCTTCCAGCATTTGGTGAATAGGCCCCACAACACCAATTCCAGCACCTGGGTGGAACATGCACAGCACATCCTCGATGTCCTCTGCACCATCCATGACACTGGCCTGAGGATCATCCCCAGGAAGTGCTATTTCAGGCTGACTGAAGCCAAGTATCTGGGGTATGGTGGGGTGGGGGGTCGTGTTAAGCCACAGTGTTCCAAGGTTGCTGCCATTCGAGACTACAGCTACAGCTGAAGGTTTGTACCTCAATTCTCAGAGAAGGTTGTGCCTTTAACTAGCCTCACACAAAAGTGAGCCCCTAATATGGTGGGAGTGACATTCTGGGATTTTTAAAGATGGCCCTAATGTTGATCACATCCAGATGGACATCTCGGACACCGGCCTTAATGCCGTGTTGAGCCAAGTCGTCGATGGAGCTGATCATCCTGTCGTGTACCTCAGCCAGAAACTGCTGGACCGGGAGACGAGATAAATGCCGACTGACCAAGAGGCCCTGGGCATTAAACAGGTGGTGACACAGCTCAGGTACAATCTATTGAGGTGAAAGTTCATCCTGGTAACCGCGCATGCCCTGCTATAGTGGCTGTGTTCACACAAAGACTCCAACCCCTGGGTCACACACCGATTTCTCAGTCTACAGCATCAGAACCTCACCATTCAACAGAGGAGGCTGATGGTCTCTCCCGGATTGACAACCTCTTGGCTAGGCCCGTCCAGCCCTAAGATGTGGGTGAAGCCGTGTCATGCATGTGCATCTTCAGTTGAGTTAAGAAGTAACACTCCAGGATGAGAGAGGGCACTGTCACTTCTACCCACAGTTCTCAGTAGACACCCAGTGAGGGCATCTGACTCCGTCCAAGTCACCCAGAGTAGGTCCTGCCCATTCTGGTTGGAGCTCTAGAAGGTCAGAAGTCCCTGGAAGGAGGCGTCTCATTTGAACCCAAGCCTAACTAAGGCCCGAGCTCCTGTGGGACTGTAGAACGAATTACACAAATGGATACCTTTGTGGCTGTTATAGCCGGCATTCTCAGTTGTGCCACTGTGCACTTCTTCTCTTTTGTGTGGTTTTCATGAAGTGGAGGTCCCAAGTTGGTCCCCCTACATTTATTCATGGACTATCCTGATTATTTTGCAGTTACGCCTTCATTCAGCAAAACAAGAACAGACTGACATGTTTCTTGTGTTATGTTTTGGCCACTTTTGTCATTTTTAAACCCAGAACTGAACTTTGGAATGCCAGTACGTTGTAACACAAATGAAGAGGGTTCATTATTAATCAGCATTTAAACACAACTAATTAAAGGATAAGCTAAGGGAGCTGACCCTTAGGACACTGAAGGAATGGCAGCTGAAAACCAGGACTTGCAGTCATATGTGAAAAATAAATTACAACTCAGTCATTTCAAGCAGTAATAGCCAGGAGAAAACACTAGAAATGCCCTGTCTGTATTTTTAAACCAATGTAATGGTATCTTGATATAAAAAGGCATCCATTTCTGTAAAAAACATAAGTTCTGAGTGTGTCCAAACGTTTGACTGTAGCGTACACGGCATACTGTACACGTATATGAATGTGTCAATATATACATTAAAGGAACACGTTTTAATGAGAGTATAGCATCAGGTCAGTGAAACTTGTGGGCTGTTGATCTGGTCAGTGAAGTACCAGAGGGGCTTGTTCATCAGTTTCAGCTGCTTTGGTGCACTAGAGGGGCCACAATGAGACGACCCCCAAAACAGGAACGGACATTTTTCCCTCCTCATCCGTTTCTTCACTCGTTTTGCATTTGGCTACGGTTAGTGTCACCACTGGTACCATGAGGCGATACCTGGACCCTACAGAGGTGGCACAGGTAGTCCAACGTCTCCAGGATGGCAGGCACATCGATATGTGCCATTGCCAGAAGGTTTGCTGTGTCTCCCAGCACAGTCTCAAGGGCTTGGAGGAGATTCCAGGAGACAGGCCCGGACGGGACGCCCCTGCTGCATATGTTCCGGGGGAGCAGCTATGGGCTCCTCAGCACCCTCCCCCAGGACGCTTGGTGACAGCCTCCCTGGTTGACGATGGTGCCTCAGTTTCCCGCAGGGTTCCATGGGAGATGGAGTTCTCCACAACCCTGTGGGGATCTGGGGTGGCCGCCAGGGGGTGCTGCATAGATCCCGGAGCCAACCTGGACACCTCTACAGCCCCGGAAGTGCAATTGGCACCAGGTGAACAAGCACCTGGAGCACTTCTGGGTGGGCAATAAAAAGGGCCGGCATCCACCACTCAGGAGCCAGAATCGGGAGGAAGAGGACGAGGTTGCCTGGGAGGAGTGGAGGTGGCGGCAGAGGAAGGATTGGATTGTGTTGTGTTGTTGGTTTTAAGTGCTTTGGGACTGTGTTGTGGCTGGGGGGTTCACGGGGAAGACATGCCCTCCAGCTGAAGAAAAATAAAAGTCCTCTTGTGTTTTACACGTGCCTCAGTCTGAGTCTGTGCCAGGTCGGGCACTATACAGCGTCCATTTTACAATATTATCTACACTCACCTAAAGGATTATTAGGAACACCATACTAATACGGTGTTTGACCCCCTTTCGCCTTAATTCTATGTGGCATTGATTCAACAAGGTGCTGAAAGCATTCTTTAGAAATGTTGGCCCATATTGATAGGATAGCATCTTGCAGTTGATGGAGATTTGTGGGATGCACATCCAGGGCACGAAGCTCCCGTTCCACCACATCCCAAAGATGCTCTATTGGGTTGAGATCTGGTGACTGTGGGGGCCATTTTAGTACAGTGAACTCATTGTCATGTTCAAGAAACCAATTTGAAATGATTCGAGCTTTGTGACATGGTGCATTATCCTGCTGGAAGTAGCCATCAGAGGATGGGTACATGGTGGTCATTAAGGGATGGACATGGTCAGAAACAATGCTCAGGTAGTCCGTGGCATTTAAACGACGCCCAATTGGCACGAAGGGGCCTAAGGTGTGCCAAGAAAACATCCCCCACACCATTACACCACCACCACCAGCCTGCACAGTGGTAACAAAGCATGATGGATCCATGTTCTCATTCTGCTTACGCCAAATTCTGACTCTACCATTTGAATGTCTCAACAGAAATCAAGACTCATCAGACCAGGCAACATTTTTCCAGTCTTCAACTGTCCAATTTTGGTGAGCTCGTGCAAATTGTAGCCTCTTTTTCCTATTTGTAGTGGAGATGAGTGGTACCTGGTGGGGTCTTCTGCTGTTGTAGCCCATCCTCCTCAAGGTTGTGCGTGTTGTGGCTTCACAAATGCTTTGCTGCATACCTCGGTTGTAACGAGTGGTTATTTCAGTCAAAGTTGCTCTTCTATCAGCTTGAATCAGTCGGCCCATTCTCCTCTGACCTCTAGCATCAACAAGGCATTTTCGCCCACAGGACTGCCGCATACTGGATGTTTTTCCCTTTTCACACCATTCTTTGTAAACCCTAGAAATGGTTGTGCGTGAAAATCCCAGTAACTGAGCAGATTGTGAAATACTCAGACCGGCCCGTCTGGCACCAACAACCATGCCACGCTCAAAATTGCTTAAATCACCTTTCTTTCCCATTCTGACATTCAGTTTGGAGTTCAGGAGATTGTCTTGACCAGGACCACACCCCTAAATGCATTGAAGCAACTGCCATGTGATTGGTTAATTAGATAATTGCATTAATGAGAAATTGAACAGGTGTTCCTAATAATCCTTTAGGTGAGTGTACACAGATACCCAAAATAAAGTGAAAAAAGCACAGAAATCACAAGAGAGTAACGCAAGAGATGCTTTCACAGCGAGAGCGAGAGACGACTTGGCCGCACAACAGATGACATTTACACTCGCTGCACAAACGCCACCAGCTGCTGCGTTTTTTCACTGTGTGCAGTTTGAACGTAAAAGCATCGTTTGAACTCCAGATCAAATTTCTCTCAACTTTAGCATTCAAACTCTGGAACGTTTGAAGTTCGAATCGTTCGAAGTACGAGGCACCGCTGTGTATATCTCTCGTATATGTCGATGTATACAGTGCCAGGTTATTTTGCGCCCGAGGTCAAGCTTATTAGGGCACCAACTGACTGTTTGGTAGCTAACCCGTATGGCTGGGTCCCCGCCCCTTATCTGCACCCTAGGCCGATGTCTAATTTACCTTAATGGTGGCACTGGCCCTGTGTATTTATGTATATGTACTCTATATTAATAGGTACGTATTCTCTCTAAATTGATTCCTACCTTGTATTTGAGGTTGCCAGGATGAGCAGAAGACCCTGTGACCTCGGGCTGGATTATTCAGATTGAAATTACATATTAAAGTTTGTCTCTCTGATCACTGGTAGTCTGACATACTTCTAGGCCACTTTGATCAACATCTAGATGTAGAATTAAAGAAAATCCATTTGTCACAATCTTAATTCCTTATTCAAAAACACAGCCAGCTGAGCACAGCTCCTTCAAAGTGATCCGGTTTATCCTTTGGCTCCTCTCCATCACTCACTATCTGATACAGTATGTGTATAGCGCCTTTGGCCTCTTATATACCAACACGCCATCTAACTGATGGTGTCTCACATGGGCACTTGTTCTGGCACCCAAGTGGTGTAGAGTGCCTGTGCCCTGACCACTATGCCAAACGGTACCCCAACTGAGGAAACAAACTTCTCCTCTGGTTCCCTGAAATGTTCCTCCAGTCAGAATTCCGAGTTCATTCAGATGTTGTGTGGCTCCTTATTCACTGTCGCCTCACCGGTCCTTGCTCATGTGGACTGCCACTGTATTTTTTTTATTTTCCGAGCCCGAGCATAGCCGACTGGCACTGCTTCATCGCGGGATCGCCCTCCAGGGTGGTCTGCGTCCTTGAAAAAATGCAACTCCGCGGCTGCCTAAACGCGCCTGACAGCAGCAGCCAGCAGAAAGGCGACTGAGCGGCCGTGCAGTCCGGGGCTTTTCTGCCAGTGTGGGCGGCTGCGCGGGGCTCTTGCTGGTCGTGCGCCCTTAGCAAAGGAACAACGAAGCGGCCGTTGGAAACTGAAAACTCCGTTCGCTCTAAACTAAAGACTCCTGCGAGGAGACTGGCAATGCACGGCGCTCATTGATGGGGGTCGTGAACTGAAGTGACTGCGCGTCCTGCACGTAGGCAGTCGGGTGCAAATCGCGGTGGCTCGGATTGTTTCCGCGATGTTCAATGGGCTTTAGCACTTGCACAGCAGCCGGACACGGATAGCCGCCCTCCTTTCCGCATCACGCCAGCACACCCCGTTTGCCTGTTTGTCGTCTCCTCGGCTTGCGCGGCAGCCGATCGGGGGTGACGAGCGGATTTGGTTTGGGCCACCTTCTACTCAACACGACCCTCCTCGTCTCTCTGTCCTTGCAACACAACAAAGGCAGATAAAGAAGCAAAAGGCGGCGGGCGATGGAGAGATAAGCCGTGTGTGATCAATGGTGGAGCGGGCACAGCGGCACAAATGACACATGCGATGCCAAGCTGCCTCCTTACAGAGACATTTGATGCTTTCGCAGTGGCCCTCAGCGTGTCTGCAGAGTCGAGTCATTGACTCCTTTTGTTTATTCTTCTAGAAAACCACGACGACACATGGAGACGTTCAAAGATGTGAGCCTCGGGCAAAGCGACGGCACCGAAAGCCTGTGTTTGTGCCTTCGCGTGTCCGGCGCTGAAGCAGCAGCTCGCCATCCCGGCTCAGTCCCCACCTTGTGCCCAGCAATGGCTCTGTTCTTCTGCCAAAATGAGCTAGTCAAGCACCAGGGCCGTTCTTAGGCATGGGCGAGCAGGGCAGTCGCCCGGGGCCCCATCATTCGAGGTTTTTCTTTCCTGGGGCAGGTGACGCTGCAATAGGGAACTGGGGCTTGGGGCGTTCGCTATGGCCAGAGGCCCTGCGCAAGCGGAGGCGGAGCCCTGTTACGACACGCCCCCATAAAAGTCAATAAATAGAGTACTCTCGGCGGAGGCTAACATTCCGTTCCAGATCATGGTTGCATTATGAGCGTGGGCGCAGACTTCTTCCCGTGTTTTTCTGTCGCGTATAACGCTTTCTTCCCCTTTTTGCCTCGGCATTGGCCTTATCGTACTCCGCTCATAACTCCATCTCATTCACGTTAGCAGTTTCGCATGTACCGTATCAATATGAAACGCAGTTATCCATCCGGTGCTGCTAAACAAAAGAAAAAGGCAGACGATGTAGCCTTTACTGAGACACAAAAAGGAGCTTTGCTGAAATTTGTCGTGGCCGAAAAGGTGCATTCTCCTATTGATTCCTTTCAAAACCGACCAGCAACAAGCAACATACCAGTTACTGTCGCTGCTGGGGAACGCAGCTTTTCTAAGCTAAAGATAATCAAGAATTACATCAGGACAACCATGTTACAAGAACGATTGAATGCTTTAGCATTAATGTCCATTGAGCAAGACGTTGTCCAATCGCTTGATTACTCGGCATTAATTAAAGATTTCCAAGTGTTAAAGCTCGAAAAGTTGATTTCGTTTCTTGAGCTTTATTCTGCAATGTTTTTTAGCCCTAATTTTATTTTGGTAGAAAAAAAAAGGAAAACGGTATAAAAAACACACTTTTTAATTGTGACAAAAAAATAAATAAAATGCTCTAATTTTATAAAAATATGCACCACTGCACTGCACATACCTCCATGCGGTGCCCAGTGGAAACTGGTCAAATCTGGCTGAACTGTAGCTAATACTACTGTACACGCACTAGGGCCCCCACAGTCTAATTATGCCCAGGGCCCCCAACATCCTAAGAACGGCCCTGCAAGCACATTCAGCAGTGAATGGCTTAAAGGAGCGAGACAATCAAAATATGAAGAGGAATTGTGTGTCTGATCAAAGAACACACAGGGTGACCATCACACCTTGAACCAGTCAAAGAACACAAATGAGTTAATAATAAATAATAATATGTTTTATTTATTTGTAGGCGCCTTTCTAAACACTCAAAGACACAGAACAAAAGACAAAACACAGATTATAAACAAAAGTAAAATACAAAAGGTAAAATCAGGCAGAGCAATTGTAATCAAAGAGAAAAAGCAGTCTTAAACAGTTAAGTTTTAAGTTTGGATTTGAAAAGTGAGAATGAATCGATGTTTCTAAGCTCAGATGGTAATGAGTTCCAAAGCTATAGTGGTAAGACGGACGAAGGGGACAGTCAAGTGGATGGAGGAAGAGGATCAGAGGGTGCGGGAGGGAATGGCAACATGGAGGAGGTCGGACAGATATGGAGGGGCAAGGTTGTGGATAGCCATAAAAGTTAGTAGAAGAATTTTGAATTGAATTCAGAACTGAACTGGAAGCCAATGAAGCTGCTGCAAAACTGGAGTGATATGGTGAATAGAGAGGAGTTCTAGTAATGATGCGGGCAGCAGAATTCTGGACCAGTTGAAGCTTATAAAGAGATTTATGAGAAAGACCAAAGAAAAGGGAATTGCAATAATCCAGACGAGAAGTGACAAGACTATGAACGAGGATAGCAGTGGTGTGGGGAGTGAGGGATGGGGGGGTGAATACGATTAATGTTACACAAGTGGAAATATGCAGACCGGGAGATGTTATTGATGTGGGACTGAAAGGATAAAGTACTGTCAAGGATGACACCTGTGGGGAAGGGGAGACTGAGGAATTATCAAAAACAAATGAAAAATGATCAGTTTTGGATAATGTCGATTTTGCACCAATGAGAACCTCAGTTTTGTCACTATTTAATTTAAGAAAATTTGAAGAAAACCAGGATTTGATTTCTGTTATGCAATCAGTAAGTGAGGAGGGTGGAAAGGAAGCAGTAGGTTTGCTAGTGAGATAGAGCTGGGTGTCATCAGCATAACAGTGGAAACTAATGTTATATTTAGGAACGATATTGCCGAGGGGAAGGAGGTAAATAATGAAAAGGAGGGGCCCCAGGACAGAGCCCACCTGAAGTAACAGCGATGGATTGGGATGTGAAAGTTTTAAGCTGAACAAACCGAGTGCGGCCTGAGAGGTAGGATCTGAACCAATCTAGTGGAGTGTAGGTAATGCCAATCGAAGATAATCTGTTGAGAAGAGTAGTGTGACAAATAGTGTCAAAGGCTGCACTCAGATCAAGGAGGATGAGAATCTCTTATTTATATCTCTCTTCTGGTTCGTCCTGCTTCCACTTCAAAACCGGTCCCACCCACATGCAACCGACACGGCATTTCTCGATTCCTATTCGTCCTCGTCCTAACCCTTCCCCACGCTGCCTGCGGCCTCCCATACACCCCCACACCGCTTTTCTCGATTGCTATTCCTCCTTCGGACTACCGCGTTCCTTCCTCTTGAAAACTGGTCCCGCCCACACGCAGCCGACACGGCATTTCTCGATTCCTGTTCGTCCTCTTCCAAACCCTTCCCCACGCTGCCTGCGACTCCTGTTCAAAACCGGTCCCACCCACACGCAGCCGATACGGCATTTCTCGATTCCTATTCGTTCTCTTCCAAACCCTTCCCCACGCTGACTGCGGCCTCCCATACACCTTGCTATTTTCGTTATACTGCAACGGTTGTTACCTAAGCCTTTGTTATAAAATGGACAGTATCTTCTATGTAGATGGGTTTTTGTACAACGTCATCTCTATTCTGGGATCCGGCAACTGCCTGTTCCTATCAGTGGGTTATTTCTTGACACAAACGGTTGATAAAGGCAATGCACCGTTTTCCGTTCCTATTCTTACGTCGGCTATCTAGTAGTAATTAAACCAGAATCAGCTGCCATAAGGAGGTCAGTAGTTATTTTTATAAGTGCTGTTTCTGTACTTTGGAGGGGACGAAACCAGACTGGAACTGTTCATATAGATTATTTTGAGATAAATGAGAATGACGTTGAATAGCCACTATTTTTTCAAGAATTTTGGAAATGAAGGGTAGATTAGAAATAGGAACGAAAATTACTGAAATTAGTCAGATCAGCACCAGGTTTTTTTCAGTATTGGGGTTATTGCAGCAGTTTTAAAAGATGAAGGAACAGTACCAGTAGTGAGAGAAGAGTGGATTATAGCAGAGATAAGGGGGACCAGAGAAGGGAGGCAGGCTTTGACCAGAACTGTAGGAAGTGGGTCCAGTTGACAGGTGGATGGCTTAGACTTACAGACAAGATCTGAGATTTCTGAGAAAGCAGGAAGCTGAAAAGAGGAGAATGAGTGAGTTGGTGGGTGAAATTCAAATGAAGTACTGGAGGAATCCATACAGAAAGTGATGAATCTTCTGGATTTTTTCATTAAAAAAAGGACATAAGGGAATTGCAGTATTGTGTGATATTGTTAAGTAGTGAAAACAATGACTTGGTGTTTCCTTCATTGGAAGAAATAATGAGAGTATAATAGTTAGATTTAGTTTGGGCAATACAGTCCTTGTAATAAAAGTATATGGTTTTTGTACATCTCTTTGTGAAGAAAGAGTCCAGTTTTTTTATATAACCGTTCAAGTTGCCGGCCTTTGGCTTTCAAAAGCCGAAATTAAGGCGTGAACCAGGGAGCAGAGAAGGAGAAAGAAACAGATCTACTTTTTAATGGAGCGACAGAGTTAAGAATACCATTAAGTCCAGTGTTATAGTATGAGACCAGTTCTTCAGGAGTGGATAAATTATGAATGTCCATAAGGGAATCAATACCAGAGGAAAGAGAGCCTAAGTTAATATTCTTAATATTATGGAAAGACATGAGACGGGAAAGCTTAGTGTTGGAAAGTACAAGTTTAACATTGAATGAAATAAGAAAGCGATTAGTTATGGGGAGTTCATCTGCAGTACAATCAAGCGGGGTAACTCCAAAACAGCAAATCAAGTCCAAGATATGTCCTTTGGAATGAGTGGGGACATCAGTGTGCTGCTGGAATCCAAAACTCTCAAGGCAGGATGTAAAGCCTCTAGTAATAGGGACATTGATATTATCCATATGTATATTGAAATCCCCCAGAAGTATTATGTTTGATGAAACAGTAGATAAGTGTGTAAGGAAAACAGCAAAGTCATTCAGAAAGTCATTGTTTGGTTTAGGGGGCCGGTAAACAGTTGCAATAATAGTAGAAATTGGTCCATTTAATTGACACACAAGAGACTCAAAAGAACTGAAGGCAGGAACAGACAATGGCAAGACTTTCCATTTCTCACGATACATTAACGCGAGACCTCCACCTCAGCCAGAGCCACGGGGTTGAGAGATGTAAACAAACCCTGGAGGAGTGGATTCGTTAAGTTGAGAAAAGTCATGGGGTTGTTGCCATGTCTCAGTTAGACAGAAAAAGTCAAACTTACGATCAGTGAGGAGATTGTGGATGAGAGGGACCTTGCTCGTGAGTAAACAGATGTTCAGCAGACCGAAGTTAACGGCGTTATCGCATTTAGCAACGGTGTTAACTGACCAGGCTAGGCTGGCTAACACATTGTGGTCAGCGACTCTGCCTAAATTACGTGGAGGACGTCGAGAACTGGACCAGATGGAGTTTATTATTTTCAAACTGTCAGCTTGGATACTCCGGCGGGACCCGCAGTGGATGTATCTCCGACAGGGGAGGAATACGATGTCTGGGTGGAGATATAATCCAGTCAGCGGAGGCTCGAACAGGTGAAAGCGGAGTAGCGCGGCAGCTGACCACTGAAGCAGGCCCATTGCAGGTTGGATAGCGAGCAACAGGAGGAAGCAAACAAACGCGAACCAAATGAATATCCTACTGGTCCACAGGTTAAGCGAAGACGCAGACAACTTGAATGTCCGGAGAAAAAAGCCAGGTAAGTCTCAAGGCAGGGATAGGCCGAAAAAAAATAGTCGGAGTTCACAGCTCCAACCACTAACACTCACTCCTGTGCGTCCATTCACTTCTCAACAGTAGCAAACAAGGGACGACGTTCATTTTAGGTCTTATGGTCTGTTCTATAATCCCACAACCTTCTCTTTTTAAAGGTACGGCCCTGTATAGTCAACTGAGACAGGCAAATCGAAATGCTGCTCTTTTACGACATCTTGGCAAGGTGAGGCTCCTACCCTCCTTCAACAGTCAACCTCCCTGAGACACGAGAAGGCCTCACTGGACTCTGAGCTGCCAGTCCCAGGGCCCTCTTAACAAACACATGGGCACGCTGGGCAGTTGCCCGGGGGCCCCATGCTAATTTATGTATATTGTGACTTGCTGAGTGGTTGTGGAGGTAGGGGCCTCAGTGCACTGCTTTGCCCAGGGGCCTATAATGCTGTTAAGACGACCCTGGCCATTCCTACCACTTATGTAGCTAGTAATGCTGGTTATACGCAGTGTGGTGTTTGGCACATTTTGATTTGCAGTTGCCAAGTATTTTTATGAGTCAGCCCAAATGTAGCTTCATTGGCCACCGTATCACATGTCGTATGAGAGGATCTGTGATTTAACGATTGGGCTGTCCAGAGATCACAAGAATTTCCGGTCATATAGGAAATTTCAGCCGGCTGTCTTGTAGTGGAAGCTACATGACTGTTTTCTGATGTCACTATAAAATTTACTGAGCATGAATCACTGTGTATTGTACATTAGGTATTGCCGTTGTCATGCTGTTTCAAATTTTTGATTTCAAAAATCTAAATATCATATTTCTGAAGTGATGTTTGCACTGTTTTGTATTTTTTGTATCTCACACCCTCATACACCTTTATTGTAAGAGCATCCCTTATCTACGATGGAGCGTTCGATCTGAAGAAAATATGAAGCTGGTTTTAAATTGTCATTGAAGTGGAGAAAGAAATTGGTTAAGTGCGCTGCTGCAACAAAATTCGATGTGTCTGAGAAACTGGTGCGAGATTGGAGAAGGCAAGATGATGTAAAAAAAAAAAAAATTACGCTGTCATATTTTTGAACGGGCGTATAAGTCAGGGTCTGATTTTATGGGTTTCAACACCTGACTTACACGCGAGTATACTGTACACAGTAATACAAAATCCGAACGTTAACAATACCAAAAGATAGAACCAGAGAACAAAAGACAAAAGTCAGAAATTTAGGAAATACAAGTGAGAAAAGTCAAAAGACCAACAAAACGTACAAAATGGGGGATCACACAAGGAGCCAAACAACAAAATCCAGTGACTGCCGCATTAGCTGATCACTCGTAGCACCGCAAAAAATTAGAAGAATATGATAAAGAAAATTAAAGAATGTACAGAAACTTGAAAATGTAATGAACAATTGATCATTAACAACAAAACAAATGAGGAGAAAACAACAAAACAAGAATCGGGGAGGGAGCGCCATGACAATTACAGAATTTCGAAGCCTTTGATTAGATCCCCACGTAGCCTTCCCTGTGTTGAGGTCCTGTTACAACATGGCTCAAAAAAAAAAAAAGATGCAGGCCTTAACAATTTACACGTCCATCTGGTCATCACGCCCGTTACTGCAGGTATAAACTGAAATGTGCGTTAAGCTACTATTTCTCACCTGTGCTGTAACTGCCTGCTTCACTCAACTTTATGTGCAGACATATTTCTTCACTTAATGTTGATTTTTGTTTTGTGGCTATTGGTAGATTTCCCAACCCAATAAAAGAAAAGTGGATAAAGAATGAGAGACAAGTCAGGACATACAAGCGCAAACAGCAGAGGGGTACCCCCCCCCCCAGTCTAATTTTTAAAGAACAATACATCCCTAGTGGATTACTGACATATTCCAGTCCATGTTGTTATGTTTGGCCATCAATAAAATAGAGCGTGACACCCCAGGTCTACGGCCAACTTGAAATGCAGTTCTGTAGCTCACCCCTGAGGTCACCCTCCACCGTGTCTGCGCCTTAATGTGGTGGAGTGGTTTGCGTGACCAATGATCCGCTGAGCGATGTTACTTGGGAGCCTTGTACTCCCTTCCAATGCGGCAAGGTCAGAGTTGTGGTCTTGACTATGACCAACTCAACCACCCCCTTAGTCCCAGCAAAAGTCCATCCAAAGTGATGCAGGTTCCCGACGTCACTTGTCATCCTCCACACAGTTTGTCACATGGATCCCTGACAAGAATTGAAGCGGTGTCATAAATAATCACTGCCATCGATAAACAACTCCTTTCATCGCCAACCCAATGAGTCTGGGGGGCAATTCCCCTGCCCATTGTGACCCCAGGTCCGCCTATCCTGAATTGGGCTGCTCTCCCACCAACGTATACACAGGAGGTGGGAATGACAGGGATGGACAAATGGACGGACAGTGTCTTCGTCAGATCGACAGACAGCCATAACCAGGACTTCAGGCTAATGGCCGCTGCTTTGAAAGTTAGTCTTCTCTGTGCGACCGTACCACATTTCTTTGCAAATTTTGTCATATGCTTTACTTTGGTCTGCTACTCCAGCTGACAATTCCAAACCGTTGTGATGGATGGCCAGGGATCTTGCCTGAACGGGACACCCTTTTGAAGAGAAGACCAGGGGAATGGGCATACTACCAGCAGTACCTCCCCCGGAACACGAGAGGGCAGCCCCCTTGGTTTACATCAGGGCCATAGAATTGGAGGTCAGAAGCTCAACCCGGCGGGGGGTCCGTGGCACACCTGGAATCTGGGCATGCAGCATTTCTGCCTCACCCAGAAGTGCTGCCGGATGTCAATCTGGAGACACCTGGATCACTTTGGGGTGCGGTATAAAGGAGGCCGCCTCACTCCATTCGGGAGGCCAGAGTCGGGTGGAAGGTGGGCGAAGCTTAGGAGGGAAGGAGTAGAGGCAGCAGAAGAAAAGGAACGGAGTTAGTGTGGCTGTTTGGTGCACTAAGAAGAAATAATCGTGTGTGCTTTTGGACATTCTGAGTCCATGTCTGTCTGTGTCCGGGGTTCAATTTCTACACAGTCTAATGATCGATGTTGCAGGATTTTCATAATTGTCCTGCTAATTACATCACAGCACCCAATTTCTGGTGGCTCTGCCATCTAGCAATGCGTCACAGTGTCATGACAAAGGATCTGACATAACGACAGCACCTGCTAAAAAACAAAATGATGTCACACTAAATTCAAATTACAGCAATCATAAAATCAAAGCTTGAAAAACAATATCCAAAAGCAAAAATATGTTCAACATTCTCCACGATCTACAACTTGGAAGATTTCTTATCATCTAAAAGGACAGGCAATCCCTGCAGATTTTATTTTTTTCTCCAGCCGTCTGGAGTTTTTTTTTTGTTTTTTTCTGTCCACCCTGGCCATCGGACCTTACTCTTATTCTATGTTAATTAATGTTGACTTATTTTAATTTCGTACTGTGTCTTTTAGTTTTCTATTCTTCATTATGTAAAGCACTTTGAGCTACATTTTTTAAATGAAAATGTGCTATAGAAATAAATGTTGTTGTTGTAAAAAACAGATGATAGCGTATCAGCATTCTGACAAAGAATATGGGCGCCTGTTTTCTTGATATCCCCAAGTAAGGCATGATGGTCTTCCATTACGTCAGGGACTGCTCAGCTAAACAATACCTACAGTACATTACACTTACAAAAAACAACCAACCAAAAAAAGCAAAAATGAAGAATACGTAGGTGTCAAGACGGTAGACACCTTTGTTATCTTCAAGAAGCTGCAAGACTTCTGTGTTAAAACTGAAAATAAGTCAAGGTAGACAAGCTGGAATGAGACCGCCCATCCTCAGGGCACGTCTAAGCCAACAAGCTCTGATTGCTTTCTTGCACGTATCCCATCATTGCCTGCTATGATGCAACCCGTCACATTGGAAAGGTTGAAGCTGGCATGGAGTGGAGCGAGAGGTGCAGCTGAAGTTTTGATTTATCGGACTTGTTCTGATCCCCGATTCTCTGTTAGCTTGTGCAGGTTATCCGTTTTGTCACCATTATGTGACAAAAGGTTTGGGCCGATATTTCACTAAGTGTCACGTTGGTCAATATGGGGATTGTGACAGTAATGTGCCAGTTCATCTCTTTTAGCCACACATATACTTCATGCTGGCTGTTGGCAGACCAAGGCCTTTTCTCTGGTTTCGTCAGGCCCCCCTGAGGGCTAATGCTTCATTTGCTATAAGCCAAAGTTGACAGAAAGCTTAAACAATTACAGTTGAAAGCAGATTAAGCGGCATCGGCTTGGGGGCTGCGGCTTGAGATGGCTGCAATGCGCTGCATTTGTTGAGTACATTTCAATTAGTAAATAAAGGCATCTGCAAAATGTCCATTAAAACCGAAAAGCTGTTATCCAAGCTTATGTAACAGAAACCGAGCTGGGGAGAGCAAAACCCAGTTAAGACTGCGTAACCTTTAAATATCACGAGCCTCACCATCCTGCACTCCCTCCCTCACACACCTCAGATCAGGCCTGCAACTCTTCACACAGCAGGGACAACGGAGGACACACAGGCGCATATCCAGGGGGCACCTCTGCTCTGCAAAGAGTTTCTAAAAGAAACCAGAAGGTGCCAGTTTTAGCACAACTATAAGCACGGGCAAGCGGCAGCATGGAGTGAACTGCCTCTCTCGTAAACTTTAAGTCCTTCTCTCCATTGTATGAGATGAGTCCACATTTTATTTTACTGGGTTGTGGGGAGCTGCAGTTTGCTCTGGCAGCACGGAGGACAAGGCAGAAACCAGTCCTGGATGGTGCAGCAGTCCATGAAAAGGCATCTACACTCGCCTCTACTGCTGGTAAGAATATCAGGATGTCATTGGATTGTGGGAGTCTATTGAGGAATCAAATCAGGCTGAATTTTAAAACCTCAGAAGCCGTTATGGTAGCCCAAAAGTCCATTTGTACCTCTCATCTGTGACCTGGTCAGCTGTGACTTACAATGATCTTCCTAATGGTTTTCTAAGTGTGCCTGGGCCGCCTCGATTGCCATTACTGCTTCAGTCCATTTCACTTCCATTTGGTTGTGTTGCTCTCTTATGGACAGAAAGTAAAGCTGCAACCTCACTACATTTTCTTTGAAGTTTTGTGAAAAATACATTGAAGTGTCATCTACAGAAGCACACGCAAATCTTCACATGGGCCTAGTAGGACTAGTTGGCAAAGAGAAGACGCATCAGTAGTGAACCCCGAGCTGTAGGTTCAAGGACCATAAGTGACACATACTGTTATGTCTCAGCCAAGGGTTGTCTCCTGGCTGGGGTTCAAGTTACATGTTGTATGTCGTCTTTGTTCATTTAGGATTCTTTCGTTATGTACTAATGTTATGTTTATTTGATTGTGTTTATGTTTTAATGTCTCGGTGATGTTGTGGGCAGTCCCCCAGTAGGCAGGGCCACCTGCCAACCACCACCAGGACCTTCTGTCCACCTCTAAATCAGGAGGGTCGTCCACAGTTCCTGGCCATTTATGCGCTCTGAAGTCGGCGAGTCCAGGTGTCTTTTGTTGTGTTTTGTGCTTTTTGTAAAGTTCTGGACATTTTCAGTGCTCTGCTCTGTATTTTGGTATCGCTATTGGAATCTTCTTCAGGGACTTGTTTGCTTTGCTTTTTAAGGGAGTTCTATTTTGCCATGTGTGCTTCACGGAGCTTTTCTTTTGTGCCTCTGGACAGTTTATGGCAGTAAACCTTTTTATTTTATAAGGATTCTTCATAGCCCTTTTTGTATCTGGCTAGGTTTATTGATAAGATTCCCCCTTTTACTGAACATTTTTGGAAGTTCGTTTGGGATTAACGTGCTTTGGGACTCCTAGTTTATGACAGATACCTAGTGACAGTTTTATATCCATTTCTAACAAAGTCAGAGATCTTCACTGCTAGTGATGAGCGAAACAGCAGAGTTTAGTTATGTTTATAGTTTCATGAAACTGTTCTCTAACCTCTTTTTTTGTGTGTGTGTGGGGACTTCACAATTGCATAACGGGAAACTCAAAAAACAAAAATAAGTTCTTGAGGTTAAAAAAAAAAAGGAAAATTGGTCTCTTAGTGTTATTCCACAGCTTAAACCATTCTCTCTTTCCTCGGCTGCCCTCGATGTTCCATAACTCCATCCACGAGGCTCCACGGGATCTCTTCTGCCTCGTCCACTGCCTGCCTGTACATCCACGCTACTGGTTCTGCTTCACATTGCTCATTTGGATTCAGAGGTTACACCATCTGCACTCGCTTTTCTCAAGTCTGGGTCCTGTTTCTGCATATTTTGTTTCTTCCTGGCTTGTATGTGGCGTTTGTTTTTGTTCTTTTTTAATTATTATGTTTCTTATTTTTATGTAATTTCTGTTATATTTGTCTATAGTTTAGTAATTATGTAGTGTCACTTTAAATGTGCCTCTGTTCCTTCTTTTCTGAAGGTTCTGAGGTTGATACCCCAAGCAGCAGGGTCACCCTGACATCGCTGTTGCCGAGACCCCCTCTATCTATATGTATACATTGATCCACAGAAGAGGCTCTGAGCAGCGGTTCATTGAGTTTGTTGGTGGAGTTCTGTACGTATTGTGTGTGTGTGTGTTTTTTTTTTTTTTTTTTAAATCTATTTCTGGCTTCCACAATTTTCTTGCTCATTTCCTGCAATCTGCTTGTGACGGGGGTTGCCTTTTTAGGAAAATTACCTTTTTGCTTTTTTTCCTCCCCACTTTTCTATATAAAATTCTCACTTTATAAATATACTTTGTTTAATGGTTCCCTACTCTCTGAGGCATATTCAAGCTTTGTTTTGGAGAATTTCTTTATATAATAAATGTTTAAAGTCAGTTCCCTTTTTTAGAGCTTGTGTAGGTTTAAGACAGCAGGTAGCAGCTGGGGTACTAGTTGGGTTTTCTTGTGTCCACGCAGAGACAGACAGAAGAAAGATAAATAAAATGAAAAGGGTCATAACTGCAAGACCATAAAAGACAAGCTTCAAGGCCAAAATGAGAGAAAAAACATCAAAATATATTTATAGCCACAAATTTAAAACAAACAAAAAAAAGGATAGAGTAGACATTTTTTTGGAAAGGGATTTTGAATCCACAACCTTGGATGACCGTTTTTTTTCTCGCTGTGCTATTTCCAGAAGTTCACAGCCTCGGAGGACAAGCCCCCCAAGTACATGTGAAGTAGAACTAATGATGGGCACAGAAAAAGGCACCAATTCTGAAAACAGAGAACAACAGACAAAATGGTCCAAACGTTTTTGTAACCCTTAAAGCGATTGGAATTTCCAAAAATAAACAAGCAATTCATATGCAAAGACTCCAAAAACCCCTAAACTGAGTGCCAGATCTTATGAATTCATGGAGAAAAACACACACACACACACACACACACACACACATAGAGATAGAAACCAAATTCCTAACATGATGGGTCTCTTCTGGGCTGTTCAATGAAGGTCCACCCCTTCTTTTGTGGCTTTTTGTAGACCCCACAATTCTTTCCTTGAGAATCCATTTTGTAAGCTGATCCATGCCAGGATCTTGGCAAAGGCTTTTAAATTCACAAATATTCCAAGGATGAGAGAGATTAAAACCATAAAAAAGTCTGGCCCAAGAAAACAAAATTCCTTAATATTCGAATATTTATTAAAAAGGCTGCAAAAAAGATAGCAAAAAGTAAGGCAGTAGTAAAACAAGGAGGAACTACGGGTTTTGTCTAAAAGTCAGAGCTAAAAGCAAACAAATACAAAAACACAGCATTGGAAACAAGAGCAGGGGCTGAAATCAATAAATCCAAAGAAACAATTGCAAATCAGAATGAAGGAATCACAAACTAAAGCAATGCCAAAGTGCCCATTTCATATGCAGCTTCAAAATACCAGTGGTGATGGGACCTCCACTGCAATATCAGGTGGGCCCACCCCTCACAAGCTCAACATTTAGAGTAAAAGTAAAACAAACTGCTAGACACTACTAAACTATCACTAAACCAAATATTATTCAAATCATACAACAACAAAAAGAAAATGGAGACAAAAATCAATATTTACAAAATAATACTTAAGACATCAAAAAAGTGGGGTAAACAGAAAGCACACTCTGGAGGAGCCGTGGGACCACAAATGTTACACAAACAGATCCAAAGCACAGGCCAGTCTTTGTTCATCCTGCCTTTGATCTGAAGTTATAAACGTGGGTGCATTAGGGTTAGGGGCTACCAAGGGGTCTTTTCTGTTCAATGATCAGGCTAAGTTGGCATGCAGTGGTGGCAGGTACTGTGTTCGGCACAGTTATGTTAATGTGAACCAGATAACTCACACAAAAATCAAAATAGAAATAAAATTTGTGGAGTGAGGTGGAATAGCTCATTGCATAAGCGTTACGGAGGTGTAAGGGAGTGAACTGTGTGGGTTAGAAAGTGGGCAGCCACAATTAAAGACAGACAAAGGCACCATTGTCATGCCAGACACACAGTTTGCTCAGTATTGTAGCCTGTAGGGGGTGCTTCCCAACACAGACAGACAAAAGATAGAAATCCAGCACACCATAAGCTTTTATTATGGGAAACACTTCCCAGAATCATTTCCCACAGTACAAAGTAGCACAAGTAAAGCACACGGTGCTTTGGCTTCTTTTCTTTATCTCTTCCTTCTGCCTCTGTCTCTCTGCCTCCTCCAGCAAGCTTTGTTCCTGTTCCTCCTGACTCAAGCTCCTGGAATGAAGGTAGGGGGCTTTTTTAATGCTGCACCCGAGAGTATGTCAAGTGGCCCACTAGTGTGGTCCAGAAGCACTTCTGGGTGAGGCAGAAGCCCAATAAACTAGGGCTCTGCAGTCCCTGCAGCACCCACAGAAACCCAACAGGACTGTGCTGAACTCCAACTCCCATGAAGCCCTGCTGGAGTCTGAAACTCCACTGCAAGCCAGGGGGCTGCCATCTAGTGCACCAGGGGAAGTAATGACCTGTGCATGTTCTCTCCCCGGTCCTTCCAATATACAGGCGTCTTGGCTGGGCAAGGGAACTGGCTGTCCGCCACAGTACATACCCCTTATGCATTTAAAATAATGCTATAATAAAAATGCTTAATTCTATGCAGTTGCTCATTTCCAGTTGGGTCCTGTGTAGTGTAGTTATTGTGTCCCCATTACTCAAAAATGAATTTACCAGTCTAAAATGTATCTTTCCACGTCAGCGGGATTAGTCACATGCACATTTGTTCTTATATGAACAAAACCCCCAAGGCTGGACATACACCAAACATTCCATGCCGCTCGCACTAGTCATTTTTGTCTGTCATGCCCACACCACTGCATCCCAGCCACCCACACATCATCTGCCTTGTGTCCTCGACTGTACTGCCAGCCGAAGGTCTTTACTGATTTCATTACTCTTAGTTCTCACGACCAGATAAATTCTGGTCATGGATTCTACCCAACTGTGGGTTACCCCTAATTGAACTGAAAGGGATTTGGCTGTAGTGAAAGCCTTCAAAATTGTCTGCTTTGATTTCAACAATTATTCAAGCATAAGAACAATTACACAGCTTGCACCCAAAGAAAAAGAACAAAATGCCTGGCAATCAGGAGTGAAAAAATGTGACCTTTTCTTAATCAGGTATTGGAACTGTATCAAAAGCAGAAAAGTAAGCAAATGTTTATTGCAATGATTGGGGAAATCAGAATTGCAGAAGCGTGCAGCAGTTGTCTATTACTGGCGGACGTTAGAACAAAAATGGTGAAGTGCTTCACTGACCTCTCTGTGTGGAGCTGCTAGGAATTTTTTTTGGGATATCTGAATGTGACGGCAACTGAAGGGTGATTATGAAAACATTCATCTCATAGCAGCGAGATATTGAGGGGTGATGTTAAAAACCTTTTTCTACAGTGTACATTCAAAAGCGCCATCTTTAGCATGGACATCTTCAATTATTCAAATATTGCAGTTTTCATTTTACTAAATAATTGTATTCATATGAAAGAAGTCCATACGAGAAATGATTGACTAATCCAAAATAGAAAAACACAACACATGCTTGAAGAGGGGCCAAAAATGACTCACTTGGGCTTTTCATATCACACCGCAGAATGAAGAGGCTGTAGGTCAACTGGAAAAAGAGTTTCCTAAATTGTTTTGTACGAACACACGCGGCATTATATAGATATCCTCTGGGAGATCACAGTTAAGGTCTCCTTACCTTATAATATCAGAACTGTGACCTGCTCGCTTAGGATAATAAAAGAAAAAATGAAGATTTCCTTATTTGCCCTATTCTGCTACAACTGTGTCTTCTTTATTATAGAAAGCAATGCTCACCTGTCAAAGACAGGTTACAGAATACATATAAAAATACTGTATTTACTATATATCTGATATATGGGAAAACATTTTATTGAATTGATAGATGCTGCTGCAAATTTAATTAAACTTTTAAATGATTAACATGAACACTTGCTAAACATTCATTTAGTTAATAACACAATTACAGAACAGTTTAATTTGAATAATAAAGAACTTAAATAATTGTTTTTATTCATTTACTTTTCCTAACAATATTATCAAACACATTACGTATGACAACTTCAATATCAGACTAATCAATGGCATCAAAATCTAAAGCTGTCACATCACCCTCCCTACACTACCCTACCCTGTTCTACTTCTAACTCTATAGGACCTCTCAATAAACTATGTTTCTGGTATCACCTTCACATCTTCTGTTCTCTTGACTCTTCACAGAGCCACATATACAGAGCCTTACCTCTGTATCTTTACATATTTAAACCACTCTTGCCCTACGTGTACCTGCAGCGTTCTTCTTACGCCTCTTCTTGGAATCCTCATGCATCTCAACGTCTCTTGGTCGCACTCCCGTAAAGCTTGATCATTTGTATTTTTCAGAATACTTCCCGGGTTGCACCTGATTAATATTTAGCGACCTGATATAACTCGGTACGTTATACGCTTTATTGTTGTTGAAATACTCAATTTTAACTCCTTTTTCTGTAAACATAGAAAAACAAATTGTTACAATGAGGAATTAAACTTTGCCCTCCAAAAGCATTGTGTCATCATTCCTACCCCTGAGCCGCCAAAACCCAAACCGATCAATCAGCGTTCTCAGAGGAACCGGACACACACACACACAAACACAGGCACCAACAGTATGTTATATTTAGGCCCAGGGTTCCTCACCTGGCTGTTGTTCAAATCCATGTTTTATTTCATTTTATTAATTTTTAAATCATGTGTTTATGTTAATGTTTCTTTTATTTATTATCTGCATTATGTTCTATACCTTGGTTATGTTTGGTGTGTTTTGTGGGTGGTTTTCCCCAAGAGGTGGGGCCATTCTGCCAATCACTGTCAAGAACTACCCTCCATCCTAAAAGACCTAAAGGGTCTTCCATAGTTTCTAAAGGTTCATTGTGAATGCACTGTGGAGTTGTTGAGTTTGTGTGTTTCTATGTACTTCGTACCTTTTTGATCCTGGATTTCTTGACTTTCTGCTCTGTATTTTGACTATTCTCTGGATTTCATTTTGGGACTATGTTTGGTTTACCTTATAGGGTAACCCCTCTTGGCTTTTGTGCTCTGTGGATAAATATTTTATTTATAAAAGTTCTATATTTTCCCTCTTACTAGCCAAGTTTTAACGGTTTTATGCCTCTAGTGGACATTATTGGAAATGTTTGTTGGGACTTACATGCTTTGGAATTCCTAGTTCATAACACAGTAGAGTTATATAATAAGCATTACAAATTGCAAGGAAATTTTTGAACTTTGCATTTTACAATTGTTTATCCTGTCCATCTGTGGGCCATTCAATTCTCTAGACACTATTTCCCTATCCCTGACTATATAATAAAACGCTAAGTTCTGTGAGTCCAGTCCCTATTCTGATTGGTCAGTTTGGTTTTAGTGTATTTGGTCAGTTTGTCTTTGATGATGTGATGAAGAGGAAGTGCGAATGTGAGATGCTTGTGGAGGAGTAAAGGCAAACGCTAAGAGAGTCGCCTTCAAAGACAAAGTATAAAACCAGACCGGAGGTGAAAAAAGGCACCAAAAAAATAATGACAGAGTTTGAGAAGCAGGCTTTCAGGAGAACTCACTCGAAAGTGGGAGCGCAGGTGAAGAGAATTTCACACGCGCAAATACAAAGTAAAGGCACTGAAGGTACTCTTTAGGCAAAAAATAGCAAATATTTTTAAATTAATCTATTGCCTGTCCTAGACAGGCATCATGACCACTTTTATATACTGTAAGATATACCGTTACAATGGACCAAAATCCAAAACTGTGCTAAATCAATTAAAAATATCCTCAGCGGTGTTTAAAAAGGTTAAACAAAAACTCTTAAACTTGAGTTGTCCTGTAAGTGAGATGCATGATAAAGTAAAGAGATTCCAAACTCAGCCACTGAGACTAGCACACCGCCATCTTTTATAGTGACAATGTCATCATGCCTGAAGTCATATGAATGAAGACTTGGTAATGTGAAAATCATATGGTGAAGGAATGCAAAATGACAATGCCTTGATACAAAATAGTATCACAGAAAAATAATGATTTATGAAAAGTTAAATCAAAACCCAACACTAAACCTGCTCAAAAGCATTAAATAAAATCCAGATGAGATATAACAAATTAATAACCACATCATACAACTAAATTCAGCCATACATTCATAAGCCTATTAAACTGTGGTGAATTCACATTTCCCCTTTAAGCCAAAAGAAACAAACAAAATTCGAGTCCCTCTTTTATAAAGCAATCCAACTGGGTGTTAACCAAACCTGAATCAATTCTTTTACCAATAACCGTCGATCATATAAGGAAGATGCTATTAAACCAGGGGTGCCCACACTTTGCCTCGCAGTTAGGAGACCCGGGTTCGCTTCCCTGGTCCACCCTGCGTGGAGTTTGCATGTTCTCCCCGTGTCTGCGTGGGTTTCCTCCGCGTGCTCCAGCTTCCTCCCACAGTCCAAAGACATGCAGGTTAGGTGCATTGGCAATCCTAAATTGTCCCTAATGTGTGGTTGTTGTGTGGGTGTATGTGCGCCCTGCAGTGGGCTGGCGCACCTATCCTTGGCCAGTTTCGCCCATTCCTCTTTGCAGCACCTCTCAAGCTCCATCAGGTTGGATGGGAAGCGTCGGTGCACAGCCATTTTAAGATCTCTCCAGAGATGTTCAATCGGATTCAAGTCTGGGCTCTGGCTGGGCCACTCAAGGACATTCACAGAGTTGTCCTGAAGCCACTTCGTTGATATCTTGGCTGTGTGCTTAGGGTCGTTGTCCTGCTGAAAGATGAACCGTCGCCCCAGTCTGAGGTCAAGAGCGCTCTGGAGCAGGTTTTCATCCAGGATGTCTCTGTACATTGATGCAGTCATCTTTCCCTTTATCCTGACTAGTCTCCCATTTCCTGCCGCTGAAAAACATCCCCACAGCATGATGCTGCCACCACCATGCTTCACTGTAGAGATGGTATTGGCCTGGTGATGAACGGTGCCTGGTTTCCTCCAAACGTGACGCCTGGCAGTCACACCAAAGAGTTTAATCTTTGTCTCATCAGACCAGAGAATTTTGTTTCTCATGGTCTGAGAGTCCTTCAGGTGCCTTTTGACAAACTCCAGGTGGGCTGCCATGTGCCTTTTACTAAGGAGTGGCTTCCGTCTGGCCACTCTACCATACAGGCCTGATTAGTGGATTGCTGCAGAGATGGTGGTCCTTCTGGAAGGTTCTCCTCTCTCCACAGAGGACCTCTGGAGCTCTGACAGAGTGACCATCGGGTTCTTGGTCACCTCCCTGACTAAGGCCCTTCTCCCCCGATCGCTCAGTTTAGATGGC
>JANRMT010061414.1:21440678-21475430 GCA_026402145.1 Polypterus bichir lapradei
TATATATATATATATATATATATATATATACACATACACACACACACACATACACACAGAGAGAGAGAGAGAGAGATAGAGAGATAGAGAGATAGAGAGATAGAGAGGACAACAACACTCATATCAATGACAAAACAATTACATTAACAATCATGTTACGTTATTTTTAAAATATTTCCTTTTCTTTTTCATAACTTCTTTAACACACTACTTCTCCGCTGCGAAGCGCGGGTACTCTGCTAGTATTTAATAAATCTTAAAGAGCCCCACTCCACCTCCTACACGTGAGATGGATCTTGCAGTCCAACAAAAAGACCCCCACACTGTCCAAACACTCCTGTTACCTGCAGGTACACATCTACTTCTGTGAATGTATGCCAAGTCTATATGCAAAACATATATAAAATATAAAAAATATAAAATATTCAGTTCAGTCCAATTTAATTTACTCTCATTAAGGACACTTCCATTTATAAGCTCAGCATGTTATCCAATAATTATAACCACAGTATGACAAAAAAATGCAACAAACACAAAGTTGAATTACAAACAAGAAATATAGTTAATATTCCGGTGGGCTGGCACCCTGCCCAGGGTTTGTTTCCTGCCTTGTGCCCTGTGTTGGCAGGGATTGGCTCCAGCAGACCCCGTAGTTAGGATATAGCGGGTTGGATAATGGATGGATGGAATATAGTTAACATATACAAAAATATAGATATACAAGGTAATATTAAGCTGCATTCTGCAAAGATCTTTCTGTAAGCAAAAAAATAATTTATTTAATTCATAAAGAAGATGTCTGGAAATTGGCTCATCTTATGTAAAGATTCAGACACTACGGGGCAGAACAAGTGCTACCATGGACACCAGGATGAGATGCAAAATAGAAAAAACGTAATAATGCCAAATAAATAATCATATGACTAACTAAAATGTATTATATTAGAGCAAAGTGAACAACTTCTCTAACAAGAATATGCTAAGCTTAAACAATGAGCCACCAGCCTTGATTCAGATGTAGAGATCTACGTATAGCACTAATATTCAGTAGGTAGATCATTCCATACACACTGTGCTCATCTGCTGTATATGTATAACCATCGAAAGCACAAATTGCAGTGCTGCCTGAACCACATACACTGCTCACTACAATCACCACGTTCATAATGTAAGTTCTAAAACAACACCTATTCAGTTTTAGTAGACAACGGCTCAAGTTGCACTACATTTACTTCTTGTAAATATCCCAAGTGGGTACTTGTCCATGATCTTCCCGAGACTCTAAGATGAGGGCTCTCAACTGTTGCTTGATCACGCAGGTACTGTATGTCTTAAATGATTCGGACAAAGTCACGTGAGATATCTAGAGTGGCATTACCTTCTGTACTAGTGTCATCTCCAGACAGAGGAGTAGCTTCAGTGACAGACTTTTGTCACTGTCCTGCTCCACTGACAGACTGAGGAGACCCCACACTATGCGACTCTTCAATTCCACCCGGGGGAGTAAATGCTAACATTACTCAAAGTTATTTTCTGCTTTTACATGATTTTTTTATTAATCTTTAAATTAATATTGTTTTTTGTATCAGTATGCTGCTGCTGGATTATGTGAATTTCCCCTTGGGATTAATAAAGTATCTATCTTCTGTGTCTTTAGTAGAAAGAAAAGCTTGTCCTAAAAGGATGAAAGGCAGCTCACCTGGAAGATGAAAGAGGCAATGAAATCTGGACAAATGAGCCATCCGTATAACTAGTAAGGGTCGAAACAAGGAAGTCGCAAGATCACAATACCAAAGCCAAACTATAAGCCAACACCCAAAATCAAAAGAAAGTTTACCAAGAGTCACGTCATGCCAGCCATAAAACCCACAAAGCAACATTTCAAACATAAACATAACATTGGCGAATAAAAACATAGTAAGCATTTCCCAGGGATTCCAGATACGTATATCACAAGGCAGCAATGATGATAGCTTTCTGTGTGTAACTATTTTTTTGCCACAAACTGCAGCTATAAAATGAACTTTAAAACTTCCAATTGTTGTGCAAAATAATGGGTAACATTTGATAACTGATAAATGCTTGGACCGACTGCTCATTCACTTCTTGTCTGACTGATTTAATCTGCGACGAGGCTCTCAGTTGCCCTGTATATAATCTTCTTCAGAGTTAATTGAAGACATGATTTGAGCAACAAATGGAAAAGTGGCAAAGTGTCTTTTTTATTAACAATTCATGGTATGCGGATGTTAAAGTGCTGGGAAGAAGCTGCTCACCTTATGTGGAATTTCTGACGATTAACTGTAAACTGATTAATCTGCTTAGAGAATTCGTATATGTTATTCTAATTGGAGTTTATGTTCCGCCTCAGTCAAATGACACTATGACAATGCAGCTTTTAGCTGGTCAAGTCTTAGCTGTTGAGAACAAATAGCCAGATTCAATCGTCATTAACACAGGTGACTTTAATAATTCCACCTCTGAGCTTTCCAAATACAAACAGCTGCTGAAATGAGCAACCAGAGGGGAAAAATCTGGACCACTGTCACAGGACCCTCTCTGATGCTTACCATCCCATTCCTTTGCTTTGATATTTGTTGTCCCTTTAAAAAGATAGAAATTGATATTAGCTAAACCAGACATATGAACCACATATACTGTAAGTGAACTAATGAGGCTGTGGAAAGGACACTAGATGAACTGGATTCTAGCCTCTGGGTGGTTTTCAGAGAATCCTCTGATGAATTAGCTGACAGTGTTGGTTCTTACATAAACTTGTTGCAAAAAATCTGTATCCCAACTAAAACAATCATCAAATAAAATAAAAGTCTACACTCCTATTCATATTTAATCTTTTTTTAGAGGTAAAGGCTTCAATCAGGACAAATCAATTTGGATCTTTATTCATCTTTTTTTCTTGTAACCAACAATATGTAAGGGGAAAAACTACTTAATTTTAAGGCAAACAATTCAAAGTAAAATGCTTTTGGTGCCTTTCTTGTGTCAGTGTGCACAGCTTTTTACAATTGTTAATTGAGGGCAATCAAAATACTGATCAGGTGACCATAAGTCTAAAAGACCCCTGAACCAGGCCAGGGCCTTCCCTTGCATGGCTAGACTAGGCCTCACTTCAGACAGCCTGACCCCCAAACTTCACAAACACACACTTCAGACTACAAAGGCCCAAAAGGTGGAATTGGCTTTTAAAGTTCAGAATATTTAAAATATGCTTTAAATGTTCCAAAATACCCCAAAAATGGCCTCTTTAGGGAAAGGAAAACTTAACACTCTTGCTAGAGACAAATATAATAAAAAAATCTTAATAAATCAAGTATTTTTTTTAAATAAGCCAAAGCAGAGCAAAAATGACAGAAAAGGAAAAAGGACTTGCTGTAGGTTGCCTTCTTAAGCATACCAAATCAAAATAAACAAACAATCAAGCAAACAAAAAAACAAGACCAATAAATCCAGACACTAGAAAATCAATACATACTGTACTAATGATAATGCACTGACTGAATGTCAATGAACCACTGAGGGTGGTCATTCAGCAGTGACATCACGATGATACCAACCTCTTAAGACTTCTACTAACAAAACAAAAGGAACACACATTATATAATTAAACAATATCTAAATAATGCAATAATAACAAATATTACAAAAAAAAAAAAAATTAGAAACACATGACAAATTAAAAAAGCGTAAAAATCAAATAAACCAAACAAACTTAAGCTATAACATTCATCAATACACTGTGGACCCACCGTATGCATGGCTTCCATCAGTTTGGATTTTGGAGTTTTCATATTTTTTAATATTCTATACTTTGTGTGTGTGGCTTTTTCTTCTTGGAATCAAGTGACACTTTTTCACAGGGCTTCACCAGCTGTGACAGCCTCTCAGTGTAATTTTTAGGGTTGTAACTGCGTTTGGACAGTTAGTATCTTTATTTGAAGATTTTTATGTTTTAATTGAGGGTCAAGTGTTTGTTTTTTTTTTTGTTTTAAATTGTATACACATTGATTCTCAGACTGTTTGTATAACTGTCAAGAGAGGACGTGCACACAGATATTTACATTCACAACACAGTTTGAAGTATTTAGCAGTCCTGCTCAGTGAGCAGTAAATCATTACTTAGGACAGGCCCCTCAGGCTTCACTTTTGTGTGCTCTCCATTAGCCTCTTCCCCTCTGTATTTTGTTGTAGAGCAGAGCACAGCACACCACACAGTTTAGTTAAACTGGGTGCAGCGACGGGTCTCTTTCCAGTTTATCCTTGTAGAGCCCCATGCTTCTAGGCTGTCCCCGACTCTTATTAGACCCTCTGGGAGCAGAGGGAAAACCACAAGGCAAGCGGAAAGTAGTCGACATGTTTCAGACACTGTTAGTCCCTCTCATCATGGAGCCAGAAATCAGCAATCTGGGGAGTTCAAGGAGTCACTAAGAGGGTTAAGGCAGACTCCCAAAGACCACCTCGTCAGTGTCACAAAGTCAAAATAAAAAGGGTGATTTGCTTTTTGTACCATTTGGAAAATAAACTGTCCATGTGAGAATTGTTGGTAGGTCTTTATTTCAGGGATGGATGCAGATTGACGTCATGCCCAGGACAGAGCAATTGCAGGTTAAGGGCCTTGCTCAAGGGCCCAACAGAGAAGAGTCCCTTTTGGCATTTTACGGGATTCCCAGATCTCTAGCCTCAGAGCCACCACTCCACCCTCATCCATCCCTGCATGTAGGCCCTCCAACCTGCAGGGAAAAACTTGGTTGGTGGCAGAATTGGCACTCCAGCCACCATAGAAAAACCTCACACTGTTCCACTCCATCTGAACTAGTGTGGTGCTGAGGTATCACCCGTTGCATGGCTGCACTCGGGTCCTAATCCGGATCCTGAGTTGGTTTGTTGTGTGGTGGGTGCAGCAATGCGCTGTATCAGTGCCTGCTCCTAACCTTTACTTCAGCAGCAAACCCAAAGGCTAACCTTTGTTTCATAAATAAACACAATCGTCATCCTTGGTGGTCTTTGGGATCTGCCTTAACCCTCTTAGTGACTCCTTGAACTCCCCAGATTGCTGATGTCTGGCTCCATGATGAGAGGGACTAACAGTGTCTGAAACATGTCGACTACTTTCCGCTTGCCTTGTGGTTTTCCCTCTGCTCCCAGAGGGTCTAATAAGAGTCGGGGACAGCCTAGAAGCATGGGGCTCTACAAGGATAAACTGGAAAGAGACCCGTCACTGCACCCAGTTCAACTCCACTGTGTGGTTACACTCCCCAAAACAGAAATATTAGCCAAAGCGTTTGGAGGCTTGTGTATAAGCTCACCGATTAAAGCTTTGCATTGCTAATGTGCATTGATGATACCCTCACACACACCTTGAGCTCCTCTGTTTCACCCTCTTGCATGTTAAACTTACAGACAGCATGAGAGCTGCCACTGGATCATAGGTGGGGAATCAGAAGTGGTGGGTGAACAGCATGGGCCTGTCCTTGGCTAGAGTGGCAATCGATACCTCAACCTATACCTGATGAATTTAAATGAGAAGTGTGTTATGGTGAAGGGGCACCACCAACCAACAGAGGTAAACACTGCCAATTATCCAGTTAGGTGACTTGTGTGTTTGATCTGTAAGGGCTCGTTTATATTTCATGCTCAGAATGTGTATGCGCACGCATCATGGCTGTCACGTGTTCCCAGCGTTCATCTGACACATGCGCAAGTTGCAGTACCAGCAAAAAGTTGGGGGGCACAGTGTGTTCAAGTTGGAATGTGACGTCACAGTCTCTGTTTACTATCTACATGTGACAGAAAGCTGCTTTGAGGATCCTCCAAGATCGAAGATGTACCCGCTTCGATGTTTGATGAATGGTTCGATGTGATATGCTTTTATATTCAAGCGTTGCATATTCCCGATCTCAATGACACAATACATATTAAAAGTCTCATATACCATCTTTTGTGACGTCTTTTTCGGAGGCTTCCTTCTGACCTGACAGCAATCATCGCCACACAGAACACATCAAATGTATGATATTCCAACTCTATGCACATTTAGAATCTTTAGATTTATACTTGATATCATTTTCATGGAGAAATGCATTTAAGTATACATGTTACATTTTAGAAATGAATCATTAATTTCATTTAAAATAGTGAATAAAGTTAATAACACATATGGGGGGGGGGGGTTGACACAATGGCGCAGCGGTAGCGCTGCTGTCTCGCAGGGAGTCACGTCGCTGGTATTCCCTGCCAGGAGTTTACATGTATTCCTGCTGGGTTTCCGCAGTTTGCTCCGGTTTCCTTCCAAAGATATGCAAATTTGGTGCCACTAAAATGACGCCAATGTATGCGAGTGCTTGTATTCACCTTGCGATGAGCTGAGGCCCGTCCAGGGATTGTTTCTGCCTCATGCCAATGCTTGCTGAAATGGACACATCCCTGGATTGATGGATTTAATCATTGAACATCCTTTTCAGAGACATTGCGGTAAGGTGTCATCGGAATTTAATGGGTGTTCCAGGGAATTTACAACACAGCAAAGCCGAACCTGTTCTCACTGTGATGATATCTCGCACTGCCACCTGGTGGAATCTTCCAGATTTACGTAAAGTACACGCGCAAGTATAAACCGTAAAACGTTTGCGTAGCAGGAGCGTCCGTTGGCGCATATGTCGCATGAAGTACAAACCTGGCCTAACAATGTTGAGAGCACTAGGGTTAGGCTTTGATCCCAGGAAAATGTATAATGAGTAAACATATACCAATAAAGGTAACTTCTATATATAAAAATGCAGGATTATTGGTACATTTACTAAACTGCACAGAAAAGATTTATAAAACTAACAGCCTGTATAATTAAATGCCCAGAACAATGTAAATACAATCAGCTTTGCTTTGAAATAATTACAATCGAATGAAACATTTTTAAAAAGTGGCATGGTGGCATTCATCTTGGATGGATCTTCCCGATGTATCTGTGGTCATGTCTGTTATTCTCCGATTTCCTTCATATTCCAAAGGCTGGCATATTAGGTTTATGTTGTAAACTGAAGTGACAAACATGGCGAAACAGAGTGCAAGACCACCTTAAAGTGCCACAAAGCAGGCCAGGACCTTCACCCAACTGCCCAGATTTGGCCTTATCTAAGGTAGCAGGCTTTAAAAAGTTCAAAATATTTCGGATGATCAAGAAATATGAACAAATGTTCTTCATGGGAAAGGAAACCTTAAACCTCTAGCTTGAAAAGTCTAAAAACTATAATCTTTATAAATGAAGAATTTAGTTGGAAAGAATGATATCAGAAAAACAAGACAAAAAGGGCAAAAACGATTGGCTTAAAAAGAAAATTCAAGGTGAACTAATATCAGTACAAAATTCAGAAGCAGTAATCTAGGAAACGAACAGAGAAATATATATACATATATAAAAAACTAACATTCAAAG
Organism: Polypterus bichir lapradei; assembly: GCA_026402145.1. Classification (NCBI taxonomy): domain Eukaryota; kingdom Metazoa; phylum Chordata; class Cladistia; order Polypteriformes; family Polypteridae; genus Polypterus; species Polypterus bichir. Next base: position 21,448,126 of record JANRMT010061414.1, read on the forward strand.
CTAAACAATCTTCTCTAAATCACGCAATGAACAATTGCTAGGACCTTCTCTATCATCTTGGCTGAGGATGTCCGAACTGCAACTCCAGATTGGCCCCATCTCTTGGGCTTCCACACACAAAGTACCAGGAATGACAGAACACTTAAAGGCACAGTACACAGGCATCAAACAATAAACAAAACTATTAATAGGAAAATTAATCATTCAAAAATAACAGTAAAAAGGAAATTACTTAACAGGTTACACACAACCACTGGCTCAAACCTATATGTGCTGATGTGGATGAGTGCCACATGTGCCCTGCCAGTCACTCTGGAGTAATCATTTGAAATGGAAATAAAAGAAGAATAAAAAACACATGGATAACAATTATAAGGGTCCTTGAGGAGAATGTCTTCTCTCTAACTGACACCATATTATTGAACGTTTCCCAAAACAGAAAAATATATATTGTGGCGGACGGCCCTCTGGCACTGAATCCGGGGTAACGGCCATGGGAAGCCACTTACTTCCCCCCCAAAAACTTGGTGGCAGCCCCCCTGGGTTGCATCGGGACCACAATTGTGGAACACCGGAGCTCATCGCTGTTGGGCTCCGTGGCCACCGCCAGGGGGAGCTGCACGGCTTCCTGAGCCTGTGTGGGATGTGTTGCAGCCACACCTGGAAGTGCAGCCTGATTTAGGTCAATCATCACCTGTAGCACTTCCGGGTGGGCTATAAGAAGAGCCAGCAGCCACTACTCGGTGCCAGAGTCAGAATGGAGGATTTCTTAGAGAGAAGAGGAATTGGTGTTTGTGCTTTTGTTTTGCCGTTTTGGGGACTGTGTAGTGCCTGTGGGACATGGGGAAGGCGTGCCCACGGGTGAAGAAAAATAAATCTTTTGTTTAATTTTCACGTGCTTCCGGTGTTAGTCTGTGTCGGGTGAACGCTGATATAGCGCCCTATTCCAAAATAATATATATATTTAATAACATGAAAAGAGAAATAATAAAATATACGAAAGAAAAATGTTTCTGCAGACTGAGATGTCCACACATAGTAGCTACAGTTTTTTTGCACTGTCATTTTAATACTACTGTATGCAGGCAGCTATGGCCTCTGGCACACTTGACAGATCTTTTGACACTTACCAAGTGACACTGCAGGATGCTTAACCAGCAACAAGCATTAGGAAACATGCTTGCGGTGCAAAGCAAAATATCCTAAATAAAAAAAGAAATAGAACACATGTAAAGTGAATTGTAACCAGTGTGCTAAATAGCCTGTGTTAATTAATTGCAGGTCCTGCTAGGGCTCGATTGTTATCCAATCACTGAAATCTAAACTCTGGTACTGTGGAACTGGCTATTGTGGAACTGGACCCGGACACAGACAGACGGACATCGCTGTTCTCCCAACACACACGTTTATTTACACGAAATATTTACAGTTTGTTCAGTGCACGACCCAGTGCCTCCAGCACCAATCCCCCAGTCTCCAAATGCCTTCCTATCGGCCGCCTCCACTCCTCTCTCCGAGCTCCATCCTCTACCACCCGACTCTTGCTGATGACGGAAGGGAGGCGGCCCCATAAATAGTAACCTGGATGGGCTCCAGCTGCTTTCCCAGCAATCCCCTGTGGACACACCCCCGTGTGGCGGAAGTGCCGGCTGTGCACCCGGAAGCCCTCCGGGTGTCCCTAGTCTTCTTCCCGGTGTGGCGGAAGTGCTGAGGTCCAGGGTTCTTCAGGCACCGGGGCGCTGCCTGGCTGTGGCCATGGGCCCCTACAGGGTTGGGCTTCCATGCCCTCTACCCATGGCCCCCAACACAACCAGGGCGGTTGCCCCCTCGTGGTCTGGCGGAGGCACAAGCCCTCCTCCGGTCCTCCTGGGCGTCCCAGCTGGGCTCCACCCCCAGCCGCATGCGACACAATATAGAGGGAATCTTTAGTTACAGTCCAGGAGGTCTGCAGAGGCTACAAGTTTTCATTCCAACGAGTTCCATAATTACAAGCAAGTCCTAAGATAATGAAATTTGGAATTAATGACATGGCTTGTTAGTGCTTTCATTCTTCCAAGACAAATATTCTATATTTTTGTTTTCTGAGAGCTTTATTCATATTTTTGTAGTCCATCCCTTCTCTCTGATGTTGTATTAACACAGATACTTCATGATACATGTACAAAAGTTCAAGTGGAAGCAATTGAGCTGGAGAACTGCTGGTTCATTTATCACTTACACCTCATTATTAACTAATGGTTGGTTAAAAAAAAAAAAAAGACCTGAAACAATTAAAACCCAAATGCAGCAGTTTAAAACTAAAATTACCAATCACTGATTCACCAAGGTTTTCTGGACCATTGATGGCCCAGAGATTAATCTGAAAAAAAAAAAATCCTTTGTCCAGTCAGGGGCCCCGGATCAATTGAACCTCTAGGCTACAGGCTACACTTGAAGCACCCTGACCTGCTGGTGCCTCATGCATTGTGTTGTTTGTCAGATATACAAGTAAGAGGTTTGCTGTACTTGGTAGAATTGACAATATTAATACAGTACTACTAACTGCTGCTACAACAACATCTCAAAGACATGCTGATTAAATTATTTGGTGACTGTAAATCGGCCCCTTGTGAGTCAGCGAATGTAGGTGTTGGTCCACGAGTATGCTCTGGCATGGACTGGATTGCCGTCCGGGGTTAGTTTACATCTTCCATCCATTTTCTAATCTGCCTTTCCAGTTTAAGGTTGTGGGGAGCTGGAGGGCTATCCCAGTAGCAATGGGCTACATACAGTATGGAATCAAGCTGGGATGATGCTTCAGTACACCATGGTGTGCGAACCATGACTTCAGTGGAGCCAAATAAGGACACCAACTAACGTGGGTTGTCTATTTAATCTTTGGGTCTTAGTGGGGACCTGAGAGAAAACCCTGCACAAACACAGAAAAAGTACCCCACCCGGAGTTTGAACCCAGAACAAGATAGCTTCATGTTGAAATATTTTTTGCAGCTCATTTACAGTATAGTAAAGAACTTTATGGTATGCATTCACACAAACAGGACTGACAGCAATTATGAATAAAAGCATGTGACACCTCCATTCATTAACATCTTTACTTAGTGCATTGACTGCTTGAATATCTACAGTACAGTGTGAAGCAATGCTGGAAAGGAGACAGCCTGTCAAACTCATCATCAGTACCCACCCATTTGCCACCTCTCTAAACTTCATCATCAGTTTTTAAAGGGCCAGACAGGATTGCCTCAGTAACCTCTGAATACAAATCACTGCTGCCACCTAGATACATGGAGTGCATATTTTATTCCACACCCTCTAATCTCCAGATATGTGGGGCATGACTAAAGAAACATGAACTCGCACCATTGGCAGCAAAGTGCTGTTACTTTTGGGGTCTTGTAGAGATTGATTATCCCAAACTCAGAATAACCAAAGAACCTATAACAATGGACCCATGATGGAGAAATGCAAACCCCTGCATTACCATGATGCGCAGTCAAAAGTTTTTAATTGCATTACAGCATAATATTTTAATATGCCAGCATACAACTGTCTCCGATGTGAATCTTCACGTTCCCGTATTTTCAAATTGCGACCAAGACGGCGGCTGCTGTGCATTCCTGACGTTCATCACCAGCAGGTGCACACAGAAACTCTGTTAAACAGTATTTGAATGACAAACACACTTCTAAAATGAATGCCCTGTACGAGATCAACTGCACCCTTAACCGTGCTTGTTGCATGATGTTTAAAACATTTAAAGCTGAACCGTCACTCACGATTTTGCTCTCTCTCCTATCCTATCTTATTCAGTCTATGTCTGATCCAGCTGATGCTTGAAAAGGAAGGCTTTGTGTTCTTTTAACCTGAAGAAGCAAGCTAAAGCAGGATGACAGCTGCAACACTTGTCATGTGCAATGTGCTTGTGTGATGAAGACAAACTCGTATTTTAAAAAAAGCCTAAAGACTGTTCCTGCCTTTTAAACAGTAAAGTTATTTTATTAGACTACCTTCCTGTCTCTAATTATAGACAATCACACAAATAACTTGACCATCAGCTACAAGTTCATATTTCATTGTAAAAATGTCTGTGATGTTCTTAGGAGACAGCTTCTCTGTTGCCTTTTATTTCTTAAAAGCAATCCCATTTTTTTTTTCTTTATAATCGTTCATTGTGATTTTAGCAACTCTTCACTCTGGGTGTCAATAAGAATATTTTCTTTTTCTGATACAAGGTCACACATCCTGCCTCGTTTGACTTTTTCAGTAATTCTGCTCTGAGCCGGATTGATTCTAAATCCATAGCAGGATGAGTACTTTGCAAACTGACAAACATGAAGACAGCACTTATATACAGTCATAAGAAAAAGTTTAGGAACCCCTCTCAGCCTGCATAATAATTGACTCTACTTTCAACAAAAAAAAAAAAAAAAAAGATAACAGTGGTATGTCTTTCATTTCCTAGGAACATCGGAGTACTGGGGTGTTTTCCAAACAAACATTTTTATTGAAGTAGTATTTAGTCGTATGAAATTAAATCAAATCTGAAAAACTAAATTGTGCAAATATTTGGGTCCCCTTGTAATTTTGCTCATTTGAATGCATGTAACTGCTCAATGCGGATTACTTGCAACACCAAATTGGTTGGATTAGCTGGTCAAGCCTTGAACTTCATAGACAGGTGTGTCTAATCATGAGAAAAGGTATTTAAGGGGGTGAGAAAGAAGCCCTTCCAGCACTCATGCCACAAACCGAGTCGCCTGTTGTATGCAAATGCTCATTTAGACAAGCCAGATTCATTTTGGAACAAAGTGCTTTGGACTGATGAGACAAAAATGGAGTTATTTGGTCATAACAAAAAGCGCTTTGCATGGCAGAAGAAGAACACCGCATTCCAAGAAAAACACCTGCTACCTACTGTCAGATTTGGTGGAGGTTCCATCATGCTGTGGGACTGTGTGGCTAGTTCAGGGACTGGGGCCCTTGTTAAAGTCGAGGGTTGGATGAATTCAACCCAGTATCAACAAATTCTTCAGGATAATGTTCAAGCATCAGTCACAAAGTTGAAGTTGCGCAGGGGTTGGATATTCCAACAAGACAATGACCCAAAACACAGTTCGAAATCCACAAAGACATTCATGCAGAAGGAGAAGTACAATGTTCTGGAATGGCCGTCACAGTCCTCTGACTTGAATACCATCGAAAATCTATGGGATGATTTGAACCAGGCTGTCCATGCTCAGCACCCATCAGATTTAACTGAACGGGAGGGATTTTGTATGGAAGAATGGTCAAAAATACCTCCATCCAGAATCCAGACACTCATCAAAGGCTATAGGAGGCGTCTAGAGGCTGTTATATTAACAAAAAGAGACTCAACTAAGTATTGATGTAATATCTCCGTTGGGGTGCCCAAATTTATGCACCTGTCTAATTTTGTTATGATCCATACTGCATATTTTCTGTTAATCCAATAAGCTTAATGTCACTATTTAAAGTACTACTGTTTCCATAAGGCATGTCATATATTAAAAGGAAGTTGCTACTTTGAAAGCTCAGCCAATGATAAACAAAAATCCAAAGAATTAAGAGGGGTTCCCAAACTTTTTCATATGACTGTATAAATTATTCTGAATGTCCATAATCATGTAAGATGATCTTTAAATGCTTCAGCATTGGCATTTATTTACACTTCTTTAATGCCCGCTCTTTCAATGCCATTCCATAGCGCTTTTCAATTGACAAATGAGAATTTAAAGCCTGTCATCTTGCTGGAAACTACAAGTCACTTTTCTTGTCAGCCAACATTTGTCATACTGTCAGAATTTTAAAGCTGATAAGACGTAATATTCTCTAACAGCTATGATGATGCAGAAAGCAGGGGCACACTTATCAAAGCACTGTAGTCCATTGATATGCACAACTCACGCAAGTTTCTTGTTAATAAATCTATCAGCAGAGAATGAAGTCTGTTTCCATGCATTCTTGCTACGTCTACATAATGGCTCCTTTCAATTAGGTCTTATTTCTCAAAGAAGAGAAAGAAGGTTGTCTACAGTTAAAAATAACATGAATGAAATGTACTCACCGGTTTATATTTCTTAGTCATTTAGTGACTTCCAAGCACTGTATAAAACACACAACTATACCGATTATCACCCTCATCTCCTGCTGGAAATGTTAGAGGTGCTTGTGGCCAGCTGCCTGCTAGGAAATCTGCCAACAGCACCATTCATCTCTTGATGCTGGCATAAGCCCTATACAGTACTTGCTTTTTGAGAAGATATGGTTGGCTGCATAAGATGAGGTGAACATTTGGGAGAGGCTAATGCCATCTTTTTTTTCCCGTGTGGCATCCAGTCTAAATCAACTTCCAGATAAGGTGGTCCAGTTCTTTGTTAAAGTGAAACTAAGCCTATGACTGGAATTAATCGATTGACGTTTTAAAGTTCTTAAATAAATGTGCTTAGGAGAATGCAAGTAGCTTACTGAGAAATAAACAACTCTAGGATAACCTCCTATACAGGGTGGTCCAGATCTAATTATGCAGATCCAGATCGTCTGGAGGACTTTGATTTAATGCGGGGACGATTCCAGTTCGGTGTGAAGACGATTCTTCATGTCGTCAATTCACACACTTCTCGATGCTCTGAGATTTTTCAGGGGATTTTCTATGTAATAAACTTAATAAGTTATAGCGTAATGAAAATTGCATATTAGATCTGGACCACCCTATAGAGACAATTCAGACTGTCATGAACAGGGAGTTTGAAGCACCAGACAGTTCCAATATGTTTGAAAAGCACTTCCAAAAATGTCAATTAAAAAGGGGAAATACTATCAAAAACCCTGACCACATACAAAAAGGCTCTTGATGAATCTTTATAAAAAGTTTTGTTTTTTTTTTTCTTTTTCCGCAAACAAACTGCCAGAGGCACAAAAGAAAGCTTTGAGGAGTACAAAATGCAAAATGGAATGCCTGAAACACAAAAGCCAAACCAAGCAAACAAGTGCCAATACAGACATTTAGGTGTGAAGTCAAAAACAGAAAAATGGTCAAAATACAGAAAAGCACACAAAAATTCACAAGAACTCACCAGCTCCAGAGTGCATTTACACCCAGCAACTGTGCGAGACCTGCTGAACTTGTAGGGCTGAGGGAAGTTCCTAGTAGAGACTGACATGTGGCCCTGTCTCTTGGGGGACCACCCACAAAAAACACGGAACATAACACAGGCAAAGGTATTACAGCAGATAACTAACACAAGCAACATTAACATAAACAAATGTCTCAGCAAAGAACAGGACAACAAAACAGGACTTTCAACCCCATGCAAGGGAGGAAGCCTGATGGTGATATTACAAAGACAGAATCCCGTTCACATTATTGTGCAACCAACTATAAAAGTGCTTCAAGTCAAGGGTTTACAAAAGCACATCAGCAATTTAGGCCATGGCTACTTTATTAATATTTATGAACTTGATACTAAACACAAAAAGAAAATAAAAATATGTTCTCATCTTGAAATAATCCAGGGAATGGGATGCCATGTCTTCATTGTTGAGAGACTGTGAGAGGTCCGTGATAACGATCGGGCCTGGCTTGGAGTTTTGTGACAGCAAAGATTTGTTTTTGAATGATTTATCACAAACCTTACCATCCAGTGAGTTTATTAAGGGCTCTTCATAGAAAGTCTAGGACAGCCTACAACTCCTGTAAAATGTGTTAGTAATGTTTGTCACAGTCTTTAATTGTTAGTTTGTAAAGCTTTAAACTTCCAAGTTACTTACAGCCAGCTACAGGCACTTATTATTATGAAAATCCTTATGCTTATGCTTTAGTAAGGGGAAAATGAAATATGTGTTTAATTCAATCTATTAAAGTAAATAAGCAAACACAAATAACAAAAGTATTTAAAAAAATATCAAAACAAAAAGAATTTAAAATCCAGGATTCAAAGTTTTCAAAATATAAAGGGAAAATAATTAAAGAACTACGGTGGGCTGGCACCCTGCCCGGGGTTTGTTTCCTGCCTTGTGCCCTGTGTTGGCTGGGATTGGCTCCAGCAGACTCCCGTGACACTGTAGTTAGGATATGATGAGTTGGATAATGGAAAACTTATTAAAGAAATTTACAAAATTCAAGTTAACAAGATAAAAACAAAACCTAACATTCCAAAAATGCAACTAACGAAATGAGCTAATAATCGCAATAAAACTTGATTTCATGATTTGTTTGTATTTTTGATAAGCTTTCTTGATAAGGATAATTTTTTCTAGACTTCTAAATAACATATTCTAAATATTTTTCACTTTGCAGAATTTCATCGTAATCTTGTCTGGATTTGAGTGTTGTTCTTTTCTTTTAACGTCACTTTTGAAATTATCCACATTTTTGTGGCCACTGTCATTTTGTGCCAATATCGGTAAGACACAATGTCCTGGTATCAGAAGGAGTTTCCCAGAAGTCACATGATGTAACATCATAGCTGCATGCAAGTTTGGAGAGTTTAAAAATGAAAAAAAACTTACACATGTACTTATTATTGACATGCAGACCAATGATTCTAAAATTAAATACTGCAAAAGGCTAAATATGAGCAACAACCTCTCTGCCTGTTTATAAAAATAAAAACTTTCACTTAATTATGAATTATTAACATGTATGTACCATATCCTGGGGGGTTATCAATAGATAGGCTTGCAGGAGCCATGTTTTAATTACAATAAACTTTTTGCCCTCCCCAGGTGGCGGCACTTAATGTTTGGATTTCCCCAATAAATCAGGTCATAAGTTTTCGATTTAGACCAAGATCTAGGTCCTAGTTCAATTAGTTTGAAAATAATCATGTGACAGACAGACATTATCACTTTACATATAGAGATTATACAGGTTTCTGATTTCCTAGGCAGGTTTCGTGTGCTCTGATTTCTTGATTACATATTGGACTAGTTGCACCTTCTCAATCTTCTAGTAATGACCCTTGGAAATCTTTAGCTTTGATTTCATGCCCAGTACTTTATGGCTGACCCCTTTACTCAGACTGGCAACTACACAACTGAGACTATTGACTTAGCTAACCTGAGGATTCTTCAGATAATAATAAGCCGTACTCCTTACAAACAGTCCTTTTCCCCTAAGCGACAAAATAACAGGCAATGCAAATCAGAGATGTAAAATCAAGTTTAGATTTTATTTATTTATTTTATATATATATATATATATATATATATATATAAATAAATAAAAAGCCCACCCTTTCCCCTAAACAATAAATAAAATACACACAGAACACGAAACACAAACACAGATCAAAAACAAATGGCAGTTGAAATGTATGTGATATATAAGTCCAAGCTTATTAAAGTCATGCAATAATTGAATACTGGCAGAAATTATATTTTGCTCCTTCCTGAAAACACAAAACAATCTCACGGTGTAAGTCCTCGGCAATAGCTGACTGAAATCCAAACCCCAGGGTTTCTCCGCACTGGCCACCGTGATGATATTCCAGATAATGAAAAAGCAAGCAGTGAAATTGCGCAATGAATATAATTGATGATTTGAAAAAAGAATGCGTAAAGTGGCTCCCTTCTCCTCTCGATTTCCTCCTGATCTCCTTCCTCCTTCTGTCTCCTCACTCTCCTTGTTCTTTGCTCCTCTTGTTTAAATAACAAATATCCCAGATAAAATGGTTGTGGAAACTGTAAATTGCAGTCTTGGGGTCACGATTTCCCTGCATCGTCCTTCCCCGTATGTTTTCTGAGGACACCATTTCCTTACACACACACACACGACAGTAAACAGGACGATGTAAATAAAACACGACTCAGTACAAAACACAAAAAATACCTACTATTATGTAGCCCCACTACAACTTTTCTTGTTGAACTAGTGGTCTACCAAAATTTCCACCTTGGGGCAGAATAACTATAGAACCAAAACTATTTAGTAAGAAGATCACATTAAAACGTATGTATGTGAATCTGAGTAGAATATTACACTAAGGTTAATACATCTGCATTTGAGCATTAACATCAGGTACTTTATATGTAAAGTCTAATCATAGCATTTGAGGGCAATTAGCTACTCGGGGGTCTTGCCCCAAAACAATTTGTATAATAACACAATTGCCTAAAATAAAAAGGAATTTACAAAATTGACAGAGAGGTAATTAACAATAACACCTATATACTGCTGGTAATTCTATTATAAACCAGCAGATCTTTCCATAACTGTTTATCTTATTGACTTATGTTTGCTTTGACCATTTCTCCATGCCCCCCTTCTGCCAAGTTCTGCTCAGCAAATCCTTCTTTTATGAGAGAGCACATGCATATTTTCTCAAATGTACTAATTGAATTTGGGGATAATGGAGTCAGAGCCTGTCCCAGCAGTACTGAGCACAACATGAGGAACAATCTTGGACAGAGTGCCAGGTGATCACAGGTACAGCACTTTGCCTGCACAAACCCACTTTATCCATCCAAGAAGATAGCAAAGCTGCAGTTCATACATGGGGCCAAATCTCATGGACCTACTCACCTTCAAAATAGGTTAAATCAAAGTCTAGTTGGTAAAGGTCAACTTCGCAGGCATTCTACAATGTGCTGCATTGCTCACTAGTGCCCATGATTTTAGTGGATAAAATGAAGGTTTGACACAGGGTCTGATGGCATTATCTTCCATTCACTTTAGTGTCCTGTTCTAAATCCTGGTATAGCAACTTAGTCAAGGGAGCAATGGTTAAAATAACACTGCAGGATACTGAAAAGAGGGAAAGGGGTTGGACATGACAGCAAATAAAATTGGAGTCAGTACAAATAAATGAACTAAAAACAGCTGCAAACTGCTCTAAGGAGAGCTCCGGGCCTCCCTTACATTGGAAGGTAAATCATTTCAGGGACTTTGTATCATGAATCTGTGTTTCCTGCTGCTTAGAATTTATTTTCTTGCTTTTGGCATGTGGATTACCTATTTTTCTTGTTACTAATAATTTTAAGATTAAATGTTGTTGAACACAGAAGCACACTCAGTTTTGTATGGGGGCATTGTCTGTCTGCAACAGTTACATATTAGAGGAGTGGACCAGTTGCTCACACAGTTTCAGTACCTCTCTTTATAATAGAGGAGCAGCACCTAAGACAGGGGTGGGCAAAGTCATTCCTGGAGGGCCGCAGTGGCTGCAGGTTTTTGTTCCAACCCAGTTGCTTAATTAAAAAAAAAATCCTTGTCAATTATTTAGTTTCAGGGCTCGTTAATGCTTTAACTCTGCCATGTCAGGTCATTCTTGTATCCTAGATTTTTTTTCCTTTCTAAGGATATCATCCAAATCATTTGAAGTCTAAAACAGATGAATAATTCTCAGTCATTCACTTTTTTCTCTTCATTTTCATTCCAAGCATTTAATTAAACCCAATAGTGCATGATAAACACACACAGGTATACATGGAAACCAGCTAAATGGAGAAATACTGAATTTCTTTTGTCATTTGCATCTGATTGCTAAAAAGAAGCAATTAAAAAACAAGACTACAGCTGTTTAAGACTAAAATAAGCAATAAGGGTTCAAAATCTTAACGAGCAAGACAATTAAAAGTGAAGCAGAAGTATTACTTGAGCAATAAGGGCTTCTTATGAAGCAATTGGGTTGGAACAAAAACCTGCAGCCACTGCGGCCCTCCAGGAATGACTTTGCCCACCCCTGACCTAAGACAACACAGTTGATTGAAAGCACTAATACAATGCAGGACAGTATCCAGGCGTGTAAGAGGTCTGTGACTCTGACTGATGAACGAACAAAATGTTTTCATGAGTTGTCAGAGTCAGATGAGAAATGCATCAACACAGCGACAGAATGTCTATCAGTGAAATATGTTGTAGACACAATGGTGGTTTGTACAAACACAGTGAGAAATGTTAATGTGTGTGAGGAAATGCAGTACTGACTTTGCAACTGCATTAAGATGGAGGAGAATGATGTTTCGGATGTGTGAATTGCATGAAAGCAAATCAAGAAAGAGTATGATATTTCTTCGTTGTCTGAATTCATCAGGGCCGACAGGTCACTAACGTCTACACCTTCTTCTGCATCAGTCTGCTTCAATGTCGAAAGTGGAGGTTCATTGGCTGCTGCGGCTGATGTGGAAGGATTGAAAATACAACAGTATACTTGACTACTTTTTCCTGTCATACAGTTGTTTGTAGCCACTCAGTGCATCCTGTAAATCTGCCCTATACTCATGTGCCCTGTCATCCATAGTGAAGATCTCACACAGGTGCTTCATGTTCAGCTCATGGACTTCATATTCAGGCAGTCTACTACAGTACTGTGTTCGGTTTCAATTCTTATTCTTTCCTCTTACAATTCCATCAGCTCTTCATATGTCAGTTCTTGGTCATAAATAAATTGAATATTGTAAAGCACAGATGTTCACAAACACAGTTCAACGCTATGCTGGATTGACCCCAAGATGCTGAGTGTACTTCCAGGGAATGAGCCTGACGTACCATCTGAGCATAGAGAGTGGTGCCAAGCTTCACTCTTGCTGATCGGGGTGTGCTCTGCCACTATAAATGGCTCTCTTTTTTGTGAAAGGGAAAGTCATTATCAGTTAACAAAGACAGGTTCCTAATGTAGGTCTTTTGTATAAGCAAATGGGCATAAAGCAAACTTTTGAAAAGCGGAGGATACCCGTTATATTTTTCATTATAATTTATGCATATATACATTTTTTGTTAATAGCAAGCCACAGAACAAAAGGCATGGCTAGAGATTTTTTGTAGCTGAAGGTTGCCCCATTGTGTGTTACTCCATATAATGATTTCAAAGAATTTATTTCCACAGTGTGTTGAACATTCTTAAAATATATACCTGTAATGTCTCAGTCTTCAATGGCTTGGGTTTAAAGTCATGTTTTATGGCTCTCATTTATTTTGATTCTTTTATTTATGTTTATATCCATCTTTCTTTATTTTTGGTATTGTCTATGTATATAAGCTAACTTTATTATGTTCCATATGTATTGTGAGCAGTGGCGTAGCTATGGGCGGGAGGAAGGGGCAGTCCGCCTCAAAGCGGCACATTTTTGGGGACGGCATTATTGGCCAAAACGCTCAGTACAATTTGTGTGCGAGTAGTAAGTTTCGTAAAAATATCACTCATGAATGAAAAAAGTTAAATTCTCTAATTTTTATCCACAAGTGCTTCAAAAATAATTTTCAGACTGTCCTTCTGTGACAGAATCAAACACAGCAGTTGAAATTTATGAGGAAATAACAAAAATAAACATTACACCGATAATTTCTAGGAAGATAAACGACTAATTTACAATTTATGATTTTGTTTCGTTATCAATCCGAATGTGTTTTTTCTCTGCACAGAAAACATCCTCACCTATCACTTGTACACTACACTGGCTCTGGTTTTAGCAGCGTAATTATATTAAACTAATAATCAGAACACGGCTTATCAGTGTGTCTATACTATTCTTGTCTAGCTGATGCTTATAAATAATTATATATGTGAAAAATTATTGCTGTTTCTCTATCTATGAATAAATCTATGCAAAATTTATCTTAATTTTTCTCTACATGTCACTTTAATTTTCCATTTAAATCTATACTAATAAACGGCAAAGCCCTCACTCACTCACTCACTGACTGACTCATCACTAATTCTCCAACTTCCCGTGTAGGTAGAAGGCTGAAATTTGGCAGGCTTATTCCTTACAGCTTCCTTACAAAAGTTGGGCAGGTTTCATTTCGAAATTCTACGCGTAATGGTCATAACTGGAAGCTGTTTTTCTCCATTTACTGTAATGGAGTTCAGCTGGAGGGGCGGAGTTCGAATGACATCATCACGCCTCTCACGTAATCACGCATTACGTAGAAAGCCAGGAAGAGCTACAAAACGCGCTTTAGAAAACATGCATTATATAATTAAGAAGGCAGCGAAACAATTAGAAGCGAGCGACTGACATATAAAACCATATTCAGCAGCTCACGTGAACTGACGCAGTGCGCAGACAAAAAGTAACAGTTCCAAAGAGTGCTGAACAAAAACTGAATTACACTGCTACGCTCAAATAGATAAACCACACGCCGTGGCGCGATACTAAAGCATTCGACTGTAGCGCCCACGTCCGAGGTTCGATTCCCGAGAGGGGATGCACTAAGTATGTACGCGCGCTTCTCGATTTATTTTAACCTCGCATCCCCTTAGTTTGAGACGTATGAAAACGCATGCGGTTAACGCAGAAAGACAGATCACCTATTCACCTATTGAAGCTTCATGAATAATGGATACTTTATTCGCGATCAATGATTGTTTTGGTAAAGCCATACTCAGTGTATTCATTAGATGAACGGTAAAAAAGTAAGAGCGAGGGGACGGTAACTTACTGAAGCACACAAGCAAAACCACAATAGCACGCGGGCTCGATGTACTGACTTGCGCGATCACATTCCAAAAAATATTTCTTTTCAAGTTCTATTTAGTCCATATGAGTCAAACTCAAGGCCCACGGGCCACATCCGGCCCGGCGTGTAATTATATCCGGCCCGCGAGATCATTTTATATACTGTATTATTGTTATTAATGGCCCGGGTATATGAAGCGCTGGTAACACAATAAACTACAGATCCCATAATGCAGCGCTTCAGCTGCCTTGCCGAACACTTAACACGTTAATCAAGTCTAGCTTATGATACTGTAAATTATTGCGAAGCTAGCCCACACGATGCCGAAGAGAAAAGTTGATTCTGAAAATAGAGCCTTTAAAAACCGATGGGAGGCCGAGTATATGTTTACTGACATTGCCGGTAAACCCGTGTGTCTCATTTGTGGAACGTGTGTACAAAAACTGGGGTCTCCTTCCCAGCAAAAGTCGAGCAGCCGGCGCACTTCTGCCTTAAATCAAAGTGAGCACTTTTAATTTTTTTCATCCTCCCCCTGAGCTATAGCCCAGAAAATTGCAAACACGGGACCCCTTTTCTACACCACGGCAAAATAATATTAAGGCGATTCACACTTTCTTTTGCACGTATACGATTATAAAGTCCTCAGCTCGGATTATGAAGACACGCACACGAGTGAAGGACTGACAGTGCCATCACAGCCGATTAATGGCAGAGACGTCTCACCAGTCTACACAAGACCCACCGCGACTGTCCCCAAAAGGCGATCATAACGTCACCGAACACATCTCTCTATACTATATAAAAGAAAAATGCAACTTTCCTTTCTTTACACCTTTTTTCATTTTATCCCAAACCAAAGCCTTTCTCTCTTAACACTGCAGAGGACACAAAACAATTTTTCTTTAATTACTGGTAATACCGTTAAGGCACATTACCAGAGGCAGAAATTTGAACGTTCACATAGAAAATGTAATTTCTATACCACAGCCGTCGTGTAGCGCCTTTCAAAAGGGATCAACTACCAAGAGATGATCCATATACATTTTAGCTGCTGTTAGTACTACTTACCTGTTCTGTTATACCGTCTTTAAAATGTAGTTTACCCGCAACCACTCGAGTAGTGCTTAATGTACCTGTACTTCTTAAAACGTTAATGTTTTACTGTTTAATAACTAATAGACTATATTTTATTATTTTTCCCTTGCACTCAGTGACCAAAGCTATACACACAAATATAGACACATACATATATATACACACATATATACCGGTGTGTGTGTAATATTATACATATACATATACATATACATATACATATACATATACATACACACACACACACACACACATATATATATATAATTTGTGTGTATGTATGTATGTGTGTGTATGTATGTGTGTGTGTGTGTATGATGTAGAGAGATATATAGAGATATATATATGTGTATATGTAGATATCTAATGTATATACATATGTATATATTTATATAGATATGAAGATATAGATATGAAGAGATAGATAGATAGATATATATATATATATATATATATATATAGACTCAAAACCATTATGACGGCAGCAATCCAAGCTGTGAGAAAACAGTAAAAAGGAGGCGTGTCAGATGTCATGGTACATTTTCTAATGCAGCTAGACGAAAACAACTTTGTGACGCTGCCGCCAAATACACAAAACAATTACTTTCACAATCATGTTACATTATTTTTCAAATGTTTCCTTTTCTTTTTCATAACTTCTTTAACACACGACATCGCTGCGAAGTGCAGTTATTTTGATAGATAGATATATTATATATCACAGCGGTCCTCATAACAGTGACAAAACAATTACATTGACAATCATGTTACGTTATTTTCAAAATGTTTCCTTTTGTTTCTCTTTCCTTCTTTAACACACTACTTCTCTGCTGCCAAGCACGGTTATTTAGATAGATAGATAGATAGATAGATAGATAGATAGATAGATAGATAGATAGATAGATAGAGAGAGAGAGATATGGGAACAACACTCATATCAATGACAAAACAATTACATTAACAATCATGTTACGTTATTTTTTAAATTTTTCCTTTTCTTTTTCATACCTTCTTTAACACACTACTTCTCCGCTGCGAAGCGCGGGTATTCTGCTAGTATTCAGATATGTTGGAGGGCGGCAAATTGAAGTACCGCCCCAAGCAGCACAAACTCGAGCTACGCCACTGATTGAGTGGTCCCCAAAGAGATGGGGCCACCTGCCAATCACCACCAGGAACTGCCCCCCCCTCCCCCTTATAAAATTGGAGGGTCTTCCACAGTTACTGGAAGTTTATTGTAAATCCTCTTTGGATTGGTGAGTTCTTATTTTGCTTGTGCTTAGTGAGTTACAGTATTTTTTGACCTATTGCTCGCTTTTTCAACTGTTCTTGGGATTTCGTATTGGGACTGGACATTGGGATTTTAGCATTGTTTGATTTTGACATTGCATTCCTTTTGTGATCTTTAGAGGTTCTCAGTGTTACAAAGCATTTTCCTTGTGAAGAATAAATATTTTTATATACAAAGATTCTTGTTTGCCCTTGTTCCCAGCCAGGTTTGGGCCTCTAGTGGGCCATTTTTGGGACTATGTGCTTTGGAACTCTTGTTCATTCGACTCCTAGTCCTTGACAATGACATAGGGAGGCAGGCACTTAGTGAAATCATTCGTAGTGTGGCTCTTGTCCTGGATTTATCTACAATGAAATACTGTATGTCTGAGCATTGTACAGTTTTTAATGATGCATCACACAGTGTCAGAAAAATATTAAAAGTTCCTGTCCCTAATTTGCCTCCGATCATCTTCAGTTACACTATTTGAAATAAAATCTTAAAAGTCAGGAGATCCTGCCTATATCCTCATTGTTTCAAAATAATACAGCTTGAACCATAGAAATTTACAAAATTTCTAACTTGCACAGAGTGAAAGAAATGTGTCACTTGAAGAGTGTGTTTGGGGTGTAATTTCGCAAAGGATCCACAACATCGTACTGTTATCACAAAGATTTTAAAAGGTGCAAATACCAGGCGTTTTCCAGGAATTCAATACTGTATACGTTATGAACGACTTGAAGACAAGGCTGTCATTGTCAGGAGCAGCTGACATTAAGACATTAGTCTTATAGTAGCTCCTATTTTGGTAGCATACTTTGAGACAGTGATAATCAACAGTTTATGGGTTAATCAGTGATAACTGCCAATGGCAGGGGCACAGAACTAAGAATACAGAGAAGAGTTTGAGCAGGATTTCCTTCTCATGGCGGACCAAACAGGTGCAGTTTCCCTCCTTCCAATTCCTACCTTCCATACTATCAAAATACATGTATTCATGGCTAAGATGAATCATCTTTCAAGTATATTGCAATACTCTTATACGGATGTAGTAACTTTTGAAGGATATTCATTTTCCCAGTGAAAGTAAAATGAAAAAATTAAGATATGAATCTATTATCATCTTGCCTGATATTATCTATGGATTAGAATAGATCTTTATTTTTTGTAATTGTAATACCTTGATATTATAGCTGTTAGACAATGACACGAAATTGATCCAGTTCAAAATGATGTGCAAGACTAATCTTTGGGAATAATATTATCTTACTAAGATTAATCTGAAATTCAAAAATCCTATATAAAACTCAATACATGTGATGAATATGGATCAGTAATATAAAGGCACATATCGGCAACATAAAGAGACACTTTCCGTTCACATCCTTCTCTTACAATCACCTAAATTTCTATTTGTCTTTGGAGGCGAACAGCTAAGGGTTCAACAGCAAAAGCAAATGGAATTAGTGATAGGCAGCCTTTTCTTGCTCTGTATTATATATAAAGGAATTTTGTAATATATCATACAGAGCAAAAATGATAAAACATGTGTGATTTAGTACAAATCATGAGCCTGTAACTTGGACAAATCTCTATTATTACAAGGAAATCACTTTCTCCTAGTAATCACAGTAATGAAGAATTGGCATTGCTAAATGCTAAAAAATTGTTTGACACTCAAATGGGGCGATTATGATATAATAGAACTTTTATTTGTCATCAGGTGGGATTTTGGCTTTTTACAGAAGAAATCACACTGACCATCAAAGAGTTGTAGAAGATGTGAAGGATGTCACAGCATGCGGTCTCCTAAGAAAAAAAGAGCTTGCTCTGCCCTTTCTAATATACTGTAGTTCCTCTGTGTTCTGAGACCTGTCCAACCTGTCAATTATGGGAACTCCCAAGTACTTGTAAGGTTCCAGTTACTGATAACCTTTTTACTGGGTTAATAGTTATGCCCATAAATGTACATAGGTATGTTTCTTTATGTAGTCATAAAATCCTACTTATGAACATACGGTAATTTTAAACACTAAAAAATTAAGTTGAAGACTTTTCCCATTGGTCTACTATAGATCAGTCTGTATGAATCCTAATCCAGAAAAATCTATTATGTTTTATTCAATTTATGAACTTTCTCTAACTCTCAATCGTTCACGGATATATCTGTCAATGGATATAATTAATAACCTTCTTTCCTCGGGAGATCAGTTTGCAATTTTAATAGCTGCTGGTCAATTTCTAATACCTGGTCATTTTAGATCCATTCAAGAAAGTTATAACTGCTACTTGCATACTCCAGATCAAGTAGTCTATTTCAAAGAAGGGTTCATTACTGCTTTACTGGCATCTGATAAAGGTGCTCAGCACCTGTTCTGTTTTCAGAAATCGTGTTGCTCCCATTTTTTTTGAAAAAAAAAAAAAAAAAAAAAAAAAAAAAAACCATGGGGTTCTGAACCAGAAGCCAATAGTCAGACTGAAACAATAAATCACGATTTTGAGAAATATCTGAAATGCATCATTACTCAGTTTTGATCAAATTAATATCCTTCCTTAGGAACAAGTTACTTGAAGAATTCTGAAAATTTAGGATCTAAAATATTGTGCTACTGGCGAGTCTCGCTTAAAGTGTTTGTCACGCATGTGCACGTTGGGGACAGCTGAAGGGCTCTAGTGACTAATTCTGCTGCTGCTCCAGGGCTTGGCTCAGAGTCCTAATGCCTTTTTCTCTTCTTCCCTATGCAGGCTGGATGATCGACAGCTGTAACACCTCCGACATCACTTCTGGTGTTTGTTGCCCTGAACCCACCTCTTCCTTTCAGAAGGACTCAAAACTGGAAGCTCCGCCACCTTTGGCAGTTCTGTGGTGAAATCGCAGCTGTAATGATGTCTCTGCTATTATTGCAAGTAGTTTTCTTTGTTCTTGCAAATCATTTGGCTGGCACCCCAACTCTTTATTGTTGCTGTTTCCTTCTCTTCCACATGTTTTTATTTACAAACAACTCATAACTTTGGTTACTGCTGAGTCTTCATCTGTGCATTTTGTGCTGAGCATTAATACTTTTATTTATAATGTAAAATCAGTCCAAGTTAAAATACTGTTAAAATACCTGGTGCCACTGATTGTGGACTCTCTTACAGACAGACTTCAGTATGTGCATCTCGGGAACTGCAAGTCTGACATTGTGGTCAGCAACACAGGAGCGCCACAGGGGACTGTACTTTCTCCGGTCCTTTTCAGCCTATATACATCAGACTTCCAATACAACTCGGAGTCCTGCCACATGCAGAAGTTCACTGACGACACTGCTATCGTGGGCTGCATCAGGAGTATAGGAACCTAATCAAGGACTTTAAGTGGTGCGACTCAAACCACCTACACCTGAACACCAGCAAAACCAAGGAGATAGTGGTGGATTTTAGGAGGCCCAGGCCCCTCCCAGACCCCGTGATCATCAGAGGTGACTGTGTGCAGAGGGTGCAGACCTATAAATACCTGGGAGTGCAGCTGGATGATAAATTGGACTGGACTGCCAATACTGATGCTCTGTGTAAGAAAGGACAGAGCCGACTATACTTCCTTAGAAGACTGGCGTCCTTCAACATCTGCAATAAGATGCTGCAGATGTTCTATCAGACGGTTGTGGCGAGCACCCTCTTCTACGCGATGGTGTGCTGGGGAAGGAGCATAAAGAAGAGGGAAGCCTCATGCCTGGACAAATTGGTGAGGAAGGCAGGCTTTATCGTAGGCACGGAGCTGGAAAGTTTGACATCCGTGGCAGAGCGACGGGCGCTGAGCAGGCTCCTGTCAATCATAGAGAATCCACTGCATCAACTAAACAGTATCATCTCCAGACAGAGGAGCAGCTTCAGCGACAGACTGCTGTCACCGTCCTGCTCCACTGACAGATTGAGGAGACTCCACACTATGCGACTCTTCAATTCCACCCGGGGGGTGGGGGGTAAACGTTAACATCATACAAAGTTATTGTCTGTTATACCTGCATTTTTATTACACTTCAATTTAATATTGTTTATTTTTATCAGTGTGCTGCTGCTGGAGTATGTGAATTTCCCCTTGGAATTAATAAAGTACCTATCTATCTACTGGAAAAACATAAGAAAACCTAGGCTTCATATAACTGACAGAGGACGAACTATAGGTGTAAAAGACATCCTAGCTAAAAATTTTAACTTTCCAAAAAAGATCTTAGGTTGAGAGTTTCACAAAGATGGCTAGCTTTTTTGTTTGTGAAAAATTGCAGTACTAGTATTTTCTTCATTTCTGGATGGGATAATTTAGTAGAAACTATTTGTTTCTTTGGCTTTTGGGGTTTCTGAATCCAATTCTGACCTTGTTTTTTTGTTTCGGTTTAGTTTTACTATCATTAAAAATGATTAGCCTCTTTTTCCGACACCATTTTGTTTTTTCATGGGCCCAATGCCATGCATTTCCAAGTCATCTGAGATTTTAAAAGTTTCTTTTGAGCTTTCCTATTGCGTTTTGTTTTTGGTTTCATTTTTGGTCATGACAATATATTGGCTTCTGATGAATGTTTCTTCTTCTGGTGTCTGTTTAAAATCCTATCTGCTATTTTTCTGAAGTATGAAATTGTCAAAAAAAATAAAAACTAAACTATGACCTGCTACTTCTGAGTTGACTGCCATCTCACTTCAACTTTATCATTTCATGACTGTCGATTTAAATCACTAGTGACATTTTGTTATTGTGCTCCTGTTCCTTCTCTTCCTGCAATGACAGAGGATTTTCTTGAGGTTCACCAGGTTCTGGCCTCATGACCTGTAGGGTTTCAAGTATCGCATTTGGTTCACTGGGCAGCATATAATCCAGCAGTCTATCGTGGGTTTGTCCCAGTGATTTACATGTACCTGATTTCACACCCTGACAAGCTAGTTGGATGCTTTACGAGAGTGTTGTGGGTGGGTTGCTCAGTCAAGATCTTTAAATGAGAAGATATTTTTTGTGTAGTTAATTTTTAATTTTCACACAGTGCTCAAGACTAAAAGTAATATCTTCTGTAATACTTTGGATTTACATTTTGCTTTTTCTACATACAGTACTGAGTGCCAGTGATGTCATCTGTCCAGTGTGAGAAGTAATGCAGGTGTCAGTCAAGCATGCACCATTGAGCATGACATCACAGCTATTGAATGTTTGGGGTGCATATTAACCTGTCTTATCTGTCTTTTTAGGGGGAGACTAAATGAATTGTGAAAGAATTTCTTGAACACAAAACTGAACTGATTGTCTATTTTACCACTATAAGGTTCATTTCTACTCAGTAACTAGACACTTGAAATCAGGGTGCTGAGCAGGCTCCAGTCAATCATGGAGAATCCACTGCATCTACTGAACAGGATCATCTCCAGACAGAGGAGCAGCTTCAGCGACAGACTGCTGTCACCGTCCTGCTCCACTGACGGACTGAGGAGACCCCACACTATGCGACTCTTCAATTCCACCTGCGGGGGGGTAAACGTTAACATTATACAAAGTTATTGTCTGTTATACCTTCATTGTTATCACTCTTTAATTTAATATTGTTTTTTTATCAGTATGCTGCTGCTTGAGTATGTGAATTTCCCCTTGGGATTAATAAAGTATATCTATCTATATAGTGCATTACATCTATCTATTATATAGTGTGTTTCCTATCTATCTTGTTTGCTCTTACCACTAAAAGTATAAATAATCTCTGCCATTTAATTCCTAGCACTGTTTGATCGAATGATCGCACATTCATGAGGTGATCCCTTAGTGTATGACATGCATTAATTTTCAAAGACTGAAGCTGTCAGGGGTCTAGTGTACTGATGAGCAGCATGACAAGTGTTATTATTTAATATTATCTTTGTTTTTTTTAAACCATTGTACACCTTGATTATCACAGGTTAATGATACCACTGATGTGTGAACATGTACAACTAAAAAGTAACAAACGCTATGTACTGTATAACCAAGAGCTAGTGTCCAAAAAAGAATTTATTCAAATTTAGCATTTAAATGAGAAAACAACTATAAACACCGAGTCAATTTTGTTTGTTTTTTGACTTATAAATATGAATTTGGACCATTAGCTTTATTTTTGTTCTTTGGTTTTGCTTGTAGAAAAGATGTTATCTATAAATGTTTTATATGACCCGTGGAGAAACATAACCACCAAGTCTTCATAGATCTTCCCTACACAGTATATTAGAAGCTGATCAAAGCTATTAATTAAGTCAACTGAAATAGTTGAATTAAACTGATTATTTTTAACTGATATTTAATAATTACATCTGGAATAAAAAGGTATAAAATCTGCAAGATCAAATAATCTGGAAGAGCCTATCTCGGCATCATTAGCTGCAGGGCACCATCACCTACAAACTGGCAGTCATTCCTGTTGGGCCAGGGCTGAATAAGCAACTAAGGGAACAGAGATATTTTGAGAATTATGAGTGAAAACTGGAACACAGAAAAGACGGGAGGTGAAAATCAACTACCATGGGGCAAGTGACCAGTCTGGATATCAAACCCATGGTCTTGGTGACCTTAATTTACCAGATAGGACTACTGTGCCTCTGTGGCAACTGGAACACCAACATATTCATTTTATTTTTCTTTAAAGTGTGAATGACAGTACTATTTCTTTAAATGACCCAAACCTATAAAGTACAGTCTTCACATTACTTTTAGATTTTACTCAAGTTCAGAATTTGGACTTACGCAGTACTGTTCAGACTTTTTAGGTTTATATAAGAAATGACAGCCTTTTTAAGTAGTGTTTTTCAAGTAATTTGAAAGCTTCTTATGATCATGGGGGAGAACACTGAGAAATTGGCCAATAGCAGGAGGTCAGTTATTCAAATGGGTATTTAGATCAAAATGACGACTCTAGCAGACAATGAGGATCAAAGTAATAAAATATCAGAAGAACTAAGAAAAAAAACAAAACAAAACAAAAAAAAAAAAAAAAAACCACTATCTTAACATAAACAGGTAAAAATCCAAAATATCAGCAGAACATTAAATTGAATGCATATGAGACTAAAGAAAAAGCTTGATACTATCTGGGTAGACCATTCCTCAGCCGACTACAGTGTACTGGCCATTAACAGAGATCTGTCTAAAGGTGTGGACTACAGTAGCAATGAGAAAAATAGGCAACTTTTGATTTACATGCAGTTTTGAGAAACGGACACTACAATTCATTTCATAGGCGATTTTGCAATTATGAAATGTAAAACTCACTAAAAATAGTTTCTCTGAAAGTTTTAAATATGGGGGTCTTCCCAGACTGTCTTAAGACTGCTGTAGTTAAACCCCTACTCAAGAAAAATAATCTCGACTGCTTTAGAAAAATTTTAGACCTATTTTAAATATGCCTTCATTAAGTAAAATTCTGGAGAAGACAGTCATTATGCAGCTTAATGACCACCTCAATAAACATGCTATTCTTGATAAGTTTCAGTCGGGTTTCAGAACAAATCACATTACAGAAACTGCACTTGTTAAAGTAGTAAATGACTTGCAGGTAAATTCAGACAGAGGCCATTTATCTGTTCTCATCCTCTTGGATCCGAGTGCCGTATTTGATACCATTGATCACAATATTCTTAGATATTGCCTTAGTCAATGGGTGGGCCTCTATGGCAGTGTCTTAAATTGGTTTGAATCCTACATGGAAGGTAGAAAATTCTTTGTTAATTGTGGTAATTATACTTCAAAAGACACGATATTCTATATGGTGTTCCACAAGGCTCTATCCTGGGCCCGCTGCTCTTTTCGATTTACATGCTTCCGTTATGTCAGATTAGGTCGGGGCACAATGTGAACTACCACAGCTATGCTGATGACACACAACTGTATTTTATCAATAGCACCTGATGACCCCGACTGTTGTTTCACTAACACAATGTCTTACTTGTGTTTCTGAATGGATGAGTAGTAATTTTCTCAAACTAAATAAAGAGAAAACAGAAATTTTAGTGATTGGCAATAATGGATCTAATGAGGTTTAGAAATAAACTTGATGCATTAGGATTAAAAGTAAAGACGGAGGTAAAGAATTTAGGGGTAACTGTTGACTGTGACCTGAATTTTAAAATCGCATATTAATCAGATCACTAGGACAGCATTTTTTCACTTAAGAAATATAGCAAAAGTTAGACCTCTAATATTATTGAAAGATGCTGAGAAATTAGTTCACACTTTAGTTTTCAGTCGACTAGATTACTGTAATGCACTCCTCTCAGGACTACCCAAAAAAGACATACATCGTTTGCAACAAGTGCAGAATGCAGCTGCTAGAATCTTAACTAGGAAAAGAGAATCCAAGCACATTTCTCCAGTTTTGATGTCACTACACTGGTTACCTGTGTCATTCAGAATGGACTTTAAAATGCTGCTTATGGTTTACAAAGCCTTAAATAATCTCGCTCCATCTTATATATCGGAATGTCTGACACCGTATATTCCAAATCATAACCTTAGATCTTCAAATGAGTGTCTGCTTAGAATTCCAAGAGCTAAACTTAAAAGAAGCGGTGAGGCGGCCTTCTGCTGTTATGCACCTAAAATCTGGAATAGCCTGCCAATAGGAATTCACCAGGCTGATACAGTGGAGCACTTTAAAACACTGCTGAAAACACATTACTTTAACATGGCTTTCTCATAACTTCATTTCAGTTTAATTCTGATGCTCTGTATATTCAATTAATTGTCATTGCTATTCATGGGGGCTCCAAAATCCGTACTAACCCCTACTCTCTCTTCTGTTCTATTCCCGGCTTTCTGTGGTGGCGACCTGCGCCACCACCACCTAATCAAAGCACCATGATGTTCCTACATTGATGGATTAAATGCCAGAAGTCCACATGACCATCATCGTCAAGTCCTTCCATAAGAACCGTAAATACAATGAAGACTGGTCAATTATGTTAGGTAGAATTCCCAGAGGGGGCTGGGTGGTATCATGGTCTGGAACCCCTGCAGATTTTATTTTTTTCTCCAGCCGTCTGGAGTTTTTTTGTTTTTTCTGTTCTCCCAGGCCATCGTACCTTACTTTTATTCTATGTTAATGTGTTTTGTCTTATTTTTCTTATTTGTCTTTTTTCTCTTCATCATGTAAAGCACTTTGAGCTACATTATTTGTATGAAAATGTGCTATATAAATCAATGTTGTTAAGTTTTTTGGGAAGGCAAACAAGGAATATTGATCATCCACATTCACATTTCCTTGTTTAACGGTGTTATTCTCTTCATACGTGTAATTCATGTAAATGGTCACACACCAGTAAAATGAAATCCATTTATGTGTATTTTTTAAAATGTGACATGCTGTATATTTTCCACATGAAGACACACTAAAACAAATCATTGTGCACACTACTGTGTTTTCTCACTATATGAGAGACCACTCGAAAGCGCTTCTACCTAGCAACCACCCTTTCCCATTTCTTAATACCTTCAAATGAGGCTGAGGATACGCACTCTTCAAGTGTCATGGAACTTCCGTTTTTTTCTGCCGCCGATGCATCTTTAGGATTCCAAAGTATTGCAACAAATGGCACAGTAGGGAATCGTACTACCAGAAAATGTCTGTCAGCTCAACAAAATGTCTACATGTGATAGGAAAGGAGTCTGGTGAATTTTGTTTCACTAGAGATCTTTATTTAAATACTAAATGACCAGAAGATGCATATGGAGTTAATGCTTGTAAGCACTTCCAGACAGAACTATGCAGCTTTTCTTCTTGTGCCAAAGGCACAAATTTCACGGGAAGCAAAACAATTTGTTTCCCAAGAAAAACACAGTTTCGCTTTGAATTCTATTTGACATTAATTGTTTTGCTCAATACTAATCAAGACAAATCATTTGGGTACAACTACTTACTGGGTTATGCTGCCCAGATCAATTAACAATAGCAATTGTTTTCTTGTTCTGCCCAAAATCATACAAGAAATGTGTCAATGGGCTTTAACGGGCGTTGTTTTTTGATAGACCCCCAGCCTTGTCTCCCTAAAAAAAAAAAAAAATCTTGGGTAGGGCAATCAATTCAGGGAGAGACCCCTCCAGATAGGTTGTGTGTGCAATGGGTGTCATAAAATGGGGTAAATACAACACACATGCAACAAAACACTAAAGTATCTATCTAGTGAGCCAGATGGCCAATCTATCATGGCCACCTCAGAAATACAATACAATACAATACAACAGTACAATCTACTCTGATTTTGCACATCACCCCTCACCAAGTGCGGTCACAGAGAGTCACACCTCTGAAGGCAAAATGAAAGAATAGATTACACAACAACAACATTTATTTATATAGCACATTTTCATACAAACAATGTAGCTCAAAGTGCTTTACATGATGAAGAGAAAAAAGACAAATAATTAAAATTAGGGAACACTAATTAACATACAGTGCATCCGGAAAGTATTCACAGCGCATCACTTTTTCCACATTTTGTTATGTTACAGCCTTATTCCAAAATGGATGAAATTCATTTTTT
>JANRMT010061414.1:21498979-21547846 GCA_026402145.1 Polypterus bichir lapradei
AGTCCACGATGCCAACCTTTATATTATGACATCACATCTCACGACTTCTATTCATCGCAAAATAACAATTGAGTGCCATCATTGACAACAATGCGCTCTCCTACCCACAACATTCCAAACTGTGAGTTAGTATGTAGCTGTGAGATGAAAGTTTGCTGGTTAGGTGGGATAAGGACTCCATGCACACTTTCAATTCTAGCTGTAAATGTGGTAACTAACTACGTAACAGTTTTTAGTCAACAAAAAAGGATAAGAAGCTACAACACCTCTCCTCTTTTGTCAATTTTTCACTGCTGTTTATTCTCTTTTCTCTAAACCGACCACTTTGTTTGCACATTAAAACTCCCTCCTGGAACCAAAAGTCGCAAATGCATTTCACGATATCTTAAAATAGACAAAAAGCCCATTGAAAGAATGGGAAATTTTACAGGATGTTATTTTGGGATCTCTCGACTTGAATTTCAGATATCTTGAAAAGCATGCAAGGTCGATTTGAGATATCTTGAAATGGACAAGAAGTTATTTTGAGATAGATAGATATCTTCAAATGTAATGGAACATATAATGTGATATTTGAACAAAAAAGTTTCACCTATCTTAAAACATGAACTGAATTTTAAATGTCTGAAATTCATTTTGAGATATCTCTAAACATCAATCATATGTCTGGTTACAGAAAAATAAGAAAGAAAGTCAGTTTATTTTCCCCTCCGTGTTCAGCGAGGCAGTAAGTGTTAGTTCAGGAGTGGACCAATGCTACAGTGTGAACCTCTTCCTGTATTTACAGTATATTTATTACACGTATTGCATAATGAGAAGGAAACGTTTGATGGTTTAAAGGGGATCTGTCAATGTTTAGCCTAATTTTTGGGCATTATCACTTAATTTGTTACTCAACTTTAACATACAAAAGAGGAAAATTGCATTATGTCAGTAGGTCCTGTAAAACACTTTAGGAGAGAAAGTATCCCATAACCCTTGTGTGGGCAGCCGAGGCAATAAATATCATTTAGATCCCCTGGACATTAGATGTCTTGCTCTATAGAGGTGAACAGCAGTGCAAGTTGATCAAAGTCCAAGAGACATGAGTTGGTGAGCTACACACACTATGCACTGGCAAACTGAGATATGCATTTTGTGGTATTGCAGATATCTTTGCAACCACTTCTATCAGGGATCTTTGCTATCAGGTTTAGCAAACAACATATCTGCATTTGATATGTGTATAAAACAGACAGACTGCAACATCTGCAGATGTTACTGATGTTGAAGATACTGATGTGTACATTTTTGTGACAGTGAATGACTTTGTAAAGGGACCCAAGGCTTACATTGTCCTGGATTTGAGTGTGGCCTGTGTTACACTTATTTTTGGCTATCACAAAATGTACTTGGTAGAATACCAACAGCAGAGAAGCCAAACTAAATTTTGAGACTGAAACAACAAAATAGTCAGACAGTGAGGTGTAGCCATGTTCAATGCTATAGATATGATTAGATATGAAATCTGAGCAAAGCCAAGTTCAAACCCACAGAAAAATACTTGCTCTAATGATTCAATATTTTGTTTTATAGCTTTTATCTCAAAAGTTGGGTACAGTAGACGTGAATGTTTATATCATGGCCACCATTAAGTAATGGCACAAGAATTACATACCAGCAACAATGCAGCCTTATATTGACCAGAAGGCAAAATGGCAGCACCCATGAAGACAACCACACAAAACACACATAAAACGCGAAACAGTAACTTCATTCAAATAAAGTACAGGCCCTGTCACAATCACTGGCACTGATGGAAAAGTAAAAAGAGGTTATTAAAAAAAAAAGTCACATTTTGGTGAATTACCTTAACCTCACACTGATAGGTTTTTTAACAGAGGCAGCCATATTTAAATTTAAAATATTTTGATATTTCATGGATTCCATGATGCCATATACTCTAACAAGGTTCCCAGAGCCTACCACACAATGTCACTGAATGTCAGCCGTACTTGACAGTGAAGATCAGGTTCTTTTCAGTATAGCCATACTTCTTTTTACACCAAATCTGCCTTGAGTGTTTGTTGCCAAAAAGCTCAATGTTTGGTTCTAACCAAAGTTCTAGTAGCATTTGGGAAAACTCCAGAAACTTACGCTTCCGGGTATATAAAATGAAAAGTTTTTTTTTTTTTTCTGGCCTGCCTCCCAAGTAATCTATTGGCATGGGAGTGTTTTTTGAGGATAGTTTTGGAGATGTGGTGACCCCAAAATGCTACTATTTTCTGTATTTCTTGAAATGTAAGCTTTGGGGACTTCTTTACCTTTCTTACCAGCCTGTTCACGGTGTGTAAAGCAAAATAAACCTGGGTCCTTCTCCAAGCAACCTGGAAACTGTTTAAGTTGATCTGATTTTTTTTAATTATTACCCTAAATGTACAAATGGGCATTTACAAGCAAGTAGCAACTTTTAATAGCCCAACGCAATACCAGGTTCAAATAAAATTTTTTTTTACAACCAAAACTTTTCCAGTTAAGCAGCAGCCAAAATACACAAATATAACCACAGATTCTCTTCCTCGTTCCATCCACCTGATGAGTGTTGCCCGCTGTCTCCAGACTCTGGCTCACTGAGGCGAGGTGAAGTGGCTCCATTTATCTCTGACCCAGGAGTACTTCGGGTGCTAGGACATGGTTCATTGGAAGCACTTTCAGGTCAGGTGGAAGTCCCACGAGGCATTAGTTATAAACCCCCTGCAGCGCCTCCTGATGGCACCCACAGAACCCAACATATTCCACGAGTCCAGTTCCCAGGATGCCCTGTGGGTATCCGAATGGGTACCAGAGTCCAGGGATGCTGCCATCTAGCATATTGGGGGAGAAAATATTCATCAGACAACATCTCCCCCAGTCCTTCCATTCACAGTCGGGAGAGGATTCCTGCTTCACCCTGGCTGGGATGCTAGCCCAGGAGTGCCATCCATTACAATACTATGTATTTAGAAATGTGTTTGTGACAATAAATAAAAATGTTTCATTATTGGATATTTGAGCTACAAACATACATAATACTGAAAGGTATGTCTACATATTTGTGGGGTATATTGCTATATATTTCATTTTTGTGGAGGTGCCTAGTCCATATAACTGCACATTTTAAGAAATGTGTTTGAAATTCTTTTAAGCCTGGTTTCACACTGTCAATGCTGTAAACATATCTGGTACAAATAATGTCTAACTCCATATTTTTGCATATTACAAACATTTCATTTATTGTAGGATAGTGACTGTTACTGTTGCTTTCCAATGTCCATAATCCGAGCTGCAACAAAATAAAACTTGATGTTTTTAAGGGCAGCACGGTTGCGCAGTGGGTAGCACTGCTGCCTCGCAGTTAGGAGACCTGGGTTCGCTTCCCGGGTCCTCCCTGCGTGGAGTTTGCATGTTCTCCCCGTGTCTGCATGGGTTTTCTCCCGCAGTCCAATGACATGCAGGTTAGGTGCATTGGCGATCCTAAATTGTCCTTAGTGTGTGCTTGGTGTGTGTGTGCCCTGCCCAGGTTTGTTTCCTGCCTTGTGCACTGTGTTGGCTGGGATTGGCTCCAGCAGACCCCCCCGTGACCCTGTGTTAGGATATAATGGGTTGGATGATGGATGGATGGATGGATGGATGAAAAGTGTGAATGAGGCTTTTGGAAGAAAAATTTCAGTTCTAACCCCTACCTAAAACTCCTTTTCACATTTTGTGATCACACAATTTAGCTTAATTTTTCCAAATCTCTGCATAAAATGAAACGGTTTCACTCATCCCTAGTCACATGTTTTGGCTTTGCCCTTGACTCGGACACAGCACGCCTTCACCCACATCACCCCCGTTAGAGTTCTGAAGACTAGAACACCAGTTTAATGTGGTTGACCTTGCTAAGTCACTGCATGGCATTCCTCAGCAGGCTTAAGAACGCAGGGGACAGTGGAGCAGGGATTACACACAGCATCCCAGGCTCAAATTTAGCACTGATGCTGCCTGTGTATGTACTCCCTGTCTGTATGTTTGTTTGTTTTCTAGTACTCCAAACGTGAATTATGTTATTTGGAGATTCTAAAATTGTCCCCGATTTGTGAATGCGTGCAAGGGTGTAGCCAGAAATTTAATGCGAGGGATGAGAAAGTACGCAAATAATAAATTCTGTTAAAGATCAATCATAAAATATATTTTAGGATTTGACTCAAATCTGAAACCCTCCCTCCAGATATGCTTATGAATGTGGGCGAATACAGGAGTGTTTCTTGGATGGGTTAATGTGTCACGTTGTGTACTACTAGGATAGCCTCAGCCTCCTACATTCCCAGCCTTGATTAAGTGGATTTAATAATGGATGGCTTACGGTTCTGTTTTACTGGATGTAATGGAAAAAAAAAAAGACCCATTTTATTTAACAGTGTATGAGGGTCTTTCTTGAAAACATTTTTTTGTTTTCAATCTCCAAAGCAATCTTAGCCTTTAGAGAGTTTTCTTTTGTTCTTTACATTCTAACTTCCCATGGAGGTAAAACAAACAAATCGATGATTACTGGGTAAAAGGAATATTTAAAGAAAAAAAAGTTAATGTTGCATTCATTATACTACCATTGATAGTTAAGGGAGTGTTAGCTATTCATATCTAAAATGTAAACTCTAAGTGGCAGATTTTGTGCCATAAAAATAAATTAACAAAACTACCTGATAAAAAATGTTTGTCTAGCTTGCCATTAATCAAGGACTTTGTTAAATGGTGCGACTCAAACCACTTACACCTGAACACCAGCAAAACCAAGGAGCTGGTGGTGGATTTTAGGAGGACCAGGCGAGTGCCCTCTTCTACGCGGTGGTGTGCTGGGGAGGCAGCATAAAGAAGAGGGACGCCTCACGTCTGGACAAACTAGTGAGGAAGGCAGGCTCTATTGTAGGCATGAACCTGGACAGTTTGACATCCGTGGCAGAGCGACGAGTGCAGCTGGATGATAAATTGGACTGGACTGCCAATACTGATGCTCTGTGCAAGAGAGGACAGAGCGGACTATGCTTCCTTAGAAGGCTGGCCTTCAACATCTGCAATAAGATGCTGTAGATGTTCTATCAGACGTTTGTGGCGAGCGCCCTCTTCTACGCGGTGGTGTGCTGGGGAGGCAGCATAAAGAAGAGGGACGCCTCACGCCTGGACAAACTGGTGAGGAAGGCAGGCTCTATTGTAGGCACGAACCTGGACAGTTTGATATCCGTGGCAGAGCGACGGGCGCTGAGCAGACTCCTGTCAATCATAGAGAATCCCCTGCATCCACTGAACAGGATCATCTCCAGACAGAGGAACAGCTTCAGCGACAGACTGCGGTCACCGTCCTGCACCACTGACAGACTGAGGAGACCCCACACTATGCGACTCTTCAATTCCATCCGGGGGGGTAAACGTTAAAATTATACAAAGTTATTGTCTGTTATACCTTCATTTTTATCACTCTTTAATTTAATATTGTTTTGTATCAGTATGCTGCTGCTGGAGTTTGTGAATTTCCCCTTGGGATTAACAAAGTATCTATCTATCCATTGTCTTAAACATACAAAGACCATCAAACCAAGTGTTGGTATTCCTCCAAGGTAAACGAATACCAAATATTTTTGGTTCCTTGTATTGTAATGTATTGCTGGTGGAAATTGTTTTCTTGAAAAGAAAGCACAAGGAAAAAACTATCAGGATCCAGAATTCTCTCTGTTAATACCACAGCAACATTAAGCAAGACATCTTCAATTTTAACACTTAGTGAATGGTCAGGATACCAATAGGTCCCATTTTTCATCTGTATGAACACTTATTGTATTTGGTTTTACTTTAAATGGGAAGGGGAGGGGGGATCAACTTAATGTATAGTAAAAGAGATAAGAGAACAGAAATTTATAATATTCTATATTATCTGCTAAAGCAAAAACACTCCGTACCTTTTAAAAAAACACGGAAAGGGGCTGGTTAAAATATGCTTCCGATTTAAACCTTAAATAGAAATTTCATAAAAAACACATAGGACTTAAGTTCAATAATTGATATTTTTTCAGTTTTACAAACTAATACTTTATGAATACACCATCCATCCCTTAAAAGTTCCTAGAAAATTCCAACATGCCATCCATGCACACCAGTCCAAGTAACTAACAAAAAACTGAAATACCACGGGGCACTGCAGAGCCCGTATCTCATAACTTGATTTTTCACCTTGCTTAAATGTTGTTCTTATCTCATCCTCTCCCAGATGCCATCTCTTTTTTCTATTTTGGTTTTCTTTTGCTTGTCCTCTCAGTTAAATGTCTGCTTCTTTAAAAAGTTTCCCTTTGTTAATTTTTACTAACTTTGTTTTCTTGTTCGATTGTCAATTAAGTAGCCATTTTTTATATTTTGTGTTTGTGAATTCTTGTTATTTTTCCTGTTAACAAAATGAATAATTAAACTCTAAATTATTTCACAACTAATTGGGGTAGTACTAGGGTGTTGTACCGTGTTAACCAATATGGATGTAATGAGAAGTCAATGAGAAGCAAAAAAATGACACCTTTTACATCTTGCCTGAAGAAGGGGCCCGAATTGCCTTGAAAGCTTGCATATTGTAATCTTTTTACTTAGCCAATAAACGGTGTTATTTTGCTCAACTTCTCATTAGAACTAATTGCGGAAAATTGGGCTGTGGTTATCTTTTCAGATTTGGGTGTTTTTCTGTTCCTTGTGAGTGGTAATGATGAGAACCTTCCTAAAAGGAGCAAATAAGATTATAGGTACATCTTAAATCCAGTCTGTTAGAAATAGTAAATTGTCTAATTTATTAATTTTGAAATATGTGGAGTGGATAATAGTGTTAACAGATTTTATTTAAAAGTTTAAAAAAATAAAAAAAATAAAAAAAGTATGCAAATTTTGTATACACACACGTGAAAGACAATCATTCTCAAAATTATAACCCAAATGAATGTCTTTATTATACTTAAATTATTGTGTTATTCAGTTTTATAAATAGCTGTCCTTAAGTAAAATTATACACAATGAATGAAATGACCTAGGTAATGACCCTGTTGAGAGCTTATTGGCTTGAATTTGCACTGCTACAATTGACAAAAGACTTAAACAAAACATACAAATGAAAAGAATGAATGTATATCAAGGGGCAAAACAGAAACAGAGTCAAAATGCAGGCAAGGGAATGGAAAGCAGAGAAGTAAACTACACTGATTGTCAAACCCAATGCACAGGCCAAGAGCAAAGTCAACACCAAATTACCAGATGTTCTACTGCTAATTTTTTTGGAGTATAATTAGGGTTTAAAAACAAATTATTGGTATTTGTGATTGTTTTCAGGTTAAATGTAGAACACTGTGAGCTTGATGCCAAGATCTGACATTACAACACATCACCTCGACTATTGACCGAAAACAGCCATAGCATCAGCAAACAAGATGACAGAAACCATGATTGACTACACAAAATGGCATCACCTGCGAACAAAACCAAAATGGTGATGTTGCCGACATTACTGTCATATTAAAAAAAAAAAAAAAAAACCCACACACAACAACTAAACCCTAAATAATAAAATGACATCCAAATTTTAGAAAAATGGATTTTACAAAGCTGTCCTCATAAATTATGGATCTGGTCTCATGTTGTCTGGAAAAAACTGGGTACATGCACATCAGCAGCAGGAGCTGCAACCCTTCAGTGCCCCAAGTAAAAACATTCAGATCTGCAGTGTCTGGAATCCATCGAATTTCAAACTTCTGCTTGATATCAACAGTTATCAGAGGGTGAGAACATAAAGCATGAGACAAGGCTCAGTAATATACTTGGATAAATTTAGAAATGTCTGGGCAGACCTAACATTTCACGATAAAGAACTGTATTTCTTTAAAATTGTAATAATCAAATATATATGAGACCAGGCTGCCAAGGAAGAAATATCAATAATATTTTCTAAATTCCAGATAATCATCCACATTCTGGAATTGTCGAGACAGGGCATCAACCTCCTGATTTTTATCTCATGTTTGGAAATTGATAAGAAAGTTAAAATGGCTATAGAAAAGGAGTCAAATTTCCTTGTGAACTCCAGCAGCCATTTAGTAGTTTGAGATAAAACAAATTTTTATGATCTTTAAAAATCACAAAGAGGTGCTCTACTGCTCTATCCAGTGATACCACTCCTTAAGTGCCACCTTGATGGCAAGAAATTCCTAGTTACCTGCATTATAATGTTGCTCTACATGTGATAACTTTCTTGAGTAAAGAGCTCACTGGTGATGTTTATTGGACTCGAGACATCCCAGTGAGAAGATACTTCAAATTTAAAAGGTAAAGAACAATCTGGATGATGCAGAACAGAATCTAAAGTAGAAAAAAAAAAAAATCATTCAATTTGTCAAGTACATTTTGCACCTCAGGATTCCAAAAACATTATGTGGTTTTCTTAGTTAAATCTGTGATTGAAG
Source organism: Polypterus bichir lapradei (assembly GCA_026402145.1). Lineage (NCBI taxonomy): Eukaryota > Metazoa > Chordata > Cladistia > Polypteriformes > Polypteridae > Polypterus > Polypterus bichir. Next base: position 21,507,457 of record JANRMT010061414.1, read on the forward strand.
CAATGACACTATTAAAATTCTTAAGAAATCTTTTATAATACTTGAAAAACCATGGTGCGGAAACACGCTGCATCAGTGCCTACTCCTCAACCTGACCTGACTTGACCACTTTTACCTTTGTTTGGTTCATCTTTTATCCTGCATGTGAAATCTGAAATCCTAAAAAGATCACAGAGGTGTTATGGAATTCACATATCTCTAGTTTCACAAGCCAGAAATTCCTCCTAAGGCATGAAAGGACTTCATATACATGTTTCACATTACCTTTCAGGAGGAAAAAAGAATTTGTCAATATAGACTAAAAAGTAGATTCTTACAACATTACGTAAAATGTATTTTTGACAAAAGAATTAAATACCACATAAGCATCAGCACATTAATATGGCATTACTAAATATGCATAATGCCCGGAAAACTGCGATGAATGCCATTTTCCATTCATTCTCTTGCCTTATCCCGATTAAATTTTATGCCTTCTTAAACGCTGTTTTGTGAAAATAGTTAACCCTGTGACTTGACAGTTTCTCTATTTACCAAAACTCTAAACACGGTTTCATAACTGCATACTCAACTCCCTAGACTTCAGACTTCCAGGTCAAAACCAAACTGTATAATCAAAACTACATAATCTTATATCTTAACCAGACTTTGCCTTCAGACATCACACAATAGCCCTCAAAAACAAACACACTTCAACACAGCCTTACACCATGCTGAGATCAATTCAAAACACTACTGTAAAAACCTGTTACTGCAATGAGTAATGTCACTTATGCCCAATTACGACTACCTCTTTACATAATGAACACTATATAAACAACAAATATATAAATTTTCTACAAAACATTCTTTAATGTAACATACATAATGAATTGGAACTGAAAAGGATAATAAAAAAAATTGCTCCAACCCAATTGCTTAATAAGAAGCCCTTATTGCTCAAGTAACACTTCTGCTTCACTTTAGTTGTCCCACTCATTAAGATTGTGAACCCTTATTGCTTATTTAAGTCTTAAACAGCTGTATTCTCGGTTTTTAATTGCTCCTAATTAGCAATAACATGCAAACAACAAAAGAGACAAGCATTTCTCCATTTAGCTTGTTACCATTTACACCTGTGTGTATTTATCATGTACTATTGGGTTTAATTAAATACTTGGAAGGAAAGTAAAGAGAAAAAAATGAAGGACTGAGAATTACTCATCCATTTTAGCCTTCAAATCATTTGGATGATATCCTTAGAAAGGAGAAGAAAATCTAGGATACGAGAATTACCTGACATAGCGGAGTTAAAGCACTAACAAGCCATGAAATTAAATTATTGGCAAGAATTGCTTTCTAATTAAGCAACCAGGTTAAAACAAAAACCTGCAGCCACTGTGGCTCTCCAGGACTGTGATTGAGGACCCCTGGTCTATCCTAAGGCTATGACTTGTGTGTGAACAATTTTAACGTGTAGTGTTTGAACCTAGGGAACGGTGTGCTAAACCGTTCCAAGATGTGCTGACTTGAGTGAATGATAATGAAGTCAGTGCTTTCTAAATGAACACATAGTGAAGCCAAGGATACATGAAGAGATTTGTGTGTAGAGTCTTGCACAAAAAGGTTCAACAAATCTGAATCATGTGTTAAAATAGGGAAAGAGTGTTTATCCATCCATCCAGCTAATTCCAAACACAGGGTCACGGGGGTCTGCTGTAGCCAATCCCAACCAACACAGGGCACAAGGCAGGAATCCAATCCCAGGCAGGGTGCCAACCCACCGCAGGACACACACAAACACACCAAGCCCAATTTAGAATTGCCAATCCACCTAACCTGCATGTCTTTGGACTGTGGGAGGAAACCGGAGCGCCCGGAGGAAACCCACACAGACATGGGGAGAACATGCAAACTCCACGCAGGGAGGACCCGGGAAGCGAACGCAGGTCTCCTAACTGTGAGGCAGCAGTGCTACCCACTGCACTACCGTGCCGCCCCATTACTAAAATGATACTTAAATTATCAAAATCAAAAATATCAAAAGTTATTTATTCTAAATTAAACAAAGAGTGTTTATAGTTTCAGAAAATGTGTTTTGGCAGATGGTAGTATGGTTTGGGATTTTTAGTTACCAAGTTTAGTAACAGTGTGTAAGCAATCGAGAAAAACTGTAAATGGATAAATATAAGGGGAAAGCATACATGATTTTCTGTTATCTTATTCACTTCTCTCTAATTTATGTATGAATGCAATGAACAATCCTTTTTTCTACAAAAAAAAAAAAAAAAATGATCCTGCTCCAATTGGGCTGAGAGAAGGCCTAATAAAACCATTTCAATGTACTCATCCATGGCATTGAATGTGGGTTTGGTCAAAGTATACATCTTCCTTTAGGCACTGATATTCTTTGTAGAAGATCAACTGTGCACTCCTTTAAGTTCCTGAGCACTGTCCAGACACAGAACCTCAGGTAGAATGATACATCACTCCAATTATTAAGAAGGCTAAGCAGAGGATGTCTTTCCCTGTACCAGCTGAAGAAATGTAACCTCTCACAGACAATACAGGTCTGAGTTTGCACTACCATTATTGAATCCATCCCAATTTCATGAATAACTGTCTGCTTTGGTCCAGTCTCTGCTCAAACTAAGGCCAAACTATAGCACACCATTAAATCATCTAAAAGAACTGTATGAGTTTGGAGTAAAAAGCATTCTGGGAAGACCTTTGCTGAACCTTTCCTTCTTGTCTTACACTAAATGTCTTTTTAGGTAACACAGTACTTAATAAGCTTTTCTACATACGCAGTTGTTCTGAATAGTCAGGTTTGACTCCTCACTCAAATTTATATACTTGCACATCTTTGAAGAATTGGCACATAGTTTTCCACAAACTGCAGAGGACACAGATTCTTTTGTAAATCGACAGCTGCCATGTCCTTTTGTAAACATTATGTTATGTAGAAGCACTCTGAAAAAATGTTGCATTGTACCTGCAAATCTTTGCTTGCTGTATACATTTGTAAATATATCATGTGTGCCCTGCATGGCAGATTTGTTTTCCCTTGAATTATTTATCAGCTTTCATGTCCTTTGCATACTTGGTTCGAAGCACTATTCTCTAATGTACTCCAAAACATCATACTTACACTTTTATACTATTACTCATATTTGTCATATCTCTTTTTAGTGATGGTGATTTGTGGTCATTGATGCTATTTTTACTCTTATTCTTCTATTATTTTTATATTCTGTGTTTTGTATTTCCCCTGAATATGTACCATGATACCAAGATATACATATTTTGTAATATATTTAAGTGATTTGGATAGGAATAGAAGTAACAAGCTGGTTATGTTTGCAGATGATATCAAGCTAGGTGGCTTGGCAGATAATCTAGAATTTATTTAATCATTACAGAGGGACTTCAACAGTATAAAGGCTTAGGGAGATTTGTGGCAGATGAAATTTAATGTATGTAAATTAAAAGTATTACCACATAGGAAGCAAAAGCGTTAGGATTAAATACACAATGAAAGGTCTGAAAACGAGGTACAGAAAGTCTATTACCATTTTCCCCTTTACCAACCTAATTTGGAAAAACAAAAATAAAAAGATATCAGTATCTTAAATCCATTTGGCACAAGACTTTACACTGCATCTTGATTTCACCCATCAATGAGGAGGGCCACTTAACTGTGCTAAATTCAAAAAAAGCCACCAAGGAGGCCTAATTGCGCTTCTTCCATTTCACAGAAAAGAAGCCAGCAGTATGATGCCCTTGTTTCAAAGAAATGCAGGAAAGAATGGGTACGCAAAAAATAATCTTTTCAAATTTTTCCTGGCCTTGCTTTGATCAGCAAACACCTGCCTACACGGTGGTTAGCGCTGCTACCGGACATTGAATGTGCACTTTGAGTTGTGCAGTGTGTGTAGTCTATGCATTCTGCCCATGTTATTGTGCTGTGTCGTTTTTCACCTTAAAGCTGTTCTGTTCCTAACTTCATAAGTTGCGGTTCTAATTTAGATAGTTTATAGCCAATATCCTTTCCTGAGGATTGAGCGGCAGCATGTCTTTCATTTTATTATAGGTTTTACATCTGTTTTGCTGTATTTCTTTCAGAAGATGACCGTTTCAGAGGGTATCACAATGATCTGATGGTAACAGACAGATGGAGCATCAGTATTCCATTGATTAACTGATTTTTTATGACATTAAAGATTTGTGAACTTGTATGTCTTGGCAGTCATTAGGAAAAGGGGGAAATTATTAGTAAGGTAGGTTAAATTTTATTATTAGAGAAGTTTGAAAACATAAAGGAATATTCTGGCATGGCCCCACCAAAATATTCATACCAAAACACTACTGTTTACGAACCCTTTACTAATGGGTCCCCCATCCACAGTAGTTATCCTAAAATTGGACTTTTAAAGTATTTGTAGAAAAAAACAATTTGCTGTAGTACTCTATCCACTCCATCACTAATAAAGTTTACTTCCAAAACTACGTCAATCAAAATTGCAAAGTCCAAAACATTTTTTAGTCTTATACAGATACAATAGATTATTCCTATTAGACAGAAACAAGGTTTGATGCATTACAAATGCCAGTCTCTGGAGGAATAAGAATTTTACCCAAAAATGTCTAGATTTTTTTTTTTTTTTTTTTTAAAAATCAGGGATTGCCTAAACTTATGCAATAAATCCATAACCTTACTTGTTGGCATCTTTCTTGCTCCTTACTTGCTAGCCCCAACTTATTATTGATAGTAGTAGTCAGGGGTGGATCTATCATCAAGGAGTTTTGTGTGCCCAGGGTCCTGTAACGGCAAGTGTAATTTCCACCATTTACCACTCGATGAAATAATGGCATACCTGTGTGCCAAAATGATCAAGGGGGACCTCACCCCCCAGCTCAATGAAACAAATGAAATGAAATGATCAAGTAGCCACAAGTCAGAATGACCATGGAGATCTGCTCAATGAAGTCTAGTCTCGCACTGATATCAAGAGTGATAAATACCGATGTCTGTGCATAGTTAAAAGAACGATCATCTCTCTCTTAAGGAGCTTAGTCACCCAGAGGCAGATGAATCCTGACTGAGTTTCCTCCCTTTCATTGTTCACTCACACAAAAGCTCATCAACATTATATTGGAGAATTACTTGCCAGGTTTCACATGGTCTAATTCCTCACAAAAGTAATCTGTTTTGGGTTTGGTATTAACTGGTCCAAGTTTTTGTCAGGATCATTAGAAAGAATCAAAATAAAAATAAGGTCATACACAAGAAAATCCAGAATATAGATTAAACTGTAAACAGACAAGGGAAAAACTATAGTCAAAATGCAGGAAAGTGCCCGCGAGGTATAAAATTTCCATTTACAATTGCCATTAAAATTTCTCTCCAGTGTCCACTCATATTTAACAGCGTAACACAGTGGATTGCAACTGATAAACCTGTAGTTACAATGGAAGCAAACTACTAGTAATGCGTCAACAAGGAAAAGTGAAAAGTGGGTGACATGCCACACTGCGATAAAGAACTTTAGTGCTTTATCATGATGTCAAAAATGTGACAGTCTTATGAACAAAATGTAGCTTGATAGCTGCCACTACTGCCACTCTGCTCACTTTCTGAAGCAGCACAAGTGTCAAGGAAAAGCCACCCTTTCATGGCTTACCCGATTGCTGCCACCACCCAACACAATTTCTTTGTCTTTTATGCTAACTTGACTGTTGTACGAGTATGTGGATGCAGAGTGCTTTTGCATTTCCACTCCTGAAAAAGTTGTGATCTCTACCCATTTCTGACTCCAAAACGTGGTCAACGGGATCGAGCACCGGTGTGTTTACACCCATTTTTTTATGTGGCCAAAGGCCATCCAAAACGTGACCTAAATTAACGGAGGGATAAACGAATATATTTTGCTTTAGCTCTTGTCTGTGTCAAGACTGACACATTTACTTGATTTTATGTCCTGACCAGGACACTTACACAAGCGTTTTATGGGCAGTGTTTCAAATCCCAGGATGCAATGCATTTACCTTTACAGAGGCACATTTACATTGAGCATTGTTTGTTTTCTTACCCAGGTGCAGGTTTGTAGGTTCTCATTTAAAAGCCTGTTGTGAATGTTGCAATATTTAGCCATGGCAGATGATGAACACCAATAATCCAAGACTGGATTTGCATCTAATCATTGAACTGGTCAGCATGCACTTTACAATTTTGGCATCTCTTAAATTGCACATTTAATATTATTTATATTATGACTTATCTTAGTGTAATAATAATTATTCTTCACCAAAACTGACTCTACTTCATTGGGCCCTTGAGCAAGGCCCTTAACCTGCAATTGCTCCATCCTGGGTATGATGTTAATCTGCCGCCAGCCCTGTATGTAGACCCTCCAACCTCCAGGGAAAAGCCTTCAGGTTGGTGGCAGAAATGGCACTCCAGTCACCATAAAAAAAAAAAAAAACCTCCCACTGTTCCACTCCACCTGAACTGGTGTGGTGCTGAGGTGTCACCCGTTGCATGGCTGTACTCGGGGCCCTATTCTGGGATCCCGAGTTGGTTTGTCATGTGGTGGGTGCGGCAATGCGCTGTATCAGAGTGTGCTCCTAACCTATCTTTCTCTCTCTACATTAATATTAATGTGAATAATTTGCGAAATTAGTGAAAATTACAGAAAAGTTCTAACATACAATGTAGCAGTCATGCGTGTCCTTTAAATATATGTACATATATAAACATTAGATCAGAAAAAGAACAGGCCATTCAGTCCAACAAAACGCACCAGACCTATCCACTTAATTTTTCCAAAACAACATTAATTCTAGTTTCCAAGGTCCTTAAAGTTCTACTGCCTACCACACTATGTTACGAATATTTATCATCAGCCTTATTAGTGGACTGTGAACAAACACAAACAATTGACTTAAAATAAATTGATTCCAAGTTTGCAAAAAAGGTTTAAAAAAGAAAAAAGGCGTTTTTAATTGTGGTGATTTTTTAAATAATTGTACAGAACATTAAACAAAATTATTATTATTCACTTTTAAAAAAAAGTGGTATTTGCCATTTACCAGCAAGCAATTAACTTACAAACTACTGTTATATTGTCACATTTGTATATTATTTGTAATTACAAGATTTGTAAATAAAATATACCCGGTTCTAAAAATGGCAAGTCAAATGTATATTTATTTACAAGATATCTGTACTAAACTGCCAGTTTTCATTGCCATCAGGCAAAATAAAGAACAAAAAAAAAAAAATTTGTAAATTGCAAGCAAAATGTTACATATAATAGGGTAAAATAATAATTATATATTACATGGCATTATCCACCTTAAAAGGATAAGTGTCTGTGTGTCTACCTAGTTGCTATGTCTCTGTCATTCCAAAAGTTGGCACAAACATTGACACTGCGTATATGAAACCCATGCCAAACAGCATATAACAGAGACAAACGCATTGCATGGTGCACTGCAAATGTTAACAATGAGGTCTGTGTGGATTATTTACATTTGAACTTGTAATAGATGGGTGGCACAGCTAGTAGTTTCATAAAAGAATTGTAAGATTGGATAAGGGGGATTGGTGTGGAAGTGTGAGGACCATTTACAGCTTCAGCTAGTGCAACCAAAAAGCTAGTGCCAGCTCTGGTGTTGGCATCATTTTTTCACTCAGTGTTGATTTCTGCGCAGTAGCTGCTGGTAGCTTTCCTAACCTGCTGAAGTTCCCAAGAAACGGAAAGCTGGCAAAGAGAGAAGACAGTTTCAAAACACAAAGAAGAATACTGTATATTATTGTGACAAGGAGAGAGGTACCCATGTGTCTTGTTTGTAAAATAAAATGTAATAGTTTACTGATATATTTTGGCCCACATTGAATTTATTGTGTTATTTTTGACCCTTATTAAAACCGAGTCCGAAACGCCTGCTCTAAAACATCTCCCAAATTATTTCCTGACAGCATTCCCATTCAACTGTAAAACTGGTTTGTTGACATGTATCACATTTAGTAATCATGGTATTAATATGGCTCTTCCGTTTGAGGCCTCAAAATGAACTTTGATTTCTTAGAGAAAGGCAGCACAGCTAAACAGCTTGGCCGTTTTCTGCCAAACTTTTCTGTAGCTAAGTCTAAAGAAGTGAAAAAATACAGACCATTCATCCTCTAACAGTTCAATAAAAGTACCAGAATTCTCTCATTCATAGGCTCAGGCTCCATCCCCTCCATGACATTATTGGTCTAGATTCTGGCTTGTACACTGCCCAGTATGACCGTTTAATTTTAGCTCTTTAATAGTCGATCAGACCCCCTGCCCAGGACCCTTCCCAGGTGGTTATAACATTGAGTAACAATTGTTTCATTACATTGTAGGTGGAGGTCTAGTTAATAAAGAAAGGGAAATACTGCATTCAAGCATTGGCATTGGCAACAGGTTATGTTCAAGTCTTTATCCTTGGAGGAAAACGTGTTAATGCTGAGGTAGGGTGGCTAACACTTTAGCTTTGCATATTGTAAGTGTTTATTTTGAATTGTGCTTTCAAAAATGTTTTTGTCTTCTAGCTCTAGAACTTTATACCTCTTTATGCTTCTCCATTTCACCCAAGATTTTTTGGATTACCTCTTACATTTAATCTTAAAAGGGTTTCTATTTTGTGCTTCCTAACCTTACAGTTTTGTTTCCCCACTTGTCAAATTTCAAAAGCGTTTTGTGTTACATTTTTCCTGTGTGTCCTTACTTGAAGTCTACCTATTTGTTAATTAAATAGCATTTTGTTTGTAAAAACCTGATTTAGTCAACCAATTTAGAAACTTAATGCTTTAATTAGGTGAGGTATTATGTGGCATGGTGCTGTTTAAGGGGTCAACCTTCCCTCAGAACAATATGCTAAATCGTAATCTCCCTTACTCAGAATAATCCATCCATCCATTTTCCAGCCCGCTGAATCCGAACACAGGGTCACGGGGGTCTGCTGGAGCCAATCCCAGCCAACACAGGGCACAAGGCAGGAACCAATCCCGGGCAGGGTGCCAACCCACCGCAGGACACACACAAACACACCAAGCACACACTAGGGCCAATTTAGAATTGCCAATCCACCTAACCTGCATGTCTTTGGACTGTGGGAGGAAACTACTCAGAATAATAATTCTCTTAAAAAGGGAAGTCTTAATAAAGTCTAAATCTGAACTCATTTTAAAATGGAAAGACCTACTCAGAGAAAGGGTGCTGCAGACAAGAGAATAGGACTTGGTATTCCAGAATGAAGCGGAGGCCAGAAAAACTCTAAAATAGAGCAGCCTCAAGTGACTGCACTTACAGCAGCCCACCTGAGACAATGGGAGGACGACGACCTGTCCCCCTGGGCTTAACTGAAGGTAAAAAGAGAAGGTCACAACCTGACCACTACTAATTATCATCAGTTGGGCCACAGTTTGGGGCAAACTCAAAAATAAGGTGGTTGAGGAATCACCAGTAAGCTTTTTGGTTTCATGAATGTATCTCACTTTTGTGACATTGGCGTTTTCTTAGATAAAAAAAGTTGGCCATTTTGGTGGAACCACTGCCACTGTTTATTTATTTATTTGTCCTCAATTCGCCATCTGAAACAGTTATTTACCGAGTAATCTGAGGTTACTTATTCTACATGTATAATCTGGTTTCAAGATTATTAAGCTTCTTTACCTTCAACAGACCCATTTGTCAGTTTTCAGCATTTGTTAAATGTTAGTGTGGCAGCTCACAGAAATATTTAAGTGAACTTTATATTTAGCTTTTTCCTTTTTAAGGAGATACCGCCATCAGAAAGACCTGAAATCATTATCTGGCCATTTTACAGCACAGGAAAAAACAAAACTTCAGGTCAAATATGCACATGTTAAAGTCAAAATTCACAAATACCTCCAAATCTTCTACTAGTATTTTGACCACGTTCAAGTACACTTACTCATATTGCGTGATCCGAAGGAAGCCAAAAGCACAAACTGATGATGTCAATATTGATTTTGCAATTCCACTCATTTGCGGACCAACAGCAATGTCAATGGTTTTGCTCACTTTGCTCGAGCAACCTCAAATGTGACCGACAAAGTGTAAAAAGCAAATAAAACACAAAGTGTTAAAATACCAAATGAAATGTCGTAACAAGACCACTTCAACAGTCACCAGATATTAATGAATTAGAGCACTGACCATTCTTTTTGTAAAATAGTTACATTGAAAATGGGCGAATACGACCATTTAATCAATAATAGAAAACACAACACATCTTTTATAGCTTTTATGGCGCCATCAATACCTATCATTCTTACTCATTTTTAAATTATTTTCATCCTGTACTGATTCCATTTTTGATTTTCTTTACCCCATTTAACTTCATCATATCATACTAATCTAGTCACACATATATTGATCTAGCACTCCTTCACATCAATTTGACAATAATAAAACTAAAATTATTCATTTCCTCTATATGAATATTCTGCAACAGGCTTATGATGCTGAAGTAGCCCTTGATGTCACTTTTTAAAGTCCTGTTCCTACCTCAGTAAACTCCTTCCCCTGACTTTAGTGGGGTGCTTGACTCTCTTGTTCAAGAAAACAACATTAGTAGAGTGTGAGAGTCCATCACAACACACACAGGCTTGTGAAGTCTGTACGTGATCCAAAGCTACTGATGGCTAACTATCTGACCTTTTATGTTCCTTATCCATTTCTGGAATGCCTTGATCCCATTTGTTCATGATCATTAACTGATTGAACTCCTCCTTGCAATAAGATTACAATTTTTTCAATTGTTAATTGGTTTTCTCAGCATTCCAACTTACTATACACAGTTTCAAACTGTGTGATTTTGCAGAACATTGAAAATTGCCACCCAAATACATTTCTGCCTTCTGGAGGGTTTTCTCTTTTGGGCAGGATTCACTTTAGGCCTATCTTTTGAGCAATAACTTGAATTTGGATGTTAAACTGAAAAGGATCCACCACTTCGTGGAAGTCCCTTTGCTTTATTTTATTACAGTCTTTCCAGACAAGTGAAAGAGATTTTTGCCATGGCCTGAATATTGCAGACGTTCTCAGAATTCATCTACTGTACATGGATGTCTCTATTATTTGTTAGAAATTTAATCATAGTTTAGCCAAATATCTGGGAAAAATCTTGTTAAGAACATCTGTGTCCTTTTTGGGCAAAGCAAAAAAATCTTGTATCTACTAAACATATTTGAACAGTTCTATCAGAAACTCTGCTTCACGTTACAAGTGTTCCTAACAGTGGCAGCTGGTAAAAAGAATTTGACCGGGGACACAGTTTTTTTTTTTTTGGCAAAATGAACCAGCACTTCATAGCTTAGGAGAAAAGAAACTACACACTGCCCAGTAGCACTACTTGAGTATAAATGTTGCCCTCCTTTTCTTCAGTTACTTTCTCATTAAATGGAGTCTTTTCAGTCACCAGTCTCTTTTTAATCGACAGCCTGGCCAATGCATTCAGCACTCCTGGGTCATGGCGTTTTCGCAGAAATGTTTTATGTACTTTGAAAAACATCCTAATATGTATAAAAAACGTAAGTCTCTAATGTTTGATAAGATGCAGGGCACCAACAAATTAACAGATTGAAATTTCTACTTCTTGATGGGTGGGAGACGAAGCCATTAAAAAAAGGAATCATTTTCGGCGACACAACCGTACTTGAACATATTTATACGTCACTTGTCAAATTCTTCGCAATATAAAAGTTAAAAACCCCAAATCTCACTTAAAACACTTTTAAAACCTTGGAATTCTGAAAAGTTACACAAGGTCCAGGAGCGATTTTGAAATGACACTTTTTTGGTTTACTTATTGTACGTTTGGCAAAATAAACATACATCTTAGAAAAACTAACCAAAACAATTATAAAGCACCTAACACGGGCAAAAAAGTTAAAGCGCTGAACAATAAAACATTGAATAAAATGAAATATTAAAACAAAAAGCAGAGCCATGACAATATAAAAATACGCACAGATGGCAGCGCAACCCAAATGCCAGTCGAGACAGATGGCGATTTTTTTTTTTAAATTAAGTTAGAAAATGTACCCATGGCGCCGAGTGTTCTGGGGAGTCCAAAGGCTCGTTTTGTAGTTTTTTGAAGTTCCGTTAAATACTGTGGCATTCTCATGGCATTCTTTGAGCACTCCCATCGAGAGAGACAACAAAACCCACGGAAAATCCCGATTTTTAAAATGTCGATTTTTAGTCACCTTTTCGTTGTGCTTTCTAATGCCAACCCTATGGCCTTCAACTAGCTGTTCAGCAATAATCAGTCTACCAAAAAATTACTCGAAATTTAGTCTAAATGACGAGATGTTTTAGGTCTCGTTACCCCGTCGTTTTCCACAACGCTTCAGTAACACCACTTTGAAACAGCAAACAGGTAAAGTTGAAAAAAAAAAAGTCATTACTTACACCACATCCAGTTATCCAACTCCGCTTGTCATAAGAAGAGCAGGAAATAGTCCGCATGTACGCTTGTCCTCGATCACGATTTGTGAATGGGGTGTTTCATTAAAGAAATAACCGAATTTTCTTTCATTTCTGAAGATCCACTTTAAGTTCTCACTGCCATAAATTCCTGCTCAATCAACTGTATTTAATTGCCGGTGTGAACTGTGAAGCACTGATGTGAATTTGAAATATTGCGTCGACGATTGTCCAATCAAATTAAACTAAAAAACCTAAAACAACAATAATTCGCTGCCAATAAATGTGGGCGTGTCCGGGAGCAGACAACTGCGTCCCCGAAAAACTGTGAACTCCACCAATTAAAGGGGGCCTCGGTCACCTGCGTGCCAAAAGTTCAAGGGCTTACATAGACTTTAATTGACCTTAATTACACCCTCTTCCGGATTCCTTGTAAGCCCGTTGCCTCACTTCCGGCGCTAATATCAAATACAGCTATGGCGTTTTTCACTCGGTCTCTTCAAGGAGTTACGTTAAACGACATAACTCGTGCTATTCAAACATTGTGCCAAATCTCAGGAGCTGAAAAGGAGAAGGGCAACAAACTAAATGTTTAAAGCTACCATCACAATTAAGAAGGTAAGATCCGTACGTATTAAAAAGTAGGACAAATACGTGATTACATTAGGCTCCTTACAAAAAACAAACAAACCAACCAGAATTTCAATAATTATTAAGCATTATTCAAGGACAGGTGAATATGAATGTAAGGTTAATACTGCAATGGTGCTGGACAAGTTATATCAGCCTTGGACGAGTCACTAAAAGAATGAGGGGGCATTACATCATCAGTAGCAGGGGCGCCTATAAAAACAGCAGCTCTGCACATGTGCACGCGCTTTTTCCAACTAGTCTGGCAAAATGCAAGCAGTCCATTTAAGGATAGCGAGCCATATGAAGAACTGAGAATCCGTCCGTTGTGGCGCTCATTGCCACGCTACAGTACATAATAACATGAGTCTGCTGGACATCCTACCTTGTAATAAAGTGAATGGCCAGCAAAACGGTGAATGCCAAAACCTCTGCTTCATTGCAAGGGTCTCAATTTGCCTCTTTAGCTGGAGGATTTCCTCACTGAGAGACCTGTTTTCATCAGGCGCTAGGGCGACAATTCCCTAGAATTAGCCGTGGTCCTCGAAGATTTTATCATCCTCCTTCTCGCTCAGTATTCTCTGTCGGTCGCTTTCTTCTCTTCCAAACCCCCGGTTTTGAAAGTAGAACAGAGAAATTCTTTCACTCAAACAAAGCAGGAACCGCTTCCTTCAACAGTAGCCGCCCTGTCTCGGACACTGGTTCGCTTAAATTCTCTTTTTTAATAAAAATATGTAATGCTTTAATTATCGTACTGTTTATTTTTGATTGAGTATATAAAATAAGGTCATCAATAAATAAATCATAGATTGGAAGTCTTACTGACTCATTTTGTGGCTAAAGTGTTTTGCAAGTAATATGCAGAGATTTATTGCATAGTTGCATTCTTTGTTAGTTTTTGTATAACAGGATATCGCCATTCTCTATTTATTGTACTATTCCTTTTTTTTGTGTGCAAAAAAACTTTTTTGAATGTACACAGTTACAGAAAACATGTCCAATACATTTCATTATTTTCACCACAAAAGCTGCATTCATTTAATACATCTGGAATAAATTTAGATGTAAAAGTGTTTGAATGAATAATATTGATGAATCATCTTATATAAAGTTTCTTTCACTTTATTTGTTAAAATATATCTGTGAGGAATTGTCCACACCATTTTCCAATCAACCCTGTATTTTGATGCCCACTTAAATTAACAGCAGAAACAGTTTTTGGAATTAGTCGATCCCCAATAAACTTGCTGTTAAGCATTCTTTCCATTATACTAATCCCTTTTACAGAAATTGTTCCACAACCTTCATGAGATGGGTGACTATTTTTTAAACATGTATCTCTCATAAGGGTGCGTATACCATCAGAGATTGAATCTATGACAAATGTATATTCCTTTAATGAAAGTGTAAAAAAAGATTTCTGTATATGTAAAAAAAGACCCCTCTCATTTGATTTACTGTACTAGTAGAATGTTATTCTTATACCAATTATCAGTGAATAAAGTTATCCTCCTGTGGATTGTTTTTATTATTTCAGATTAGACAATATAGTACTAGAGTGTTGTACTGTGTTAGCCATAGTGAGAAGTCAAGCAAAATGACACTTTTATTGCATTTTGCTTGAAAAAGGGGCCTGAGTTGTCTTGAAAGCTTGCATATTGTAATCTTTTTAGTCATTTTTCATGACTTCTCACTACAATAGTGTGGAGAAAAGTTGCTTGTTGATAAGGGACGATGAACTTAACACTTGTAAATGGAATTTTGCTAACTTAATTGGAATATTCCCTGCTGCAACCTTGACAAATTCCTTTGTGGATTTCAAATCATCAGGAGGTTCCATGAGAAAGTTTAATTGAGGTATTACTTCTCTTAAAAAGTGTCATACCTGCTTTTACAAAAAGAGAGCGAAAACTGGTGTCCATCATACAATATCTGAAAATAATGAAAGATTAAGGTCTCGGGAATATCAATCTGCTCAGGTTCCCGAAACATTTTAACTGTGCTCTTAGAAAGAGAAAATCAACAATTTCAGCAGTGTCTGCTAATGCACCACGAGAGCAGCAACCAGCCATGGAATTAAAGAACGGGTTTAATTAACGACAACAATTGGCTCCTCATTAAGCAGCTGGTTGGAGTGAAATTGGTTGGAGTTTGAGGCCCTGACTTAGTTGGTCTTTCGTTGGCTCCCTCACTTCAAATTTAATTTCTGTTTGGGTGGCATTTAAGGAAAGAAATTAAGCAATTCAGGGGAACAATGAAGAAATTTAGGGGAGTGAATCTTAAAAACGCAATTCAATTAAAATCCATTCACAAGAAGTTCATTAGCAGCACAAACCGGGCACTCATTTAAAAAAAGGGTTAGAATGAAAACCTTAGATGGCTCCAATAACACAAGTGTTTATCTTTCCATGTCTCGGATTAAATCTGTGATGTTATTATTGCTTTTCCCCGCTCCATTATTTACAAATGACTCCTCTTCCTTGGTTTTATTTGATGACTGCCCTAAACCTGAGGTTTAAAGTGTCATTGATCAGTTTTAGATGTCCGGTGTACAATCTAACATACTGGAATGGCTAGAAACCTAAAATCTTAAATACAGGGAGAAGAGGGAAGGCACCTCATTCCAGTACTTAAGAGGTATCCAAGAATTAAAGTGTCAGTAATCTCTGCATGAGTGCTCTGCTGGCCAATATACAGGATGTACAGTATATAGAAGTTCACTATGAAGTTCTTGTGCAGTGTAGCTAATATTAATAAGCGTTCGTAACTTTGATTCTGTATGAGAAAACCATCTGCTTCTGAAAGCCCTTTGAATGTGTGTGCTCTCATACTTTAATTCAGACGCAGGGCAAAGAGTTTTCACCTTTTATGTTTTTGTGATTAGGCTAGTTTTTGAATTTACATGTAGCCTCAAGCATGGTACTTTCCTTAGTGTGGTAATACATTTGAGTTTAATCATTGAGAGGTTTTTCAACAGAAATTAAGTCAGCATGGACACTCTGCTTACCAGATGCACCAAACAAAAACAAATTGCCTTTATACTCATATGATTTGTAGCAAATAATCCTTTACAATTATTAGAAGTCAGGTGAGATGATAAACACTGCACACTATACTGGAGTGCTCACACTACAAAAATATCTGCATTATCCATCATAGTCTTCTGGCCTTACTCTATCATATTCTAGTGTTTTTATATATTTTTACATTATCTGGCACATCAATATGAGGGTTCTTTCTGCCTTTAGGTAAAATCTGTACTTCTGGTGCAGCTTTTAGTGTTTAGATTACCCCAGGTTTTAGTACGCGTATTATTCCTTAGCCTGAGGAAGTGTTTTAAGTGTCAAAGTAAAATAAATAAAAATGAATGGGACATAAAGAGTAAACAAACCTCAGGGTTGAATCACAGAATACATATAAAGGCTGCATAGCCCAGAATACCACTGCATAAATGAGCAGTGAAACCACTGACTTCACACTGGACATATGCAAAGATGTGCTTTCCAGTCCAAATCACCTGAGCCTCCTCTGGAAATGCAATCAGCTGATCCTTCCCATCTGTTCGTTCAGCTTAAAACTTTCACATCCCAACCCACTGCTGTTACTTCAGGTAGGCTCTTTCCTGGGGCACCTCCTTCCCCTCGGCAATATCTTTTGTAAATAACATTGACTTCCACTGCTAATGCTGATGACACCCAGCTCTATCTCGCTAGCAAACGCACTTTTTCCTTTCCACCCTCCTCGCTTATTGACTGCATAACAGAAATTAAATCCTGGTTTTCTTCAAATTTTCTTAAATAGTGACAAAACTGAGGTTCTCCTCATTGGTACAAAATCAACATATACAAAAACTGATCATTTTTCATTTGTTGTTGTTAATTCCTCTGTCGCCCCTTCCCCACAGGTTAAGAGTCTGGATGTCATCCTTGACAGTACTTTATCCTTTCAGTCCCACATCAATAGCATCTCCCGGTCTGCATATTTCCACTTGCGTAACATTAATTGTATTCTCCCCTCCCTCACTTCCCACACCACTGCTATCCTTGTTCATAGCCTTGTCACTTCTTGTCTGGATTATTGCAATTCCCTTTTCTTTGGTGTTTCTTGCAAATCTCTTTATAAGCTTCAACTGATCCAGAATTCAGCTGTCCACATCATTACTAGAACTCCTCTCTACTCACCATATCGCTCCCGCAGCTTCACTGGCTTCCATTCTGTATTGACTTCAAAATTCTCCTGTTAACATTTAAAGCTATCCACAACCTTGCCCCTCCATATCTGTCTGACCTCCTCCATGTTGCCATTCCCTCCCGCACCTTTAGACCCTCTTCCTCCATCCACTTGACTGTCCCCTTCGTCTGCCTTACCACCATGGGGGGCACAGCATTCAGTTGCTCTGCTCTCCAGCTTTGGAAGTCATTACCATCTGAGCTTAGAAACATTGATTCATTCTCACTTTCAAATCTAATCTTAAAACTCATCAGTTTAAGACTGCTTTTTCTCTTTGATTATAATTGCTCTGCCAGATTTTAATTTTTGTATTTTTTTAGTTTTGTTTATAATGTGTTTTTTATCTATTGTTCGGTGTCCTTGAGTGTTTAGAAAGGTGCCTATGAATAAATTAAAATGTAGTATTGTTATGGTTTTGTTTATTTGCAGTCCAATTCCCAAAAGCCCCTCAACCATCTAGAAACAGTCGGATATCCAGGAAAACAATACACCGTCCCCAAATTACATTGAAAAATCAGGAGCAAAAGAAATCATAAACCAGGGAAATAGTTCAGGGTCCATATTTCTGTTTCAGTATATAAAGGCTGAAATTGACACATGTCAGACATTTTTTGAGCTTTAATAAGATCTTATACCACACAGCCAAGGCTTTAAAAGTTAAAAAAAGTGTAGATTTGTTTTTCACTTAAAAACATTACTATATTAAAGGTTAAAACATGTTTGTCATGATTTGTCTTGGTTTTGGCCATAGCAGCATCACAGTTTAAATTTCAATAATCCTCTTTAATAAAATCCCTGTGTGCATCCAGGTGTCTGTGTGTGTGTCTTCTGGTGAAGTGCGCATGCGCGGGGCCACACGGCACGTGTTCAGTCTCTTCCTGTGCATTCCCTGTGCAGAGAGAGGGACAGAAACACACACACAGGCGCGCGCAAGACAGGAACACACACACACACACACGAGAGAGAGAGAGAGAAACACACACACGCGCATGCAAGACAGACAAACAGACACACACACACACACCCCCCACACGCGCCAGACAGACAGAGACACACACACGAGACACAGACAGACAGACAGACAGACAGACACACACAGACAGATGCGCATGCGCACGAGAGAGAGACAGAGAGAGAGACAGACAGGCGAGAGAGTCTCACACACACACACACACACACACACACACACACATGCAGGCCCGCGAGAGAGACACACACGGGCGCGTGACACAGACAGACAGACAGACAGACACACACACCCCCACGCGCCAGACAGACAGACAGAGACACACACACACACGTGAGACAGACAGACAGACAGACACACACACAGGCGAGAGAGAGACACACACACACACACACACACGTGCATTGTTGCAATGTTACTTTTCTTGGTTGTTTATTAAATTGCGGATTTTTCAAATGTTCATTTTTTTTTCCCCTGTCCTTAAAACTCATTAAAAAAAGTGTTTTTAGCGAGCGGGTCGTAAGGCTATAGCGCGAACTCTTGCAATGTTAGTTTTCTCTGTTATTCAAGGTTTTCTTAGTGTTATTCAATGTTTTTACATTTAGTTTACTATTACGCTGTGCATTCAATGGTATAATTAACTATATTTGTGCTTAAAAACTTAAAAAAAATATATATTTAGATGCAGTTCATACGGTCTGGAACAGATTAATTGTATTTACATACAATCCTATGGGGAAAATTACTTCGGTTCACAACCAAATCGGGTTACAACCAGAGTTTTGGAACGAATTATGGTCGTGAATTGAGGTTCCACTGTATTACTGTCAGACAAAATTACAGGCATTTTACAGAAATACAAACCAGTATTACTGACAGAGAAAATTAAAGGCACACAATATAGTGACGCATATTACAGCCACATACAAGGTCCCTTGCCATTTAATATATACTGTTCATACTAATGTTTATGCACTACTGTTCTAGCACCCGTTATTGTAACAGGCTTAATGTCTAGTATAAATATAATCAAAAAATTTGTTTGTACCAAATTAAGTTATAGTGGAGGGAATAAACGTAAAAATCCTATTTCATTTAACTTAATATTTTAGGTTTTTCATGTGCTGTGTTTGAGGGGCCGTTTGTATATTCTTTTGGTCGAACTTTCTAGTTTGATGGCTTTCCAACTGCCAAAAAAGAAGAACAACTTAAAAAATAGATTTACTTCAGTAAAAAAACCAAGTGAATTGCACCCAATCACTCTAAATGATTTGCCTCAACTTAAAAATTATGGGATCAATAAGCTAAAAAGAATTATATTGGTTCAGGTTGAAATTTTTTTTTCAGTGTACAGGACAGACGATGTCCACAAGAACAAGCTTATTTCACTCGATCTGCCGCGTATCAATTGGAGTTTCCTATGAGAAGAGTTTAGCTCCTGAAACATCTCTTACCTCAATACATTTCCTGGAATCATTTTTTTTTATGCTTGAAGATGTTTCCATAAACCTTTGCTTCTACTACAAGATAAATAGATAGTGTCAGTTTTATTACTGGACTAAATATTTAATGCTCAGTCAGTTACAACATTATAAGTTCTGCAGGATAGCAAGGATCGTACCTATTGGTGGCATTGGTGCATATGTGTAATTAAAGTGCAATAGTAAGTGGATTTAAATGTGGTGTGTTGGCAGGAGTGTATCATGAACAGCAGTGCAATTGAGGTTTTCACAGGATTTTCAAGAGAGGTTGGGAGCAGGCGCTGATAACTCTTTGTCGCAGCCACCTCACACATAACCACCTGGATTGGGACCCAACAAAAAAAAAAAAATCATCATGCCAATGGCAATCCATTGGTTAGAAACGACTCTTGGTGGAAAAGATCAAAGGAGAAAAACTCTGTTTGTGCCAAGTAGCAATCTGTCTATACAGTCCCTGTCTGAACTGCAGCAGGGCTCATACAAAAGATAACTACACCAGTGAAACTATATGAGGAATCTGAGAATGCACAGTTCAGTTGAATTTCTGAAAGATGAGGTATACCAGCTGCTCTTGTCACAGTGAAGAAGGTGTAGTTGCAATGGTTTAAGAAATGAATCATTAGACATTAAAGAGCTGGGGGAAAAGTGGCTTGCTTTGATGAATCCTGCATGGTCCTACTGACCCCTAAATAGTAATGAGAACAAGTGCTATTCATAATTTTGAGCGCAGTGTGTTAAATAGGACTATGTTCTCCAGGGTTACCAGTAAGCATTATATTATAAATGAAAGGCTGGCTTTATAATTTAAAAAAAAAAAATCCAAGGCTACTTGTTGCAAAATATTTCCTAAACACAGTTAAGTATCTTACAGTTTCTAAGATTCGTGCAGAACTGAGATCGACCTGCTTATGTAACTGAGTTGGTAAAGCTCCTCACACGCAGCAGGCGGCGTCAGGTTCTCCAATACTATAACACACACCTACCCATAAAGACAATAGAAAGAGCTCATATTAAAAAAAAATATTCATTTTGTTACTCATAAAAATTGTTGCATCTACAATATACTTGTATTTTGATTTAGTGGTAGAGATTACTATGAAATTATTTCCACCAGCGATGCCATTTTTTAAAAAACAATATTTTACCATTTTCTCCTTAATGTCAAGTTAGCTGTTTCTGTCTTGTGGGAGAATACAACTTTAACAGCGCAGCTTCTGACATGGAAAGAATGTGAGCCCAACTCATGAATTTTTAAAAGGTCTTAGCCTGCCTTGAAGATTTTGTTCACATCCTTCTGGTATTCAGATTTTCGTGCTGCCTGCTGCAGGTGCACCAATGTGATCCTTGCTCTTTTCTAAAATGTTTTTTACTCCGTGTTTTCCCACTATGATATGTTAATTACAATTATAAAAACAGGCTGCATGCTTTCTTTTAGAATACACAAAATTAGATTTTTATGCAACAAACGAACTATAAACTATAATGCAAAGGTGCTACCATTATCGTAATACTAAGCTGACAGTGTTAAATCTTCTATCTTATTTTATTACTATCATTTTTAATGTTTATAAAAAACGTTGTAATGGTGAGCACAATTTTTCTAAAAATTTAATACTTCACAAATGCTAACATTTTACTCAATAAATAGCAGAGTCCGGATCTGAGAAGGGCGTAGGGTGCTGCAAGCAACGTAAAGGGAGTTACAGGGCAACATGAAAAATCTGAAGAATTCTGTACATTTAAGTTTGAATTTGCTGACCTCGGCCGGTATACTTACAGGTTTTCTTTCTTTGCTGAACTCGCTTTTTCCCTTGCAGAGTCGCAGAACATTATAACTCTTTACAATTAACACTAACAAACGTGTATTGTGCTTAAAAATGCCTTAATTTCCCGGATCTTGCAATTAAGTAAACGCTGTAAAATGGAAGATGATATGAATTTGAAAAGAGGGCTTTGGAGCAGTGACTGGGCACGCCGAGGTTCTGCTCAGCACTTAACACCACCACCATTGTGCTGAGACTTCGTCCCGCAAACATCACCCGTGTATTGTGTCTCGTCACGACACAGAAGAATAAGTCCCTCCTAAGCATAAACTGGACATGTGTATTAAAATATTTTACAGATGAACACCCGCAGGATGGTCGCGGCGAGACCTATCCCGGCGGCATCAAGCGCAAAGCAGCAGTCTGTTTTATACATTCCTTAAAATCACGTTTATTTCTTTTATATACTGGTTACAGTAACCATGAATTTGGTTCTTTTCAAAATGCAATGACTAATTCATTGTTAATGTGTTTCAGTACAGTGTATATACGTTTTGTTACGTACTTCACACAGTAAAGAATTTGATATTTTTTTAATGGCAACACAATATTTGAGAATAATCTGAGGTTGAGAAGGCGTGTATTTTTTTTTAAATCTTTCAACAAAATCGTACTTTATTCAGCATATGGTGATAGCAATTAGTTGAATAAAATATACACCAGTAAGAGCATCTGTAACGATTAGATTGCCATATATGCTGGATTTCCATAAATAACAGTTCCAGAGTGGTTCTTCAGAGCAATACCCTAGGCCAATCATATTTGGTTACCTAAAGAACCATCCACATAAAAGTTTCAGAAATATCCTTTATTTGTTTTAGGTCCGTAACAGGCTGTATAAATAATCGTGAATAGATAATAGCAGATTTATAAAATATCACTGAGTTACTGAGTTTAAAATGACTCTTCCTGTATACAACAGCACAGGCCAGGTTTAGGATTTCTTGATCTGTTATACTGTACGCTTTTAGGTACCCTGGAGGGGCCAATTGTATATTCTTCTGATCGAACTTTCCAGCGTTCTGGCTTTCCAACTACCAAAAAAAAAGAACACTTTCCCGAGTGGAGTGGACGTGGCTATACAGGTCTGGTCATTTTCAGCAGCAGACTTTGGTAGATAATGGAGGATTTCTGGCAAGTAACCCTGTTTCTCAACTGTTAATTTTAAGTATAAGGACTCGTAATACAACATACTTTCAAGAAAGCTGTAGAAACGTTTAATAACATTTTGTTGTATATTTAAGATTTACACTGCAAAATGCTTGTGTATTTGCACTAGATTTTTAAATAAATGTAAAAGGTACAGCATTGGAATGTGTTATGTTCCTAATATTTCTAATAGCCTAAAAACAGGTTACGCCCAATAAACCATTTTAAATTGTAACAACTTAAAAAACAGATTTACTTCAGTATTAAAACAAGTGAATTGCACCCAATCACTCTAAATGATTTGCCACAACTTAAAAATTGTGGGTTCAATAAGATAAAAAGAATTATATTGGTTTAGATTGAAAATATTAAGTGTGAATCATTACCTTAATTATTTTAAGTTGAATGGAGGTTATACTTTTTTCAGTATACATTCAAGCTTTCTTATTTTTCCACATCTTTGTAAAATGTCCAAAACCCAATGAACAAACTTCATATGCAAAGAACCCCGCAATTAAATGCTTCTTTCTTAAGCCGCTGTTCTACGAAAAACCAAACATCCCAGTAAAGTGACATTTTAGAACCTTTTATTTTTAAGAATGTACTACACACTTAGAAAAGAAAACCTATTAAGGCTCAGTTTACATCATATGTGCATGTAGCAAAGCAAAAATGCACGAGTATATAATAAGGAAACTAAAATATTTACTTTTCAATTAATCTGTTTATATCATGCCGTTCCAGTGCGGCATCCTGAAATCCAAGCCTGTCCTGATCGTTTCCTCCGTGGAGGTTGCACGTTAATTCCAATGTCTTTTCTCTATGCTGATAGTTGTTCCTGTCATGCACGTCCGAGAAAAACACGTACATCAGGCCTAATCTGTGACTCTGAATTTTCTGTGAGGAATGAGAATATGAGCCTGCCAAAATATCTATCTGGAATATTGCGTGGAAAAGTAGTTAAATCGTCTTCAACTTATACATAGTACAAAAGAAAATCTAAATATAAAAAAAAAATACAGTAGTAAGAAAATAAAAACACCAGTAGGTTTCAAATTACAATATTCTCGGACCACTTTAACCCAATTTAAAAAACAAAGTGCAATACAGCATGCAAAATAAAATGATTTCGGTTACATCATAAGCGCTTTTGTTGAACAAACACGCCACTTACAAAGTGACCGGCAGTTTCTAATCTGTGATGAAAAAGAGAAGGAATTATAAGAAACGGGTGGATCAGTGGACGAATAGTGGGCTCATATAATTAAAATACAACCTTCATATTTGAGCACATCCTGGAAAACAAAAACGATCGCTTCCTCAATGTTATTAGAGTAAACTCGATGTCTTGACACATAATACTTGAAAATATGAACGGTACGCTCCAAAATTATTTCGACAAAAACAGGGTTAAACTGCACTAAACTAATCCTTTGTGAGGGGCGTTTTCATTGTAACAAACACTGACTTGAGAAACGAGCTCTCCCAAAGTGAGGCGCACAGAGACTGGAAGATAAGTGCTTGTGACAGCGTGACCAGAGGAGCGCACTACAATGCTTGTGTGGCGATTTTTGTGCGGCTCAGGTCAGCTGATGTTCCCATTATATTTTCTTTCGTTTTTCCGTTGATTTTTTTTTTTCTGTCTTTGTTGCGAAGGACAAAGTAGAATTTTTACTTGAACTCCGCGTTCCAAGCACATAATCGTACGGTTTCTCAGCTCCCCGTCTTCCCCATTCCCACTTCTTGAAGGACAATGACAGCTCACGGTGTACCCGTTAGACACAGAGTCAAGTGTAATGTTACAATGGAGAGGAGAGTTTAAAACTACATTTAAACAAGAAGGTTTCAGTCATGAGTGCTTTAACTGGTCGTAGAAGTAAGGTTAAAAGCTCAGTGCCCGTTTCGTAAAATTATTCTAGTGTCTTGTAAACGTAAGCATTTTAGAAAGATTGTTCCACTAAAAGAAAATAGCAGTGCACCCCTAAATATATTAGAAACGCAAGCGGAATACTTTTCTCTGGTACACACAGTCCTTAAACATAACAGGTGGACAAAAATGACAGATCTAAATCTGTAGCAGCGTGCCATGTGGACGTGCGCGCGACCTCACCTGTTCACGCAATTTGATAGGCTTAAACGACAGCGATGAGCGCCACATTATAAATACGACACCCGCCGCGTGCTCGCCGAGGTTTGGACAAGCAGTACACTGCGAGGTGAAAATACTATGTATCTTATTACCGTAATTTCGTGCTTAAATACTGTATTTATGCTCTAGATCCAATTTTTAAGCACGCTAAGCAAACCTAGAAATATATTCACAGACTTTATCCATTTTGTGGATAAAAGTGACAAGCCACATGCTTTACGGAAAGAAGGCAGTCTGTAATATTGATATAAACTGGTTTATAAGTATTTTTTAAAAAGCTGATTATAATGTAATATTTCAATCATTTTTGAACTTGCACATTTTTGTCCGGTAGATTAAAACGTACGTCAAGTTCACACAGCAAACCATGTAAACTTACATAGCCTATTTGTGCACAATTGAACTGTTGTTCATACATTCAAAAATAAAGTCAATAAGTGATAAAAAAAATCTACATCTCTTGGCCAAAACGCTGTAAAACGGTCAATTGTTAACAGCACAGAAACTCGCTGGTCAGATTACTGTTGTGTCAGATTGTCAGCACCGGCAATCTATGGCACTGATGTACAGTATTTCATTTTGTGATGTTAGTCGATTTTATAGCCGTTAGTAAAATTAAGCGAGCATCTGTGCTATTTCAGGCAGAAAATCCCTGGAACTGCCAAATCCATCTATTTAAATGTGACATTTACATTTTTACAAAAGACCTCGGGCGGTTCGATAACAACAATATTTTTAGATGTGCGTTCAAAATAACGATCGGATTACAGGTGGAGAAAGGCACAAAGGAGCTGCTTGTGTATGACAATTCTGGGCAAAAGAATGTGTTAAAATGAGAGAACATATTGTGAAATCCAAAGAAAGATAGCATGAAGTAACAATTACACGAAAGGAATAAGAACGTTTAAAACATCGAATATCGAAAGTTCAGATTTTGTTATCTGCTGTAGTTGATTCATGTGATGCATTAGCACTTTGCCAAGGGTACCAAACATCGAAGTAATTGCCGTAGTAGAAATAATGTTAAATTGGTGTGTGCAGCGTTTACTGTACGTGTATATTTTGTAATCGATTCGGGTACTCTCAATTATTTCTTATTTCCTGTTATTTTTTTTATTTACGTTTATACACAATGCTGTAAAAAATTAAAGTCTGCACTATGACAACGTCATACCATCACACGAGGCACGCTTTGAAATAAACCGAGTGAACGACAGAAATAGAAAACGTCAAACCTGTTCAGCAAGCATCCACTTTAACCTTGAAAGAAATTTCATGCCAATTTAAATATCTAATATATGCAAATGATGACCTCGTTATAGTAACAATGCACATTCTAAGAAGTTTACAAGTCTTGTTAAGTGTCGTTCTTTTTATTTTCTTATAATCGTTTTTGTGAGAAGGAGTTAAACCTCAACAAAGAACCCTAAACTACCAAAACCATCACTCTCATTACAAGATGGTTAATAAACCGTGTATTTTAGTGACTAAAAATAAAATTTGTTCAAACAATAATTAATTGCCCAAAATTTGGGGAAACTCTACGACAAAGCCAATAGCATGCTTTTCATTATATATTGTATGTGTTGTTCACAGACTAATTACTGCGGAGATATTAAGATAAAAAATAAACGTATTTATTATATAAATTCTGAACCAAAATAGACCGACTGGCAAACACACAACGCACCCTCTACATTGATTGTCCATTCTTTCTGAAACTTGCGGTATTGTAATTAAATCAACATTGAAATTATGTCCGTTATATAAATATTTAAATTAGAAAATAACTTTTTGTATCATTAGTCGCTTTCGTTTGTAAACGTTAAATACAAAAACAGACAAAAATGAATTTCCTAAATAAAAAGAACACAGTTATGAAACTTAAACGTATCAACATCATTAGACTGAAAGCCGTAAATCGCATCTTTTGCTGGCAAATAATACACAAAACTACAATGTACTTAAAGATAACACCTGCAATCATTTTTTATTTGAAATCATCACATTTCTTTAAATTAAAAATAAAGCAAAACAAAGAACAACAAACAATCTTTTGAACATAAATATTCGAGTCCCAGTACGAAGTCAAGATCCTTAAATAAAGAAAAGTCAAGCACCGTTTGACGGGAGATTTTAAAGTCTTGTAAGTGTTTAATATAAAGTAAGCAGCTTCCTGTCAAAACAAATGATTTTGACAGATTCTCTGTGTAAAGATCTCGTTTTCATATGGGCTCTGAAAGTGCAAAACCTTAACAAGTACTAAACTATCAAACAGCAAAGTAAAAAATGGGTTAAAACAGAACATGTGTACCGGTAATTGTTTTAATTTTGTATACTATGTCATTAAAAAAATAAGGGCCTATTTATCTATGTAATATGTGTATACACGTTATTGAGAAAATTGATCATTTATTACTTTTGTGACACGTTTAGCATTTCAAAAGCTGCTCATTGGGTGAAATCAAAGCATTTTAACATAGAACAGGCAAAGATGAAAAACATTAAGCTTATACCTTCGTTAATTTTCAAACTAGTCTACATGTGCGCAAGGTGGGATTATGTGCCATGTATATATGTGTGTGTGTATATGTATACACATATACATATGTATATGTATATAAATATATTTGACAATAAACGTTAATGATTTAATAAATGTAATATTTGCATGTAAATGAAATAGTCTTTTGCCAGAAAGCCAAACCAAAAATAGTGTATCATTTTTATATGCATATACAATTCAGTTATTGATATTACGTACTCTTAACTGAAGTTATTAAGGCGAAATCGCCAGCTTCCAAGCAACTATAACAGAGTAGACACGACTTTCTAGACATTAGTAGCGTTGATCTGAGATTAGTGACTTTGACAAATTGAACCAAACAGGCCAAAACTGAAACATAAAATAAATACGGGTTTAAAAAAAATTAAAACACCACAAGATACAGTCAGATTCAAAAAAGAAGTGCACTAAATGCTCGTCATCTAATTTCAGGATCAAATATTACTAGACAAATATTAAAAATGCTTAATGCACAGCCAAGGAGGCAGGCCCTCGTTTAAAGTTTTGCATCAAGCTTTAGATGATTTACAGAAAAACAATGATTCAAGTATGCGCATAAATGACGCAAATTAAAAACTTCAATGCAATTTTCCTAGCATTTAAGTAAACGTAAGTACTTCACGATAGTGCTTTCCATTTGAGAGGTCGGATACTACCATGATGTCAAGAGAAGGCTTCGACGCTAGATTTCTTTTTTTGTCAATAACGCCACCCAGCTGGTCCGCAGAGATTCTCCGTGTTGTATCTCGCGATCTCTTTGATTACGTCATATAAACAGAGTTGGTAGCGCGCACTGAATCAAGAACGTAAACACATGCACACCGTAGTAATAAACATCGCCATCGTCAGTAGCACATATTGCTGCAAATCGTACATGATTGTCAATAATCATAAATTAATGATATGCTATAGCCTTTTTCCAAAACTATAGAAAACCTGAGCTGAGCCACAGACTGTATATAACCACGTTAACAGCAAAAGCAATGCCCGCAAAGGTCAGCAGCCCTGATTTGTATGTATTAAGGCGCTTGAAAGGAAACAATTCCACTTAGTTTGCTAATTGAAATCACGAAAATGAAATCATTAAATAAATGCATGTAAAAGTGTAAATAATGTAAAACGTTTCTCTTTCTTTAAAACAACGTATACCAACATGTTTTGAAAAAAATAAATATACGCCTTTAATAAATAAGAAATACATAAATTAATTAAATCACATAACGTTACATTTCTGTTACTTTATGTATAAATAGACCAATCCATAAGTCAAGTCTGTTACCTTTGGTGTTACAAAGAGTCAGTTTGCACCCTAGGTAACAAAGTCAATCCTTTTGTAAATGTTGGTGTAAAATAAAATTGTCTTTAAGCTTTATGTAAACAATGCATGACAGGGGTTATGATTGCTGTTAACAGAGCACGAGAAAACATGTCTTCATTAAGCAGGCTACTTTTTGCTCAAAGTGGTCGTTCATAAGCATTATTCAGCAAACAGCAGACGACTTGTATAGGTAAGGATGACAGAATATGACCCCACCGAAAAGTAACCCGATCAGTTTAAAAACGAATCCGCTGAGGTAACCCTGTTTTGATGGGACAGGACGCCCGAAAATGCCGCCGAAACCCCCTGCGTGAAAGGCGGCAACGCAGGTCCGACTGTTTCAGAGATGAGAGTGGAGGGCGACGTGGAAGGCACTCCGAAACCACCGGTCCCCCCACTTGGCTGTACAGACTGCGAGTGCTGAGCCCCTGAGACAAAATAACCGGCTTGACCGGATAGTAAACTGACCGAAGACGTGCTGACGCCGTAAGTGTTTGTCAGGCTGATACCCCCTGCAGTGCTGGCCAGGATCGGACGAGGAAGCTCCCCGTTGCTCAGTTGGTCCATCCCCGAAAGGAAAGACCCATAAGCGTGTCCCTGGTTGAGAAATCCGGACGCAGATCCGTTATAATGCGCGTGATGCAGAGATAAAAATGGCGATATCTGCCAGTACAAAGGATTAGTTGATCTCTCGTTGAGCCCCAGACCTAGGGGAGCAAAACGAAGCCCCCTTTTTAGGGCCAGTTTCCCCCGGGAGGTAGCGGAGCGTCTCCGAAGTTTCCCGGTGGTCCCCCCGATGAAGACATCATCGCTTGACGGGTCCAGCATCCAGTAGTTTCCTTTCCCGGGATCATCGTAATGCCTTGGCACTTTAACGAAACATTTGTTGAGACTCAGATTATGTCGAATGGAGTTCTGCCAGCCTTGTTTGTGCTCTCTGTAGTAAGGGAAATTCTTCATGATGAACTCGTAGATGCCATTCAGTGTAAGCCGTTTCTCTGGACTCTGTCGGATAGCCATCATGATGAGCGCGTTGTAACTGAACGGCGGCTTATCGTACTTCCCGTTCTTATTTGGCTCTTTCGGTTGATCAGCGCTTTCCTCTTCTTCCAGGCGACATTCTTGCCTTTCAGGAGACGATGCCATTTCCTTCGTAGCCGCAGGTTTTGCCGTTTCAGACCCTGCAGGAAGACGTCCCTTTGCTAGGGACCCTGAGCTCGCCTTGTCACTTTTAGAAGGAAGCAGCAGGCTCTTGATACTAAACGAAGTGGATTTGGGAACCATTGTCGGCTCTTTCTGATCCCCCATGCCCAGTAAT
This sequence comes from Polypterus bichir lapradei, assembly GCA_026402145.1. NCBI lineage: Eukaryota > Metazoa > Chordata > Cladistia > Polypteriformes > Polypteridae > Polypterus > Polypterus bichir. The sequence goes on from JANRMT010061414.1 coordinate 21,537,555, forward strand.
CACTGCGAGCCGTGGGTTTTGTGTGCGTAAAAAAAACAAAAGGTCAGACACGATCGGATCAGGACATTGCATGCATGAAGGAACTTCTAGGACAGAGGAGAGGTTGAAGCGGGACGGAGAAATTAGTAATTAAGGAGGTTCCCTCTTGCAGCCACATCATATAGGGGGAGGAGCTGATCACTAGCTCGCGATTTACCGATTAACAGAAAAATGCTGTAAAACAAAATGAATTTTAAAAAGTTTTGTTTTAAATCGATCGCATCCTGCAGGTACTATGTAAATGGCGCTGTCCAGAATACTGATAGTTCTTTATTTATTTTTGCTATATGTAGACTTCTAAATTAGTAATACAGAATATAAATTGAACAAAAGGATTTTATCCTGTTGAAAACATAATCAACACTATACTGATTTTAAGTGTGCGAACTATATCTTTTCATCTAGGGACGTAGCGTTTATTATATTTTACGCATTGTTTAAAAGTTTCTGGCCAAATTTTCACATTTAAGTATCAGTTTCTCTCTTTTTCTGGTACTGTGTCAGCCTGATTCCTGAAACTGAGAATGCAAAGCGAGAACAAAGACGGGTCGGGACGCCATTCTGTCGCAGGATCCTCACCACTTGTCTAAGCAGACTTCTGAAACACTTCCCACTGTACTCCTTTGTACATGTCATTTTTTTAAGTTTCTTTATTGAAAGCAGTGTTGCATACGAGATATTGTACGTATATTATGTGTCTAGCCGATTGTATTCATACCTACAACTGAAAGTGAAACAAGAGTCACAGATATGAATATTTAATAGATATCTAGCTATCCTAGGCAGGCACCGTGACCTCGTGGTTAAGGCATTTGACTTAAAGAACTGGTGGGCTAACTCCTACCCCCAACTCAAAATGATATTGAGCGCTCAGATGAGATAACACATAATATGGAAACAGCTGGGCTGGGACGTCTTAGCCCGCTTCTTCTGATGCATTAATCACAGAAAAGTGCTACTATGTTGAGGAAGGCCATTTGTAGGAAATAACTACGCTTTATACGTATACACGCATCCTATACAAACTTTAGTACCTATAGTTTATATTTACATCCCGTGATTCATAAATCAAAAATATTAAGTGACTTTCATATCTACTGGTAAATACAGTATAATGCTTCTGTATATCAACGTGTTTGCGCATAAGAGGAACGCAGAAGTTACTTCCAACCAGTTTAGGCCACTTCACAGTCGGTTACAAAACCAACATTTTTTTACGAACGTGTAGCAAAAGTTTCAGACGATCTGAAATTGTGTGTTAATAAAATACCTTTTTTATTTTTTAAAAATACATATATAAATGACAAGGTGCTACTTATGTAACAAGCACAAAGATTGACTCCATCGTTGAATCCTATACAGGATAGCTATGTAAAAATATGGCGTCACACTCGGAGCAGCCCGTTATTAACAGCCCAGTGAAAAGGCACAACTTTCAATCGGAGATGTAATCGTGTGCTGCTTCAGTGTGTCGTGACAGGTTTTCGCTCGGCCACACTGCGCGCTGCTGTTTTGAGACTCCGAGTAGCAGCTTTAAGCGCCATGGGGTATCTGCGCTACTGCCTTTCTCCTGCCCTTTTAAAGGGACGCATACCTTTTTCTCATTGGGTGGATATCCGCTGGGTTTTGACGTGCTAAAAGCATAATTTAAACATCTTCAATTACTGCGCGCTAATAGCCCGGCTAAAGAGATCAATAAGCCAAGGTTAAAAGTATATTGAAAATAAACAAATAATGGGAAGAAATGTCGGAAAATCCCTTGGCGTGTTTAAATAAATACATTTCTTGATTGGGCACTGACGAGCGGTTTTCACGCATGCTGCAGCTTTGTGGCTGTTTTAAATTCAAAAATACTGCAATATCTTAGGAATTTTACATAGTCGAAGTCGGTGCTGGAATTAATTCTGATTTTTTTCAAATGAATAAATTGCGCATAAATACCCGCAGATGTTCGTTCTCGTCTAGTCCAGTCTGACAGGAAAATCTAGTTTGCCGTGAAAATTTTAAGATGATATTCATTCAATTTTATTTAAACAGTATAGAAAAAAAGTTTAAGGAGTGAGTCTGTCCAAAGCCCTAAAAGAGTCCAGGATTTGATGTGGAATAATCATAATACCAGTTAAACGAAAAAAGAAAATATAATGTACTGAAATGCAGAGGAAGCCGTGTCAATTACATTTATAACAATAAATGACCATCATGTATTATGCTATATATTGTGACACACACACTTGATTATAAAGAAAACACTTTTCCTTTTAATATTGGTAGTGTTGTCCATTCAAGAAATGCGATCGCAACAAAACGGCACTATTCAAAGTAAACCTTTCTTATTACCCCTGATACCCGGACACAAACACCAGGCGGCATCGGTTAGTAGTTGTAGGCACACTCCAACTTCTACCACTTTAAACTTTAATAAAATACTCCCGTTGCCAAAAGTTATTATCCAATACTAAACTAAACATCTGTTAGAAACGCATCATGAAATAAATTATATTTAACAATTTAATTTTTGGTGCAGCGCCGCAGAGCATCCTGGGACGTCAGTGCCGTCAGTCGCTACAATATTAATATACAATGTATTTTGTATAGCGCTGTTCACTGAGTGCAGGCGCAGAGCGACGGCAGGAAATCTCATTCCAAATACGAGTACAGTATACTAATTACTATATACAGAACTGGTATACATAAAGAGTTGCTAAAAAACACAATATGTCGATAACACCAAAAAATAAAAACGTCAGACTATCCTACCATCCATTTTCCAACCCGTTGAATCCGAACACACGGTCACGGGGGTCTGCTGGAGTCAATCCCAGCCAACACGGGGCGCAAGGCAGGAACCAATCCCGGGCAGGACACGCACATCCACTAGGGACAATTTAACCTAACCGGCATGTCTTTGGACTGTGGGAGGAAACCGAAGTACCCCGTGGAAACCCACGCAGACACGGGGAGAACATGCAAACTCCACTCAGGGAGAACCCGGGAAGCGAACCTGGGTCTTCTAAGTGCGAAGCAGCAGCGCTACCACTGCGCCACCGATGTCAGACTATGTATGTAGTAAATTAAATAAATACGCATGCCATTTGAACGGAAGAACATGAAGTCTTACTCAATGACGAAACAGACCTCCGGTGACCCAAAGGAGACGAAGTAGAAAACGTCAGATGTTTCAAGAAAACGCCTCTGCTGCGTTGGTGACTGACAGGGGTGGGGGAAAAAAAGAAATATGATCTCAAAATAGGCCCGAGACCACCGGATTAAAGAAAGAGAACTTTGGACTGGTACACTGTCTGTCTTTTTTGATAAAAAAAATCCACGGAGGAACAGGATTTTACTATTAAACAACGTCAGAGTGATTTACACAGCCATCCATTCTGTTGATGGTTGTGGAAGTGTGGACCCATCCCAGCAACATCGGGCTCATGCCAAAGTCTGACACCTGCCCACCGCTGCAGAGCACGACAGTCTTCGGGATGCGGGAGAGTAACTCGTGGCAGACATGGAAGGGACTTTGCTCTTTCTAAGTTCTAGTGTTTCGTGCCCTGCTTTTGTATTTTGTTCTCCATTGCTTATTGACTTTGATCTTTCTGTTCACTCAAATTGTAGGTCTCCTTTTATAACGATGTATGCTAATTGCAGACAAAGAAAGTGCTCAATCCAAACAGACAGTGCCCAGGGTGCAATTCAAACCCTGGACCCGGTAATTATGACTCGCTATCTACTGCGCCACCCTATTGGCTTACATTTTCAAACTCTCGTATGGTTCGTAGTTAAGCAAATTTCTGTCGGTAAAAGAGCTTATTCCAAGAGTCATAGCTTAGCATGTATGCCGTCGTTTTGTTTCACAGTTTATATTTCCAGCCCGTTTTGAAATCAATTACTTACATTAAACAAATAAATCATTAACGTGTTCATCCAGAGGACAGTAGTCCATTTCAATCTAAAATACACCACTTAGACAATGCACTTTTACTATATTTATTAAGGAGTGCCCTGTAGATATGTCTTTATTATTCTGTCTCTTAAACAATGTTTGTTTTATGTATTTTTTCAGTACCAGTCATTAACTTGGAATCATAAGTTTCAGATATCCATTTTAAGAGTTAATTTGTTTCCTTTCAAATGCAATTTTTGTCCGCTTTCTTCAAACGCATCCCTGTTAATTCATTTTCTTTGAAGACATTTCTTCTTCTTTTTCTAACCCGCTTACTCTAGTTGAAGCTCGCGAGGAATAAATGGCTGAAGGAGAAGGTGAGGAGATACTGGGGACCTATAAGAGCATCATCGAAGCCGAGTAATCTTATAGATTAAAAAAAAAAATTGGCCCGAGTAAATTCTTAGAGCTATTCAGGCAAGTAGAGGTACTTAGGAATGTAAATGCTGCATATGTTTTATTGTTGCATTTTCATTTTTTTCTGTTGGCACATTCAATCTGCCTTCACTAAATGGCTCAAGCAAACAGAAGTGAAATAACTGATTTCAAGTCAGAGGTGGTGTGTTGTTTGGGTACAACGGTGCCATGTCTTCTTCACAGCTCCGGCTTCAAGGACCCGAATCCAACTCTCAATAAGCATCTACGTGGAGTTCGTACGTCCCCCAGGCTTACGCAGGTTTCCTTCCGCTAGGTTACGATTACCCAGAAATATTATTTGGGTGTGGGTGTCAGTGCCAGGGGGCCTTGTGACGAACTGGAGCCACCCTCGGCATTACAACAGCTGATGAGCTTAATCTCCCTTTAGGCGTGAACGAGATAGGTGGGTTAGAGAATGAAACGATTCGTTATGCCAAAATGAGTTGAACAATGGGTACATGGCACGCTGGAAAGGACCTTGGACGGGACGCCAGCCATTCAAAGTGCACACTCGCATAATACGTGGCAATTGCAGTTAGCTGTCCGTCTAATGGCCTAAGACTGAGAGATTTACATTTCAGCAATTGAACACTGAGCCGTAGCATGTAGAGAAGTAGAAAAATAACTAATCTAATTATGAACGGAATATTAAAAAAAAAATCATAATCGCTGAACATTTGTTTTTATAGTACTTATCTATTCTAATCGCGCCCTCCAATGTACTTTTCAATGTATTAACAGTTTCCCTCTGCTTCCACTTATAACATTCCTTTATGTGTTATATTCTTTACTCATTTGATTTCTTCACATGCCTAGAGAAAAAAGAAATATATTTTGGGAAAGAATCACTACCCCAAATACATAATGTTGAAATATTTTAACAACTGTATACACACATCAATTCAATAGCAATTTTAAATATTATGAATGTAATTTAATTGTACGTTTTTTGCGTAAAGTATGTATCAACAAGTGCGGCATCTTAATAGATTGTTAAAATACCTTACGGCACATTCAAACTTCTGAAACTGGAAATTACGCGTCCATGCCCATCCATTCCTTTGAATATAAAATTCCCTTGTCGGTAAATTTATTTCGGTTTTTCATCACAGTGTGGCTCCCTTGACTTTGTTGGTCATGTAATAACTTTTCCTAAAATGCCGGAGAGAATACTACATAGAAGCATTTTCAGCACATTAATTCAGTCTTTTCGGCTAAGGCTGGATACTACGGTTAGTTAACTCGCCGATATAAAGCAGTTCTGCAGTTTCATAAAGCGTTAAAATAGCGACACCTGCTGTCGATTCACAGTAAAAACAGTCACACTTAAAGTATAGCACAGTATTTCATACAGTATACTATACTGTTACCCAGCCATTCATTTCACTAGTCAAAAGTAAAATCTGTGTATATAATTACTCGAGAATATAATGAGATTTAAACTGTGAGTTATAGGATGCAGTGCCATAACGGCCACTAGAAGTGACGAGATAAGTCAACTTTGATAATTTTGACATTAAATGAAACAATGTTTAAAATTAATATCAACATGAAATGACGGCAGGAATCTTTAGGTATCATGTTAAAGAATTTATTTTGTAATTTTAGAGCAATTCATCTATCCATTTCTTTTCCATTACAATGCTACAGAGAACCACACCAAACCTGGACTTTTCACTAAATAATAATAAGAAAAAGAAAGCACTTTACACAGCATGCTTAATTCTAAGAAATCTATATAGTGACTGGATTGATCAGGAGAGTTACTTTTGAGTATTGGGGCACCAACTGGGTGATGCTGTTTATTAAACAAAAGCCATCAAGCCTGCATGGTGGCCAAATGAAAAAGATGGCTGTAACAGCCCAACAAATAGACTTTCCCAGGTTTGGGGAGTATAATGAGTTGTGCAGGACCTCTGTCCAAGTCAGGTTCTGGGTGCAAACTGAGATGCCACCTTCTGGTTTTATAATAATAAGTTTTATTTATGTAGCACCTTTTCATACACTCAAGGACACTTTACAATTCAATACAAGACAGTAGAAATTACATACATGAAGAAGAAGAATATTCATTGAAGAGATTTGTTTTTAACAGCTGTTTGAAATTAATAATAGACTTTTCCATGTGAAGGCTGAGAGGGAGAGAATTCCAAGTTTTAGGAGCTATCACTCTGAAAGCCCTGCCACCCACAGTTATTAACCTGTATTTAGGTACAGTGAGTAACTTAGCGTCTGATGATCGCAATGCACGGGCAGGAGTGTAAAGAAGCAGCAGCTCAGACAGATAATGAGGGGCTAAACCATGAAGGGCTTTAAAAGTGAGAAGGATAATTTTATATTTGATTATTGAAGAAACCGGTAACCAACTAGAAGGGACAGGGTCAGCTCAGGATGTTAGGAATGGGATCGGTTGCCCTTACTGGGTGTCTTCTCAGAGCTTCAAGTGGAAAAGCAGAGAAAGTTAGTGTGACTGTGCCTTCTCATTCCAGAGTGGTACCACTTACTTCAGAAGGACCAGGAAGGTGGTCCCCAGGCATGCATGAACGACACAGCACCTACTTAGCTCAGAGGTGTGAGGTTGTGAGTCCAAAGGAAAGTGTCAGCATTGGCATGGAGCATACACTGTTCATGCTGGACCACATACTTGTATGGCTGCAGGCTCAAGAAACAGCAGGTGACCCAGTAGTTGGAGTCCTGGTGGGAACAAAACCACTGGAGGGGTGTGCGGTTGGACTCTAGAATGAACTTCTGTCCCAACAGGTACAGTAATACCTGAGCTGGTTGATTGCTCACTTAATGGCCAGGGCCTCCTGCTCATCTGTTACATATTTTCTCTCAGTCCAACAGTTTCTGGCTCAGGTACTTGATGGGGTATTTGGCTTCATCAATGACTTGGCTTAACATGGTTCCCAGGCTGATGTCTGAGGTGGCGGTCTGGAAGAGAAAGTTTAGGGAGATCAGAATGGAAGTTAAAATTAGAGCTCACCGAATGCTACTTCTGTCTGTGGAATCTATACCATGGTGTTAGGAGTCCGTTTTCTTGTGTAATCAGTCAAAGGAACAGCCTTCTCTGAGAAAAGGGGCACAAACCTCCAATAACACCCAGCAAGACTTAGGTAGGCTTGCATTTGCCTTGTACCCAAGGGCAGACTTGAATGGCTGCATCCTTGGAACACTGATGTAACTCGCCCTCCACATACCAAATAGTTGGCCTCAGTCAACCCAAAGTAACATTTCATGTGGTTGATCTGCAGACTGGTATCATGGATTGTGCAGGGGATGACCAGAGTGTGCCGTACATGCTCCTCTCAGGTGCTGGAATAGATGGCAATGTCATCAATGTAGGCAGCACTATAGTCATTATAGGGCTTGAGTAGTCTGTTCAAAGGGCAGGATGCAGTTACTGCTAGTGTCCACTGGGAATGCTGATTGTTTCCTTTGAGTCAGTCAGGGGGATCTGCCAATAGCCCTTGGTCATGTCGCACTATCCAGGTGCTCCAGGAGGTTGTCCACACTTGGCATGGAATAGATATCGAAACTGGAGACCTGGTTAACCCGACATATTATGGGGCTAGACCAGGGGCTATGGCTCTCCTCAATGACTCCTAGATCCAGCATCTGCCTGATCTCTAGTCCCATCTTGATCTTCTTCACCTCCAAGAGGCTGTACGGCCATTCCCTCGCCACAACTCCAGGCTGTAATGGAGGCAATTGTGTTCCCCAGCTTGCACTTCCACCAGGGGCTAAGGGTCTCCCCAAAATTGAGGTCACTGATATCTGCAAAGAGTGCCTTTCCCGGGATTTGTGGAGGGTCATCACCCTTCCCTTCCTGTCACCGATGAGGAGACAGACGTAGAAGATACACTCCCATTGGTACCACTTGGGTTAGGAGATCAAATAGCCCACCAATCCCTCCCATTCTTGCAATTTGTAAGGACCCTACCAGAGGGCTTGGAAAGAGAGGTGGGTATCAAGACCATAACCCTGTCCCCTGGGCAGAGTCTAGCTCCGTCATGGGGTCCGACTCCATGTGCTCTTTGACTAGAGGCCGCAGTCTGGCAAAGCAGTTATACAATCCCACAATGTACTCTAGAATGTTGCTGGAGGAGGGAAGGCTACATCCCCCCATCCCTACTTTATGTAGTTGAGCAAGCTACGGGATACCTCCAATAAAGCAGCTCAAACGGAGAAGCCCATTAAGGCTTGTGGCACCATATAGAAGGCAAACAAGACCAGCAGGGAAGAACTTGTCCCAATCTCTTCCATCTGCTCGCACCACTTTCTTCAGCATCTGCTTGAGAGTTTGATTGAGTCGCTCAACCAGACTGTCTGGTATGATTTGCAGAGTAGCTTGGTGACCTCTTTTAACGTCCCCAACATAAAGTGTGTCCCCGATCCATGAGGACCTCCTTGGGGATTTTGATTCATGCAAAGACCTCCACCAGTTCTCAGGTAATTATCTTGGCACTAGTGACATGCATGGGAATGGTCTGTGGATAGCAGGTAGCGTAATCTACAAGGACTGTTATGTATCTGTGACACTGTGCTGAGGGTTAAAGTGGCCTGACAAGAACAATGTCAATACTCTCGAATGGGATATTGATCAACAGCATCAGAACGAGGGGTGCGAAGTCTCGCTGGGCTATCAACTTTAGTTGACACTCTGGGCAGGACCTGCATACGTGACACTTCTCTTTGTGAATACTAGGAAAATAAAATTTAACAGTAATCTGCTCCAAGGTTTTTATTGAGCCTAAATGGGCTCCTAGGAGATGGGCATTACAGCCAAGCGGCTGCAGGACTAGAAAATGGCTCCACCTTTCTCCCTGATGTTCTACCATCTAAAACACTAGATCATTATTTAGCACGGAATGTGGCCCAGATGGCACAGAGTCATTAAGTGGCTGTCCTTTGATGGAAACCACAGCATTCCTTGCAAATTTCAGTGAGTAATTGTTCCACTGCTCTCATCTGAAGTACAAGGGTAGGGAGCAATACCGAAGCTGCAGTGAAGCCAGTGGGTCTAATGTGACCCCTGGTGATGACTCCAGCACCATGGGTGAGAGCACTGCTGACATGCTCATTGTGGCATCGTCCTCCGCATAGAAGTTGATCATATTGAGTAGCCATGCTCTTACCTGCTTTTTTACAAGACAAGTAATTATCTTGTGGTGGCAGAACACCATCTAGGGTAAACCTCTGTTTACCTGCATTGCCAGGAAATGGCAGATCCTTTTTTCAATTCCTCTATGACCAGTTTATGACAGGTAAGACAGTGTAAGGAGGCTGCGGCAATGTCGCCAACCTCAACCGCAGGAGCTGCCCTTGGAATCGCATCCAGCACATTGTGATCGGGTATTCCCATGAATACAGGAAGGCTTTGCCTTTTTTCCGTTATACTGTTGTAACGGGACATATCGGCTTGCATTAATCAAGGGGACATTACTGCCAAAATCGTACAGGGCATGGATGGAATGTCCATTCACTCTGCCTGCAAAAGGAAAAGTGAGATGGTTATGTAACAGTAAATCCACAGTCCATGGCTTTGTTCCACCAGGGTCAGTTGGTCACCATGTTTGATTCCTTGCTTTTGTAGCACCAGATGGAAAGGGGTGACCAGTTTCTTCTCCACGTCAAAGCGTCTACTTCTTTTGCACCAGGGCCTAGCTTCTGGGGCTGCTTCATTTAGGGATATCTCCTCTTCTCCTCTCCTCTGGTGTCTCAGTCTGTTTGGCAGTGCTGTGCTGTTCTATAGCCTATATAAGTCCTATGTTGGCCCAGGACTGCTGACGTACTGGACGAACTAAGTGAATCGGGAGCATGTGCACCAGGATATCAGATGCAATAATTTTGACCATGCACTTCTTTGTGTTTTCTTCAGAGAGAAGCCAGC
>JANRMT010061414.1:21562846-21599164 GCA_026402145.1 Polypterus bichir lapradei
AGCCCACCGTAGGGTGCACGTACCCACACACCAAGCACACACTAGGGACAATTTAGGATCGCCAATGCACCTAACCTGCACTCACAGACATAAATCTTGAATGCAAATAAACAGTTTAATATAATAAAGTATCTTACAAATAGGCTTCTTTGTAATAATAAACACAATTCACTTCTCTCTTTTCCTTCTCCTTCCACTCCTCCAGGTGAGCTTTATCCATCTTTCACCCGACTCCAACTCGGACTACTCATACAGGAAACCCAGCTTCTTTTTTACTGGGCCTGGACCCAGGATTACTTCCAGCACTTCAAAGAGGGTATAATGATCCCCTGGAGGTACCCAATTATCTCGACAGCGATATCCCATGGGACTATTATTCCAAGCCTGTACAGAGGGTATCCATATGGGTGTTCAACCGATGGGATACAGCCACTGTACATATAGGGAGAATACAAGCCCCTTGGAAGCAGACACCCTCTGTCTTCTGCGCAGGCATCCCTTTCAGGAAAGGCACCCGCACCCATCCTGGTCAGTCCACCGCAGATGTAGTAACTTGATTTTCTTAAACTATGAAATCACCATTGAATTTAGAGTATCAATTAAAATTAATCCAAAAATCACTTTTTATTTTAGTTGTAAATTCTTCTGTGCATTGAGGGCAAGGACTTCAATTTAAGAAAGACTGAATGGATGTGTATGCTGTTGTCAGGGTAAAAAAGTAAAATAAGAGCCGTTCAGTGTTCACACCTGACATGGACAAAATCGATTAAACTAAAGTAGCGATGTTAATTAGATCATCACCATAATCTAAAGTAAGTTTTTGCACATTTTCTGCAGAATTGTATGATATGTTATTTAGATCCAGTTGAATGGCTACAAACCACATATAAACCCAAATTTCCCCCTGGCACAAATAAAGTTCTATCTATCTATTATATAGTGCCTTTCACGACTATTGGTCTATGTACATTTTCTGCTAATGTTCAGAGTGGCTGTGGTTTTAAGACGAAAAAACATTACTTTTTGAGCATTTTTACTTTTGTTCTAGCCTCTTTATAAGGGAAAGGGACTGCTGTTAATTAAACCTACTATTTAATTCCATGACTTGTTGGTGCTCTCATTCTGACACAGCAGACTTTTCCCAAACTGTTCATTTTCATTTTTCTAAGAGCACTGTTAAAATGTTTTGTGGACCTGACAGACCAACATTACTGAGACCTTCACCTTTTTTTTATTTTCAGATATTGTATGATGGACACAAGTTGCAGGCCATTCATTGTTTGGCTGCTAATTAAGGAAAAAAGAAATAATTAAGGGGCCCGAGTTTTAAATATTAAGTCAATTTAAAATTAAGGCAAATGACTTAATTAGTAGCAAAACTGCTCACTAAATTAAGAAAAGGGTTAGAATGACAACTTGCAGTCACAGCGGCACTCCAGGACCGGTGTTGGAGACCCCGAGAAAATACATCTGGGGAAATAAAGCCGCAGCAGAGAGCGCCACCTATCGCACCTGCACAAATTGACGTGGAGATAACGAATAAAAAAACAACTCAAGCCTGCGAAGTGGAGTCTGTCAAAATGTATTCTATGCAGTGGATCAACTTCTTTGCAGGAAATAAAAAGCTTTACATAAACCTGTCAATTTAGCCTGGTTTGGCGAAGTAACATCCAGTCTGCGCATTCATTTTTTGTAAACACCATGGCCAGCGAGATTTTTGTCCCACTCCGCGTCCCTTCGTCGCCGATCACTGTGTCTGGTGGGACATGTCGAAGCGAATGTGGGGCACTTGGTCTTGGAACTGTGTTTTTCTTCTCACTGTTTTGCTAATATTTGCAATGTCTAACTTAGCCAGTTCCGGCAAGAGAATGGTTTCGATTGATTTTGAGATTTTTGGTCGAGTGCAGGGTACGTAGGCAAGGCTTCACTTGTTGTTGCATTTCTAATTAAAAATAGTAACATCTACTGTGCCAAAGCGAGCGCCGTTATTGTTATTGGTGTTGCAGATGTTCTAAAGTCGTCCGTGTTTTAAGTGACTCTACTATAAACACTGCCAGTTCTTTTAAAGACAGAGTGTACTGAATTCTTGTGCAGTACGTGTATACTACCAGTCCCCAATACTCCGTGATGATAACATAATATGGGAATTCTTAACGAAAAATATAAAGGGCGGGGTAGATAGTGTTAATCACTGGTTGTTTAAGTCATGTGCAAACTCGGCATGTTCTACTGTTGTTAATGTGAGCTTTGCCTTTTCGTTAAAGAGCCAACTGACTTTCGGCGTGTGCTCAATGACAACCCTTTGCAGCAGGACGGCAGGGGTGGAGCCCGACGTGTGACACTCGCCATATAAGGAAGACGTGACGTCAGATGAGTGTGGTCTCCGCCCTTTTACCTTTCTCGTTGGTTATGCTTTTACTTATTTATTCAATTCTTTAGGAATTATATTGTTTATTTAACTGTGCGGCGTAAAACTCGTCACCTACTCTGTCATAATGCAGTGGTAGGTCTCATTACTGTATATGCGGAGTCTAAAGTCAACCTACGATCTGTCACACATCAGTCAGCGAGCGCCTTATCTCATATGGTAACAATCGGGCAACCAACCCCGCCTCACGAAATCCTAATACTGGTGAATGCCTTGTGCCGTAGAAGACAAACCAACTTCATAAAAGCAACGTTTTTTGTTAAAGATTGAAGTGAACTTTTTTTATCTCATGACGACGGTGGTTGATTATGCTTATTTTCCTGTGGGTGTGCAGTAGTGTCGATGCTATTTTGCTATAAGAAGACGGATTCGCATCCCGATTGCTCAAAGCGTGGAGTTGGCATGTTCTCCCTTTTTATGCATTTGTTTTCCTAGCGGTGCTCAAATCGCCTGTCCCGCGGTTGGATGACCAGGTGTTGCTTAATTGGCTCCTGATGTGTTTTTGTGTGTGTCTGCCCTAGATGGACTGGCACGCTGTCTAGGTGTTGTCCTGAGGATTCCTGGTTCAGGCTCCAGCTTCCCACACTACCCTGCCCTGGATAAGCAGGTTTTGATAAATTTGATGGATGGGTTTTCTATATGTCCGGTTTAGAAATGAGGATTCTTGTAATTTTCAGAAGTGTTTTGCACGCATTGCTTTCTCAGTAAAGTAAGAGTAGTAATCCAGGAAAAGTTGACGTGTCTAAATTAAGTCTTATTCAAATGGATTCCTGTATAAGCACAGTGGAGTGAAAAGAGCTTTAACAGGAGTAATGAGTGCGACAATTGTTAATCATGTTTAAAGGAATCACAAACTTAAGCTCTCTTTTTTATACATTTTTGCAATTTTTTTCCAACGCCGAAAGACATCCTATGTAGAAATAGTCTCAGGATGTTTCCACTGTTGTCCATTAAGTGGTGCTGTGGCCATATAACAATCACGTCAAGTTTATTGTACTGAACTCAGCTCAATGAATTTGTAGTTGTAGTTGTGGTTGTTAGAACATTTGACAAAAAGCTCGCTGGCCATGGTGTTTAAAAAATTGATGCCGACTGGATGTTACTTCGCCTGCCAGGCTAAATAGACAGGTTTATGTAAAGCTTTTTATTTCCTGTAAAGAAGTTGATATACTGCATAGAATACATTTTGACAGACTCCACCTCGCAGGCTTGAGTTGTTTTTTTATTCGTTATCTCCACGTCAATTTGTGTAACCTTGTGCAGCTGCGATAGGTGGCGCTCTCTGTTGCGGCTTTATTTCCCCAGATGTATTTTCTCGGGGTCTCCAACACCAGTCCTGGAGTGCCACTGTGACTGCAAGTTGTCATTCTAACCCCTTTCTTAATTTAGTCAGCAGTTTTGCTACTAATTAAGTCTTTTGCTTTAATTTTAATTGATTTAATATCTATCTATAGATATAGATATATATGTGTGTATATATAGATATAGATATATAGATATATAGAGATATAGAGATATAGATATATAGATATATATAGATATAGATATATAGAGATATATAGATATATATATATGTTTTATATATATTATATATCTATAGATAGATAGATATGTGAAAGGCACTATATAATAGATAGATAGATATGTAGATAGTGTCGGAGAAGCCTGGGGTGGTGACCTGGCCGGGACACCCAGGAGGACTGGAAGAGGGCTTACGTCCACCTCAGACCACGTGGGGGCGACCACCCTGGTTCCTTTGGGGGCCATGGGTACAGAGCTTTGAAGCACTACGCTGTAGGGGCCCGTGGTCACCGCCAGGGGGCGCCCCTGTGCCTTGGGAGCCAGGTGTGGCGGAAGTGCCTGGGGGAAGACAAGCAGGGACACCCGGAGTGCTTCTCTTCAGACAATGGCTGGAGTCGGGAGGAGAAAGACAAGGTCTTGGAGGAGAGGAGTTGAGGCGGCCTGAAGAAGGAAAGAAGGCACTGTGTTGTGGCCAGGACTTTTGGGGGTTGTGGCACCTTTGTAAATAATGGCACTTGTCAATAAACGTGTGTTGGGTGACATTAATGTGTCTGCCTGTCTGTGTCCGGGCCAGCTTCCACAATAGATATATGTAGATATGTGTTATTATATTATATTATATTATATTATTATTTTATAATATAATAATTTTAATTTTATAATATATTTTTTATTTTTTTATATAATTTTATAATATAATATATATACACACACACTTTTTTTAATCCCCAAGGAGAAATTCACATACTCCAGCAGCAGCATACTGTTAAAAAAAACATTAAATTAAAGAGTGATAAAAATGCAGGTACAACGGACAATAACAGTAATATGTATGTATGTATGTATGTATACATACATACCGGGGGTTGGCGAGTGAAGTGAGCAGGGGGCAGAGCCCCTAGTTTAATTAAAAGAAAGGACATAAAGCAGTTTACTTTCTTGCCTTATACCATATATTCATTGTTCAACGCACCTCATTTTGTTCACCTAAGGCATATACAAGTATAGCTCGATCTAAAACCAGCTATGACGGATGTAACCCCTGTGCGTACTTCACTGCTGTATCACTCAATGTGTGCATATGTCATATTCTAGAGTGATAAAAACACGAAGAAAATGTAAACATGAATTGCCTGTAAAATGATGCTCTAAATAGTTATTTAACGTTCCTATTTATTACCAGTTCCTGATATATTTTTCTGTATTTTTCTGAACAGGTGTCTGCTTTAGAATGGTAAGAAAATACAACTGAGGCATGGAGTGTTTGTAAAAATGCATTGTTTTAAAGTAATGTTTCCTTTTCAGTATTGCTCGGCACTTTTTTAAAATTTTTTTTAAACAACTGATGGATTATTGTATATATTGCTTTCTTTAAGATTAAACAATTAATGCAGTCAACAGCATTTTTGCATTAATCTATAATCTATCATGGACCTATGATTTATATGTTTTACTGACTTTTTTTTTTTTTTTTTTTCTTGCTTGGCTGGCAAAGTTAACAGTAATAATAATAATCAATTTTAAATGTGCGTTTAACTTGCATGCTGTAGTTTAGCAAATCTGGCACATGCTATCTGCCTACAATATGCTTTCCCACAGCAAAATATTTCACTTTATAGCATTGTTTACATTAGTGGCTTTTAAATTTTTTTCCTGTCAATGTAAACTCCTCATGACCACTTACGGCATGGTATACTTTCCAAGGCAGGGTCAGATAGTTAGTAAAATCTCAGTGTATTGATTTATTTTAAATGCATATATAAGGGTACCTTCAAAAATAACTTAACCCTGTTGTCCCATGAAAAAAAAAAGCACACTAAAAGCTGAGTAAAATTGGAGGTCCCAGATAAGAAAGCCCCATTTAATAAGGATTGAAGTCCGTATTCACACCACAACTGTTGTCTTGGTGTCCTTTACGTATCCCTTTGATGTGATCCAAAGGTCCCCCCCTTCACTTTAGGGTCCTAACAGACAGCTCTTGGTGTAGCACAGATCTTTTTAAAGAGGAATGGAAGTTGATCCATCTCGAAGTTACTGGTCCTCATCTAGGTTGGCACCTTTGCTGTTGGAATTGAAGCAGACAGACACTCTGGAATTTTCTGAAACCTTTGCTTGTGCTATTTGGTCAGCCTTGTTGGTCTTAGTCACATAGTCATGCTCGTGACATCCACAAGTCATATCTATGCACATATTGAAGTAATCGTTATGGTGATCCGTAGTAAACCTGTTTACACACAAGACAGTGCCCCAGTGTGAGAGCTGCCAGCTTTACTCTAGCACTGTAACTACTGTTTCATAGAGGACCTGCATCAAGTTTTTCTGAAAATGTAACATGACAAGTGTTTTTGTAAAGAACTTGTCCGAAGTCTCATTGTAATGCTTGGATTGCACTGTTAGACTCGCTGTAAATTGACCGGATATCAGTGGCTGTTTCTTGTTGAGGGTCTCCTGTGTTAGATCAGTTATGTGTCCAGAGGGTTCCCATCTTTTGTTCACACATACTACATGCGCTTATACCCTCAAGTGAAATCCGTGGTGTTTATTAAATCATTGCTATTATTGAATTTACAGGCTGAATAGATTTCTTTAACACTAGAATTACCAGAGCCTACAAAAAAGTTGTAGATCCGTCCCACCTTAAATCGCTTCTTAAATCCCTTCACACCTCTCCGCCAGCGTCCTTTGTCCTCTAAATGTGCTGATAAACTCAAACTGCAAGCAGCCGGCTATTCCATCCCCCCACTGACTTAGAACGTGCACTAACTTCTCCCAGCTCATGCCTTGAATGATTTTCTGGGAGTGAAGTGGAGTTTTAGAGTGGAAATAATAGATCGTTGTTCGGAACACACGCATTTCATGTGTGTTCCGTTTCTACAGTAATCTGTGTAAACACATTGTTAAAACAGAAACGTTTTTTATATTCTAGTAGTAGATGACAAAATGTAAGCATAAACTATATAATGTATGAAGCCTGAAGTCCAAATATCAAAGAAATACTTTCACAAAAGGTACAAATCTAACATAACAATTGCGCTTTTATTCAAAAGTATAACTGCAGAAACAAAAAGCCGCCTTAACATGCGACATTGACACCTGTTTATTATGACTTCCTCCGTGGCGCAATAGAATCAGCTGCCAACTGGGAATCAAAAGGTCGCGAGTTCGACCCTGCACCACTCGGGTGTCAATGTTGCATGTTAAGGTGGCTTTTTGTTTCTGCAGTTATACTTTTGAATAAAAGCGCAATTGTTGTGTTAGATTTGTACCTTTTGTGAAAGTGTTTCTTTGATATTTGCACTTCAGGCTTCATACATTATATAGTTTATGCCTACATTTTGTCATCTACTACTAGAATATAAAAAAAAGTTTCTGTTTTAACAATGTGTTTACACAGATTACTGTAGAAACGGAACACACATGAAATGCATGTGTTCCAAATAACGATCTATTATTTCCACTCTAAAACTCCACTTCACTACCAGAAAATCAATCAAGGCATGAGCTGGGAGAAGTTTGTGCACGTTCTAAGTCGGTGGGGGGATGAAATAGCCGGCTGCTTGCAGCTTGTGTTTATCAGCACATTTTAGATGACAAAAGACGCTGGCGGAGAAGTGAGAACGGTTTTAAGAAGCGATTTAAGGTGGGACAGATTTACGAGTTTTTTCGTAGGCTCTGGTAATTCTAGTGTTAAGGGCCACAGAGTGACAGTCTCCATGTCACGCGTATTACTGATAAGCACATCAAACTCTTTATTGCTCTCCAGCTGATACACCGTATTTGAATACTTAATGGCTAAACTTTGTCCACTTGAGGGTTCCAAATCTCCTGAGTGCATTTGTGATTGTCACTCAAATCTTCAGTTACATTTGTCTTGCATCAGGGGTTTCCAAGGTCACTTTAGTTAGAACAATGTTTTAATGAACCTTTGTTACATATTGTGTGCATAGTTTTATTTGTGTGTGTTTTTTTTTGTTTTTTGCT
Source organism: Polypterus bichir lapradei (assembly GCA_026402145.1). NCBI lineage: Eukaryota > Metazoa > Chordata > Cladistia > Polypteriformes > Polypteridae > Polypterus > Polypterus bichir. The sequence continues at coordinate 21,570,777 of JANRMT010061414.1, forward strand.
GCACTTTTAGATTTAAAGCAAATATATTTTCTTTGTTGTTATGTTGCAGTACACAGAAGATGAAGGCCGGAAACTTGGAGTATCTGGATGGGTGAAAAATACTAGGCAGGGCACTGTAACTGGTCAAGTGCAAGGTCCAGAAGAAAAAGTATATGCCATGTAAGTAAGTGACTGCAACTGTAATTACATGACAAGATGGTGGCAAATTGCTTACTGAAAACAAGAAGTCAAAGTGAGGTGGAGTGGTGAATTTCTCATCTAATACAAAGGAAAGGAGGGAGGGAAAATGTGGGAAAAGCTATATCTCTGTATTATAAAGAAAAAACCTGGAGAGAAACACAAGGGCGTAGAGACAGAAGATACTTAAAAGAAACCGTGAGATGAAAGACCTTAAACATGAGACTTTGTGCCAAGAGACTGACCCAGAACCGTCTCGCGATAACGTGGAACATGAGATTCTTGCAAGACACGCCCTACTTACAATCAATATCAAATAAGCCAAGAGGCAGGAAAACACTCAGCCGTGTAAAGGAGGCTTTTAACATACACAGATCCAGGGCTCTCAGCACATGTAAAGCATATGAGGACAATACGTTATAAATGAAACGTCGACGACTAAGCGAAGAAGAAAGCAGCACGGAGAAAAGAGACTCAAAAGCGTTGGAGAGAAAAAAAAAAGAAAAAGAAGAATCTAGGTGCAAATTCAGAAAATAAGGAAAGTAATCAGCCCGAACAAATGGAATTGAAAAAAAAAACTGGTCCAATCAAGCTCAGAATTAAAAGACAAAGTGCATGAAGAGCAGGTTAGAGATTACGAAAGCAGTGGAATTCGAAAGTAAAAAAAAGTAAAGATTACAGTAGCTCAAATAAACTGAAATTATTACTTGAAAAAGGGAAAATGGTCACCAGGGATCAGGTGTCATTGAAACAAAAGCATGACAAAGCAAGGTCAGAAATAAAAGACAGAGTAGAAAACAAAGTAAAACGTCATAAAGACATTATAAAACGTAGGCGCGAAACACATACAAAGCAAGATACAGAATATGAAAGCAGAAAAAAACAACAGTGTCAAAAAAAGAAAGTAAACATCGCATTAGCGCAAAGAAAGAGAAATTATTACTCAGAGAAGTAACGAAAAGGCGAATAGAGCTCGAATATATAGACATAGGTGATATGTCAGAAGTATGTAAATTTTGAAAGGTTCTGAAGTTTAAGTCAGAGAATTTAAAAAACGGAGTTTACCCCACATGCATTTATTGGTAACTTTGCAAAAAAAATTATTAACTGCTGATGATGATGATTGTTTTGTCTGTGCTGAAATTCCAAACAGAGAAACCTAACCTGAATTATGGTACAAAGTCATTAAACACGTCTCACTGACCTCATTAAAAAGAGTCAGCATATTGAGACTCGAAAGATTCCAAATGTTTTTACAGAAGTTCTGAAATAAAAGTGAAACTAATGAAATAGCAACAATTCAAAGAAAAAAAAAATCTTACAAGTGTGTATCCGGAAAACCAAACACGGGGGTTGGCGAGCGAAGTGGGCAGGAGGCGAAGTCCCCTAGTTACTCACAAAAAACAAAAAAAGTCCTAAGTCACTGTGAGTGAGTGCCAGAAAGGTAATATGTGTTTTCCTTTAAAAGTGAAGTTTCTGCAGCTAAAACTAAGCAGAGCACATACTTTCTTTAGATATTCTACATTTGTAATTCTATTATTTTCACATAAAAGTGTACAACTAAATGCAAACTCTATCTTCTCAATATATAAGGTGAGTGAGTTTCAGCATTATTATTTCTATTGGCAGTCTTGAAGTAAGAGAAACGTCATCATTTGAGTTTCCCCTTGGGTGTCATCTCAATGTATGAGAAGATTCATTTCTTGAATAGAATTTATTCAAGGTTGCTTCATGTTGACAACACGAAAACACGAAATTTGCCTTCTCAGTTGCATCCAATAACAAGACAGAAAGAAATGAAACAAAACAAATAGAGACAAGACAGTTTGATAATGCATGTGTATACAAAAATTGTTACAGGATACATATATAACCTTAATCATTTTCTCTGATATTACTTATTAAAAAGTCGTATAGGGCTAGGAAGAACTGAATTTCTGGAGTGATTTGTGCGGGTTTTATTCAGTATAAAACATACGGGTTCCAAATTGTGTGACTGGTCTGTTTGTAATCGCTGGCCCCACTATATTTTAAGACATTTATCCAGTTATTTAAACTACCTCATATTTAAAATGTCATTTTTCATGAGTTATGTTGTTTAGTGTTCCTTGTTACCCTACATACATGATTGAAAGTATATCACACTATATTGTAAAATGTTGTAATTATATGTCTCTCTATTATATTAAAAAATCCTGCGAAGAGACAAGACTTTTTGGAAGAAGTCCTGCGAGATGAGAGTTTGGCTATGGGATTTTTTCCAAGTCACACCCTCCTCTCAACCATTTTCAACCTCACACCCGGTACTCTCACCTCTCATTTGTGTGAATGCTTTTGACAGACAGTTTCTTCTCTCTCATCTCTTATAAATTTTAACATTTTCCTCAATTTAACTTCCCAATTAAAGAAGACATATTATGTCCAAATCTTATTGAAGAATTTTATCCCGAAGGGTTATCAACAGAAAAAATGAGTACACAGGCAATCCTAGCACCGAGAAGTCAAACGAATTAACACCAAAAATGTTGATCAGTTACACAGCAAATTGGTTAAATGCGTATCAATAGACTTTGCTGAAACACTTCGTGGTGATCGTGTGGAAGATGAAAACATCAACTTACAATATCCCGAAGAATATCTATAATCGTTAACATTGTCCGGTCTTCCACTGCATGAATTACTGTAGAAAGAAGGATGTATCCAAGAAAGGTAAGGTAGTACATCCATCAGAGGATAACATTACACAACAAAGGATATCATGATATGCCATTCATATTAAAACATTAACCGTTTCCCATTAGAATAGCTTTTGCAAAAACAATTATCAAATCACAGAGCCAAACATTTGAAAAAGGCGTTTTAATTAATATAGAGAAGTAACGTAATTCAATCACGGGCAGTTATACGTTGCGTTGTCACGATGAAAGTCCAAACACAGATGCAAAATTCAATACGATATTGACGAAAATTTAATTCAAAAAATAGTTTTTACTGAAGTTTTACAGTAATAGTGTAAGTTTAAAAAGTATTTGCGTGTTAATTTCAAAGCCAAACAGAACAAAATTGTATTACGCAATGAATACCTCTAACGCAACATGAAACATAATTTACTTTCGAATTATTACATTTTATTCTTTTTCAATAATGTAAAATAGTTCTATGCATATGTAACAATTCCCATGAAAATAACAATTTGTTTAAATTGTACATCCGCATCCCCATACGCGAGCGACAGAACCAGAATGCCAGAAATTGTTTCCTATGAGAGTTCCCAAATATTAAGGCATATCACAGTATCAAATTATTAAAATAAATAGTCTTTAGCTCTTACTGTTTTTGGTTTTTACTGTTTAAAAGATGGCGCCCTGCCCGGGGTTTGTTTCCTGCCTTGTGCCCTGTGTTGGCTGGGATTGGTTCCAGTAGACCCCCGTGACCCTGTAGTTAGGATATAGCAGGTTGGATATTGGATGGATGGATGGATGTTTAAAAGATGTATATTGTATTAAAATGTAACTGTTATCAGAATCAATGAGTATTAGGAAGAATCTGTCAACAAATTACTCAATATCCTCTCCAGAAGTGGCAAAATAACACTAAGGCTTGCATTTCCTTTCTGATAGAGGGGATATTTTCCCCCAGTGTATCAACAGATGGGGTGATTTTATAGTCCTTGGGGGTAATTTCATTGTATGGTTTCTAGAGAATGATATGATCATTGTAAGAGCCATTCTTTGTAACTTAATTTTAACATAATATTCCTGTAAGTATTTGTATAGTTATGAGAAAATACTTGATTTCACATAGCAATATAGAATACTAGCCAACCCGCGGCGTACCATACGCCGCATAATCAGGCCGGTTTTTTAATAATTTTTCTCCCTGTGCTTAAAAATCAACATTTGAAAAATCGTTAATGTAATAAATCAGCAAGAAAAGCAACATTATAACAATGCACGAAACGAACCAACACACACTGGCGGACCGCCATCGCGCCCTGCCTGCTCATGTGCCCACCTCCAACTCGTTGTCGTTGTCGTCTTTGCACAGTCCACATGCACCTGTGACTCACGTAGACTTTTCATTGCTCTGTGCGGTTGTGGCTGCTTTTCTATATATAATCCACCAAGACACCCGACCACGGTAGTAGCGAGGTGGGGCTTCATTGTTCCTTTCGCATGGTTTTTCATGGTGGACGCGGTCGGGTGTCGAAACCGAAAAGAATAATGAAAAGTCAACGTGGCTCAGACGTGCATGTGGACTCCTAGCACAGACGAAAGGGACTAACTGGGTGGTCGGTGAGTTTTTGTGTCCAGGCACATGGGCAGGCAGTGTGAATGCCTAGAGAGCGAGGGTAGACGCGGGCCGGTGAAAAAGGAGTGTTGGTGGGCAGGGAAACGTCTTTCGTGTTCCTGCAGGAGCATCTAAGAAGACGCATGTTTGTCGCGGATGCAAATTGCTGTATGTAGCGTGTAAAACAGTTTGCTATGGTGCACGCGGTCGTGCGCTGTAACCGAAAACTCGGTTTTTAAACACCGCTTACTTCATTGTGTTTCAAACTCAGTTGTAAAGGATCGTTTTAAGGATCCCATGGGATACCCCTCGCAAACCGTTTTACACGCTGCATATGGCGACTCACCTCCGCGAGAAATATGCCTCTATGAGCAGTCAACGTGGCTCGGAGGTGCATGTGGCCTCTACGACAGACGAATATAAATGACGCCGGTTTTTCTGTGTCGTCGTGTCCAAGTTGGTGGGTGTGGCTCTGCAAATTGTCGTCGTATCCAATGGTCTTGGAGTTGGTGGGCGTGGCTCCTTCCTGCATGCGCCATAGGTGTCTTACTTGTCGGCGGCTTAGTGAATCCACGCCCCTTCCGCCGTGCTTTCCATGGGTGTCTTGCCTTAGTGAATTATATATATAGATATATCTAAACAGATAATAAAAGGTCTTGCTTTATCCTCTGTAAGCTAACATGTAAATGGAACATTACTGTCACCAGAACATTAGAATAGTTTTTGAAGAAATGTGAATTATATTATTAGCAGATTACAATTTATTGCTTATTATTGCAAGACTGAGTTCTTCCTCTTAACCTTTTTTACTGAGTGTAAGGGTAAGTTTTTGATAGGTGATGATGGATGGTGAATATGTTTGTATGTACTATTAATTAGTAACAATGGATCTATAGTAGTTAAAGGGGGTAATCTGAGATGATAAGATGCCATATATTAGAATGAAATGAATGAAAAGTCTCAGTTTGCAAATAATGAAAGAAACGGTGCTGTGGCAAGTTATAGTTCTTCCAAAGCAATGTGAGTGCTGTGAAAGTATCTTTCATTTAAAAGTTAGAAACAAAGATATTATACAGGGAAACAAAACAATCAATCAGCACTAGTGACACAGATCCAAATTGGCGTCTCTACTTGTCCCAGATTGTCAATGAATTTTGAACAAGAACTAAAACCATGTATGGGTAGCAGAGACCATAATGCCTCTCTCTGAGGAAGAGATTGTGGATTTCTTACTGTCACCATCCTAAAGTGGATACATAGGTTTAAAAATGATTGGATGTTTTATCAGATTAAAACACAAAGCTACAAACTTTATTGTAACATTTAATTTTTTGTTGGAAAAAATAGTATAGATAATTGTATTTATGAACCCATGTCTCATGTAAATTGTTGTTTTCTGTGTTTGTATTTTGTTCATTATATGTTGAATTTTTTTGTTTGCATGTTATGTTTCTGTATTTAGTTATGTGCCCTGCCCATTAATATTGAGTTTTGAGGGCATGTTCACCTTTGTGCACAGCTGAAGGACTGCCCTCTGCCTATAAAAGCCAAGGCAAGAGATTGGGTCCTTCAGATTGGCATTGATTTTATTTTGGAGAGTTCAATTGGAAGTAGTTTTTTGTGGATTTTTTTTCTCCATTTTTTTGACTTTTTTTTTTTTTTTTTTTTGCTTTCTGATTCTGGATTGAGAATTTGACTTTGTTTCTGGATTACATTTTTGGTATTTATTTATTGATTCTTTTTTGATATTTTTGTATGTATTTATCTTCTTCTATTATACGCTACCGTGGCTGTTCATCTGTCTGTCCAGGATTTAAAATCACCTGTAGCTCGCAAACCATTTCACCTATTGACCTGAAATTTAGTACATATATACTACATGATGTCTACTATCCGTTTTCGGGTGATGATTTTTATTACTCTTTTTATTTTTATTTTATTGTAGAATCAACTCTCAGCAGTGCGCAACAGGGCGGCCGTGCGGCGCATGCATAAGTGCATCATTCTCATTGCCTACCACCTTCGCTGTCACTTCTCCTACCTCTTCATATCTTTAATCCTTCTTGAGGCAGATTGAATGAAAAATTAAGAAAAATGTACTAAGTAATTGCAACACAAAAACTAACTTCATTAGTTTTAACGCGAAAAGATGCCGACGAAAGAAGAGAAGCAGCGGGCCGCTAGGGTGGAGAAAAGAAGAGCTGCTCAGGCAGCAGCAAGCGCATCAACCTCTGAGCAAACGAATGGTAAACGTACAGAGAAAGAAGATGAAAACTAGGAATGCTCAAGTCAAGTGTATTCACTGCACGTTATCGTGCAGTACGCCGTTACTGGTTCTTAATAATGAATCCTCATTATACTGTCTCCCTGTCTCTAAATTAATCCATAGATTTTTCCAAAAATAAAGGAGTGTTTTGTTTCTTGGCTTTCCCCTTTTATGCTTGTCTAGGCTGAAGCCTACTTTAAAGATTCTGGATGCTTGCCCTCACATTTAGGTATTTTTGGGCAGCTTCCATGACAATTTCTTTTAGTATTTTCATTGTAATAGTTGACACAGGTACACACATATAGGACTTCTCACAGAGAATTAGCAATGTTTATAGTATGTCTGATCTGCAAAACTGAATTGCTAAATGTGATTTAAAAATTAGGTTTTTAGTCTGGAATTGGTTCATCTGATTTGGACGATTTCAACAACAAGAGTTTTACATGATGAAGAAAGAGAAAAAAGACAAAATAAATAATTAAAATTAGGGAACACTAATTAACACAGAATAAAAGGTCCGATGGCCAGGGAGGACAGAAAAAACAAAAAAACTCCAGACGGGTAGATAAAAAAAGTTAAAATCTGCAGGGGTTCCAGGCCACGAGACAACCCAGCCCCCTCTAGGCATTCTACCTAACATAAATGATCAGTCCTCATTGTATTCAGGGTTCTCATGGAAGAACATGATGATGACGGTCATGTGGACTTCTGGCCTTTAATCCATCAGTGTAGGAACATCACGGTGCTTTGATCAGGTGGTGATGGCGCAGGTCGCCACTACAGAAAACCGGAAAAAGAACAGAACAGAGAGTAGGGGTTAGTACGGATTTCGGAGCCACCATGAATAATAATGATAATTAATTAAATATGCAGAGCATCAGGATTAAACTAAAATGAGGTTATGAGAAAGCCATGTTAAAGTAATGTGTTTTCAGCAGTGTTTTAAAGTGCTCCACCGTATCAGCCTGGCGAATTCCTATTGGCAGGCTATTCCAGATTTGAGGTGCATAACAGCAGAAGGCCGCCTCACCACTTCTTTTAAGTTTAGCTCTTGGAATTCTAAGCAGACTCTCATTTGAAGATCTAAGGATACGATTTGGAGTGTAAGGTGTCAGACATTCCGAAATATAAGATGGAGCGAGATTATTTAAGGCTTTGTAAACCATAAGCAGTATTTTAAAGTCAATTCTGAATGACAAAGGTAACCAGTGTAGTGACATCAAAACTGGAGAGATGTGCTCGGATTCTCTTTTCCTAGTTAAGATTCTAGCAGCTGCATTCTGCACTTGTTGCAATCGATTTATTTCTTTTTTGGGTAGTCCTGAGAGGAGAGCGTTACAGTAATCTAGTTGACTAAAAACAAAAGGGTGGATTAATTTCTCAGCATCTTTCAATGATATAAGAGGTCTAACTTTTGCTATATTTCTTAAGTGGAAATAATGCTCTCCTCAGGTCAGAGTCAATAGTTACCCCTAAATTCTTTACCTCCGTCTTGACTTTTAATCCTAATGCATTGTTTATTTCTAATAACCTCATTAGATCTGTTATTGCCAATCACTAAAATTTCCCTTTTCTCTTTATTTAGTTTGAGAAAATTACTACTCATCCATTCAGAAACACAAGTAAGACATTGTGTCAGTGAATCAAGAGTGTCTCGGTCGTCAGGCGCTATTGATAAGTACAGTTTTGTGTCATCAGCATAGCTATGGTAGCTCACGTTATGCCCCGAGATAATCTGACCTAATGGAAGCATGTAAATTGAAAAGAGCAGCGGACCCAGGATAGAGCCTTGTAGAACACCATATGGAATATCATGGGTCTTTTGAAGTATAATTACCACAACTTACAAAGAATTTTCTACCTGCCAGGTAGGATTCAAACCAATTTAAGACACTGCCAGAGAGGCCCACTCATTGACTAAGGCGATTTCTAAGAATTTTGTGATCAATGGTATCAAATGCTACACTCAGATCTAAGAGGATGAGAACAGTAAATGGCCTCTGTCTGCATTTACCCGCAAGTCATTTACTACTTTAACGAGTGCAGTTTCTGTGCTGTGATTTGTCCTGAAACCCGACTGAAATTTATCAAGAATAGCATGTTTATTGAGGTGGTCATTAAGCTGCATAATGACTGCCTTCTCTAGAATTTTACTTAAGAAAGGCAGGTTAGAAATAGGTATAAAATTTTCAAAAGCAGAGGAGTCAAGATTATTTTTCTTGAGCAGGGGTTTAACTACAGCAATCTTAAGACAGTCTGGGAAGACCCCTGTATCTAATGATGAGTTTACTATGTCAAGAATACTATCAATTAGCACGCTGGATGCTTCTTTGAAAAAACTTGTTGGTATTGGGTCGAGGACACAGGTGGAGGGTCTCAATTGAGAAATTATTTTATATAAATCGGGTAAATCTATCCAGTTGAAATAATTTAATTCATTAAAATGGAGTACCGGGGTTTAAATGGTTCAGTATTGGGGAGATGTAATATATTATTTCTAATATCATTAATTTTTTGATTGAAATTTCAGTAGACCCTGTCTCTCTTTCTTATATTTCATTGTTTCATTTTCAGAAAACCCCTAACAAAAGACTTTGTTCTGTTTCCATTGATTTTTTTAACCTGATTTTTAAGGTAATTTAACCTTTTTAGATTTATATAACCTTACTTTATCATCTCATTACTTCATTATTTAGTAAAATCAAGATGGAATGGGGGTGAACCCCTTTTACTAATTCCGTCTTTGCATGCTGCCTGCTACTTCTTGCTCTGCTTGAAGAATTAGACAAGGTCTTTACTGCCTTTTAGTTTCCAAAATTCCCATTTTTGTCTAACGCACAGACAGTGCCAAGGCTGCATTTTCCAACAGAGTTAAGCAGTACAGTAGGAGGCATTGTTTGAAGAGTTTCAGGGCTCAGTGCTTTGGCCAGTGATGTAAAATCTGAAAAGGCCATCTTTTAGAAAATAACTGCACTGTGAGTCCCATGCAGCGCACACTGAAAAGAAGTCCATTTTACTTGGGACGACTGACTTCCTCTGAATCTTAGAGAACGTCTTTGAGGCAGACATTTAAATGGATGAGGTAGAAAATGATGCTCTTTGAAAAAATGGGAAGAAATTTTGAAAGTCTGTTACTTGAGTTAATATGATATTTGCATTATGTTAAGTGCAATTTTTGATGCCTTGTTTTTTTTTATCAATTTTTGTATTTTCAAAGACAAGCTTTCACTTCATATCAAATAGTGAATTCAGTCTATTTTAGTGCAATCAAAATAATGCCATTGCCGTGTTTCCTACTTAAAATGAATACAGTGATCCCCCCTCGATCGCGGGGGGTTGCATTCCAGAAACCCCTGCGAAAGGTGAAAATCCGCAAAGTAAAAACCATATGTTTATATGGTTATTTTTATATATTTTAAGCCCTTATAAACTCTCCCAGCCTCTTATAAACATTTCCAGCACAGTTATACAGCATAAACCCTTTGTATTCTCTTAGATAGTAGGTAAGATTCGTTGAAATTATGTATGTAAACACACTGTTTTATATACAGCAAAACCTAAATGTTATTTTAAAGATATCGAGCATCTCCAATATCACATATGTTGCAGCCATTACGATAGACAGGCCACCAGCAATAAATACATACAATGGAAGAAAAATTGTATACAGTAAAATGTACTGTACGTAGAAAATTAATTATGGTTACTCACCAACAATGACACGACGACTTGTCTGATAACGATGAGTTTAGTTTTACTGCACAACAAAGGAGAGTGTTACAGCTCTTCTAAAGGAGTCTCTTCAGGCGACTGTGTAGCACCGCCGTTGTTCTTCTTCAATCCAGATCCCTAAAGCAGATTCCATCCGGACTACCGCCTTATTACGTCCGCTTACAACTCGTTTTGCGCCCTGGTTAAAGGACACTGCGGCCGTAGATCTTATATTCTTTTCCTCCTTTTTAAATAAAAAGAATCGTGGACTCATTAATGCCGTAATGGCGTCCTACAGCAGTGTAGCTGTTCCCTTCCTTCAACATATCCAAAATTTTTACCTTTTCGGCAATCTTTCGCATCTTCTGTTGGCACTTGGGCACGGCCCCGAAACAGGAGCAGATCGTTTTGGAGCCATAACGAAGGGCTTGACTATGCACAAAAATAAACACAAAAGAGCACAAAAGTTAACTCTTTACACAGCGAAACATGTTGATGCTGAATGAGCGAGACAAGATTTCCTGGTTAACGCAGCAGAATCTAATTCGGTGCTCCGTTGCTGAACCAATCAGCACACAGGAACCTATCCGCGTGCTCTGATTGGGTAGCTTCTCAGCCATCCGCCAATAGCATCCCTTGTATGAAATCAACTGAGGAAGCATGTACCAGAAATAAAAAGACCCATTGTCCGCAGAAATCCGCAAACCGGCGAAAAAATCTGCGTTATATATGTAGATATGCTTACATATATAGAATCCGGGATTGAATGAAGCCGCGAAAGTCTAAGTGCGATTATAGCGAGGGATTACAATAATACCTCAAATGTTTGAGATCTAGATCATATCAGAGGATTACTCTGCACTCCGTGTTTTGATCAGGCCACTCCTGAGTATTGACACACTCCTTATAAGCTACTCTGTGGTGTCCTTGGTTGTATGTTTTTAATTGTCTTGCTTGATGATGAATGTTCTGCAGTGCCCAAGGTTTCTATTCCATGCTGCACCCTTTTTGCCTTCTGTACAAAGTCTTTCAAATCGTGACACACAGAATGATTTTTATAGCATTATGCTAGCATCCCAGTGCTTCATGTTAGAGGTGATGTTCCCAAGATTTAAGGCATTTAGAATGGAAACTAATTAGGTTGATTTTAATGTCTGCAGATGTTAAAATTTACTTCTGTCGGGCTCCCAAAGTGTTCACCATGTCATCTGAAAAACAACAGTGAATGTTTCATGTAAACTTTTTCAACAATGTTGTCCATAATGTGAAGCAGCCAGGCATTTATTATTGTTTGCACCCAGCTGTGGATTAGCCACTGACAAAATAAGTCCCATATATACTCGTGGATGAGTTCTCCCACAGATAAGTCGGGACTTGATTTTACAGTATAATTTCTGGTATTTTATAATGTCGGTTGTGTAAGTCGAATGCGGAAAACTTGCGCTATTGGTCCAAGAGATTATGATATGCTAACACCCACCTGAGAGAGGAACCACGGAGCACACAGCCTTTTTTTTCTATGTGGGTGCGGCAGTGTGCTGTATCAGCGCATGCTCCTAACCTCTCTCTCTCTCTCTCTCTCTCTTGCCTACCCGAACTATTCCGAAGCAACGTTTGCACTGATTTGGATTTTTTGTATCTCACATCCTTATACACCTTTATCGTAAGAGTATCCCTTATCTACAACAACATTTATTTCTATAGCACATTTTCATACAAATAATGCAGCTCAAAGTGCTTTACATGATGAAGAAAGAGAAAAAAGACAAAATAAATAAGAATTAAAATAAGGGAACACTAATTAACATAGAATAAAAGTAAGGTCCGATGGCCAGGGAGGACAGAAAAATCAAAAAAACTCCAGACGGTTGTAGAAAAAAATTTAAATCTGCAGGGGCTCCAGGCCACGAGACCACCCAGCCTCCTCTAGGCATTCTTCCGAACATAAATGATCAGTCCTCATGGTATTCAAGGTTCTCATGGAAGAACTTGATGATGACAGTCATGTGGACTTCTGGCCTTTAATCTACGATGGAGCATTCGATCAGAAGAAAATATGAAGCTGGTTTTAAATTAAACGTTGTTGAAGTAGCAAAAGAAATTGATAACTGCGTTGCTGCAACAAAATTCCATGCGTCTGAGAAACTTGTGTGAGATTGGAGGAGGCAAGAAGATGTAAAAAAATAAAAATAAAAATAAGTGTCGCATTTTTGAACGGGCTGTCACAGGTGGCGGGGGGGCAACCCAGCCAGGATGCCCTGGAGGATCAGAAGAGGGCTTACGCCTCCCCCAGACCACGTGGGGGCGACTGCCCTGGTGGCTATGGGGACCACGGGTGCAGGGCTTTGAAGCGCAACCCTGTAGGGGCCCATGGTCAGCGCCAGGGGGCGCCCCAATGCCTTGGGAGCTCTGGACCACAGCACTTCCACCACACCCGGAAGTGCTGGGGGGAAAAGGATCGGGGACACCTTGAGTGCTTCCGGGTGCGCAGCCGGCACTTCCGTCACACTGGGGAGTGCCGACGAAAGATTGTCGGAAGGCACCTGGAGCACATCCGGGTGGCTATAAAAGGGGCCACGTCCCTCCGTTCGTTGGCTTGAGTCGGGAGTGGAGAAGGACGGAGCTTGGGAGGAGAGGCAAGGAGGCGGCCTGAAGAGAGTGAGGCATAGTGTGTTGTTGGCCTGGACTTTGGGGTTGTGTGGCACTTTGTACACAGAAGAATATGGAAAATAAACGTGTTGTGGGAGACTTAAACATGACCGCCTGTCTGTGTCCGGGCCGGCTTCCACAGGGCGTATAAGTCGGGGTCTGATTTTATGATCAGTTTTTCGGGTTTGAAGACCCGACTTATATGAGTTTATACGGTATGTACTTTGGGCACCAAGGGAAGGGGGCACCACAGAGTTTTGTTCCCCTAGCTATCTTGCCCTTAACTCATTCAATGCAATATTCAACTTTAGGCAAAATATTTTATAACTGTCCTTGGCTGCTGTGTTTGACTTTTTTCTACATTATTAAGAAAGGCAGTTTTCTGTGTCTAAAGTTTTAAAAGTTTGGTTTAAAGGTGTCCTCGGCTATCACGTTTGTTTCCATTTTATGGTATGAACATTTCACTGCCGTTGATGGTGAACATGCCTGGCTGGGTCTGCACCATTGCAGTTGATTTGTGTAATGGACCCTGTCACATACGTGTGATTGGGAGGCAGCTAGAGGGCCTGAATAATAGTAGTACCACACATGACCAGGTGGTGGCGAGCTACACTAACTCTCTCTCTCTCTCAATCGTCCATGGGAAATCCTGCTAGGTTCCGATGCCATTGATGACATCACTTCCAGTCCCGAAAACGTTACTTCTGGGTCCGGGCGCTATCGAGGGCGTCACTTCTGGGTCCGGTCCTGATGACGTCACATCCTGTAGTGGCCTTTAAAGATGCCATGTTCTCACTATTAAATCAGTTCTGTTTTGGACGTTTTACCATTTACAACTCATCGAAATTACCCAATTTGCAGCCAGGGATATTATACGAGTGGCTGCCCCACACCTTTGATGTTTCCTGTGTCTTATTGTGACAGCTGTAAGCCCCTTTTTTATTATTACTTTTAATGAGTTTTCACATAAATGAGGTACATTTTAATCCCCTGAGTCGTAATGTCTTGGCGGTTAAGCAACTGAAGGTCTGAGAGAAGAGCATTGTTGGGCTGTGCTTAGGGCATCAATTGGCTTAATCTGGCCCCGTTTGTGGCAACAGAACCCATGTCAGCCATGGAAGGTACAGTCATGTAAGCAGAGGTGGGTAGTAATGAGTTACATTTACTTGAGTAACTTTTTAAAAAAAATTGTACTTGTAAGAGTAATTTTATTGCACCATACTTTTTACTTTTACTTGAGTACATTTGTGAAGAAGAAACACTACTCTTACTCCACTACATTGGGCAACACTCGACTCGTTACTTTTTTCCATTTATACATTAAACTATATTTTTGAAAGAGAGAAGTTGACAGTGGATCTACTGCATGACTGTTTCACCAATCAGACGTAGCCATGCAGTCACATGACCACACACAAACTCCCTGCGTCTTGCAGCCTGTGAGAGACTTTTTAGACATGCGGGGCTCCTGTTCTAAACGGACTGCTAAATGGTCACAGCTTCACTGCAGGAACCAGGTCGTCATTCCCAAGCCTGCCTTTCATGTCTTTTAACCTCATGTCTTTTCTCCTTTTCTTTGATTCCCCCTTCTTTTTTTGTGCTGACCCATATATATACACTCCCGTCTCCGTGGGCCTTAATCACACGCCGCAGGAAGCCATTAAAGCAAATGAGAATGATCAGACCCGCACGTGCAGGTGCTACTCGCTCCAACTACTTCATTAACTCCCCGCAGTCGTGCAATTGTACCCACGGAGATTGACACGGCTTTATGGATTTGAAACTGGCCTTTTTTTTTTTTTTTTTTTTTTTTTTTTTTTTCTTTTGAAGCCGCGGACCCGCTACACCACAAAGTGCATATGCAGTATTATACTGTCAGTGTACAGTATATCTTGTCACTGTAAGTAGCTTGCACTGTTCAAACATACCATGTTACCTACTGTAGGTATCGGCTGCAAAAGCTTTGTTGTGAAAAACTGAGATTTGGAACTTTGTGTTTATTTGTGCATCTTTATTTTTACT
Source organism: Polypterus bichir lapradei (assembly GCA_026402145.1). Lineage (NCBI taxonomy): Eukaryota > Metazoa > Chordata > Cladistia > Polypteriformes > Polypteridae > Polypterus > Polypterus bichir. Next base: position 21,585,892 of record JANRMT010061414.1, read on the forward strand.
CATTTTTTTATTTTATTATTTGGAAATAGCAGAATTTGCACATTATTTTATATTTTTGTCTATCTTATTACAACATTTCTAAAAAATAAATCATTTATTGTGTTCAGTTACTCAGTACTTGAGTAGTCTTTTCACCAAGTACTTTTTTACTCTTACTTGAGTAAGTTTTTGGCAGACTACTTTTTACTTCTACTTGAGTAATATTATTTTGAAGTAACGCTACTCTTACTAGAGTACAATTTTTGGCTACTCTACCCACCTCTGCATGTAAGTAAGCAAAGAACAGATTTCATTCGCATAACCCCTCACAAAGTCATGAAATTAGCCAAAGCTAATTTTAGGAAGCAGACAATATATAACGAAGTTTACTTGGTCATTACTTATTCATCCAAAAATAGCCCAACATGCTGGAGCAGTGTGTGAGAAAGTATCCATCAATAATTTGAATTATTTTCTTTATGAATTTCTCTCTCTGATGTCATTTTGGAGGAATTTTGGTGGACTGTGCTACTTAGAGTAGCGCTTCAGTTCTTTGTCATTTGAAGGCAGCTCTCTTAAGGTCTTTCCATGGCATTTCACTATAGCTGAAGTCTTAACCATGACCATGACAAGCTGTTTGAAAACCTTCAGTATTTTCTTTTTCAGCTGTTCTGTTGTCAGTTTGGGGGTGTACTTAGGATCCTTGTCCTGTTTCAGTCAAGCTTTACCTGTCAGATAGCTGGTGTCACATTTTCCTTTAGAATACTCCGATATAAAGAAGAGTTTTGTGCTAGATGACCAACAAAGCCACTTTGTTCTCATCTGTTCTGATGACGGGATTCCACAAAGTCCTGATTTTCATTTAGTTGCAATTTTTTGAACCTAAGCCATGCTGCCATGACTTCAATGTCTATTTGGAAGGAAGGAGCTTTATTTTCACTACCCTTCCATGAATGAATTCCTTGTTAGTTCAGTCTTTTTGTGACAGTCAAGTCATGAACTATAATGTTTACTATGCTGGCACCCGCCTGCAGATCAATGTGTTTAATTTTTTGTTTCGTTGTCGTCACTCAGAGCGTCATTGATATAAGTCTTTGGATGAATTTGCTAGGATGGCCCACTCCTGAATAAATAGGCAGCTGTTCTCCATTCTTTATTTATAATACGCTACTGTGGCCGTCCGTTTGTCTGTCCAGGATTTTAAATCACCTGTAGCTCGCAAACCGTTTGACCAATTGACCTGAAATTTGGTGCACATATACTACGTGACGTCTACTATCCGCTTTCGGAGTGTTGATTGACCTCCAAGGTTATTCCTCTTTTTATTTTTATTTTATTTTATTGTAGAATCAACTCTCAGCAGCGACCAGCAGGGCGGCCGTGCGGCACATGCGTACTGGCGCCGTTCTCATTCGCCGTCACTTCCCCTACCTCTTCATATCGTAAATCATTCTTGAGGCAGATTGAAGACTTAAGTACCAGCTTACGTGAAAAATGAAAGAAAACGTACTAAGTAATTGCAACACAAACATTAACTTAATCAGATTTAACGTGAAAAGATGCTGACGAAAGAAAAGAAGAAGCGGGCCGCTAGGTTGGAGAGAAGAGCTGCTCAGGAAGGAGCAAATGCATCAACCTCTGAGCAAATGAACGCTAAACGTATAGACCATTACTGGTTTGTAAATTGTTTAATATTAGAATTCTAATTGTTTGAAAATGGTCTCATAACCCATTCCCAACATTTCCATGAGCTTACTATAGATATTTTGGTCTTTAACATTGTATTGTCAGTAGTCTGAATGCTTATGATTAAACGGCCAAAGGTTTTAATTTTATTTGAATGTGGCAGACGTAATCAAATGATCTTTTCTAGCAGCACCTAGCTGTTGTTAGCTTTTTCAAGTGATAAGACAGTAATGGAATATTTACTTTTTCAGACCAGACTTATGGAGTTTGCTTATTTTTTGTTAAATACTGATAAAATAAAAAGGTGTATGCATCTATTTTTTGTGCTTGTTGAGTACTAGATAATCAAGTATGCCCTGATGTGTAGTACTGTAACACTGAAGGAGGCTTATTTTACACAACTCTACAGTTCAAAGTTAGAGGTGCAAGTATTCATAATGAATAGAAGTAAACTTGCTGAGACTCCCACATTAGTGCTTGGCACACCTTGGAGACTTTTGTAAAGAAAACAAGCAGCTCTTTATTTTAATAAATTTTAACTCTTATAGTAAGTATTGCCTTTGAAAGGATTTGACTTTCTGATTCTGGCAAACTGTCTGGCGACTTTGGAGGGAGAAACGTTTCTTCGCCAATGGAGGGATGGAGTGCTGCTGATCTCACCTGAAGACATTGTCAGGCGATAGAAGAAGGAGTATTTCAAGGACCTCCTAAATCTAACCAACAAACCTTCCTTTTGAGGAAGAAGAGATTCAGGGGGCACGGTGGAGAACTTGGCCATCACTTGAGCTGAAGTCGCTGAGGCAGTTAAAGAAAAAAGCTCTTCTGTGCCGGACTCTGGGAGCTGATGATATTTCCCCTGAGTTCTTAAAGGTTCTGGATGTCTTCTGGCTGTCTTGGCTTGACATGCTTGTTCAACATTGAATGGAGGTCAAAGCCAGTGCCTCAGGATTGGCAAACTGGGATGGAGGTCCAGATCTTTAAGAAAAGTAACTGGAAGGTGCGTTACACCTTTAGGGGGATCACACTCCTCAGACTCCCTGGGAAGGCTTTCTGCTGGGCTTCTGGAAAGGAGGATCCAGCTGTTGCTTGAGCCTCGGATTCAGGAGTAACAATTGTGGAAGATGGCCCGGACACAGACAGGCGGACAGCGATGGTTTACCCAACACACGTTTATTATACATTATTTACATAAGTGAAACGCACACAACCCCAAAACTCCCCCAAAGTCCAGGCCCTTCCAATGCCTCCCTTTCTTCAGGCCGCCTCCTTTCCACTCCTTCCAAGCTCCGTCGTTCTCTGCTCCCGACTCCAGCCATCGAATAAAGGGAAGCGGACCCTTTTATAATCACCCGGATGTGCTCCAGGTGCCTCCTGATAATCTTCTGCCGGCACTCCCCAGTGTGACAGAAGTACCGGCTGCACACATGGAAGCACTCTGGGTGTCCCTGGTCGTCTTCCCTCCAGGACTTCTGGGTGTGGCGGAAGTGCTGAGGGCCAGGGCTCCTCAGGCATTGGGGCGACCCCTGGTGGTGACCACGGGCCCCTATAGGGTTGAGCTTCCAAGCTCCATTCCCGTGGTCCCCAAAGCCACCAGGGCGGTCACCCCCTCGTGGTGTGGAGGAGGCACAAGTCCCAGCCACTCGCCACACAATGCAGTGTTCATCTCTGGTGCAGGACACCTGATGAGCTTTTTTTCCCAGCCAAGGATTCCGGAGCATTCATGGGTGTATGACCAACCAATCTACATGTGCTTTGTGGACTTGGAAAAGGCAAATAACCTCATACCTTGGGGTGACCTGAGGGTGGTGTTTTGGGAGTATGGGGTACAGCGCCAGCTACTGCAATACAATTCAATACAATACAGTTTATTTTTGTATAGCCCAAATTCACACAGGAAGTGCCACAATGGGCTTTAACAGGCCCTGCCACTTGCCAGCCCCCCAGCCTTGACTCTCTAAGAAGACAAGGAAAAACTCCCAAAAAAACCTTGTAGGGAAAAATGGAAGAAACCTTGGGAAAGGCAGTTCAAAGAGAGACCCCATTCCAGGTAGGTTGGGCGTGCAGTGGGTGTCAAAAGAAGGGGTTCAATACAAGTATACAGAACAGAACAAATCATTAATACAGCATAATAATAAAGATTTTAGAAGTACAGAGCAGAATTTAACAGTAGATGATATCACATAATAAGATTTTGATATTTTTAGAGTCCTGGAGACCTCATCCGTCAAGCTGCCTCCCCATTTGGCCATTCCGCGGCTGAAACGTTGCTCGGCCAGCCAGTCCGATGAAAGGGCCCCTCTTTCCCATGATTCCTGTGATCCTCCACCAGGGATGACTTTACTATAGGCAGGCAAACAACTTGGCAGGTGGGCCGTGGCACCAATTGCCACATTTGAGTACCGAGAACAGAAACAGAATAGGTGAGGGTTAGTATTCAATTATAATTATCATGTTACTTATGTTTTAGTGCTAATGACTAACAACAGAGATGCAGTATGTACAGTTAATCAGCAGCTCTAGTCAGGGTGTGCTAAACTGAAGTAGTGAGTCTTCAACCGGGATTTAAAGGCTGGGACCGAAGGGGCATCTCTTATAGAAGCAGGAAGACCATTCCACAGTTTAGGGGCCCTGTAACTAAAAGCTCGACCTCCCACTGTTATTTTATTAATCCTTGGAATCATAAGCAGACCGGCATCTTGAGATCTTAATGTGCGCTCAGGTTTGTAAGTCATGATAAGTTCAGACAAGTAAGCCGGACCTTGGCCATTTAATGCTTTATATGTTAAAAGGAGGATTTTGAAATCTGCCCTAAACTTAACCGGGAGCCAGTGTAAGGATTTAAGAACTGGAGTTATGTGTTCATATTTTCTTGTTCTTGTAATAATTCTTGCAGCCGCATTTTGGATTAACTGGAGGCTGTATAAAGAACAGTTTGAACAGCCAGTGAACACTGCATTGCAGTAGTCAATCCTACTAGAGATAAATGCATGAATTAATTTCTCACAATCCTGTTTATTTAGAAAGCGCCTTAATTTCCTAACATTTTTAAGATGGAAGAAACATGTTTTGGACAACTTTGTAATATGTGCTTTAAATGACATGCTAGAATCAAAGATAACTCCTAGATTGCGGGCTGATTCAGTAAAATTAATTGGGATTCCAACTGAGTTAAATGTCGACAAAATATTGCTGTGATCAGCGTCATTCCCTCCAACAATTAACATCTCTGTTTTATCTGTATTTAAAGACAAGTAGTTCTCATTCATCCACTCCTTTAATTCACTAACACAACTAATTAAAGACAACATCGGAGAAACTTCATTTGATTTAAATAAATGAAAGGTATAACTGGGTGTCATCTGCATATGAGTGAAAATTAACATTATGTTTCCTAATGAGAGATCCCAGTGGAAGCATGTAAAGTGAAAACAGTAAAGGTCCCAGTACTGAGCCCTGTGGGACACCATATTGAACTTCTGCGTATAATGATGGAGTACTGTCAGCACATTTCCGTACATATTGGAATCGATTTGATAAATAAGAACTGAACCAAGCGAGCACGGGGCCTGTAAGACCAACATCATTTTCTAGCCTGTGCAGTAAAATAGAATGGTCAATGGTGTCAAATGCTGCACTTAAGTCTAATAACATAATTACAGTGGAGTTTCCTTCATCAGAGGATATCAGAATGTCATTTACAACCCGTGTTAGTGCAGTTTCTGTACTATGACCAGTGCGAAAACCAGACTGGAATTTCTCAAATAAATTGTAATGCGTAAGGTGTGACTGAAGCTGACTGGCGACTACTTTTTCTAGTATTTTAGAGAGAAATGGTAAATTTGAAATAGGCCTATAATTATTTAGTATGTGTGGGTCTAGGTCTGACTTTTTAAGTAAAGGTTTAATGACTGACACTTTTAGTGCATCAGGTACTGTGCCATGCAGTAATGAACTATTGATAATGGTTAGAATAGGTGCTGCAAGAACATCCATTGCACTTTTTACTAGTTTTGTTGGTACTGGATCTAGGGAACAAGTAGTGGGCTTCATTTTAGTAATTAAAGTTAAGACTTCCTGCTCAGTTACAGGATTAAAATTACTAAAGTGCTGAATGCAATGTGCGGCAGGGTCTGCTAAGCTAGTATTTGGTTTGTACTGTGATGCTGAGATCTGGGATCTTATATTTTTAATTTTCTCATTGAAGAAGTTCATAAAGTCTGTACTGCTAATATCTGTTGGTATTTTGCACTGTTGATCTGAATTCCCATTTGTTAATTTAGCCACTATTCTAAACAGTACCCGAGGATTTTTATTATTGCTATCTATTAATGTAGAATAGTATTCTGAGCGAGCTTTAAAGAGAGCTTTTTTATATTTATTAACACTCTCTGTCCATGCAATTTGAAAGACATGTAGCTTTGTTGTTCTCCATCTGCGCTCCAGTTTTCGACACTCTAATTTAAGAGCTCGAGTATTTTCATTAAACCAGGGAGAGTTTCTATGTGCTTTGATCACTTTTGTTTTAAGGGGAGCCACTGTGTCCAGAGCATCTCTCAAGGTCACATTATAATGTGATATTAGCTGATCTAAATTGTTTTCCATGTTTACATTTGATGTTAACTGATCTAAATGGTTTTCCACAATTACACTCGACTTACTCAAGGTATCTATAAATTTAGAAGCAGAATTACAATCTAGATGTCGCACTGTCTTTGTTTTAATCTGTGAGTGCATTGGCATGGGCAGAACTAAATCAAATGTAATTAAGAAGTGATCAGAAATAACTACATTTAATGGAGTAATATTTAAATTTTGAATTTCAACTTTGTAAGTTATAATTAAATCTAATGTGTGGTTATGATTATGAGTTGGACCTTTGACAATCTGACAAAATCCTACTGAATTTAACAAATAAGTAAAACATTTGCTAAAAGTGTCAGTTTCCACATCAATGTGTACATTAAAATCCCCCATCAGAACTACGTGATCATAATTTATAGCCAAATCAGACAGAAGGTTGCTAAATTCAGTCATGAACAACGAATATGGCCCTGGTGGTCTGTAGACTAGCACTATAATTGTGTTGGAATCTGTTTTAATATTTAAAATGAATACCTCGAAGGATGTAAAGTTGCCTAAATTTTTAGAAGTGATTTGCATTTTATTACAATGAATTATTCCAAGGCCTCCTCCTCGACCAGAATCTCTAGACTTATGAAGGAACGAGTATCCATCTGATGACGCCTCTGCTAGGGGAACAGTGTCACATTTACTAAGCCAGGTTTCAGTAAGAAGACACAGATCAGATTTTGTACTTAATATAATATCATTTACCAAAACAGCTTTAGTGCCAAGAGAGCGAATGTTCAATAAACAGCATTTAATACTGCATGGTTCTTTCTGAACTGGTGATATATTTTTTGTTTTAATTTGAAGTAAATTTCTATTACAGATGCCCCTGGTGGAGGGTCTGGTTTTATCCCTTGGTCTAATTATACACCTTATTTTTTGGTTATCAATTAATTTAAGGTTTGTATCAAGACTAAATTTACTGGATGCCCCACAACAGGGATTATGGATAACAGCTTCAGGAAAATAACAGATGGGATAAACAACAGCCTGTGATTTAAGATCACATGACTGCGGCCTGGATGGTGCTCTAATCAGTCAACCAGGCAGTTTTGCTGCCATATTTTGGGATAATACATAAGATCCCCTCCAGTTAGGATGAAGACCATCTCTTCTGAAAAATCCAGGCCTTTCCCAAAAATCATCCCAATTGTTCACAAATGCTATGCTTTTATTTGCACACCAGGTTTCTAGCCAGCAGTGAAAGGAATGCAATCTGCTATAAATCACATCCCCTCTATATAATCTTGGTAAGGGACCAGATACAATTAAATTCCGACATTTTGTTTTAGCTTTGGTGCATAGAGAGATGAAGTTCTGCTTTAATACCTCAGATCGCTGTAAATAAATATCATTAGTGCCGACATGCAGCAATAAGGTAGATACTTCATCGTCGGCGACACGGTCCAATGCGGCCTCTATGCCAGAAATCTTGACCCCTGCGAGGCACTTAACATTAACTGCTGGTTTAACATAGTTTGGAATTCTAACATTCCGCACTATGGAATCGCCAACTTTGTTCACATTGTCGACAGTAAGTGTGTTGGTGACCTCCTTGACAGTTTCCCTTCTTGCCAAAGGGAAGCCCTCTTGTACATGCTCAGTCCATTATGTTAGATTTTTTCAGTTTCTTTGTAGTGAACTTTATTGTGCTTGAAATATTAGCCGTAATTTTGAGTTTTTAAAATTCTTTATATGGTATGTTTCCTTGCTTTTTTATTTACCAAACTTCATGGTTCAATGAGAATAGTATATATATATATATATATATATATATATATATATCTATATATATATATATATCCACAATAATAAAAGGTTTAGTGTCTGTGTGTCCGTCCTGTTGCTATGGCACTGTCTTTCCAATAGATGGCATATCACAAACATTAACACTGCTTTTACGAATCCTGTACCAAATGACATTTAACAGAGACATATGCATTGTATTTTATCATTCTAGCAGATGGTGCATCACAAACAATTGTAATAATGTGTTTTATTACTATAAATATTTTGTGATGTGCCATCTGTTGGAATGACAAACACAATGTATTTTGTTCATATATTACAAAATACATTCCAATAGATGACACACTGCAGATATCAATATTGAGCTCCACTTTGACTGTTTAGATTTCTAGTCTGCTTAGACAGGAAGCACAGCTAGTCCATTAGAAGCTCGTATGAAAAACCTACAGATTGACCCTATTCAGGCAGTTAGGCAGCTTCTAACAGCAGCTGACTGCATCAGTGCTCATTTAAGTGTCATAGCAAAAGGCCTAATAGTAATGGAATAAGTAATTATAATAGATAGACATATGCATCCATCCATCCATTATCCAACCCGCTATATCCTAACTACAGGGTCACCATGGTCTGCTGGAGCCAATCCCAGCCAACACAGGAAACAAACCCTGGGCAGGGCGCCAGCCCACCGCAGGGCACACACACACACACACACACTAAGGACAATTTAGGATCGCCAATGCATCTAACCTGCATGTCTTTGGACTGTGAGAGGAAACCCATGCAAACACGGAGAGAACATGCAGACTCCACGCAGGGAGAACCCGGAAAGCGAACCCAGGTCTCCTAACTGCGAGGCAGCAGCTATACAGAATTTGTTTTATTTTGACTTTTTTTTTTTTTTAGTTTTTCCATTGTTGAAACAAAAATGTCATAACATATGCATGCAAGAAAAGCTGAAGTTAAATGTGTTGAAATGTTGGAGTCCTGAATTGTATTAATTACTCATAGGAGCATTTTTACTCGATTATGGTGCTTAGAGCTGTTCCAGTTGTAGGTTGAACCACTTTTATTTAAAACCAGCAGATGGCACTCTTTACACAGTTGCAGGGTTTGGTAGAATCTTCCAGAACAAGTTCTATTTTTTTTTTATGTGAATTGTAGACTTGCCTTATTTGTAGAGCCATCCCATTTGATTTCCATTATAAAAAAATGTATAACTTGTGTGTGATTTGTATAGTTTTATACAAATGTATATTTTTTTTAAACAATACTCTTTAGTGTTTCATTCCAGTTAATTTATCATATTCATTAATAATAATAACAGCAGATGTTACATATACCTGCTTAAGTATTTGAGCATTTAATAATTAATCATTTTTCTTTTTTGCCTAGGTAAATATTACATTTTGATTTGTACTTCATAAAATTTAACAGTTACTAATGTATCACTACATATTTTACTTCCAACAGTTTATTAAGTATTTTTTTAAACAGTACATTATAAAATAAAAGATTTCTGGTTTAAATCTTTGACATACAGTATATTATAAAAATATCTTAAAGAAATTTAAATACTTTTCTGAATGTGAAATTATAAATACTGTCACTCTAGCAGAGCTTGTTTAATCTTACATAAATATTAATGTAGGTTGCCTTTTTTTCAGAAATCTGAAAAATGATCTGAAGGCGTCATAATGACTTTGAGTGGTTTGGGTTTAGCATATTTACTACAAGATCTTCCGCTGGCTGAATGTATTTCTCATCTTTATTGTGTGGTATTATTTGAATAAGCTATGAATATGTAGATGTGAGGATAGTACTAGGGTGTTGTACCGTGTTAGCCATTATGAATGTAACGAGAAGTCAAGCACAATGACACCTTTTATTGGCTAACTAAAAAGATTACGGTATGCAAGCAGATCTTGCCTGAAGAAGGGGCCTGAGTTGCGTTGAAATAATAATAAATAACATTCATTGAGCGCCTTTCACAAACCCAAGGTCGCTTTACATACAGAGTTAAAAAAAAAATAATAATTACACAGATGAAAAAAGTTCATAGAAGAGGAAAGTTTTTAGTTGAGATTTAAAAGTGCAGGAAGAGAAGCAATCTCGGAGAGACTGAGGAAGTGTGTTTCAGAGTTGAGGGGCGGGGCTATAGCACTGAAGGACCTGCCTGCCTCCCAGGGTGGAGAGCCTGGTGCGCGGGACAGTAAGTAGATTACTGCTCGAGGACCTGAGAGAGCGACAAGGAGTGTAAGGAGCTAGTAGCTGAGTGAGGTAGAGGGGAGCAAGGTTATGTAGGGCTTTGAAGGTAAGAAGCAGAATCTTGAATTTAATCCTTGATGGAACAGATAACCAGTGAAGCTGGGAGAGAACAGGGGAGACGTGAGCAAAACGCTTTGTGTGGGTGAGGACTCTGGTTGCGGAGTTCTGAATGTACTGGAGTTTCTGTATAGATTTTGCAGGGAGGCCAATGAAGAGGGAATTACAGTAATCAATACGAGACTTTTTTATTTATTTATTTTTTTGTTCTTTATTTCGCCTTATACGATTTCTCATATTAGGAATTTGTTAGTTTTCGCATACCACTTGGAGTCAGAGCACAGGGTCAGCCATTGTACAGCGTCCCTGGAGTAATTGAAGGTTAAGGGTCTTGCTCAAGGGCCCAGCAGAGTAGGATCTCTTTTGGCAGTGACGGGGGATTCGAACCAGCAACCTTCGGGATACCAGCGCAGATCCTTAGCCTCAGAGCTATGAAACAATGAACCAGAGTTTGAGCATCATTAAAGGACAGAAATGGACGGAGGCTGGCAATGTTATGGAGATGTTAAAATGAAATTTTGGAAAGAGACCTAATGTGTAGCTCAAAGTTAAGTGATGAATCAAACAAAACACCAAGATTTCTGACAAAAGGAGCAGGTTTGACAAGTGGATCATCAACAGAAATAGAGAAATTGGATGTCTTAGAAAGTTGGGATTTTGGACCTACCAGTAACGCTACAGTTTTATTGGCATTAAGTTTGAGAAAGTGTTTTTCCATCCATAGCTTAAGATCAGTAATGCAGTCAGTGAGTGTGCTGGGAGGTGAATCTCTAGGGGAGTCTGTACTAAGATATAACTGTACATCGTCTGCACAACAGTGGAAGTTAAGGCCATGTCAGCGAATAATCTGACCCAAAGGAAGGATATAAAGTAGAAAGAGTAATGGCCCAAGGACTGAACCCTGAGGGACACCACGTGACACAGGTGAGGTGAAGGATTTATGTTGGCCGAGTGTGACATACTGTTGCCTATTAGAAAGATATGATGTGTGCCACTGAAGGGCTAAGCCAGAGATGCCTACAGCAGAGAGACGTGACAGGAGGATTTCATAATTAACAGTGTCAAATGCTGCACTTAAGTCAAGAAGGAGGAGAATATTAAGGGAACCACAATCTGCAGACCAGAGAAGATCATTGACTACGTGGAGAAGAGCTGTCTCAGTGCTGTGCTGTGTACAAAAGCCAGACTGAAAAGGCTCATAAAGTGTATTATCTAGAAGGAAAGCATGGAGTTGTGTAGCAACCACGCGTTCCATTACCTCAGCCTAAAAAGGGAGATTAGAGATGGGCCTGTAACTGGAGAGAAGGGAAGGATCCAGGTCAGGTTTTTTAAGGATTGGGGTAACTGCAGGAGTTTTGAGGGCAGTAGGGACAGAACCTGAAATGAAACATGCATTTCCACTTGCTTTTGGGAGATGAGGTCATTAATCAGCGAGGTCGTGTTAGCGATGGAGTGAGTGATCAAAAGGGCGAGCCTAAAGTTGGAACAGACGGGAGAGTAGAGTGCAGACACTTCTTGAAGAGGATGAAGATGGCCCATGTTTATTCCTCGGACAGCCCTAGCGTTACACCAGTGAACACGGTGAGATGTCGATATACTTGGAATTGATGCGTCTGAGCCATAGATCCATGAGGGGCCTCTTTTAGACCGGTGAATATAGCGAGGACACCGAGTAATTCCAAGCCACTGTCAAAAACTATAAGTCAGGGAGACCAATCGTGGATGACAGTAGAAAAAAGTAGAAATGACAGCACAACTCCAAAGCAGAGACAGAACAGGCTAAGAATATCCAGAAACCGGTGGACACCGCCAAGAGCGAACAGAATGCCACACAGCACCATGCGAACTCCAGCTAGACACTAGAGCTAACCCAAATCTCGCTGCATAACCAGCTAGAAAAGGAAAAGCACAGCCGGCAGGCTGCACATTTGCAGTTCGGGCTGGTGGCTGCAAACGAAGCATATTGTAATCGTTTTAGTTAGCCAATAAAAGGTGTCATTTTGCTTGACTTCTCACTAGATATGAGGAGTAACACATCTGGTATATTAATAAAGTTGAACAATCTATGGTTCAGAAATAATTATCAGAGCTTGGATAAAACATGTTATGGAGTTGCCATAAACTAGAGAATATTCTTACTTTTTACAGTTGGAAATAAAAATAGTGAATTCACTTTTCAAAAGGATTATTTACTTTGTTGAGGGAAAAGTAAGAAAATATTTAGCAGAATTTTGAGTTAGTGTGTATTCTGTGAGGGCGGCACAGTGGGTAGCGCTTCTGCCTCGCAGTTAGGAGACCTGGGTTCGCCTCCTGGGTCCTCCCTGTGTGGAGTTTGCATGTTCTCCCCGTGTCTGCGTGGGTTTCCTGCCACAGTCCAAAGACATGCAGGTTAGGTGCATTGGTGATTCTATATTGGTCCCTAGTGTGGTGTGTGCATGTGCCCTGCGGTGGGCTGGTGCCCTGCCCAGGGTTTGTTTCCTGTCTTGCGCCCTATGTTGGCTGGAATTGGCTCCCGTGACCTTGTAGTTAGAATATAGCAGGTTGGATAATGGATGGATGTATTCTGTGGTACATAAAAAAGGAGATAACAGATTTCAAGCAGTTATTTTTTGGGAGATTATACCAATCAAAAAAGTTTTACTTCAGCAGTTTCTGCAGCTTTGGGACAACACCTAGAAGGAATGCACATGGCAGTCAGTCTCTGAAGGAAATGTCAGCATCGGTCTCTCTCTGTCAGTCACTAACCAATCGGGTATGTCTTCTTTATGAATGCAGAATTCCACTTGGGTTGGAAAGTTCAAAAGAAAAAAAAGATAGATAGATACTTTATTAATCCCAAGGGGAAATTCACATATCTAAAGATCTATCTATCTATCTATCTATCTATCTATCTATCTATCTATCTATC
>JANRMT010061414.1:21602156-21618499 GCA_026402145.1 Polypterus bichir lapradei
ACTTTTGCTAAGATTTTAAGAAGTGTTTTTTGAATGTTGATTGATGAAAAGCGCCCACGCTTTTATTTTACGAGTGATGTATGAGCGACTTATTTTTTACTTTTTAGTACACTTTTTAACTTAATATAAGTGTGGTTTTTAAAAAGTATTTTTTATATATATGTTATTTTCAACTTTTTAGTCTTGGGTTTGTTTTAGTATAATTTTGTAATCAATATTTTAACACTACTTTTAATATTTCTATCCATTACTAGCGCCATCTATTGGTGAAATCTTTAACTATTCTTCATATGAAAATTTAATTCCTTAATTAACATGGATTAATTAGTGAAACTGAATATTGATTCATGTATTGTCATCAGAAGTGAGTAAGTGTGCAAAATTTCAAGTCATTTGGACAATAGGAAGTGGGATAAATATCGATTACAAGATTTGTACCAGACAACAAACAGGTGAAGTTAAAATAAGCGTGGTAAAATAGTCAATTCAAGAGAGCTATGATGTAGGACTATTTTCTTGAATAGGGTTAGGGAAATCTCCATGGGTCAGGAAGCTTATGATCCTCAATAAACTGTGACATTGTTGTGTCATTTTTGGATAGTGTAGTCACAGTTGTTGATGAACTCTGTCAAGCAGAGTTTAATACAGGATTAAATATTTTTTTATTTATGAGGAGCTCCTTATTTTCCAGATTTGGGGCAATAGTAACCAGAATTTCCTTGTTTCATTTAATATCCTCGCCACCTTATTACAAATCTGGTATTATCTTGAGAGCTACAAATGGCATTTCTTTGTGAAACAGAGTACTTACTTGACTTGTTTTCTTACTAAGTAGAAGAAAACTCACACCTCCTTAAAAATATGGAATTTCTGCAAAGTTCTACATTTCTGCTGCCTGCCCCGTCACTAAAGATGTACCCAGCAGAGTCTTGCAATGAGCACATGGACACAGAATGAGACATGTACAGCTTTCTCCCTTCCATCTCACTTATGATTCATCAAACAAGGCCATGATCACCACCAGGCCTCCTGTCAAAAAGATCTCCAGTTTCAAAACTAATTTGATGAAGTGCATGCTCTTCCCAGTCACCTTGTTGGCATTCCTTATTAATTTAGAGCTCTTTATTTGTTTTAAAACATTTCAGACATCAGATAGTTACCAGAAAGTACAAGGATTCATCCATCCATCCATCCATTATCCAACCCGTTATATCCTAACCACAGGGTCATGGGGGTCTGCTGGAGCCAATCCCAACCAACACAGAGTGCAAGGCAGGAAACAAACCCCGGGCAGGGCGCCAGCCCACCGCAGGGCACACACACACACCAAGCACAATTTAGAATCGCCAATGCACCTAACCTGCATATCTTTGGACTGTCGGAGGAAACCCACACAGACATGGGGAGAACATGCAAACTTCATGCAGGGAGGACCCGGGAAGCGAACCCAGGTCTCCGAACTGCGAGGCAGCAATGCTAAGGATAAGATTATGTAATAATGAATTCATTTTAATTTCCTATACTGTATTACTTACACATTAATTTATTTGGTTAACCCACCCCAAGGTAAATATGGCGGTTTTAAAGCAAGGCGGAGGAAGTGATGTCATCAGGGTGACGACCGGGACTGGATGTGATATCCTCGGGACTGGATGTGACATCATCAGGGTCGTGACCTGAAGTGATGTCATCAGGGCCAGGAGGAATTTCCCGAAACGGGTCTACAGTGGAAAGAGAGAGAGAGGATTAGTGCACTCCGCCACCCCCTGGTCTGGTGTGGAGTTACCCTCATTTCAGCCATTTAGGTGCCTCCCATGTGCACGTGTGTGACAAAATGAATTATGCTATCTAAAACTACAACAAAAAAAAAAAAACAATTGTCCTTGCAGGCAGCATTACAAAGCCTTTTAGAATTTGATAAGAATTATTAATGTTGTTTTCAAATACGCCTGCTAAACCTTTGCCTCTGCTTTGCTTTATTTTCATTCTGCTGTTTTAATATATGTAAGAAACTTTTTATAACTGGACTTTTGTTAACATATCTCTCCAGTTTGGGTTGGGACGCAATGATTTAACTGTCTTTTGGAAATGTTGTATTGATTGTATTTTTGATCGGATTATATTTTACCTATTCTAAAGAAATCTTTAATCTTAATACAATTAGAAAAGAGAAGAAAAGCAAAATCGGCAAACTCTGAAAGGTCTTTGTGTCTTTTTTCTCTGAGACAGTTTTGCACATTACGAATGATAATCTGTTTTAGATTTCTTGTATATGAAGGGCATTGTCCACCATCCAAAAAACTGATTACAGCATATAACATAAACTATGGTAAAATGAACTGCCTTTACTAAGGGAAGGTTTGTAAACTACGATTAAAGGATTTGCAGAGCTTCCTTGGTTTTTGATTTTAGCATTTGATTATAACCATTGATGATTAACCCTGTCTGTTAATTTAATATGCACTCAGACTTTATTTTCCAATGAAACACATCCTTGGCAAAACGAGCTGAAAGCGTGATTCTTGGTGGTGCTGAGCAGCTGTATACATCTTACATAGCTATGTGGTGTTTGGATCAATCCTCCGTGTACTTAATAGGTCAGAACACTCTTAGTAAATGTGTTTATTCAAATAGGTCATTTTTTAAAACTTAACTCATTGTGTATTTTACTGTAGAAAAGGGTGTGAATAGCTCATAAATTTAGTTTATGATTCTTGGAACATGGTTATGAGAATGGAATGCGGTGGATTACAAAATAATTGTTCCTTCGAGTGAATGTTTGTTTGTTCGTATGAATCCACAGTGTGACTTTGATTGTGTTTTTAATTGCTTGTTTTGCTCAGTTCTGATGTAAGGCTTAATGAACCTGAAGAGCTGAAATTTCAGGAACGCAGTTGAAATACAATGCAAACCTCCTGCATATCTGGACATAAAGTTTGCTGATAGAGGGATTTGAATTTCAAGGTCACAGCCTTATTAAAATGTTTGGCATTCCAGGGTGAAACTTTCTTCACGTTCTTACTCTATGGATAGCATTGAAACATCAGCTGTACGTTTATAATAGTATTGGAAAGATATAGACATTTCCCATCTTTTCATATTCATCTTTCTTTTTTAGAAACCATTAATGTAGAACACTAAGTGAACACTAAGAGTGGGAGCTGGCCGTCTGCCTGTGGTCTGGAGTGGTGGGTTGCTTTGCTCTGTGTTGGACGGGGGTGCCTGCTCATTATTACCCCAGCGGAATGGGGCTAACTCTGGCGTCCGGGAATGGTTGTGCCTTCGGTACGGCAGCACCCAGACCAGAGTTAGTAGGGTGTGTATGCAGAGTGTGAATGGGTGTCTGGCGTACATCCTTGTAAGTCTTGGGTTGTATGTGTATGTGAGAGCATGAGGGAGGGAGTGTATGACTGTGTTTGTGTGTGACTGTATATGTCAGGTGGGGTTTTGGACTCCTCTCCTCTCCTGGGACATCTGGCAATGCTACAACATCTTCGCCTACCCTCCCCCTGCCACTTTTTTTTTTTTTTTTTTTAAACATCTGTCTGGTCGCTCCAGGTGGCTGCCTGGTGGGATCTGGGTCCCTGGGCTCTGTTGGGTCCTCGGCGGGGTGGGTCGCCCTTGGGTCCCGGGCTGCTGGGTTCCGGCCCCGGCCGACTCCGGGGTGAGCAGCTGCGGGCAGGCCTGGGGGCTAGCCGTTGATGTCTCCCGGGACTCTGCTGGCTGCTGGTTGTGGCCCCCCGGGGTGATCCGCTGCGCCTCTTGAGGGGGGGTTGGGGCTTCTCTGGTGACGGTCTCCCTGGGGTCTCCGCGCTCTGGGGTGACCACTGGATTTCTGGGCTTGGAACTCCCTCCATCTTCTGCACGTTTTTGGGGGCAGGTCTGTGGCCCTTCACACTCACTATTGGACGCTCCTATAGAGAAACCTTACACATACAAGCGTGCGTACGCACACAGGTGCTCACATGGTGTTTTCATAAGTATGACTTGGACATCTTCAGCACATGACCTAAGGCTGTGGTTGGCCCTAAATGCCTTAGTAATAATTACTGTGTGATTGTTTGCAAACATTTTTACTTTTATATATCTTCATGTAGCTGATGCAGCAATGTTTTTGTCTTGTGGTTTTTTTTTTTTGTTTTTTTTTCCCCCCCTCTCTTTCTGCAGGTCTAGAAGAGGATTCTGGTTCATTTATTGTTTATTCTATACGAAAATCCTCCTTTCCCCCTTTACCTCCATCTCCTCCTTTTCTCTCTTCTTTTTCTTTCATTTTTGTCTCCGTGTCCGGTTCGAATCTTAAAAACATCTGAAAATATTTCTAATAAAGTTTTGGTATCAGGCGTGACGTCAGCAGAAGCTGTAACGCTCCACCTGAGAGAAAAACTGTAAGGCTAGTCGCCAGCAATCGATATCAATTCTGATTGTTTCACAGCCGAACAGGACACGGTTAAAAAAAAAAAAAAAAAAAAAGAACACTAAGTGAATATCTTTTGTAACAGTAGGGGGTGCTGTCGCTCCTCCAAACCCGTAGACAACACGTCCAGACACCAGGTAAAAGTCCCAGAAATATTTTTAATTTCTTCTATAACGTGCACAAAGCACCTCCACCTCCACAATATACAATAATAAATCAATAATCAACAATACATCAATCCTCCTCTCCACCCAGCAGCTCCATCACACTCCCTCCCAACTCCGGCTCCGTCTGCTGGTTTTCTCACAGTCCTTTTTATAGTGCTCGATCCGGAAGTGCTTCTGTCCTTCAGTCCATGTGATTCCATAGCACTTCCAGATTAGATGAAAACTCTTCTTTTTCTTCAGGCCAGAAGTACTTCATTTCTTCCGTCCCCGTGACTAGGGAGTACTTCCGGGCTATAAGGAAAATATAAATCCCTGTGCCTCCCTGCAGCGTCCCCTGGCGGCCCTCATGGTATCCAGCAGGGCTGTGAAGCTGAACTCCATTGTCCATGAGGCCCTGTGGGAATTCAGGGCACCTCCATGTTGCAGGGAGGACTCCATCTAGTGGCCTGGATGTGTTGGCCGGGATAAACTGCCAGCCATCTCTCACACTGTATAATGTGTTAAGGTATGAAAGCAAATATTTATCTATTCATTTATTTTTTAATGTTGAACCTTTTGTCATTTCCTGTGCCCCATCCGCCATCTACACCGCTACTCTATAAAATTCTTATGAGTTGAGAATTTGTTATTTGTGTATGATTGGATTCCATAATTGTGGTAACTCCTGGTTGGGTTGGAACCATGAATGCTATTTTTTTTTTATGTTTCCTTGTATTGCAAATAGATGTTTATTCCCACATTAATAAACTGGATGGTGTGGTATAGTGGGTCCACAGCTCACGTGAAGAGGCCAGTTTTAAAATAGATAATCGCCGCACTCGTGGCTTAGCGGGGGGGGCATTGTTGTGTAGCTGAAGTGGTTCCTGGAGAGTTAGTAATGTGGGCGTTTCTCACCTAAGTGCACAGGTGGGAAATCGTCTGCATCTGTAATTGTCCCCGGGAGATGCTGATTGCCACAGCTGCCACGTCTTCTTCATAAATAGAAGTGCGAGGTGCGGGTGGGGGGAGATGATGGAGGTTGCAGGATGCAACGTGGAGAGAGAGAGAGCCGGTGCGAGCAAGCGAAGGCTTGCAGGCAGGCAGCTAGCTGGACAGTTGAGCCCTAGCAGGGGTGTTTGGCCAACACCTAGGGCAGTTGGAAGTGATCTCTCCCGCTGAACATTTTATGGAGGAACGGGAGTGACCAGCAGTAGGACGGCTGGCCGCGTAAGGCAGAGAAGGCAGCGGGAGTCGAGAGGCTTGGGCGGTAAATTCCCTGACATGAGCGTCCTGGTCGTTCGGGAAGCCAAGTCTCGGTCTGGAGAGCACAACTGAAGCCAGGGATCAGGAAGCCTCCAGACCAGTTGAGTAGTGAGAAGGCCAGCTGCTGGAAGGGCGACTCCCCTGTGGAGAAGCCTGATGGGAGAAGCAGGGGAGCCGCCAAGTAAAAGACACCAGGCTTTTGGATTTTTAAAGGGACTGCTTCCATCGTTATTTTAACCTCGTTGTTTTAGTTTTACCTTTACAGATAACCATTTAAATAGCCATCGATTTTACTGTACAACTAACTTTCAAGGTGAAAAATTTACTACGTGGCACTTACCGAACAATAATAAAGTGGCAAGAATCCCCAAGATATTTCAAAAAACGCAGCTAAATTACTAAGTAAACTGTTTAACGTAAAATTGATAGCATTAACTTGAAATCTTCAGTTAACAATAAACACAACGACGTTATAGTTACCTCACAGCACAAAGAACAATAGTAACTGTATAATAAGTAACGCTGTGTCTAGGCGTCTGAAAGTCGGACTCCAAATTTCATTCTAAGAATTATTTTGAGGTTAATATAGCAAAAGAAAACTGTTCAGCTTCTGGAAACTTCTCGTCTGTTTTCATCTGGGCCTATTTCAGGAATGGGCCTAATGCTGCAGCATCAAGAGCACCCGCCTTATTCTGGCCCTGGTTAGGGATATTCGCATTATCCTATATTGTACTTTATTATCTTGTTACTTTAAAAATAAATAGTGTGCAAAAATGTGATAGTGTGCTCTCTGAATGGAGTATTGAAAAACTTCAAGAAGAAGAATACCCCTTGAGTCTGGGGGTGCAAGATGACTTAACAATAGTCCACACGGTAACAGACCTTGGAACGGAAACGACAATGTGTATGTATGTATATATACATACACGCATTATCAACAAAATAATAATGGAGAATTCAAGATTGTTTGTAGGTTTGTGTTAATGACGTAATCTTAGCTACTAATTGACTATTAATGTCGGTGGGCAAGTGCATACACGAGTACTGTTTGTTTATTTGCTTACTTCAAGATGACAAGCTGCCGCTCTTCAGAGCTAACAGTAACTTGTATGTTGGTGGACCAGCATATAAAATGGTGGTGTACCAGCTGCAGTAGGCAATCAAAACTTAACACTGACATCTGTCAGGATCTGAAGACCTTATGAGGAAATTGTTGCATTTCTTCATAGATTACGCACATGCTGTGCAGTCAGAGGGTGAACCCAGTAGCAGCAGCAATGTTTTCTCTGCCTACGTCGCTGTATGAGGAGGATTCTTAACACAAGGAGGTCTGAAAAAGGGAACTGATCCATATTTTGCAAATCCAATGAAGGATGAAACTCAAACCCCACAGGTTAAAAACACTCTGGACTGCCTGATAACTGCCCCCCCCCCCAAAGGTAAACACATACACTACAATCTGGGCTGCAGGTTGGTGTTTACCAAAGGCGAACGAATGTGAATGCAATGTCATTCATTTGTCAGGTAGAATGCATAGTGGGGGGGCTAGGTGATCTTGTGGCCTTGGAATCCCTGCAGATTTTGTTTTTTTTCTCTCCATCCCTCTGAATTTTTTTTTTGATTTTACTATCCTCCTTACTTTATTCTTTGTTAATTAGCATTGCCTATTTTTTTTATATATTTTTTTCTTTTTTCTTTCTTCATCATGTAAAACACTTGGAGCTACATCATTTGTATGAAAACATGCTATAGAAATAAATGTTGTTGTTGCCATATTGAAGTCACTTAAGCACCACTACAAAATGCAACTTAATCCCCTAAGTCACTCCGGGTGCATTCATTAAATCAAGATTTAAATGCCCATGTGGATAGGGCCTAAAATCACATGGACCACTCTGTGGAACATGGACATGAACAGGCTAGGTTTAACCATCAGAGCCACATGTGATCTGCTGCCCTTACCAATAAACCTCCATCTTTGGTGTGGATATCACCAGTGTGTGGCCCTGGCAATCCTTAAACACATCCTGGTGGGTTATAAGAACAGCTTAAAGCAAGGAAGATGCACCTGGCATCGTAACCAAGTACCAAGGTACTTGGCCTCAACACTAGAAGACAAGAGAGTGTCAAACAATGCCATCCCCCTAAATGCCCAGACTACCTTCCTGCAACTAACATCCTTCATCTGGGAAGGGAAGAAACAGAGGACCGAACCCTCACCTCCTGATTCATGCCTGCTGAATACAGCCAGGAATAGGGAAATGTGTGTTGACCTAAAACAGAGTCTCGCCTTCCCATCCTAAATCGCTTTCATTAATCTGCACCCAGATTTGGTCCTCTGGTCTAACTCCTGCCATTGTTTCTTCATCTTTGAGCTGACATTCCCTTGGAAAAATGCCATCAATGAGGAATATGAAAGAATATAAGCTGCAGTATGCCAAACTCGCAGCTGAGGCAGAGGAATAAGGATGGAATATGAGTGTGCACCCAATGGAGGTGGGCTGCAGGGGCTTTGTAGCCAGTTCCACTATAAGGCTGCTGAAAGAAATGGGCATCAGAGGGCAGGCCCACTGGAAGGCAAATACAGAACTTGCCACCATCACCGAAAAGAAGCAGTTACTGGCTGTGGCTGAAGTGGAAAGACAGTGGGCCACCAACTGACCACTTAGTAGCCATGCAGACACAAACCAAGGTCTGATCATGTTGTGGAATCTATTTTTTAATATCCTCATCCTTATGACTAGGATAAACTCCCTTTTAAATTTTTATTAATTAATCTTTTACTGGCTGCTTTGTTTTATCAGACAAATTTTGCTTTAGCTTGTTTCATGATTAGTACTTAAGTTATGCTTCAGGCAACATTTGATTGGTAGACAGTGGAGTTACCATAAAGAAGATGACACTTGTTAAAATTTTAACAATCCTAATAGCATATACTGTATACATATTGCTAAACAGCAGTGTGTCAAACAGGTGTGTATGTGGTACCTGATCCTAATCCCTGGTAAAACGGGTGAAGCAGACGTTTCAGTAGAATGAGTTAACTAACCGCTGAACATATTCAAAGGAGGATAGCTGCAGTGCCCTTATAACGTGGTGGGCCTGCTTGAGCTGAGGGTGTCTTGTCCTAAAAGGCTGAAACACCCTATTAGGCCAGAGTACACAACTGATAATGTGTCGTACTGGTGGAGACAACACTAAGTGGTCATCATCAAAGAAGACATCTCCAACTCCCCTCAAGGCAAGTGCTGTGCTGAATCATCTGGTACTGTAAGACCAAGTTTTATTAAACAAACTGACTCCTTGAATTTCATCACATTGTGTTCATAATTTCAGTTATGTTTTTACTTTGTCTTATATGAAATTCAAATGCAATTCAAATAGCCTTTTATTGTCAATTCACTATATGTACAGAACATACAGAAGAATCGAAATACTGTTTCTCTCTCATCTTCATAGTACAATAAAATCTCTTATGGATATTTCTCTTCTGGTTTGTCCTGCTTCCACTTCAAAACCAGTCCCAATTCCTATTCGTCCTTTTCCAAACCCTTCCACACGCTGCCTGTGGCTCCTCTTCAAAACCGGTCCCGCCCACACGCAGCCGACACGGCATTTCTCGATTTCTATTCGTCCTCTTCCAAACCCTTCCCCACTCTGCCTGTGGCCTCTCATAGGCCTTGCTATTTTTGTTATACTGCGACGGTTGTTTCCTAAACCTTTGTTATAAAATGAACGACAGTATCTTCTCTGTCGAAGGGTTTTTGTACAACGTCATCTCTATTCCGGGATCTGGCAACTGCCTGTTCGTATCAGTTGATTATTTGACACAAACGGTTGACGAAGTCAATGCACCGTTTTCTGTTCCTATTCTTACACCGCTGTATGCTATGGTGGGTGTCGGCTATCTAGTATAAAATATTTTGTTTGTGTAACCTAAGGGAGTAGAGCTCCCTAACACTGCAGTTGAGGGACAGCTTTCAGCTCTGTGTAAGACTACTGTAGAGTTGCCACAGCACATCTGATGAGACGTTAGCTTAGGGGCAGATGTTGTTCGTCTCCCATCTTTGAATTCTCTTTGTGTCTTGGTCATTTGTAAGTTCTGTTTTTGATTCTTTGAATACTTGGTGTTAGATTTAGTAATGTCCCCTATAAAGGTGTGCATTGTGTCCACTACTATTCTTAACTTTCATGAATAGAAGATTTAAGTGCAGACTCATCAGTCTGTTATTTCCAGTGCACTTTGTAGTTAAGTGTGTTGGTGGCGTGGTAAGAATTGACACCTTCAAATATGAGATCCTTGTCTTCTCGGAAAATAGTTGCTTGCTTTCTTCAGGTTAGAGGGAAACAGCTGCCCAAAAATGGAGGAGTTCAAAGTAATTCAGTATGTTGTTCTTGACTGAGAATGCAGACAATTGTAAATTTAACCAACACATTAGTGCATGTTGAGAATGCTGTACCACACTACAGTATGTGGATTAAAGCAGAAACTAAATTCTTGGGCAAATCTTTCAGTTTACTCAATGCTGTTGATTCCTTTTCTCATCTTGATTGTATCCAAATGCTAATTAGTATTGATCAGTACAGATATGGATGTAAACAACTTTGAATATAAATGATTTAGATAGGAATATACTGTATGTAACAAGCTGGTTAAGTTTGCAGATGATACCAAGTTAGGTGGATTAGCAGATAATTTGGAATCCATTCTATCCTTAAATAAGGACTTGGATAGCATACAGGCTTGAGCAGATTTGTGGCAGATGAAATGTAATGTCAGTAAATGTAAAGTATTACACATAGGAAGTAAAAATGTTAGGTTTGAATACACAATGGGCGGTGGGAAAATCAAGAGTACACCTTATGAGAAGGATTTAGGAGTCACAGTGGACTCTAAGCTATCGACTTCCAGACAGTGTTCAAACGCCATTAAGAAGGCAAACAGAATGTCAGGTAATATAGCGCCTTGATGTGTGGAGTACAAGTCACAGGAGGTTCTGCTCAAGCTTTATAATGCACTGGTGAGGCCTCATCTGGAGTACTGTGTGTAGTTTTGGTCTCCAGGCTACCAAAAGGACATAGCAGCACTAGAGAAAGTCCAGAGAAAAGTGACTAGGCTGATTCCAGGGCTACAGGGGATGAATTATGAAGAAAGATTAAAAGAGCTGAGCCTTTACAGTTTATGCAAAAGAAGATTAAGATGTGACGTGATTGAAGTGTTTAAAATTATGAAGGGAATTAGTCCAGTGGATCGAGACTGTTATTTTAAAATGAGTTCATCAAGAACACGGGGATACAGTTGGTAACTTGTTAAGGGTAAATTTCGCACAAACATTAGGAAGTTTTTCTTTACACAAAGAATGATAGACACTTGGAATAAGAGGCCAAGCAGTGTGTAGACAGTAAGACTTTACGGACTTTCAAAACTCGACTTGATGTTTTTTTGGAAGAACTAAGTGGATAGGACTGGCGAGCTTTGTTGGGCTGAATGGCCTGCTCTCATCTAGAGTGTTCTAATGAATGCTAAAAGGGAACATGTGCTTCATTGCCATGTTCACTTGTCTCCTCATTTAGAAGCACTTCTTACAGAAGAGCTGACAAGTAAATGTATCACTGTTATCCCCATTTAAATGCAATTTCAAGGAGCAACGCCTGTAGAAAAGGATGAAGTAAAAAGAAAAATGTAAACCTTTCAGGTTTTGCTAAAAACAGAAATATTTCAGAATTTCTTAGAATAACAGAATAAAAAGGACAGCTTATTTAACAATGAGATCAACTGGAAGTACGAATGAGATACAGTACAAGTGTACATTTGTTTCAGTTAAAACATGCAGCCTTGCAACCATTGCTCTAAACCAGGGATGTCAAACTCAAGGCCCACAGACCTGAATAAACGAACCTTTTTGCCACAACCCTACACAATTCCTTTGTCTTTTCTGCTGACTGGATTGTTGTATGTGGATAGAAAACATATCTGCATTTCCACTCGTATTAAGTATGTGATCACTATGCATTTCTGACCAGCCTTGAATGTGGTGTGTATGATCCATCACCAGCACGTTCACATATCTTTTAATGTGGTTAAGTGCCATCAGTGCTAATCATAAGTGCTATCTTACATACAGACCTCAGTATGTGCGTCTCGGGAACTGCAGGTCTGACATTGTGGTCAGCAATACAGGAGCGCCGCAGGGGACTGGACTTTCTCCGCTCCTGTTCAGCCTATATACATCGGACTTCCAATACAACTCGGAGTCCTGCCACGTGCAAAAGTTCGCTGACGACACTGCTATCGTGGGCTGCATCAGGAGCGGCAGGAGGAGGAGTATAGGAACCTAATCAAGGACTTTGTTAAATGGTGCGACTCAAACCACTTACACCTGAACACCAGCAAAACCAAGGAGCTGGTGGTGGATTTTAGGAGACGCAGGCCCCTCATGGACCCCGTGATCATCAGAGGTGAGTGTGTGCAGAGGGTGCAGACCTATAAATACCTGGGAGTGCAGATGGATGATAAATTGGACTGGACTGCCAATACTGATGCTCTGTGTAAGAAAGGACAGAGCCGACTATACTTCCTTAGAAGGCTGGCATCCTTCAACATCTGCAATAAGATGCTGCAGATGTTCTACCAGACAGTTGTGGTGAGTGCCCTCTTCTACGCAGTGGTGTGCTGGGGAGGCAGCATAAAGTAGAAGGACGTCTCAAGCCTGGACAAACTGGTGAGGAAGGCAGGCTCTATCGTAGGCACGGAGCTGGACAGTTTGACATCCGTGGCAGAGCAATGGGCGCTGAGCAGGCTCCTGTCAATCATGGAGAATCCACTGCATCCACTGAACAGAGGAGCAGCTTCAGCGACAGACTGCTGTCACCGTCCTGCTCCACTGACAGACTGAGGAGACCCCACACTATGCAACTCTTCAGTTCCACCCGGGGGGGTAAACGTTAACATTATACAAAGTTATTGTCTGTCTGTTATACCTTCATTGTTATCACTCTTTAATTTAATATTGTTCTTTATCAGTATGCTGCTACTGGAGTATGCAAATTTCCCCTTAGAATTAATAAAGTATCGATCGATCCATCGGGGAGTAAACGTTAACATTATACAAAGTTATTGTCTGTTATACCTGCATTTTTATCAGTTTGTGCCACCTGATGTACTTTGCTTTAACTACAAATTCCCACCTGTATCTGGACCAATGCTCTCACTTGACTTTATGTGCTGACATCGTGTTTTTTTTTTTTTTTTTTTTTCAATCAGTGCTGATTTCAGCAACGTGGCTGCTGGTAGCTTTTACAAACTGCTGCCATGTCTAAGAAAAGAAAAGCTGATAAAGAGAACAGGCAGTCTCAAGAGAGACACAAGGCAGGAAAACGATTGTGAGGAGCAGAGAGCTGCCTGAGTGTGTTGTTTGGAAAAGAAAATGTGGCTATAGTTGCTTGTTGAATACTCTGGCCCAAATTGGGTACATAATGTGTTATTTTTGGCTGCCTGTAAAAGTGAGTTTGATGCCCTTGCTCTAGACCAGGGGTCCTCAATCACAGTCCTGGAGGGCCGCAGTGGCTGCAGGTTTTTGTTGTAACCCGGTTGCTTAATTAGAAAGCAATTCTTGCCAATAATTTGATTTCATGGCTTGTTAGTGCTTTAACTCTGCCATGTCAGGTAATTCTCGTATCCTAGATTTTCTTCCCCTTTCTAAGGATATCATCCAAATGATTTGAAGGCTAAAATGGATGAGTGATTCTCAGTCCTTCACTTTGTTCTCTTCACTTTCCTTCCAAGTATTTAAACCCAATAGTGCATGATAAATACACACAGGTTTAAATGGAAACAAGCTAAATGGAGAATGCTGGTCTCTTTTGTCATTTGCATGTTACTGCTAATTAGGAGCAATTAAAAACCAAGAATACAGCTGTTTAAGACTAAAATAAGCAATATGGGTTCAAAATCTTAATGAGCGAGACAACTAAAATGAAGCAGGAGTGTTACTTGTGCAATAAGTGCTTCTTATTAAGCAATTGTGTTGGAGCAAAAACCTGCTGCCACTGCGGCCCTCGAGGACCGTGATTGAGGACCCCTGCTCTAGACCAGGGGTGTCGGACTCCAGGCCTGGAGGGCTGCAGTGGCTGCAGGTTTTCCTAATCAGTGATCAGTTTTCACTGCTAATGAACTCATTTTCCCTTCATTTTAATAGATCCTGTTTTTAAGGATTCAGTGCTCTGAACTGATTACTTTCTTCATTAAATGAAAGCCAAACAGAAGTGAGACATGGAACAAACCAACAGATGACAAGCTAAATTGGGGCTTCAAACTCCAACCAATTTCACTCCAATCACTTTCTTAATGAGAAGCCGATTCTTGCTGTTAATTAAACTCGTTATTTAATTCCACAGCTTGTTGCTGCTCTCATTCTGCCACAGCAGACATTTCCAAAACTGTTGATTTTTCTGTTTTTCCTAAGAACGCCGTCAAGATGTTTTGGTGACCTGAGAGATCAACCTTACTGAGACCTCCACCTTTCTTTATTTTCATATATTGTGTGATGGGCGCAGGTGAGCAAGTCATGTGGAGGCTCGTTTTGGGTCTCATTATTGTTTGGCTGCTAATTAAGGAAAAAGAGACAACTAAGGGGCCCTGAGGCAAGTTAATTAAAACTAAGGCAAAAGAAGTTAATTAGCAACACAAACTGGTCGCTAATTATGAAGATGGTTAGAATGAAGACCTGCAGCCACTGCGGCCCTCCAGGACTGGAGTTCGACACCCGTGCTCTAGACTTTCCTGGGAATTGTCTAAACGCTGAAGACCGTTGCCAGGGATAGGGTGATTCTGCCTTTTATGTTGCTTGTATTATCACCCATCCCATCCCTCGAGGTGCGTATAAAGTGAAGAAGTAGTTTTTGTCTAATGTGTTTTAAGCTTGGGACAGCATTTCTGCTGATTTAAGTATTGCCTACACCAGAACACAGGTTTTATGTTACTTTGAATCTAATCCATAGCTGTTAAGTTGTATTGCACTAGACTTCAACATGCTGACAGTTTAGTGTTAGTGTCTCTTAAAGAATTCATTTTACATTCCTGACTATTTTATAATGTGAAATTGGAGGCTATTTTATGATAACCTCCCATTTTAAGTAGAACAGAAATTCCAATATTAACTCTTTGAGGGCTGAATATTTTTTCCAAAAAAATCAGTTTTCTGAAAAACACACACAGTGCACTGGTTTCACACATAAATCAACATAAAACATCTGTTCCTATGTGCTGTGGCTGTCGTTGACGCATGTTCAGCATCTCTGGCAGCAGTGGCTGCACGGGGATGTCTTGATAATCATCAGAAATGCACAGTGAGCTGGTGCCTGCCAGTCTTCGCACAGTAGGTGGGTGGAAGTCGCAGTGTGATGCAATATGGTTTGCACCTCCTGTCATCATAAGTGGTGGTCCTCCCAGGTGAACACTGCTATAGGTGCATCAGCTACATGAAGTGTTCAGCACCACAATCAACTGTTGACCAATCAGATGATGCTGGTACCTCACTTTTGTTTTCAATATCCATCTCCAGGTCACTTGCATCAAACTCGGAGTCCAACAAGTAAGAGTCCTATTCAATGAAATTACGCAAAACGTCCATGGAGTATTTTGCTTTGTACATTCGCTTTGGTCTCTTGCCAGATGTTGATGCCATTTAAGAGGTTGTTTGCTCTTCGCTACTCATGCACGTGTAGGGAATCGAGGTTAAATTAACAAAGCTATGTAACTTTCCTTCTAGCAAAGAGAGTCGAACTAAAATGTAATGGTGAGTTTTGTTGCAGTTTACAGCTGATTACTGTCCTCTACCCCTGAATTTTGGCAAAAGTTGACATCAGCCCTGAAAGAGTTAATCAAGTATTTAACATTATTACTAGCTGCTATATATTGCTGAAGAGAATGTGTGTGTGTATATACAGTATTGTGAAAAGCCAAGTGTCAATTTTCCTGTTGTATATACAAACATTAAAAGAAAAAATAAACTACAACTATGTATAATGAACAAGGATTATAAATATTGGCATCAATAATTTTATCAAATTTAATTTGCTGATAAGAAAAATAAATACAAGGTTTTTCTAGATAGCAGTTCACATCCTAACAAAATGTCAGCTAGCCTTGCAGTTCTTTCCGGCTCCTGAATAAACGCTTATTGCTGTCCTAAAAAAAGCTGTCACCATAGAGACAAAAGAGAGTTGCCAAGTCTCTGGCACAGCCACACCGAGACCAAATTTAAAGGGCTACAAGATATTTTTTAGCTTAAAAATGGGGGAATTTTTTTTTTTTGTTTTTATGACGACTTTTTGGTTGTGCTATTTCATGATGTTTATGAGTTGCTTTAAGAAAAATCTAACAGGAGAAGTCTTTAAACAAAATGAAAGGCTGATGAATTGAACTGATTCATGATGTATTTGAGCAGACAAAATCATCAGCAGACTTTTAATATCCAACCTGTATGTATATTATAGACAGTGCAGTCCCTTTGGTATAG
>JANRMT010061414.1:21623499-21646874 GCA_026402145.1 Polypterus bichir lapradei
ACAAAACAAAATTATAAATTGTAAATTAGTTGTTTATCTTCCTAGAAATTATTATCGGTGTAATGGTTATGTTTATTTTTGTTATTCTGTTGTGTCTGATGCTGTCACAGAAGGACAGTCTGAAAATTATTTTTGAAGCATTTGTGGATAAAAATCAGAGAATTTTACTTTTTTCATTCATGAGTGATATTTTTCCGAACCCTGCTGCTTACGCATGAATTGTACTGATCCTTTTGGCCAATAATGCTGCCCCTAAAAATGTGCTGCCCGGTGTGGACTGCCCCCTCTGCCCGCCCCTAGCTACGCCACTGTTCTTGTACCAGTAGCCTCACCACACATTAGCTGTTAGGTGGTTAAGGACAGGGAGAGAGAAGCAGTTAGAGATGGAGGATGATTAGGGGGCCGGAATAACTAGTCATGGAGGGCAATTTAGCCAGGGTATTGGAATACACACTAATCTTTTCAAAGGATGCCCAGGGATCTTTAATGAGCACAGAGAGTCAGGAACTCGATTTTAAGTCTCATCTGTAAGACGGTGTCAGGTTTACAACACAGTGTCCCTGTCACTGTACTGGGACATTGGGATCCACACACAGACCACATGATAAGTGCCCCATTTTGGTCTCTCCAGCATTATATGACATTACTTCTATCAATTTCCATACAAAGTAATAAACCGTGCCATGTTGGTGTTATTTATCTTGCTGTAAATTAAACTTATTATGGACTGCAAAGCCCAGTTTGCTTGCTTGAGTTGTAGCATGTTAGTGAAAGCTCCTTGCTCTTTTGAGAAACGTTTGTTTCTTACTATTGTTCAATAAGTTTCTTTAAACCTTGGGAATCTGCAACTCTGCCAATATCTCCTGCAATCAAGCATTTTGGGAATCAAGTGTTTTTGTGGCATGCAGTGACACCATGGTTACACTGGTGTCACGGCTAGATTTAAATTAATTGTGAAAGTAAACTATATCATGTAACTTACAGGGGAATTCTGAGAGCATTATTTACAGTAAAAACTTTGACCTGCTCCATTTGTCCTTTTTTAGCAATTAAAGTCATCTGTCTGCTAGCCTTTCTCATCTAAATAATTTCAGTCTTTGCCTCATCGTCATTTCTGTTTTGTTTTAAGCTCTGTGCCCAAGTGTTCTTCTAGGTCCTTCCTAGTTTTGAAAATCGGATAGACCTATATTTATTTTTTTGATTGCTATATTCCTTAAAAGGAAATTAACAGTGATTAAATAAGATATTTATTTTCTGTTTATTTATTTATTTTCCTCTCATTTATTTTATTACCCTGAAGTTAAAATGAGTCGGCAGACCTGCTGCTCCATGAAACAAATTTAGCTTCTGAAGTCTCAGAGGAGCCAGTGACCCATTTGCTTCTGAAAAAAACCAGTCCAAGTGAATATAAAGGGAGATCTGTTACAGATTGTAGAGGCAAACAACCCAGTTTTGTGACTTTGGCAAAGGAAGGACTTGAAATCTCACAGGTTGTAGTGGACCCAAAAAAACAAGCTAAATTCCAGATGCCGTGGCTTCACATTTACCTCAGTGTTTAGGATAGGCTGGTAATCAGTAAGTAAGGCTTTGTTCCTGGTTTATGATGTCTTTCCTGCTTTGTCACTTGTCCAGCCTACAGCTTTGAAGTCAGACTAAATAACATATCAAATTTTGAATCTGGTATCATGGCTCAAGTCAAAATGCATTTCTTTTTATAAAATGTACATGCTTTTCCCTGATTCTTGTATAAGGAAATGTACTGCCTCGTCTTCATCACCTCTTATTTGGATTAGTGCAATTTTCTTCTCAGTAGTCTTTCTATGCTAAATATTGACAGAATAATGCTGCCTCAACATACTGACTTGGTCTGTGTAAGAGCCAGTCAGTCAGCCATTACCCAACCCGCTATATCCTAACTATAGGGTCACTGGGGTTTGCCTGAGCCAATCCCAGTAAGCACAGGGCGCAAGGCAGGAACAAACCCCGGGCAGGGTGCTAGCCCACCACAGGGCACACACACACCCGCACACCCAAGCACACACTATGGACAATTTAGGATCGCCAATGCACCTAACCTGCAGGTCTTTGGACTGTGGGAGGAAACCAAAGTACCAGGAGGAAACCCACGCATACACGTGGAGCATTTCAGATTTCCTGCTTTAAATCGTTTAAATGTATTTTTCAATTAACTCTTTCAGGGCTGATGTAGACTTTTGTCAAAAGGAGGTGGTAATCAACTGTAAACTGTGACAAACCCAACCATTACGTTTTAGTTGGACGCTCTTTGCTAGAAGGAAAGTTAGATTCATTGGCTTGACCGGGATTTCCTGCGCTCATGTGAGCAGCAAGGCGCACACAACGGCAAAAATGGCACTGACATCTGGCGAGAGATGAAAGCGAATGCTTAAAGCAAAATACTCTGTGGACTACGTTTTGCCTATTATCTCTAAACTGGACTATGACTTGTCTGAGTCAGTTTTTGATACAAGTGATCGAAAACGAATGTGATGTTCCAGCTTCAGCTGATCGGTCCCCAGCTAGTCGTGGTACTGACAATGTTTGCCAGGGAGGACTGCCACCTAACAATGATAAGAGGTAGAAACCAGATTGTAATGCACTGCAACCGTGACCGCTGTTGCTGCTCTCCCAGCCCCACGAAGACAGCCTGGCAGCAAGCCTGCCGCACATTATTGGCAAACTGGCAGCCACAGCATGCAGCAACAAACGTTTTATGTTGATATTTGAGTGAAACCATTGTTTTTTGGAAAAAATATTCTGTCCTCAAAGAGTTAAAGATTTCAGTAGTCAAATGTAGTTTTACTTGAGCATATTAAATAGCCACAACTCTTTTCCCAGGTAAATTTCTGTATTTATTTATGTTTCTTAAGGCAGCTCTAGGATTTCTGAGCAACTTAAATAAACATTTCTTCTTCAGTGTACAGTCCGCCAGACTCTGAAAATTAAATCAGAATTGTTGTTGGGAAGAGGAAATCCTTTATATGTCAAAATAGCTAAAAAAAAAAATAGTTTGACTACAGTGTTTTGTGTTTTTTAAAGACGTAGCTCTTGATTAGTATCAAGCAGGTAATTTCACAATCCATGTCTGTAG
Organism: Polypterus bichir lapradei; assembly: GCA_026402145.1. NCBI lineage: Eukaryota > Metazoa > Chordata > Cladistia > Polypteriformes > Polypteridae > Polypterus > Polypterus bichir. Next base: position 21,626,609 of record JANRMT010061414.1, read on the forward strand.
TTTCTTTTATCGTTTGTGTTGTTTAAATATCACATAATGTGTCTGTGATTGATGAGATTGTTCTCTGCTTACCAAGAGAGTGAATCAAAGTGCAGATTGTGCTGCATTGACTGAGAGAGGAGACTGATTTTGTAATTTGCCTTTGATTTTTAACAATACTTGAATGAACATGTATTTTTAATATGACTTACTTGAGTTTGAATTATTGGTTCATTTGACAGCACTGTATGAAAACAAATAATAGAGAAGTGATTTAGTGTTGAGTGCTGCACACTGGCAGAGTCCTGGGTATGAACTGTGATCCAGGTAGTGTTTGTGCGAATTAGGCACCTAAGTAGGTTTATCTCACAATATGCTGTTTTTCCTTTCGTAAGTTAGTTTCTGATTTAAATTGTTCCTGTATACATATGTGGAAGTGAGTCGGAAACCTTGCATTGAAGTTTTGTTCCTGAAGTGATAGTATCTAGAATTTGATATTAATTAGACATATGAGGTGTGAACAAAAAATACATTGAATGTTTTAAAAAATAAACGTTTATTGCAGTAAAAGATTTACAACTACTAGTCCGCCTCAAAATACTCTCCTCCTCTTCAAATGCACTTAATCCAACGCTCCTGCCACTTTGCAAAACAGTTCTGGAATATTTTCTTTCGAGAGTGTCTTTAGTTGACCTGTCGTGGCTGCATGGATGCCCTCAATGGACTGAAATGGTTTGCCTTTCATGGTCATTTTCAATTTAGGGAACAGCCAGAAGTCGCACAGTGCCAGATCCAGCGAATATGGTGGACGCGGACACAACGTAATGTTTTTATTTGAAAGAAATTGTTGTACTAGAAGGGATGTGTGACAAGGAGCGTTATCACGATGAAGAATGAACCTGTTTCAACATTTTCATCGCTTATTGATGTTGAAGGACGTCCTGATCTTTTCTCGTCTTCATCCGAGTCCGATTCATTACGGAATCGATCAAACCACTTGTAAACAGTCTTAATTGTTGGTGCAGTGTCACCATAAACCGATTTTAACATTTGATGGGTTTCCTGAGCTTTTTGCAATTTGAAACAAAATTTCATGTTAATGCGTTGCTCGATATCCATTATTAATGACAAACTTGAAAAGCACACTTGAACTCAACAGTGGCTCACAAACGATTGACAGTATCAAACAAGTTGTAACAAACTTGGCTCTAGGATGGGCATGTCAGAACCTGCATTGAATTGTTTTGCGTTGCCCTTGCATGGTGCTCTGCATCAACATTCACCATACTTTTTGATCACACTTCGTACAAATGAAAGACCAGTGTGTGTATGGAGCAGTCCACTCTGCTTACATTCAACCACAGCCACTAGATGGCGCATGCATGCACTTTTACAGTTTTTCAGAGCTTGCATGCACCTCTCTTCTCACTACGAAAGACTGGTGTGCAGCAAATGCCTCCAAGTAACAATGAAGTCGTGCTAATTACACAGATGAAGGGACACAAAGTCGAAACGAAGCAAACGCCACAGCTTAGCGATGTGCAAGTGAAACATCTCCGCAACAGAGGGCAAGGCTTGAAATTTTCAATAAGCACATTGTCTATCTGGAGGTATTTTCTTGAGACAAAGATTAATAGGACTCATATTCTAGTGATACATCTTAGATATTGTATCACCAGTGTCTTCTTATGAAAGCCAGTGGGGGGACAAGCACAGGTGGGTCCACATCCTTGGTAATTCTTAAAGAGTTAGCTGATGCCCCTCCAAGTTCACGAATATAATAAAACTGCTAGGGAGTCCTTGGGTTGTTTTTTGTCCTGAAGACCACACGCAGCTAGCAGGAAAATAAATGACACACAAAACTAATGTACAGTTTTTATAATGGTGTACAGGACGATATTTTAATTTCATTAGTTCATAAAAATAAACTATCCCTACAGGGTGGTCCAGATCTAATTATGCAGATCCAGATCGTCTGGATGACTTTGATTTAAGCGGGGATGATTCCAGTTCGGTGTAAAGACGATTCTTCATGTCGTCAGTTTGCACACTTCTCGATGGTCCAGGATTTTTCAGGTGATTTTCTATGTAATAAACTTAATAAGTTATAGCGTAATGAAAATTGCATAATTAGATCTGGACCACCCTATATTTACTCACGATGAATGGAGCTTGTCCTTAAAATATTGTCTTTTAAGTGAAGAATTCGTATATTTTTAAGTTTATACATGTAATTTTAATTCAATAAGCAGTCTTTTTGTGATTACAATATAAACGTGGTGGATTTGTAATTTGACATATGATCGGATGTAACATAGATGTCCTCTTGAAGGAAAAGTTGTGAATATTTTGGAATAACCCAGATTTCTTCAATAGTTACTTATAACAGTGCTGTCAGATGCTCAACTAGGTAGCAATTATAGACAAACACGATCTACCTAAACTAATAGCACCCAAGTAATTGAACTTCTTTATATCAGTACTGAACATATTGTTTAAATACTCACAGTCCACGATTGACAAAGTTTGTGAAACTCTAGGCTAATTATGTCTACAAAGGCTGGTTGAAATCAGGTGTTCCGGTCAATGAGAAGTTTGTACTTGGAGATAACCTGCACTGCAGAAAAGACTCTCAGAGTCTGGTTGCTGACAGAGTCTGCTTTTCTCAGCAAAGACCCCTTCATGTGACACTACTACTCAATCGAAAGAAAATTCAGAAGATGGAGGAAGAATTATAGAAATGCAAGAATGAAGGTATGGATGAAATTCAGTACTATTGCTATTCTTCCTAGGGGTGGGCTTCCTGCAAAAATTGTTGCAAAAGCACAGCATACCATACTGAAGGAGGCGAAAAAGCACTGGCAGACATTTCTTGAACTTGTGCATTCTACCACTATAAGAAAAATACTGAAGACGAGTGGTGGGTAACACTTTAGGCACTGGAAATATGCATCTATTACTCATTTACTATTATGTAACAAGGCCTTAACAAAGGCCATCTTTGGGTCTTCATAGCACTTACAAAATATCAGTAAAGTATTTATTCATCTCTGCAATGTGATGTACAAACAAATCTTCACTTCAGAGTGGTGATTTATCTTGATATTACATATTTAATATAAGACCAGTGAATCCTTCATATTAACAAGTCGTTTTACCATCCTGCCAATGTGTCACACTGTACAGAGATGAATAACCCATCTGTTGATGCTTTATAAGTGTCATGAAGCCCAAAAGAAGCCGCTGTGAAGGTCTTGTTACATAAGAATAAATAAGAAATACAGAGTGAGTCAAAAGTATGTTAACACTAATGGTACTGCTATGGATATCCTTATATGCAGTTTTTGTGGACAGTTTGTGCCACATAGGGTACATGTGTTGAACATAATGGCGAACAGGTTGAGACATCCCTGTAAAATCATCTTGCACATATAAAGTATGATTTGTGAATAAATTGTATCTGCCATTCAAATGTTAACATAATTTTGACTCACCCTGTAGATGCATTATTGCGGCACCTAATCTGTTTTACCGAAAGGTGTTCATGGGAGGACACCACAGAGGAAACATGTTTTCCCCAAAAGTAATATTAATGCCTGCCTCAAGTTTTCAAAGGACTGTCTTGATGTGCTGCAGTGCTTCTGACACAGTGGTAAACTGGAACTTCTTGGCTAAACCCCACAGTGCTATGTTTGGAGCACAAAAAGCACTGTACACCAACACCAAAATCTCATCCCAATTGTGAAGCGGAGGTGGCCAAAAACCCATTAGTTACTCTAACAGAGCTTCAAAAGTCCTCTGCTGAGACAGGAAAACCTGCTATAATGATGGCTAGCTCCATAACACTCCATCAGTCAGGTATTTATGGTAGAATGGCCAATTCCCACTTGCAGTTTGCCAAGTGACATTTAACATACTCCGACAGCATGACGAAAAAGAGCTCCAAGCACTATGTCTGACGACAACCAGGCAATCATTCCTTTCCTTATACTGTCAATCATGGAGAATCCACTGCATCCACTGAACAGTATCGTCTCCAGGCAGAGGAGCAGCTTCAGCGACAGACTGCTGTCACCGTCCTGCTCCACTGACAGACTGAGGAGATCGTCCCTCCCCCGCCACACTATGCGACTCTTCAATTCCACCCGGGGGGGGGAGGTAAACGTTAATATTATACAAAGTTATTGTCTGTCTGTTATACCTTCATTTTATCACTCTTTAATTTAATATTGTTCTTTATCAGTGTGCTGCTGCTGGGGTATGTGAATTTCCCCTTGGGATTAATAAAGTATCGATCTATCTATCGATCTATCGATCGATCGTTCCTACAGTGAAGCATAGTGGTGTAGGCATTATGCTATGGGGGTCCTTTTCAGCTGCAGAGATAGGGAGACTGGTCAGAATTGAGGTAACGATAAATGCAGCCAAACACCGAGAGGCCCTTGAAGAAAACCTGCTCCAGAGTCCACCCATCCTTAGAGTGGGGTTGACAGTTCACCTTTCAGCACAACAATGACCTGAAGCATACAGCCAAGACAATGCTGGGGTGGCTTTAGGACAAGAGACTGACTGTCATTGAGTGGCCCAGACACAAATCCCATTGAACATCTGTGGGGAGACCTGAAGATGGCAAAAAAAAACTTTTCATCATTTTCTGAAAATATAATTGAAAAGTCCTATTTCCAGTGCTCACTCTAAAGGTTTATTGCATTGAAAGCACGAGTATGGCTTTAAAATGCCTCCTCTGTTTGTAATACAACTAAAACATAACATTTCTGCAGTTCATAATGCTGGGAAAATTAACCCATTCTTTTTAAGACAAAATCTCTCCCTGACATGTAAGGTGCTTAGTTGGGTGACACTATTCTACCCTCTGCATTAGGTTGCTGAACAGTTTGTATTACAAAGAATCTTATAATTTGTTCTAATTGCATTAATTTTTAAAGATGCATTGTTTTAATAAATAGACTTGAATGTGAATGCAAACAAATGTATGGAGAATGTTCATTTATGGGTGGATTCGTATATACAGTAATAAGCGCCTACATGTCTGTCTGTATGAAACATCTCGGCCCCCTATGGACCAATTTTGTTCAAAATGTGGCACCTTTTCTTCAAGGAAATTTGTCAAGACTTTTTAGTTGTCATCGACCTATCTTGAACAAACCGCGCAGTACACATTCACGAAATCCCCTGGTTTTAAAAGCATTGGCGAATTTGCAAGCTCATCTATCTTAAAATAGAGAGACTTTCCATGCTACCTCCATTACGAATTAGTTTACTGTTTCAGTTTTAATTTGACAGTGGTAGCGTTAGCTTGTATATTTTGTATATTTTCCTCTTTTTCACCTCCAATAGCCACAGACAGCGTGCGTGGCTACAGGACGTCACTGTCACAGGCTGATATCAGCAAATTGTTTCTGCTTTAAGAAGTCTTCTCTGCGGCTTGAGCACAAACAGAAGACAAGCAGTGCATCTGCATCCCACTCTTCCGGATGCTTTAAGTTGTAATAAGTAAGTTAAGTGAATGATTTCCCTAACTGTAAAAGTATAAAATGCAAGCAGGGAAAACAAAGGGTTATCAAGATATGAATAAAGGACCCTGAGGAGTGTAAGCTGCTGCACACAGAGCAAGTAAACATTTACTTAGTATTTACCTTAAACTAAACGAACCTCACCGCTCTATTATCTGCAGTTTATAATTATTCACTATTTTACAGACTCTATTTTACTGCGGTGGCTAGATGTGCTGGTAACATCAGGAGTCCCGATAAATAACTGATGAATATCAAAATGTCCCGGCCTTAACAGGCTGCCCATCTAGTAAAACATTGCTCTGCTGATACAATCATCCTCCCAATATATGTAGAATATGTTTACAGAACTCCAAAAGGCACAAAACCCCATAAATCGAATATATGAAATATAATTTGTATAATAATAATCATCATTAAGAACTAGGGGGCTTCACCCCCTGCTCGCTTTGCTCGCCAACCCCCCAGCCTATGCATCTCTGTTGCTCGCGTATGTGGATTTCACTTTCACCAAACAACAAATCTTTTAGTTCTCGCAGATATGCCTCTCTCTTCATTGGGAAGAAACACAACTTTTTCCCTGATGGCAACACAATTATACGATCTACAAGTCTCCGACTTAAAAGTTTAAATCTGAACAATATACCTGATCTCTTTTCGCTGTTCCGTTATTTCACCGAGTAATAATTTCTGTTTGTTTGTGCTAATGTGTTCTTTACTATAATTTTTTTGAGACGTTTGAAATTTAGTACTTTCATGATCTCTAACCTGCTCAGCATGTGTATCACACCAGCGTTTTTGAACCTCCTTTACATTGTTCTACTTTGTCTTCTGCTCTTTGTCTTTCATTTCCAGCCGTGGTTAAATCTCTTGGCACAAAGTCTCGTCTCGCGGGACGTCAAAGTATCTCTCTGAAAAAGTCACATCTCGTCCCAGGCTAAAAAGTCTCGTCTCGTTCCAAGATTTTTTTATATAATAGAGAGACTTGTGTTAATTCTGAACAACATCTTGAGGACAACTAAGAAGTAGATGAAAACAGACATCGCTGCCATTTATTTGTGTACACTTTAAGCGTCTGTGTTTTCATTTGTGAAAGTGCTTGTTTTATTTTTTTGGTGACCTGGGCATTATCTAATGACCATTAGAGGTAATGCTGGGGTTTATGTGTGGGCATGCTACACAAGTATCACCTGTCAGAGATGGCTGGGGTGGTGACCTGGCCGGGACGCCCAGGAGGACCAGAGGAGTGCTTGCGCCTTCCCCAGACCATGTGGAGGCGACCACCCTGGTACCTTTGGGGGCCACAGGTACAGAGCTTTGAAGCTCCACCCTGTAGGGGCCCGTGGTCACCGCCAGGGGGCGCCCCAATGCCTTGGAGACCCTGGACCTCAGCATTTCTGCCACACCCGGAAGTGCTGGGGTGAAAAAGAGCACGGACACCCGGAGTGCTTCCGGGGTTGCAGCCAGCACTTCCGCCACACTGGGGTGTGTCGGTGAGAGGTTCACGCAACACACCTGGAGCACATCCGGGTGCTTATTAAAGGGGCCATCTCCCTTCAGACAATGGCAAGAGTTGGGAGTGGAGTAGGACGGAGGAGAAAAGGAGGCGGCCTGAAGAGAGAAAGGCTTTGAGTTGTGGCCAGGACTTTGGGGTTTGTGTGGCACTGGACTTTGTAAATAATGTATAATAAACTCGTTGTGGGTGACGTGAACGTGTCCGCCTGTCTGTGTCCGGGCCAATCTCCACACACCCTATAGTCACCATCAGAGTGCCACATTCACCTGATATTCATAACGGTCAGTGGCTATAATTAAGTTTGCCTTTCATTTCTGTTATTCCCTAACATTTATCATAACTGAACAGCTTTGCAAGTCACACTCATGCTCAAGCACAGAAGGAACTACAAAAGTGCTTTATTTATTTATTAATTTATTTCATGTTATGTCAATTGGTACTTGCAGGTTTTCACTGTGTTTAAATATGGGGTGTGTGCGTGTGTTTATGTGTGTTTGTAAAGGAGAGTGGCCGCAGTCCTGGTGGAGCAGCCTCTGCCCCCAACAACCCTGAAATGGACTGAGAAAGTTCTAGAGCCGACCTACTGAACTCAATGCATTGATCCTCGGACGCTCCTGAATGTTATGCCAAGCGTGTATTTTCTAACTTGTTATAATATTACTGGACATTAAGTCCGTTACAATAACAGGCGCTAGAACAGTAGTGCATCAACATTAGTAGGAACAGTCTATATTAAATGGCAAGGGACCTTGTATGTGGCTGTAATATGCGTTACTGTATTGTGTGCCTTTAATTTTCTCTCTCGGTAATACTGGTTTGTATTTCTGTAAAATGCCTGTAATTTTGTCTGACAGTAATACAGTGGAACCTCGGTTCACGACCATAATTCGTTCCAAAACTCTGGTCATAACCCGATTTGGTCGTGAACCGAAGTAATTTCCCCCATAGGATTGTATGTAAATACAATTAATCCGTTCCAGACCGTATGAACTGTATCTAAATATATATTTTTATTAGGTTTTTAAGCACAAATATAGTTAATTATACCATTGAATGCACAGCGTAATAGTAAACTAAATGTAAAAACATTGAATAACACTAAGAATACCTTGAATAACAGAGAAAACTAACACTGCAAGAGTTTGCGCTATAGCGTTACGACCCACTCGCTTAAAACACTTTTTTTTTATGAGTTTTAAGCACAGGGAAAAAAATTATTTGAAAAATCCGTAATTTAATAAACAACCAAGAAAAGTAACATTGCAACAATGCACGCGTGCGCCTGTGTGTGTGTGTCTCTCTTAAGCACGCGCCTCTGTGTGTGTGTGTGTCTGTCTGTCTGTCTGTCGCGCCTGTGTGTGTGTCTGTCTGTCTGTCTGTCTCGCGCACGCCTTTGTGTGTGTGTGTGTGTCTCGCGTATGCCCGTGTGTGTGTGTGTGTGTCTGTCTCTCCCGCGCGCCTGTGTGTGTCTGTGTGTCTGTCAGTCGCGTGCCTGTGTGTGTGTGTGTGTGTGTGTGTGTGTGTGTGTGTGTGTGTGTCTCTCTCATGCACACAGGGAATGCACAGGAAGAGACTGAACACGTGCCGTTTGGCCCCGTGCATGCGCACTTCACCAGAAGACACACACACGGACACCTGGACGCACACAGGGGTTTTATTAAAGAGGATATCCCCTGGCTTATGTTAACTACTGTATAAACGTGATCAGGTTTTGTCTTTGGTCTGATCCTCCACAGGGGCTTTTGTGCAACTTGAAAGAATGTTTGGCTTTGTTTGACCCAGAGAGCAGAGCAGTTAGCTGTTGGTTTCAGGCCTAAATTTACAGTGGCTCTAAAAAGTGTTCAGCCACTTGGAGGTTTTTACATTTTATTATTATACAACACTGAATCACCGTGGATTTAATTTGGCTTTTCTGACACACTCATCAATAGAAAAAGACACATTTAATTTCAAAATGACGCAGATCTCTCACTTAATTACAAATCTGAAACACAAAATAATTGATCTCATAAGTATAATCATGGTGATGTCAGCGTGTCGATTAGCAAAAGCAAGTAAGGAACAGTAATGACCCCATAAACCTACTGACTGAATGCGAGAATCTCCTTTTCCCCAATATATTCTACGCTGGTGCAATTTCCTTATGCAAAAGTCTACTATGAAACTTTAGTGAGTTACCATGGCAATGTTATAATATTAGGAGCTAAAGGCTGTTAAAATGCTGAATAAAATGAAATATGAATGCTTGTAATTAGGTATGGAAAAAGGAAAGAGGATGATACTATCTGTCAAGTGTTAGCTTTCTCTAGGGCAGGGGTGCCCAATACATCGATTGCGATCGGAAAGGTAGTGCAGGTAGATTGCTTTGCATTCAAAACATTTTTTTAAATGTTAGTCTATCATATATCCTCCCTATGGTATTTGCCACTTGATTGACATACAGGGTGGCCAGTCTGAGATCTCTTTTCTTCTAACACGCTGCTCATCCTGCACGCACGATCAAACGCGTGAGCTACTGCAAAACTCCGGCTGTGATCTAGTTAGCCTTCCAATTTACATCGACTAAAGAAGGGATTTTAAAAAAATTGTTTGGGGAGGGTATGGGCTGGATGTGGAATTGGAAGAGGACTGTTTTCTCTCACAATGTCACAATCGAAGTGCGTTTTTCTGATCTGTCAATCTATCATTGCTATTCCAAAGAAGGAAAATGTGGAAAGGCACTTTTGAACTATTCATAAAAACTATGAAACTGACTTCCTTCCAAAAAGTGATCTGAGAAAGAGAAAGGAGAGGGAACTAAAATCGCAGTTAATCGGACAGCCGTCATTTTTCACTCGGCTGAATTCAAAAGCAAAGGCAGACACACCGAAGCATCGTTCCGGGTGAGTCACTCGATCATTAAGCATAAGAAGTCCTTCCAAGATGGAGAGATGATAAAAGAGGCCTTTGTTGAGGCAGATGGCTAGGGAGAAATTCCTGCTGAGATTTCAAGACCCCTGGCCGGAGAAAAAGGAGTTTCTCCCTGTCATTAAACATGCAGAATACAAGCAACTTAATAACCATCAATGGCCGCTAGACTTGGCATTTTTTTTCCGATCTGACCAACATGTTGAATGAGCTTAATTTACAGCTGCAAGGAAAAGAGAAAACCATGGTCAATATGATTAGCTCAGTTAATGCTTTCAAACGAAAAATGCAACATCTGTCCTCAAAGCTGCAGTGCCTTGATTTGGGGAACATCCAAAACCGCGTCAGAGCTGGAGACGCAATGGAAGGCGTGTGTGCAACTTGACAGCATACGCTACACAGAGCAGAATGAAAATTGTCTGTCAGACTTCATCTAATGGAAAAAAAAGTAACAAGTCGAGTGTTGCCCAATGTAGCGGAGTAAGAGTAGTGTTTCTTCTTCACAAATGTACTCAAGTAAAAGTAAAAAGTATGGTGCAGTAAAACTACTCTTAGAAGTACAATTTTTTTAAAAAGTTACTCAAGTAAATGTAACTCGCTACTACCCACCTCTGATATTCAGTATATAAATATATATAATAAATATGTGTGTGTGTGTGTATGTGTATATAATATATATATAATATATATATAATATGTGTGTGTATTGTAGCATTTTAATGTAGGTAGATCATTTTGACCTGGTCATTTTAAAAGTAGTTCGCCAGCTGAAAAAGTGTGGGCACCCCTGCTCTAGGGGGCAAATGGGCAAGTAGGATCACAGGTGTTGTGTTCTATTAGTATACAGGTCATTTTAAAGTGTGCATTTTACAGAAATCTGCAGAAAAATGAGCACTGGGCTGTGTGAGCTCCTCAATGTGTCCTTTCTTTTATATCTTTCTTTCAAGGGGAAATCACAGTGCCGTTTTTTTTAAAAGCAAACCGCTTAACCTTGTTTATGACAATGATGTAGTATCTGAGGCATGCGGATAAAGCAAGGCATCCTTTCAAAGGAAGTCTCCCATTATTTAACAATCTTGCTTTGCGTTTTTGGGTGCTAAGACGCAAACCCTTTAATGAAAGAAGCAAGTGTAATAAGCCAAACACTTCCACTGCAGAAAAGAGTTGGGGACCGTCACTGTATAATATCCGATGGACAAAAGAAAAGCGACGAGGCAAAAATAGATGATCAAAAACTATTTACACGGCAATTGGCAACGTGTATACAAAAGATGGCATTTTTATACATTGACAAAATGGCAGACGGAAATGAGGTGACGGGAGATGACGTCGAAACTGGCAGACTGATACGATGACATCATCAAAAGGAACCGAAAGTGATGCGATGGAGGAAATGACATCATCTTCTGGTGACCGGAAATACTGTCATTGGATGGGGCTGGCAAGTGACATCATCAGAGAGGGCCGGAAGTGACGTCTGGTGGCCATCTTGGAACTCTGGAAGTATGGTAGGTACATTATTTTTCTTCTTTGAGTCTGATGAAAAAGAGAGAGAGAGAGGCATAAGTACCATAAATTAACCCCTTGTCTTGAGATATTTCACTCACCTCCGGGCTTGTGGACTGCCTCCTAAATTCAGGTGTGTGGCATGAGTTAATAAAAATGAAGAATATTTATTGCTCTTATAAAGTTTAAAGACACTACTTTTACATCTCAGGCAGTAATGTTTCTGTTTAATTATTGATGTTTGAAAGCAGCAGGATGATGCAGTAGCTAGTAATGCTTCCTCCCACCACTGAGGATATTGGTTTGGTTACCATCTTGGTCAGCATCTTAATAGAGTTTGTATATTCTTTTTGTGTTAATCTTGGGCCTTTGTCATGGACACTGCTATCCTCCCAGCTCTGAGACGTGGGTCCTGCATGCGGGCTGAGCCTGCCTCGCTCCTGATGTTAATGGGTTTAGCTCCATCTTTCTGTTTCTCAGGTCTACAAAATAAATGGGCTAATAATTATGTTAAGTTTTTCTCTTTTAAATTTGCCTTGTTCTTTCTCCAAGCATGGTTAGCTACTTTTACTTCTACTGTATCTCAGTCTTATGCATCTTTAGTTGACAGCATACTGTAGTTGGTGAAGTGTGCATTGCTATTTTTATTTTTCAAATACTATCAGCAGCATGATTCTTTCATAGTGGAACATGCCATTTCCATTTTTGTTCATGGAAGTCATTCAGTCAAATGATTTGTCCTTAAATTCACCTAAAATGTTCAGCTAAAATGACGTTCCATGGAGGCCATGGGATCAGGTGTGGTTACCTGCTGGTACAGCTGGCCAGCTCCACTCTCTGTTGGTTGACCTGTTTGATTGACCAGCTCTTGTACCACATCACTCAGGTCCACCAGGTCACTCATTTTGGCCTGTGAATCCTGCTGACAATTGTAGGGGCAAGTATGGAGATTGAGTCCCAAAATAGTTGGGGTGCCAAATGAGCCAAACCCTGTTTAATTTATAGCAAAAAAAAAAATAAAAAATACATAAGCAGCAACTGAAACAGAAAATCGGCAAAAGCCTCTTGTCACCCTCAGGTAGGGTCAGGCTTTGCAGGACTTCTGGACAGTCAGGCACTCGGGTTCAAATGTTGCGCCACCTCCCAGGGACATCTCTCTTTATATCCCCTGGACTGGTGGTGCAGGACTTTCTAAGCTCTGTTGTCCTCAGCAAAAAATACCAATAGAAGCAGTGTTAGAAGATTCTGGAAGGCAACCCTCAGGTGTGCATGTGTGACTAAAGGTCTAATCCTTGTTTGTTTGCTCAGATGTAAAGTGCTTGATTTCTTTTATTTCCATATTATTGACAGTACAGAGTAATGGGGATTGTGGAAGAGCGGTGAAGAAGAGAGTGCAGGCAGGGTGGAATGGGTGGAGAAGAGCGTCAGGAGTGATTTGTGACAGACGGGTATCAGCAAGAGTGAAATGGAAGGTCTACAGGACGGTAGTGAGACCAGCTATGTTATATAGGATGGAGACGGTGGCACTGACCAGAAAGCAGGAGACAGAGCTGGAGGTGGCAGAGTTAAAGATGCTAAGATTTGCACTGGGTGTGACGAGTATGGACAGGATTAGAAATGAGTACATTAGAGGGTCAGCTCAAGTTGGACAGTTGGGAGACAAAGTCGGAGAGGAGAGATTGTGTTGGTTTGAACATGTGCAGAAGAGAGATGCTGGGTATATTGGGAAAAGGATGTTAAGGATAGAGCTGCTAGGGAAGAGGAAAAGAGGAAGACCTAAGAGAAGGTTTATGGATGTGGTGAGAGAGGACATGCAGGTGATGGGTGTGACAGAGCAAGATGACGAGGACAGGAAGATATGGAAGAAGATGATCTGCTGTGGCGACCCCTAACGGGAGCAGCTGAAAGAAGAAGAAGAAGAAACCATAGGTAGTGCATCTGGATTCCTCAGATCTTTTGCTTCATATATAAAACATGACCCTGAGCTAACATTAAGCTTATTGTAGAGCTTCATTTAATTGTGAATTGTAGCCTTTATAAACCTGAAATTAAATCTGTTTGTGGTTTGATAGAAAACTGGGAGGAAGTACCTTTTTTTTTTAAATTGTATTGATCCTATTGTCATCATTCCATACAAATAGATTAATTTTTACAAAAAATATGATTGAAAACAAATCAATCCCTACCACTGAGAGAGAGAGAGAGCATGGCCAACGGAGTAAAACTTAAAGCTTGTAAAAATAAATAAATTGATGAGTTTAATAGACGGATAAAGATAAATGGAGAAGAAAAAGAAATGGGGAGAGACTCTACTTCCTCAGTGCTTTAAGAGCTTATTCTAAAATATTATTGATTAGATCCTGCCAGGTTTTGAAAAAGTTCTGCACAGATCCTCTAAGTGAGAATTAATTTTTTTTCCAATTTCAAATATAAAACATCAGTTAGCCACTGACTTAAAAGAGGAGAGTTAGGGTTCTTCCAATTTATCAAAATAAGTCTGTGTGCTAATAGTGTAGTGAAGGCAATCACAGTTTGTTTGTCCTTCTCCACTTTAAGCCCATCTGGAAGAACACCAAACACAGCTGTTAATGGGTTAGGAGGGATTGTGACATCAAGGCTGTCTGAAAGGTAATTAAAAATTTTTGTCCAGAATGATGTTAATTTGGTGCAGGACCAAAACATGTGACCCAGTGAGGCTGGGACTTGATTGCAGCGTTTGCAGGTTGGATCTTGCCCTGGAAACATTTTGAACAGTTTTAAGCGAGACAGATGTGCTCGATATATAATTTTGAGTTGAATAATTGTGTGCTTTGCGCATATGGAGCTCGAGTGAATTCTCTGCATTGCTTCCTTCCACTCCTTTTCTGATATGTTGAGTGAGAGATCCTTTTCCTATTGTCCTCTTGGATCTTTGAAAGGCAGGGACTGTAAAATAATTTTATGTATTGCAGAAATGCTGTTTGAGTCCTCGAAACTAAGCAATATTTTTTCCAGCATAGAAGAAGGTGTGAGATGAGGAAAATCGGACAGGTTCTGTTTAACAAAGTTTCTAATTTGAAGATAGTGAAAGAAATGTGTTGCTGGAAAGTTAAATTTGGAATGTAATTGTTCATAGGATGCAAAGATGTTGTCTATATAAAGATCTTTAAGCAATTTAATCCTAAATGTTTTCCACATATTAAAAACTGCATATGTTTGTGAGGGTTGAAAAAGGTGGTTCTCTTGCAGAGGTGCCACAGATAAAAGATTCTCCATCTTAAAATTCTTCCTACATTGGTTTCATATTTTGACTGAGAGAAGCACAATTGGGTTATTAGGATATCGGTGATAACTTGCATTTATTGGGGCACAAAGCAGGGAATATAAAGAAGTACTGCAGGATTTTATTTCTATTGCAGACCAAGCCTGTGTATGTTCATCTACTTGTGTCCAGGTTTTTATAGCTTGTATATTTGCCTCCCGGTAATAAAACTGAAAGTTAGGTAGAGCCATGCCACCTTCTGCCTTAGGTCTTTGTAGGGTTGCTCTTTGGATACGTGGATGTTTTGAGTTCCAAATAAATGAGGTTATGGTTGGATCTAATTGCTTAAAAAATGATTTATTAATGTATATTGGAATATTTTGAAATAAAAATAGAAGCTTAGGAAGGATATTCATCTTAACAACGTTCATTCTTCCAGCTAGAGTGAGATGAAGGGTTGACCATCTATGCAAGTCTTGCTTACATTTTTCCATACAGACGCTGAAATTTTGTTGATAAAGAGCTTTATGTTTACTTGTGATATTTACCCCGAGGTATTTAAACTGATCTGAAAAAGGGAGGAAGTACATTTTATCTAGCAACATTTTGGCTAATCACTGTCATCTTAATAACAGAACTATGGTGGATTATTAATAAACTTGTGCTTTTAAGAACATGTTGCACTTTTAAGTTTTGATAACATGCAATCTAATTATATGTTCTGGAAACCATGAAATGTACAAACCTATTACACAGCAGACAGCTTTCCTGAATATCGCCATCAGTTTTCATATTGATGGCTGTCTTTAGTAATTTTCTACTTGTCTCTTGCAGAGAGAACTTCCCATCAGTGCCTTTATTTATAAAATAAGCTGTTTTAGCAGTGATGATGTTTTGGGAAAGAATCCTGCCTTATTGTCATCTCATGAAAGGCTTTTAAATACTATATATACGTTGACTTTTGCCTTGTGTTACTTTACCTAAAGCATATTTTATTAAGGGCGGCATGGTGGTGCAGTGGGTAGCGCTGCCGCCTCGCAGTTAGGAGACACGGGTTCGCTTCAGGGGTCCTCCCTGCGTGGAGTTTGCATGTTCTCCCTGTGTCTGCGTGTGTTTCTTTCGGGTACTCCGGTTTCCTCCCACAGTCGAAAGACATGCAGGTTAGGTGCATTGGCAATAGTGTGTGTGTGTGTGTGCCCTGCGGTGGGCTGGCACCCTGCCCAGGGTTTGTTTCCTGCCTTGTGCCCTGTGTTGGCTGGGATTGGCTCCAGCAGACCCCCGTGACCCTGTAGTTAGGATATAGCAGGTTGGTTAATGGATGGATGGATGTTTTATTAAAGCGGTATATATGTTATTCAGACAGCTACAGGGATATGCAATTGCATCTAGTGAAATGTGACATTTAGTACTTAAATGTGTATTCCAAAAGCAGCATCATTTTTTCCACTTGTTCCTAGGATGTGGTAACTTTTGAATTGTTTATTGTTAAACGAATATCAGGCCCAAAAATGAAAATTTTTTTTATGCATCCCAGTGTTATTTGTCGCAGTATCAGAAAAGAATGTTTAACCTTGTGTTTTTCTGGAGATAGGAGATTACAAACTTCCCAGCACATTAGGCTTCAATGGGGAACAATGCTAAACAAACAGTAAACAATATTAAACCAACAAAAACATTTATTTCTATAGTATGTTTTCATACAAATGATGTAGCTCAAAGTACTTTACAGGAAAAAGAAAGAAAAAATATATAAAAATAAATTAGGCAATACTAATTTACATAGAATAAAAGTAAGGTCCGATGACCAGGGAGGAAAAAAACTTCAGACGGCTAGAGAAAAAAAAAACAAAATCTGCAGGGGTTCCAAGGCCGCGAGACCACGAGGTTCTGTGGGGTGTTTAAAAAAATAATTATAAGATATCGACCAGATGAAAGTGGACCAGAAAGGATTACAGAAGTGGAGTGAAATCCACAGAAATCAAATGAATTGTGTAAATCATCTACTAGAGCAGTGGTCTCAAACTCCAGTCCTGGAGGGCCGCAGTGGCTGCAGGTTTTCATTCTTATGCTATTCTTAATTGGTGGCCAGTTTTTGCTGCTAATTAACTCCTTGTCTTTTTATTTTAATTGACTTGTTTTTTTAAGATTTGTTCCCCTGATTATTTCCCTGAATTGCTTCATTTCTTTCCTTAAATGGCACCCAAACAGAAATGAAATGTGAAGTAGTGAGTGAGCCAGCAGAAGACCATCTAAGTCAGGGCCTCAAACTCCAACCAGTTGCTTAATTAGGCTCTGATTCTTGTTGTTAATTAAACCCGTTCTTTAATTCCATGGCTTGTTGGTGCTCTCATTGTGAAATAGCACACATTTCTGAAATTGTTGAGTCTCCATTTTCTAAGAGCTCTGTTCAAATGTTTTGTGGACCTGAGCAGAGAAACACTCCTGTGACCTTCATCTTCTTTATTTTCAGATATTGTATGATGGTCACAGTTTGCTGGTCATGTGTTGGCTCATTTTGTATCTCATCATTGTTTGGCTGCTAACTAAGGAAAAAGAAACAATTAAGGGGTTTGAATCTTCTAGAGCAAATCAATTAAAATGAATTCAAAAGAAGTTAATCAGCAGCACAAACGGGTCACTGATTAAGAATAGGGTTAGAATGAAAACCTACAGCTACTGTGGCCTTCCAGGACCAGAGTTTGATACCACAGTACTAGAACATGTGGTTTATTATCCACCTTAATAAAAGGATTACGTGTCTGTCTTGGTGTCACATCACAAACATTGGCACTGCTGTTACAAGTCCCATCCCCAATCTATATACTGTATATAATTCACTAAGGCAAGACAACCATGGAAAGCACGCCGGAAGGGGCGTGGATTCACTAAGCCGCTGACAAGTGAGACACTTATGGCGCACGCAGGAAGGAGCCACGCCCACCAACCCCAAGACTATTGGATACGACGACAACTCGCAGGGCCACACCCACCAACTCGGACGTGACGACACAGAAAAAATGGCGTCATTTATATTCCTCTGTCGTAGAGGCCACATGCAGTGCAGGTCAGGTTAATGTCATGTGCATGTCATGCACCTCTGAGCTACGTTGACTGTTCATAGAGGCATGTTTCTCGTGGAGGTGAATCGCCATATGCAGCGTGTAAAACGGTTTGCGAGGGGTATCCCATGGGATCCTTAAAACAATCCTTTACAACTGAGGTTAAAGCACAATGAAGTAAGCAGTCTTTAAAAACGAGTTTTCGGTTACGACGCACGACCGTGTGCACCATAGCAAACTGTTTTACACGCTACAAACATGCGTCTTCTTAGATGCTCCTGCAGGAACACGGAACACGTTTCCCTGCCCACCAACACTCCTTTTTCACCGGCCGGCATCTACCCTCGCTCTCTAGGCATTCACACTGACTGGCCATTTGCCCGGACGCAAAAACTTACCGACCACCCAGTTAGTCCCTTTCGTCTGTGCTAAGAGTCCACATGCACGTCTGAGCCATGCAGCGTTTGTTTTGCCGCGGGGTCACTATTGTGTTGTATTTTGCTCTCTCCAGAGTTCCATCTTTTCATTCACTTACTGTTGTATTCTCACACCAACCCATTTTAGACAACCGTGTCTTTCCAGAAGTGTTTAGCATCAATAAATAATTATGCATGAGATTGAACGTGTGTCTACCTAGCGCAGAGAGGCGTGGGTAAGCCGTTGAACCCCATTCGGGCTGCCACCCGTGGAATTCCCACTAAGTGTGACTCATACGCTCCCACTGATTACGTCCCTAGCCTTTGTACACACCCCCCTCCCACCTCGCTACTACCGTGGTCGGGTGTCTTGGTGGATTATATATAGAAAAGCAGCCAAAACCGCACAGAGCAATGAAAAGTCTACGTGAGTCACAGCTGCATCTGGACTGTGCAAAGACGACAACGACTCGAGTGACGAGTTGGAGGTGGGCACATGAGCAGACAGTGCATACTGAACGAGAAATCAGCAGACTAGCATGATGGAGGGAGCAGAGTGGATGTCCTTCTCCTCTCCTCCCGTTCCACCCTCCGCGCCTGAGCGCCGCACTGACGATTGTGTGTTGGTTTGTTCCGTGCATTGTTACAATGTTGCTTTTCTTGCTGATTTCTTACATTACCGATTTTTCAAATGTTAATTTTCTCCCTGTGCTTAAAATCATTAAAAAACCGGCCTGATTATGCGGCGTATGGTAAGCCGCGGGTTGGCTAGTTACATATAATAAGACATACACACTGCATGGTGCACTGCTGAGGTCTACCTTGAATTCTTAGATTTAAACCCATCTTAGACAGGGAGCGCAGCTAGTACACTATAATGCCTTTATTAGCTTTAAACATATTAATGCATTTTTTTTTCAAATCTAGCAAAATAATTAGTAATTTACAATATTGCTTCTGTTTTGTTCTTTTAAATTTCTGATTTAACCCTGCCTCTGACTAAATTGAAATGTATCTATATTTTTGTAGTTTGTTCTGGGGAGGGAGAGAAAGTGTCTTTATACTAAAGAATAATATAATAGTAAAATGACTTTGTGTCATTACTCCAGTCCTGTTCAGCCTATATACATCAGACTTCCAATATAACTCGGAGTCCTGCCACGTGCAAAAGTTCGCTGACGACACTGCTATCGTGGGCTGCCTCAGGAGTGGGCAGGAGGAGGAGTATAGGAACCTAATCAAGTACTTTGTTAAATGGTGCGACTCAAACCACTTACACCTGAACACCAGGAAAACCAAGGAGCTGGTGGTGGATTTTAGGAGACCCAGGCCCCTCATGGACCCCGTGATCATCAGAGGTGACTGTGTGCAGAGAGTACAGACCTATAAATACCTGGGAGTGCAGCTGGATGATAAATTGGACTGGACTGCTCTGTGTAAGAAAGGACAGAGCCAACTACACTTCCTTTGAAGGCTGGCGTCCTTCAACATCTGCAATAAGATGCAGCAGATGTTCTATCAGACGGTTATGGCGAGCGCCCTCTTCTACACGGTGGTGTGCTGGGGAGGCAGCATAAAGAAGAAGGACGTCTCACACCTAGACAAACTTGTTAAGAAGGCAGACTCTATTGTAGGCACGGAGCTGGACAGTTTAACATCTGTGGCAGAGCGACGGGCGCTGAGCAGGCGCCTGTCAGTCATGGAGAATCCACTGCATCCACTGAACAGGATCATCTCCAGACAGAGGAGCAGCTTCAGCGACAGACTGCTGTCACCGTCCTGCTCCACTGACAGACTGAGGAGACCCCACACTATGCGACTCTTCAATTCCACCCTGGGGGGTAAACGTTAACATTATTCAAAGTTATTGTCTGTTATACCTGCATTGTTATCACTCTTTAATATTGTTCTTTATTAGTATGCTGCTGCTGCTGGAGTATGTGAATTTCCCCTTGGGATTATCTATCTATCTATCTATCTATCTATCTATCTATCTATCTATCTATCTATCTATCTATCTATCTATCTATTATATAGTGCCTTTCTATCTCTATTATATAGTGCCTTTCTATCTATCTATCTATCTATCTATCTATCTATCTATCTAT
>JANRMT010061414.1:21647274-21677426 GCA_026402145.1 Polypterus bichir lapradei
CCCTTTGATTTTCGGGGTGTCTTTGAATTCAGCCCTCTGTAGGTTGACCATTTTCATTTCCATCAAACAATGTGGCATCCTTTTGTTCCTAACACATTACCATATCAGTCCATAGCAGCAGAGATAGCCAGCAGGATTTTTTTCCCCATTGAGATCTGATGTGCTTTCAAAGCGTTCCTTTGATTTTTTTGAACAGTTTACTTTGCATTGTGCATTGCTGTGTTTGTTTTTATATCCTGTGTGCTTTGTAAAAAGCTTTTTGTTATGGTGCACGTATGAAAACTATATAAACATTTTGTTTTACATTTACCTTAAGAAGGAGATGGAAGGGCGGCATGGTGGCGTTTGCATGTTCTACCCGTGTCTGCGTGGGTTTCCTCCGGGTGCTCTGGTTTCCTCCCACAGTCCAAAGACATGCAGGTTAGGTACATTGGTGGTCCTAAATTGTCCCTAGTGTGTGCTTGGTGTGTGTGTGTCTGCACTCTGCGGTGGGCTGGTGCCCTGCCTGGGGTTTGTTTCCTGCCTTGTGCACTGTGTTGGCTGGGATTGGCTCCAGCAGACCCCCGTGACCTTGTAGTTAGGATATAGCAGGTTGGATAATGGATGGATAGATGTTTAGATGGAGGAAGCAGGCACTAGTGAAGAAATGTTAAAACTAAAAGTTAAAGAAATGTTGAATATGTAAATTTTGCGAGAATTAAATCCAAAGTTGAGTCACCATCAAGTAGTTTAAATTCGTCTTCAGTTTTAACTCACTAAGACAGTTAATTAACGAAGGAAAGAAGGAAGGAAGTGTTTTGTATCGAGAATCATACTAACAGTTGTGATGGGCTCTCCATGCCTGCCAGTGGATACCAGTTTGCTTCACACATCTGTGCTACAGTCTAATAAAAAACGTCCTATATCCATTAAGTCCTAATAATGAAAACAAAAACTTGCACTTCCTGCCTCCCACTAATAATAAGCAACCTTATGTTATTGTAAATTAAAGGAAGCTAAGAGTACTTTTCTGAAATATATTTCTCTCACTGACAGAGTACAGCTGTTTAACAAATGTATTTTCTGTTCAACAAAGTCTATGAGGAAAATTGGTCAATACGGATATCCTGGAATTATTTCACAGAGGTCATGTATACAATTTCAACAAACCTTTTCCACCCAGGCAGTAAATAAAGTACACTGTTGTCATCTCCTGTGTTGACTGCTGATTTTACAGAAGAAGTCACATTTTCCTACTCTGGGTAATAAGTGATGTGTAAAAAGTTGTAATTTTATTTTGATGATACATTTTAGCTACAGATATTATAAAGCATGACAGTTTTATGCCCCATAATAGATATACTGCCTCCACACATCTGCATGTTGTAATGTTCATTGCAGACAGAGTGACCTGATGGTAGTAGACAGCCAGAGCACTCTTTGGAATATAAAGTGTGGAAGTTCAGCCCCAGTACACAGACAGGCAGGCACCAGAACTAGATGTCCAAAAATCACACACGTTTAATAACCTTTTCTTCTTTACAGCACCACACAATGCATAATACAGCCACGATACTCAGTCCCTCCTTTATTTCTCTCTCTCTTTTTCTCCTTCTGCTGCCCTCACTCCTCCACACGCAAGCTCCGTCCTCTTCCACCCGACTCCGGCTCCCTGAATGGAGTGAGGCGGCCCCTTTTATGATGCACCTGGATGTGCTCCGTGATGACCTTCCTGCAGCACTTCCTGGTGTGGTGGAACTGCTGCATGGGTACCCAGAAGCACTCTGGGTGTGTCTGCTTCCTGTTCCGGCAGCACTTCCTATTGTGGCAGAAGTGTTGCAGTCCATGTCTCCGGATCTATACAGGCGCCCCTTGGCAGTGGCCACGGACCACAACAGGGTTGAGCTTCTAAGCTCCGATCCTGTGGCCCCCATGCAAACAAAGGTGGCTGCCCTCTCGTGGTCCATCCAGGCGTCCCAGCTGGGCAGGATCCCTAGCCGTCCGCTACAAAGGACATGGTTAGTTCATAAAATTCAAGTGTGTGCAGTTCTGCAACTTATAGTGCTTGCTGCATAATCTAAGAGTACAGCAAGTGCAAAACTATGAAGAACGACACAAAAAATGAAACACTCTGTTCAGCTCGACATTTATTAATGTTACTTTCATTTATTTTCAGTTCTCTTTGTGAATTAGTTCTTCCTAAAATTTACATGAAATGTACTTCTGTCCAAACCCTTATAAAGAAAGTATTTTAAAGGAGCAGCTGCAATTAAGTTTATAGTACCTGATCTTGTATCATATCAAAGACTGTTGTCATGTGTCATTATGCCTGATGATCTGTGATTTTCCTGACTTTTGTATAGTGGCTCATCTCATTTCTATCCTTCTTGAAAAGTAGACCAGTAAACCACACAAGATATGGAAGATGGGATCATAACAGGGCATTATTCAAGTTAAATATAACCTGTCCTGACATTCATGCCACATAGTGCCACTGTATATATAGAAGAGTTTTTTAGATGATGGCAGTTCTGCAGATATGAACGAGCACATAAAACTTGTATCACGGATTTTACTTTTCAACTAAATTTCAATTAGCTTTCATCTAGTAATTTCTGCTTTTCACTTACTAATTTTAACATGGATGAATACAAATCAGCTCTCACTAATCGTGAGGAATTGTACTCCACACCATGGGCTTTGTTATGGTTTCCATATTACAGTGGAACCTCGGTTTGAGAGTAACTTGGTTTACGAGTGTTTTGCAAGACGAGCTAAATTTTTTAATAAATTTTGACTTGATAAACGAGCGATGTCTTGCAATACGAGTAGTATGGATAAAATTTGTCTGCTGAGCGTCATGTGATCACAACTGAGCTGATGGTTCTCTCTCGCGTGCATCTCTCTCTCTCTCCTTATCTCTCTCTCTCACGCGCGCCTCTCTCTCTCTCCTTATCTCTCTCGCTCGCTCACTTGCGCGCGTCTCTCTCTCTCTCTCCTTATCTCGCTTGCTCGCTCGCTCACTGGCAGCTCTCTCTCTCTCTCTCTTCTCTTGAGGGCAATCGTCTCCTATTCTCCGTCTGAGTCTGCGTGCCTCACTCATATAGTCAACATCCGTACAAGCGTATACTGTTTACTACAGCATTGTGAATGTGTGTGTGCGCTCGCACGTGTGTGCTGTGAAGTGCGAGTCCCCATCTTGTGCCCCAAAACACGAAGCTGAGTCTCAGTACTTTAACAACACCGGCTTTATTCAGCTTGAAACAGCAACAGCGCGGTTATTTATTGTAGCGGGATCTTTACAATGTTCCTTGTATCACCCATCGACAACAGGCGCTTATAGCATGTCCGCGATCTTTTTGGATATGCTTACACGGCGAACTGTTACAGCACTGGGAGACTGCGATTGCTTTGGGAAACTCTTCTGCGTGTCGTCCTGTTGGGTGGAATCCCACAAGAGTTTAGAAACTCACTCACACCAGCCATGATTCTTTTTAAAGTTAAAGTGCAGGTTAATTTATTTTATGTATTTTTACTTTATATTTTGTATTAATCATTTTTATATGAATAGTTTAGGGTTGTGGAACGAATCATCTGAGTTTCCATTATTTCTTATGGGGAAACTCACTTTGATATACGAGTGCTTTGGACTGCGAGCACGTTTCCGGAACGAATTATGTTCGCAAACCGAGGTTCCACTCTACTTTCTATATGTGTGTGTTTTTTTCACTAACTGTACCTGGCAGTATGATCCTGTTACAGTAAGGTTCAGTCACAGGTAAGAATCTCAATCAGTTGGGCATTTAAAGTTTAAACTTGGGCATTTTATAGGAGATTCATTCTGACATCTGTGTAACAGAGTGCTTCCTGTCTTCCATCTTCATTATACTTTCTCTTAATTTCCACTAGTGTCGTTAAAGAGAGTTGTCAGTACTTCATTTAAAAGGTGACGTCTGAATTAACTTTGTCAGTATCTTTGAGAATTGTAAATGCTTGTATTAAGGTCCTAATAAATGTGTTCTGCTCAACACTGAAGTGATTTGGTTTCATAGGCTTGTCTACTTAAAAACAATGTTTCATAGTCCACAGATGCACTAGTTGGGTATTTTCTGAACAGGCAGTTTTTCACCTCAATCTTTTTTTTTTTTTGTAACAAAGTGACTGAAACTGGATATACTGTAATCATTCATATGTTTTCTCAGCAGAACATTGCAAAGTTTGAGTGTAACGTCCATCGATAGCCTGTATATACTTTTTCTGCTCCAGAGAGGCTCATTCATAAAACATTATGTGGGACAGCAATTTGAATTTTTTTTTCTATGCTCATCAACCTTGTCCTACAAACACTAAGCTCACAATTTAATTTAGCATTTGACCCTTGTGAAAGAACTTCCCTAATGCATCTAAAACAGTGTAGTGTCCTGTATGCAAGATTGCACTTACATGCTAAATTAAATCAACGAATTCTTATTAATTGCATCCAGAATTTCACTGACGTGCTTATGAATTAACAATGGTGGCACTCAATAGCTGACCCTCGCACTGCTGTATCTTGTGTGAACTCAATTCAAGTCGTCAGAAACTACGGAAGTCTCAGAATGTTTGAGGGGTTGTGACTTTCACATGTATTTATCACTGCATAAATATTGTTGCCTGCCTACAAAGGATTTTAATATAAAATGTATCATTTGTAAAAGTATTAATAGCTATAATTATTATATTATTATTACAATAATTATTAGACTGTTATCTATCCATATGTGATAAAGGTGCTATTTTGCGCCTGACCCGGCACAGACTGACCCAGAGGCGCATGTAAAATCCAAACAGACTTTATTTTTCTTCAGCTGGAGGGCACATCTTCCCCCATAATCCCTCCAGCCACAACACAGTCCCAAAAGCACTTAATTTGGACAACACACAACTTCTAGACCTTGGCACCACCACTCCTCCCAGGCAACCTCGTCCTCTTCCTCCCGATTCTGGCTTCTGAGTGGTGGATGGTGGTCCTTTTTATGACCCACCCAGAAGTGCTCCAGGTGCTTGATCACCTGTTGCCAATTGCACTTCCGGGTGGGGCTGTAGAGGTGCCCAGGTTGGCTCCGGAATCCATGCAGCACCCCCTGACAGCCACCCCAGATCCCCACAGGGTTGGGGAGAACTCATCTCCCATGGAACCCTGCGGGAAACTGAGGCACCATCGTCAACCAGGGAGGCTGCCACCAAGCGTCCTGGGGGAGGTAATGAGGAGCTCATGGCTGCTCCCCCAGAACATAAGTAGAAGGGGTGTCCCAGCCGGGCATGGCACCCGGCCGCCCACCACATCATGCTTATTCTAAATCTTTTAAGAAAGTGGAGTGTATCTGGGGCACAAAGCATGAGATAGAAACCAAATATTCAATTGTGGCTGGCTACTAAAAAGGCCCACTAGTCAGGGTCGGATTAAGACGAAATTGGGCCTGATGCTGCAGCACAAAAAAGGCCTATTGTTTCTCGACATTGGTGCACGTGCATTCAACACTCACCGTTCATGCGCACTCAGACCAACCAAGGAGCCTTAATTGCTTGCGATGCAACCAGCCAGCCTTTATTGAACATGAATAATAATAACGACGTAGTATCGTAACAACTCGAGATTAACATCAAACTATGTAACATCAACATTCAATAGCAATTGTCTGAAAAGTGCACTTAATGCAGAAAATCTAACAATGAAATACACAAAATTTTGCAATTCTCTTACGAAACAGAGTAAGAAAAAATGAATTTACAGAGACATTGGGTCAAAGTGACTCAGTTCAGACTCTTGATGGTAAAAATTTGTCTACGATTAAAATTTCATAATAGACCAGAATCCTGTCGAGGATTTTCAAAATTCTAAACATCCATGCCGGGCACGCGGCCAGCTTTTAGTTTTACCTTTGCAGATAACCATTTAAATAGCCATCGATTTTTACTGTACATCTAACTTTCAAGGTGAAACATTTACTACGTGGTTTTTACCGAACAATAATAAAGTTGCAAGAATCCCCAAGATATTGCAAAAAATGCAGCTAAATTACTAAGTAAACTGTTTAACGTAAAATTGATAGCATTAACTTGAAATCTTTGGTTAACAATAAACACGACATAATAGTTACGTCACAGCGCAAAGAACAATAGTAACTGTATAATAAGTAGCGCTGTGTCTAGGCGTCCGAAAGTCGGACTCCAAATTTCATTCTAAGAATTATTTTGAGGTTAATATAGCAAAGGAAAACTGTTCAGCTTCTGGGAAATTCTCGTCTGTTTTCATCTGGGCCTATTTCAGGAATGGGCCTAATGCTGCGGCATCAATAGCACCCGCCTTAATCCGGCCCTGCCACTAGTACATGCCCACCGAAAATGCATCAAGTTAGAGTCACCAAATAACAGGACATCTGTTTGACGCAGGAGTAAACCGTAATTCCTGGTAAAACCCACGTAAACTTCTATTGAACTATGAGGAATTAAACCCAGATAGCTGCTCTGTCTGTATATTATAACATTATTAATACAAGTTTTTCAAATAGTTAAAATAATTTGATTTTATTGTTAACTGAATGGTGCGTTAATCAGATTTTTAGCTGTTAAGGAATTTATCAGTACAATAAACATGAAGTACTTGGACTTTAAAAATGAACTATTCTGACAGGGATGTCTTCTTGTGTCTTTTATTCTGTTATGCAGAGTTCTCTCCATACTGTAGTGTCCCCTGTTTATAGCCGTCAAGAGAGATAGGGAGCCAGAGCCTAACATTTCATCGGTGGGATACATTGGACATCATTTCATGTCATAGGAATGCACGGACGCCTGTGAAACTTGTCGTTATTGGTGGCTTTTGTTAGCTGCAAAATGACTTCATAATTGACAAAAACCTCTTGTCTATTCATGTACAAGGAAATGCCTCTGGCCTCTCATTATGCAGCAAGACAAAGATCCAAAACTTAGTACCAGCAGAAACAGGGCGTTCATTAGAGCACGAAGTGGAAAGTCTTGTGCAGCCCAACTAATTCTCCTGTAAATTCAAATTCATATGCTGTAGTTGTAGGTTCAATTTCTAGACTGCTTTCACTACTAACATTTATTTATGTAGGAATCCTTAAGAGTTAAAGTTATGCCAAGGTGGAGAAGCCAGAAGGGTGTTATCTTTAAAAAGGCCCAGAAAATTAAGTTGATTTCTAAAGGGATAGCCAAAGTAGGACTGTCTAAAGCAGGGGTGTCCAACCTCAGTCCTGGTGGGCCGCAGTGGTTGCAGGTTTTCATTCTAACCCTTTTCCTAATCAGTGATCAGTTTTCACTGCTAATTAACTCCTTTTCCCTTCATTTTAATGTCCCTATTTTAAGGATTCAATCCACTGAATTGATTTGTTTCTTCATTAAATGGCAGCTAAACAGAAATGAGATGTGAAACAAGCCAACAGATGACCAGCTAAATTGGAACGTCAAACTCCAACCAATTTCTTAATGAGAAGCCAATTCTTGCTGTTAATTAAAGCCGTTATTGAATATCAGGACTTGTTGCTCTCATTCTGCCACAGAATGATGTTTTGGTGACCTGAGCAGACCAACATGACTGAGACCTTCACCTTTCTTTATTTTCAGGTTAGCTGGTCATGTTTTGTGTCTCATTAGTGTTTGGCTGCTTATTAAGGAAAAAGAAAAAAACTAAGGGGTCCGAGTTATGTCAATTAAAACTAAGGCAAAACAAGTTAATCAGCAGCAAAAATGGCTCACCAATTTAGAAGATGGGTAGAATGAAAACCTGCAGATACTGCGGCCCACCAGGACCGGAGTGGGACACCCCTGGACTAAAGAGAGGCAAAGGTGTCTGACTATGAAAAAATTGGCCTGTCTAAAACATCAATCAGAAAATTGTAATTAAAAAAATTTCCCAACAGTGATCTTTTTCCTTTTTTAAAACTTTCACAAGCAAAATCTAAGCTTATCTCTGTCTTAAGTAGCATTAGTATTTTAACATCAAACACATCATTACTATTAAAACAAATGTTCAGCAACTGGCACCATCACTGTAAGCAACATGGCCACAGCCATGAAAATCAACCCTAAAAATGGCAATGCCCCAGTTAAACTAAATGGTACCACAATAACAGAATTGAACAAAATTTAAGTAACAAAAAGAAAATATAATTTTAATAATAAAAATGCTGTACCAAAACAGCTCAAACAGAGCTCACATGTATTCATAACAGCGGAAAGTGAATGATCTGCTTTACAACTGCATGATTTGTTTACTTATTGAAATTATATATCGTACCTCCTTCATGTCATTTGAATACAAAACATCCATTCACCAGCAATACAAAGAACATATGACTTAAACTGATTTACATTTTCCTGATTTTTTTTAATAAAGGCAAAGTATATGCAGTCATCTTAAACAGATGGCGAGTGTGTCAAAGTAGGCTATCAAGTAATTTTATACCTAATGCCTAATTTGCACAGGCAGAATGCCAATATAGCTCTTGTGGAATATGGCCGGCCATTCATCCCGGCCAAGACCCCCAGGCCGCCAGGTGGAGCCCTCCCTGCAGCATGGAGGTGCCCCGAATGCCAGCAGGGAATTATGGACATTGCAGTTTTCCTTTACAGCCCTGCTCGATACCACAAGGGCCTCTAGAAGGTGCTGCAGGAAGGAGCAGTGACTATTTGCCCTACGCCCCGGAAGTACGTCCGAGTCACATGGACAAGTGGAATGACGTACTTCCGGGATGAAGAAGAGGATTTTTATCTAACCCAGAAGTGATAGGAGATCACATGGACTGAGGGATTGGAAACACTTCTGGGTCAGGGACTATAAAGGACTGTGGGAAATCCCCAGATGACGAGCTGAGCTGTGTGGAAGGGTGGCAACACGTCTGGGAGTAGGAGGATTGTGGTTTATTGAGAATTATTGTATTGTTTATGAGTATTGTGGAGAAGAGGGTGGTTTGTGCACTGTGCAGTTCAAATAAAGTCAATTATTGGACTTTTATCTGGTGTCTGGCGTATTGTCCGAGGGTTCAAGGGAGCGATAGCGCCCTCTATCTGTCACACTCTCTATCAGAAACAAATGAGGATAGCAAACCATCCATCCATCCATCCATTATCCAACCCGCTATATCCTAACTACAGGGTCACGGGGGTCTGCTGGAGCCAATTCCAGCCAACACAGGGCGCAAGGCAGGAAACAGGCAGGGTGCCAGCCCACCACAGGGCACACACCCACCCACACACCAAGCACATACTAGGGACAATTTAGGATCATCAATGCACCTAACCTGCATGTCTTTGGACTGTGGGAGCATAGCAAACCATGTAACCAAAAATCTTATTTGAAAAATATCTCAACACACTGTTTAACTATCTGTAATTTTTTCAGGCACTTTTTGTGGCGCATTCCTGGGAAGCAGCAAATCAGTAATGAAGTCCAGGTTTAGATATTCCTAGGGACAACTAGGAGAAAGAATGGAGGCGGCAGTAAGCCTGCAGGGAGACCATGTGAAGATCTACACCAAATCTCACATTTATAAAATCTCTGAAGTCTTTATCACTTTTCCACCAAAAATGAGGTTTGAAGAATTCCTGGATGACTGAAAAGAGCCCAATTCATAATCTCTTCTAGAACCTGATAAGTGACAAACAATTTCCCATTTTGGCCTACCTTAATGGACATGCTGCTGAAGAATTTTAGATTACAGATACTTAGATTCTTCTGTGATTATTGAAGCTAAACATTTCTCAAAAGGAATAATATTTTCAGGGTTAGGTTTATATTCATTTGGTTCAAAATGGGCTAAAAAGTGTCTCCAAATCAATTTGAAATAAAGTGAATCTGCTAAAAAACAAAACAAACAATCTGTCTTGTCTAGAGTTCAGTTTACGATCTGTAAAAATGATTTTTGGGTGGTCTCTCCCATTCCCCCCAACCAGTGTCATAATCCTTCTAAGGCTGTTTTGATTGTCAAAGGTTCATGGTTACCTACATCATAATTTTGTTCAGTAGATGGTAGCTAGAAGAATTAGTACCTGTGTCTCATAAATTATTGAAGCAGAATTACAACAACTCCCATACAGGAGGCTTTACATCTGCATCAAATTTCAATGAAGTGTCAATAAGATTGCGGTTGAGGTGAACTGTGCCCTTAAAGTCTCAAATGAATGTTGTGCTTCAGGAGAATAACAAAATTTACCAGTACCTTTATTGTCAAGGAGGTAATAAGGCCTATAATGGAACAAAATTTCTTTAATAAAATGATAATAGTAGTTGATGAATCCTACAAGTCAATGAACTTGGTTTAACATTTTCAGTGGCTTTCAAATTCAGAATTGCTATTACTTCAATCTATACAAAACCAAAATGATGAATTTCATACCTGTTATGATCAGCTGTTCTTTTTAATTTTTTATGAGTTTACCTTTGACTTTAAATAAAGTGTTTTTCAACTAGAGTTTTAAAATCTAAGGAATTTATATTTAACATTTATATTTCTTTTTAACAATATTAAAAATGAATCGCTTTCTCCCACAATGCCATTTTATTTGTTGAAGGACGCTGCCATTTTGTGATCATTTTCTTTTCACTTTGCCGTTTCTAGGTAGGGTCAATAGATAGTATGCAGCGTGTGACACCAGTGTGTAAACAGTATAAAAATTCAACGACTTCCTAGTTGTTTAAGATAATGAATACCCAAAACGTTTCTTTCCTACGTTTTTTGTTGTTTGATGTCCTGGTTTTAGACTTTCTTCTTGGCTATGAGTTAAGATTTTGTTTTTGGCTTTGACACTTTGATTGTTAGATGTTCTGGTTTTGCCTGTTTTTCACGTTGTTTCATCATCTGTTCCTGTACTTTTAAATCACGACCACTTCTTCTGTTGTAGAAAGAACAATACCCAAGTAACAGTGCTGAAGGTTTATAGAACTCACGTTTCTCTAACTTTACAAAAAGATCGTTCCTTCGTAAATGTGCTAAAACTTCTTTCATCTGAGACACATGTTTTGAATATTTAGGGAGAATATCAAGATGATATTAATGACCACTAGTAAATAAATTTCCAAAATTACCCCTGAGAATTTTATTAACATAAGATTGAAATGCTGCTGGTACATTAGCTATACCATATGGCATACTCATGTATCGATAGTTACAAGTGGACGTATTAAATGCTGTTTTCTAGCATCCCCTTTTTTAAAAGTGAATCAAACTATGTGCCCTCTGACGATCAAGTTTGGTAAAAACAGTTGTATGTACCAGAGAGGAAGGACAGGCCTCCTGGGCAGAAGAGAGGCAATAATGGAAGGAGTATGTGAAGGTGCAGACACTCAGCCCTGTCAGGATCTTTGGGGACCACCAGAGGGCACTGTTAGGGGAGGACTGCCCTGGTTCGTGTACGACCCGGAAGTGCTTCAGAGGCCTTGGACAGGAAACCAGAAGCAGGCCCTGGGTCAACGTTAAAAAAGAACTCCCTGCCTCACTTAGATTAAGTTAGAGTCGGAAGGCAGTGAGCAACATTTTTGTGGAGGAAGAAGAATTATGAATGGTGTATTTTTGTGGGTGTTACTGGAAAGAAGATGATTTGTCAAATAAAATTAGCGACCACGACTTGTTGTTTTAAGGGTATGTTTGAGACACATAGGGTGGTCAGTAGACATGAACTGATAAAATACCCCAGAGTCAAATAATGTGGAGCAGTGAACATATGCAGTTGGTACAGGAAAACGGAGACAAATATTTGAATGGATTTGACTAAAACCACTCAACTTTATTAATATTGTGGGACAACTCCAACCAAAAGGCTCCAAAAAACACAATAGAAACATAACCCTTCTAACTTTAACTTATTTTATCTTTTGCATAAGCCAGCGTTTCTCAACCTTTAAGTATTTGCGACCCGAGTTTTCATAACAGATTTAATCGCGCCCCACTAACGTTTTTTTGAAAGGATACCACTAATACCAATTTGTTCTTTTTTTAATTAATGATATATCATAGATGCATATTTTATTATACCTACTTAACTTTTATTGACATTTATCTAACTCTATATTTATTTTTCTAGTATCAGAATGTAGTTAATTTGCTTTGGTTTCAATAGATGTATTTTTCATATTTTTGATTGTTATTTTCTTTTTTTCACATCTTCGCAACCCCCTTTTTGTTACTTCGCGCCCCCCTAGGGTGGCCCACCCCACAGTTTGAGAACCACTGGCATAAGCTTTGATACGTGATAGCATTTATGTTTTTTTCAATTCTTTATTTCTAACATTTGTTAAATCTTGTCATATATACTAAAAAATACAGTTGAGTTAAACAATCTGTTTACTAAATTTCTCGTAGTAGGCCTACGTTATCTCGGTCTTTATAATCAACCTTTTAATCTCAGAGTCCTTAATAACTAGTCCATGATTATATTGTGCCAGAAAAGAATAAGTACATACTGTAAATTTGGTAAAGAGAACAGGATATGGAAGGCAAAAACATTTGTCTAAAACATGCAGGAGGTCCATAGACCACAATGTTATCTAATCTCTGTTTGCTGCGTGATGTAGTAGCCAAAAAGACAGAAAGATATCATAGCAGACATTAGAACACAGGTGTCGAACTCCAGTCCTGGAGGGCCGCAGTGCCTGCAGGTTTTCATTTTAACCATCTTCTTCATTAGTGACAAGTTTTTGCTGCTGATTAACTTCACTCACGCCCCTTAGTTGTCTCTTTTTCCTTAATTAGTAACCAAACAATAATGAGACATCAAACAAGCCACCATATGACCAGCTAACCTGTGCCCATCAGACAATATCTGAAAATAAGGAAAGGTGAAGGTCTCAATAAGGTTGATCTCTCAGGTCACCAAAACATTTTCACGATGGTCGTAGAAAAAACAGGAAAATCAACTGTTTTGTAAATGTCTGCTGTTGCAGAATGAGAGCAGCAACAAGCCATGGAATTAAATAACGGATTTAATTAACAGCAAGAATCAGCTTCTCATTAAGAGACTGGCTGGAGTGAAATTGGTTGGAGTTTGAAATCCCAATTTAGCTGGTCATCTGTTGTCTCGTTTCACATCTCATTTCTGTTTGGCTGTCATTTAATGAAGAAAGTAATAAATTTAGAGGACTGAATCCTTAAAAATAGGGCTATTTAAATGAAGGGAAAAGGAGTTAAACGGGAGAAACGGGTTAGAATGAAAACCTGTAGCCACTGCGGCCCTCCAGGCCTGGAGTTCGACACCCCTGCATTAGAACTA
Organism: Polypterus bichir lapradei; assembly: GCA_026402145.1. Classification (NCBI taxonomy): domain Eukaryota; kingdom Metazoa; phylum Chordata; class Cladistia; order Polypteriformes; family Polypteridae; genus Polypterus; species Polypterus bichir. Next base: position 21,660,517 of record JANRMT010061414.1, read on the forward strand.
CTCAAACGCGTGGGGCCAAGTATCTGCAGTGGTTTGTGTGTGTGTCTATGTGCGTCTGTCTGTCTGTCTCTTCTGCAGCCACACTCTTTACAATGTACAAATTAAATATTAAGCTTCAGTTACCTGTGTCACTAAGTTCCTGAACAGATAACTGCAATTTTAGTTTTTTTTATTTTCTCTCGGCATCGAGCCTTTTATTCGGTTTCTTTTGCTCTCCTCCTGAAATCCCAGTGGAAGGAATTGGGTGCAGGTTTTTAGGAAGATGTCTTGTAGGCATAGCCTTTTCACCGGTGGATTTCGCTATAAACTTTTGCACCCAGACAAGTATTCTCGAAAAGCCACTTTCCTGCAAAGACGAGTGTGCATGTAAAAAAGAATTGAAAATCTCATACTGACCTTTAAGTATTTTGACACTCTTGATATCCTTCTGCTATGAAACATTCTGACCTGTCATTGTTTACACATGTCTTAAAGAACTATTATCATACACTGATAATTTCTGTATTTCTATATCATTTATTTTTTATATTACATATCTATTGACTATATTTATGTATCTAGATTGCAAATACCATACATTGCATCAATGTTCATATTGCATACTACACGTCAATATTGCTAATATTTCTTTGTCTTGTCTTTGCACAATGTCTTGTCTTGTTTGTGTTTTCATTTTAAATTTGAATTTTAATTCTATTTTTAATTTATTATTTGCACTTCATGTTGTTACACTGTGAAACCTGAGCTTCGTAATTTCATCTTTCTATATACTTGTATATGGTTGAGATGACAATAAAGTTCGCTTTGACTTTGATGTCTGGCCTCACAAGACTAGTACTGGACAGAATAATTGATATGTGGTATCATCCCTTATTCGTTCAATTAGCCTTTGTTAAAAAAAACAAATTGAAGAAATCAAATCTGGATTTGAATGTTTTTAAGAATTTTAGGCCGTTTTCAGAGCACCCAGAGAAATATCACTCAAGGTTAACAGTGTTCATATGTTTAATGTTTTTAATCTTGCCTGGTGCTGATCTAACCTTTTTTAAGTGCACAGTTACAATTTTTGGGATAATACTAAGTGAACTGTATATATATTTTTGGTGTCTACAGAGGTGGGATTGGTTTGTGTGATGTATTCATGTGTGTCCATACCACTAAATAATGCATTAGTGACAATTCAATGTGGCCAGGGAAAATAATGCTGACCAGCTATTTCAGATAACAAGAACAATGTAACATCCTTCACATGTCAGTGAGCGTTTTTCTGGTAATGTGGTGTTCTTTCCTTTCTCATAATATACACATGACTTGAAATTGGCCCAGTATGAGGGAGCGTACCTGGTAATGAACTGAAATTACATCCTGGATGAATTTTTTTTTTGTATTTGCTAACCAAAACTGGTTGGTGTAGATATCAGTTTTTTCATTGTGTCGCTATTGTCTGTGAGCACATCCATTTTGTGGGACCTGGTACAGCATTTGGTGCATTGTTGTAGTAGATGAAGACGGTTCTTTTATTTAAAAATCCTTTACAATAGAGTTTTCTAGAAACATGAATGTAATTTAAACAGGCTGGGATAGGTTGATGTTTCTAGCAACATCTGTGGTGTTCTAACAGGCTGGAGGGATATATGAAAATCTACAAATTACAAAAGAAAGAGTACTGTATAAGTCAGATCTTGAAACCCAAAAAATCGATCATAAGATCAGACCCCAACTTAAACGCTTTTTCAAAAATACAACACTTAATTTTTTATTTTCTTTTAACCTCTTCTTTCTTCCTCCAGTCTGACACCAGTTTCTCAGACACATCGACTTTTGTTGTAGCAGAGCAGTTTCCAATTTCTTTCGCCACTTCAATGACTTTTAATGTAAAACCAGATTCATATTTTCTTCTGATTGAACGCTCCATCGTAGCTAAGGGTTGCTTTTATGATAAAGGTGTATGAGGGTGTGAGATACAAAAAAACAAAACACAAAACAGTGCAAACGTTTCTTCGGAATAGTTCGGGTATTACCGTGTGGTCACGTAGGCACAATACATAAAAAAAGGCCGTGTGCTCCGTGGTTACTCTCTCATGTAGGCGTTAGCATATCGTAATCCCTTGGACCAACAGAATGAGTTTTGTACATTCAACTTATATGACCGACATTATAAAATACCGGAAATTATAAAGTAAAATCAAGCCCCGACTTATCCGTGGGAGAACTTAAACTCGAGTATATACAGTAAATAGTAAAGAATATGGAACTCCGGAAACAGATAATTGAATGAAGACAACTATTTCACCAGGGAAACAATTCCACTCTCTGCTCACTTTGTGAATCCAATGAAATGAGACAACAGATCTGTTCCTCCCTGAGCATCTTTCTTCTGTACCTGTTTACCATGAACATTAAACCAAGCTAAGTACCTAATTTCCTAAGGAGGTGATTTGACAGTTATTTCAGACAAATCAATTCACAGGGGTCTAGCACCCTCTCCTCTGGATACAGTTGGACAGGTGAATTTTACACAGTCGACCCTATGAAACTCAATGTTATCACCTGAAATGAAGATGCTTCTTTGAAAGTAAGGCACCCCAAAACATGTCACATTTAAAAGATCAATTCAGTAGGACATCTCATTTGGTCATTTGTTGTTTTGCCATTTTTAATCCCATGTATGCATTGTGCGTTCATTTTTGTTCCTGTTATAGTGACTTGATTATATTATGTGTATGTTTCACCAAACTTTCTTGCAGTCCACTTATCAATCCGCAAATTTAGAGTAAAGGAGACCTCCATCAGCTGCTTAGAATGAGTGCGTTCATTTGTTAACGGTGTATATTTCAATAGAGAATATATTTTGCATAGCATGGAAAATGGCAGTAAATGCAGCCTGTAAGAGTATATCTCTAAATGAGTCTTTCTTTCAAAGTGGAATTCATAGGATGAGTTGTCAATATAAGAAATCTGTTAGCTTTATCTGTACAATGAAATAAAGTAGGATTTAATCTGTGTTGTATTAAAGACTTTACTGTAGCTAATCTGCAAATTGGCTTCTTATGCAACTGTAGATCTGCTTAAGAATGGATCCTAATGTGAGAATCGCTTCACAACTGACAAAGCCTTTCTAAGTCTTAGTAATTTTGTAATTGGCGATAGTCAGGTAGGTCTCTGTGGAATCAAGCTTTGGCAAACCATCAAACAAAATAATGTTATGATACTGTTAAGATATTTTAGCACTTAAAATAGATCCTTCTTTCAGCTGCTCCAGTTAGGGGTTGCCACAGCGGATCATCTTCTTCCATATCTTTCTGTCCTCTGCATCTTGTTCTGTTACACCCATCACCTGCAGGTCCTCTCTCACCACATCCATAAACCTTCGCTTAGGCCTTCCTCTTTCCTGACAGCTCTATCCTTGGCATCCTTCTCCCAATATAACCAGCATCTCTCCTCTGCACATGTCCAACCCAATGCAATCTCGCCTCTCTGACTTTGTCTCCCAACCGTCCCACCTGAGCTGACCCTCTAATGTCCTCATTTCTAATTCTGTCAATCCTCGTCACACCCAGTGCAAATCTTAGCATCTTTAACTCTATCACCTCCACCTCTTTCTCCAGCTTTCTGGTCAGTGCCACCGTCTCCAACCTATATACCATAGCTGGTCTCACTACTGTACTGTAGACCTTCCCTTTCACTTTTGCTGATACCCGTTTGTCACAAATTACTCCTGCCACTCTTCTCCACCCATTTCACCCTACCTGTCTTCCACAATCTCCATTACTCTGTATTGTTGATCCCAAGTATTTAAACGCATATCCACCTTCGCCAACTCTACTCCCTGCATCCTCACCATTCCACTGACCTCCCTCTCATTTTACACGTTTTCTGTCTTATTCGTACTGATTTTTACTCCTCTCCTCACTAGAGCATATCTCCACTTCTCCAGGGTCTTCTCAACCTGCTCCCTACTATCAGATCACAATGTCCTCAGCAAACATCATAGTCCACGGGGACTATTAATTTAAAATGAATCCTCTGTCACATGTTTAAGCAGAACATTCAGTACACACAAAAAAGTGTAACATTTAACTTTTTAGTTTAGAACTCCCTACGTTGGTGAAATTGCTCTTTCACATATGCTGTATAGTATGGTGTTGGTTGCTACAGACTCTTGCAGGAAAGGAACGACGCAGTTCCCTGCTTGATCGCTTTATAGATCAAATAATTAGCAATTGCAAATGTCAAAAATTGTTTGGGTAGTACTCACTGCAAAAACGAAGTCATTAAAAGAAAAGCTTTCCCTTCTTAGCTCATACAGTATGTCTATACTAAATGAGAGCGTCACGTTGGAGGTGAAGTTTGCTATTCTATGTTTTCTTTGTCTGGTTCCTTTAATTAAGGGTATATGTTTGCCCTCACTGAGCCTTCAAGCCATTAAATGGAAACTATAAAAATCCAAATCCAAAATGCTTCGGTGACAGAAATTATTTGGGAAATGAACAGTGATTTTCTAATTCATTCGTGACAGGCCAATGTTTTTCAGTATAATGACTCCTTTCTTTCATTTGACTGGCTTCTTCAATTAAGATTTGAAGTACTGTCATCTGATGACATAAATTATGACTGTGACATTAGCTTCTCTTTTAATGATTGTAAGGCCACCCTAAGTGGTTCCTCTGCAACTGCCAGGGGTCCATTATTTTAGTTCTCAGTCACCATGGCATGTGAACTAAATGCATAACAGAATTATTTTAAAAAATTGAATGTACTAATCACCAGGATGCAACAAGGATTTTTTTTCCTTCTGGGATGTTTGTAGGATCCTTACTCTACTTGGAACAAGTCAGACAAACATGGGGTAAATACTGAGAATGGATAGATGAGTGGAGGTATGTGTGTGTGTGTGTATTGTACACTGGTACTGTGAGTGCTGTGCAGAGTGGAGGCAGAACCTCTGTGTTTTTCCCAGTTGATTCTGGGGTTTGTCAGGGGTGTGTTCTGCTCCTACTCTGTTCAGCGATTGTATGGACTGGGAGTTGGGCAAGGCCGTAGGGTCCAACGGGTGTGGAGCATTTGTTGGTGAAGAAAGTTTCACGGATCTTGACTTTGCTGCCGATGCTGTGATCTTCCGGGAGTCAATGGAGGCTCTGATCGGGGCGCTTGAGAGACTGAGCGAGGAGTCTGAGTGTCTGGGCTTGCGAGTGTCCTGAATGAAAACCAATATCCAGGCCTTTATTGACCTCTTGGGCTTGGCCATCAGCAGTGTGTCTGTTTGTGGAGAGAGTGTCGACCTCGTCAAGAGGTTTACTTACCTTGGCAGTGACATTCATGTCTCTGGTGACTCTTCCTATGAAGTAGGTAGACGGATAGGGAGAGCATGCAGGGTCATGAGGTCACTGGAAAGGGGTGTATGGCGCTCCCGATATCTATGCAAAAGGACGAAGGTCCAAGTCTTTAGAGACCTGGTGCTTCCTATCTTGCTATATGGTTGCGAGACATGGACGCTATCCAGTGACCTGAGACTAGACTGTACTGTGTCTCTCCGGAAAATTCTTAGGTACCGTTGGTTTGACTTTGTGTCGAATGAGCGGTTGCTCACAGAGTCTCGAATGAGGCACATTACTTGCATTGTTAGGGAGTGTCAGTTACGGCACTATGGCCATGTGACGCGTTTCCCAGAGGGTGATCCAGCTCATAAGATCCTCATTGTTGGGGACCCAAGTGGCTGGAACAAATTAAGGGGTTGCCCACATAACACCTGGCTGCAGCAGATAGAGGGTCATTTCCAGAGTGTGGGACTGGACCGTGTGTCTGCTTGAGGGGGTTGCCAACCGGGATCCCGAGTTGTTTCGTCATGAAGTGGGTGCGGCAACGCACTGTACCAGTGCATGCTCCCCAACTTGACTTGACTTGTGTATTGTAACAAAAGGACAAAAAAAGATCACAAAGGTTTGGAGAATCTACTGATGATCCCCATATAACTGAAAACAAAACAATTTACTGATAAACATGATAACATCTTTCCAGATGTGAGTCCTAAACTAAACTGACTCCATGAAGTAGGCACTCCAGTTATGAGGTATGTGAGGCAGAAAGGGCGGGTCCAGGTATGTGGGACTTGGAAGTGACATCATTAGGTGACGGTGCCAACCTTTGGCATGGAGTGGTTTTACTGGTCAACAAGCACTTGTCTCTTAAATGTACATGTGTGACGGTATATATACAATACAATACAACATTTATTTATATAGCACATTTTCATACAAAAAATGTAGCTCAAAGTGCTTTACATAATGAAAAATAAAAAAATAAATAAAATAAAAGACATAGTAGGAAATTAAAATAAGTCAACATTAAATAACATAGAATAAGAGTAAGGTCCTATGGCCAGTGAGGACAGAAAAAACAAAAAAAACTGGAGAAAAAAATAAAATCTGCAGGGATTCCAGACCATAAGACTGCCCAGTTCCCTGGGTTCCACTTTTTCTCATAGTTATGCCTCCTGGGTCAGTTATTTCTCTGAACCACATGTCCGCTATAAGGAGCCAATAATCATTTTGGATACGTCTCTCTTATCTTTGCACAAAATGTATCCATTCTAGGAAACAATTCTGATATAGTTATTAGAAAATTTTAAGCTGTGAACATGAGACACAAACCAGTTGAGGACTAAATACTTCTCCTGTTTTCGGACGTTTGCTCACCTTCAGCTTTTGCTGCACATTTTCTCTGTTCTGAATGTGCATCCTGTGATTAAGTTGTGCTTACAGTTTATAGCCTTGCAGTGCTTCTCTGCCACCTTAGATTGTAGTTTCTTCCCTTTGAGTCGTCACAACACATTTTCATGCCTCTGAAAGGCACTACAACCACATCAACGTGTGCACTGTGACATGTCTGGTAGAAGGGGTTATTGGTATACTTTAATGGTGAAAAGAATATGAAATACTGATGACACTGTGAAAGTAATTACATTCAGAAGATCATCTTGGGTTAAGCTATAAATGTTTCCATAAACTCAACTATTCGCCTACTGCCCCCTTTTTTATTACAGTGTGAGTAAAAGGGCCATTGATATGTCTACCACAGAGAGAAATTTGTATACTTTAATGAAGAAAACAGTGATGTGCAGTGAGGTTCATGGCTGGTGAGGCACTGACTCCTTCAGAGTGACATTTACAAATATATGAACCCAAACTAACTATCTATCTATCTATCTATCTATCTATCTATCTATCTATCTATCTATCTATCTATCTATCTATCTATCTATCATATGGTGCCTTATCTATCTATCTATCTATCTATCTATCTATCTATCTATCTATCTATCTATCTATCTATCAAAAGAGTAACTTATTCACTATTCAGCTGGCAGACAGCATGCACATTGACTACTGGTTATGTTTCATATCTCATCAGCGTTCTTTACACACAGATAGGTAAGGTGCAGATTTGGCTAAGAAATAACGTTACATTTATCGTGGCGAGAGAGAGCGGAGAGAGCGCATTTGCTCCTCACGCTCCATGTGTTCTAAATTTGCTGTTGCAATTCCACAATTCATACTCATTCGATACAAATGAAAGTATTAAGTGGTGTACAAAAAAAGCGGATTTCAATTTTGATCTTAAATGTTTTTAAAAGCTTTTAATTCTGATGCTTTAACTATTTTAATACAGACTGTTCAACAAAAGGATAACAAGAAAATGAAAAGAATATTTTATTTAAGGTCAAAATTTAGTATTTAAATATTGGATTGTTTTTTTTCTTAGTCTGATCCCATTTTTTTTTATAAAATTGAAAACCATTTATGGTCTTACCTTTATTTGTAAACGAAGTCCATGTGCCTGTCCTTCTCCATGAAAATCTCTGTCACTTTCTTGTAAAAGTCCTCCTTATTTTCCTTTAGTTTTAAAAATCTTAATCTTCTATTTGGCCACTCAGTCAGAACAAAAAATAAAAATAAACGGAGCGCTGCAGTGCACCTGACTTTCTGATGTCGCTAACGTATTGGCGCCCAGAGCCTCTGCGTAGAAGAACAGCAGCAACGAGCACCTGTTTGGCTCACATGCGCCCCCTTCAGGGCTACACGGTACTGTATACCTGACCTTGTGCCTTTTCCCTGTGGTTTGATGTCTGATCAGCAAGACTAGATATGTCACACACATTCATTAAAGATATTGGCCAGGCTGTGGAAAGTCAGGGTGTATAATAAACGTCGCTGCAAACATTATATTGGTGACACACAGAGAGACAGCAACAGGCACACGCCAACTGCATGTATCAGCCCCGTGTGTTGGAGAGAGCGCAGTCCGAGGCGAGCCTCCTCATTGCTGCTCCTCGTGTTTCTCCCCTGTATTTGAACAGGAAATGTGCCAATTCAACAATTTTGACTATAAAAATGATCAAAATTATTTTAATCATACAGAAGACAAATTTATAGCGCAGACTGGTGGACAAATTTATTTTGTTATATCATTATTAGTTTTTTTTTACTTTTCATGATGACAGGTGAGGCTCTGCCTCTCCTGTCTTGCCTGACCACACGTCCCTGGAAGAAAATATGAAACACAAATGACATTGTGAAAGTAATTACATCTAGAAGGTGACTGCTGTTTAACATATAAGTTGATTGAAATTACATGTTTTACAAAAAAGTACACCATACTGTATTCCCCTGGTTTTTTAGTACAGTGTAAGAAAAATGCAATATAAGATCAGAATGATTATTTTCTCTTAATCAATTGTTTAAAGTCAAGAAGCAATTTATGAGCTTCCTGTTACAGGATATCAAAATGTACTGTGTCACAGTAATAAAAGCGCAAGTAGACCATTCTTGTCCCGACGGTGTGTGTGTCACTGATTCAGAAAGGCTGAGGATGGAGTGACATACAGCAAAATTGTAGCATTTTCTCAATTTTACACAGAAACAGGTTTGGAATCAGAAGCAACAGATGGTGTGGCTTCTCATTTATTGTAGGTGGAGTGTCATATAGAGATTGGGAAAAGGCAAACCTTAAAAAACATTTGTGACACTGTTATTTAAAATGAATGCTGTCTGTGTTCTGCAATATGGCTTGTCGCAGTGAGGCTCTGATCCACCTCTTGAACCCTCAGGTACCACTCCAGACACTGGATAAAAGTCCAAGACTTCTTTATTAAATAACACTAACATGCACAAAGCACCCTCCACATTACTCATAAACTAAATAAACACAACAATAATACTCTCTCCTCTTTGCCCAGACACTTCGCCCCTCTACCTCCCAGCTCAGCTCAGTGTCAGGGCTTCCCCACAATCCTTTTATACACCCTGACCCGTAGGTGTTCCTGCCCAATCAGTCCACAGTTCCTTATTCCTTCCGGGTCAGGGTAAACAGTCCTTTTCTTCAACCCGGGAGCACGTCGTTCCTTCCTGTCACGTAACTGTGACGTACTCCCGGGTTATAGGGCACATAAGAGCCCACGAGCCCCCCTTCAGCGACTCCCGGTGGCCCCCAAGGTATCCAGCAGGGCTGTGTATAAACACTACATAGTCCATGAGGCCCTGCTGGAACTCGGGGCACGATCCTGCTGTCGGGAGAGCTCCTCCTGGCGGCCTGGGGTTGAGGGCCGGAACACGAAGCCGGCAGTCCTCCACAGGCTCTTTCGTCTGCCTTCTTACTCGTGAGATCCTTGAAACATAACAGATCATTTTCTTTAACATTCTTCTGCTAATCGAGGCTTAAATGTCAAGAAGGCTGTCGTGACCTGCATCTGCAGAGATCAATGAGTTCAAGTTTATTATTATACTTTCATTTCTTAATATGCACTCAAGGTTCAGGTTGAATGTCACCTGTCGAATATGCTTTTAATTACTATAATGGATGTGTATTGCCAACTTTCTTTTAACAGAAAATAAATCCATCCCAGTCATTGGAAACATCATACTATGAAGTACTTAGTGATTTTACCAAATACGTATTGTGATGCTCGGGCAGGTACAGCGGCCCTAAACCCGAAACAGACTGGCTTGACACAGGTTTAGCACACAACACACACTTTTATTTACACGGTCCAACACAGAGCAGAAACTCCCAACACAGTCCCTTCATTCCCACCTTCAGTCCTCCACACAGGCTTTGTCGTTTTCCTCCCAACTCAGGCCCTTGAGTGGTGGTGACTGGCTCCTTTTATAGGGCACCCCGAAGGACTCCAGGTGCCCAACTAGCGTATTCCTGCAGAACTTCCAGGTGTGGCGGAAGTGCTGCCAAATACGGCCCTGTAAAAGTCCAGGCGCCCCCTGGCCATGGCCACGGGCCCCAGCAGGGTTGAGCTTCCATGCTCATCACTTGTGGCCCTTCTATCGGTCTGGGGGAGAAACTGTCCTGGAGGTACTCTCTCCCCCGGTCCTTCCATAATCAGGGCGTCCCGACCTTCCACCAAAGTATTTACTACACAGTAAATTTTGACTTTTTTCTTATGTTTTCTTTCAGAAAAATGATATTGCAGAATTAATGCCCAGGATACTTAAAGAGTAAACGAATGATGAATGTTATTGGCACTCATCTTCAATGTCTGTGTACCCTTTGATCAATTAGGAGTGCTACCAAGGTTATTATAGTTAATGAAAACTAAAATTAAAACTGAAACTATTATTAAAAAAAATTTTTGTAAACTGAAATAAAATAATTAACAAAACCAAAATGAAAAACAAAAACTAACCAAAACTATTAAAGTAGCTGGAAAGACTAACTGAAATAAAATAATAATGTGCTAAAAATATTTTTAGTTTTTGATTTTTGAATGAATATTCTTGCTGTTAGTCTTTAACCCTTCTAACTTTTAACTCTAAAACAGAACGTCATCCACCACGAGCCGCCCACATATATTCATCCAGTGAACGGCGGCTGGTGATGGAGGGTGGGTGTTCACACAGCATTTACGGTGATGAGCTGAACACGGGTGCGTAAGGCATGTGAAATAGAAAGCGATTTACTGCGCCACCTCTTTTCGCGCTTTTTGTATATCAAAATGTAATTCAAACGTCTGAAATCTGAATGTGCAGGTCAACAAAACCTTTACCGTATGGACAGAAAAATCACGAGTGAGTAACGTTTCAGTTTATTACTGCCTGTTTTTTGTTGACAATAATTCACCTTCCACTTTGTACAGGAGAAATCCTTTCTGAAAATAAAATGGCACTGATCGAGAGACTGACGGTCATCATACAAGATCAGCATATTGTTACTGACCAATCACTTTTGCTTTAAAAAAGTCGTAAAAAGTTGTAAAATTCCAGAGTTGGCAATGTCTCTTCTGAACTACATGTAGGTAGGTGAAGAGAGTCTGCCAACTGGAAGAATAACTAAACATACTAATGTGTTTTTGTATTTATTATATATTTATTAATTTATCTTTTTTTAGTTTATACTCATAGCTCAAAATACCTGATATTGTGAAAATAATCAGTTAGCAGAATTATATTTTAAAATATTTGTCCCCCTTTTCTCAATTTCTTTCTCTCTCTCTCTCTCAAAATATCATTCTTTTGGTTCTTAACATCAGCTATATTATACATATTGCATACCAGGGATTTTTCCTGCCTTGTATCCAAACCTGCTGAGGTGAGCTCCAGGTTTCCTGCCATCCTGCTCTGGATAAGCAAGTTTATATAATGTATACATTGGTCCTAATCTCAGATGCTATCTCTGTGGTTTTGTGCCCATCCATACACCTATTACCTGCTCTTACTCTGCTCATTAGGGGTTTACTGTTCTTCTACATTGGCTGTTCACATCTCAATGTTTTTTTGTTTCCCTCAACACAGCTAGGTTAGGTCTGCACTCTGATTCAAGCCTAAGAGCCCTGTTCTTCCTAAGCCCCCATGATTTTCATGATCACACCTGTCAGAACACAGTAAAATCTAATTTTTGATTTTTGACATCTTTTCGGGCCTTCAGGTGGCCAAATTCTGTCTATAAATTGTGTGTGTCTGAGATGGAATCAGAAGAGAATTTTGAATGCAATATTGAAGGCATTCATTATAAGCACATTGTCTTGCAGTGAGATATGTTGTGTGGCATAGGCATTTAGAATAAAATAAACACTCAAACCTTAAAATTCACCAAAGGTTTATTACAAATTGCCCCATTCTGGGCAATAAAAGGAACAGATAAAAAGTGTCAACAGTCAGCACAGATTTGTTCAGCATAAATAACATAGAAAATACTTTAAAAATGATAAAATTGTTTAAAATTGTTCATATTCAGTATCTGGTTTTGATTATGCTTGTTTTTATCAGACAAAAACAAAACCAAATAGTAAACAATGTAGTGTAGTAAGCTTTTAAACTCATATCCTAACCCGTTAAGTGTACAGTTTTGTCTGATTGTAACACAAAACTAAACTCCATAATAGCTCTTTAACCATACCATAAGTACTAAAACGAAAAGTGAAACTAATAGATATAAAAATAAAATTGAAATGTCTTTGTGAAATAAAAACTAAATTAACACTAAAAATACACAATGAAGGAAAAGTAAAACTAAACTGAATTTCCAAGTAAGGTCAGAAAAAATATAGAAATAAAAACTAATATAAAAAGGCAAAAAAATCTAAATGGGAGACTACTGAATGCTCTAGAGTATGCTCACTGAAATGTATTAATATCTATACTAATAAAAGGCAAAGCCCTCACTGACTGACTGACTGACTCATCACTAATTCTCCAACTTCCCGTGTAGGTAGAAGGCTGAAATTTGGCAGGCTCATTCCTTACAGCTTACTTACAAAAGTTAGGCAGGTTTCATTTTGAAATTCTACGCGTAACGGTCATAACTGAATCCTAATTGCATACATATATACAGCCATAGCCTGCAGCTTGGTCGCCGTGTGAGGCGGAGTTGCGTCCCCCATCACCACGCCTCCCACGTAATTGAGTGCCTGCCCATATAAGGCCGTGTGTCAGCAGCAATCCAATAGACACACTGCCACTAAATATTCGCAGGCAAATCAAAAAGTTAATACCGGGAATGCCTGTTAAACATCTTAGATTCACGAGTAGCGATCTGGGTGGTGAGATGTCTATCGAGGTGATCACTGTAATATTTATATGTCATTGAAATGTATTATTATCAGGCATGGTTTAGGCACCTATGTCATCAGGAAGGCACCAGAAAAAGGGACCTCAAGGTTATTATTATGGAAGTTAATTTAGAGCACGGGTGCCGTGAATGTAAGAGCTGTAATAAATAAAGTTCCCCTGCATACTTTAAAAGAAAGTCTCGCCATCATTTCATTTTTCACAATTTGTGAAAACAAGACATGGTGTCAGAATAGAGGACAGTCATGGATTTTGTGGAGTTCCCTAGCCACGAATTGACTGGGATTCTCTTAACCTGCCGGGAGAATGGAAAAAGTTCCGACAGCACGTGGAGCTGATGTTTTCTGGCCCGGTAAAAGGCAAAGACGAGAGTGAGAAATGCAGCTACCTGCTCCTGTGGACTGGGGAAAAAGGAAGAGACATTTTTAACACCTGGACTCTCACCCAGGAGGAAGCCAAGGTACTGAAAACTTACTATGACCATTTTGAGGCGTTTGTCATGCCTAAGACAAATACGATATTCGCGAGATACAAGTTTAATGAGAAGATGCAGGGTATAAATGAGACTTTTGATCACTTTGTAACGGAGTTAAAATTGCTGGTGAAGGACTGTGCTTATGCAAATGAAGATGAGATGGTCAGGGATAGAATAGTGTTTGGCACAAACTCCGCGAAAGTGCGAGAGAAACTTAAGTGCCGGGTCTGAGCTAACATTAAATAAAGCCGTGGACATCGCAACATCGCACAAGATAGCACAAGCACAGCTGAGAAGCTTCGATGCATGTACTCCAAGCGGCTCATGTGAACTGACTTTGCAGGACTGGGAAAGGTAAACCCGTGCATGCAGTGTGTGATGTCTCAGATAAAGAGGAAGACGAGCTGTTTATTGATGCAGTACGAAAGGAACAACACTCTGAATCTGAACAAGCCTTTGTAGACATATCAATAGGAAAGCAAGGTGTAAAGCTTAAGTTTAAATTACGTTCATAGACACGCTGCCGCTAAATATTCGCAGGCAAATCCACAACTTTATACCAGGAATGCCTGTTAAACATCTTAGATTCACGAGTACCGATTTGGGTATTGAACACTTCGATGAATGAAACCTGTTATCTTTACACCGGTTGACAAACACGTAATGTAACTTGAACACAACACATCCTCCAAATACGAACCTGATTGAAAGAAATAATCATAATCAAATCCTTGATGACAGCAACACTCATAACAGTGACAAAACAATTACATTGACAATCATGTTACATTATTTTTAAAATGTTCCCTTTTCTTTTTCATAACTTCTTTAACACACTACTTCTCTGTAGTATTTTGCTAGTATGTGATAAATGTAAGTTCTGTTATGCACTAATGTTTTTTTTTTTTTTTTTTTGAAAAGCCATTGCAGCTGTACTGTGCAGAAAAGATAAATTTGAGGAGGCGGAAGCTACTGTGTCAACACATTCTGCTTGCTTCCAATTTCTATCTCTAGGAAGTATTTTTAGTGCAGCGATTAGACCAATGTAGCTAAAGCACTGAAAGGGAAATGTATGAATTTATTTTCATACTTAGAACAAAGCCTTTGAAATCAATATTGGATATGTGCTTTTGCACACGATTGCTTGTGAGGCTTCAAGGTGTTGAATTCATCCAGCTGAGTGGAGGGATTGCTTCTGATCATTTATACCACATCAGTGCCTTAGATAACAATCTTGACACTCCAGTGGTCTCTGAATGCTTCGTAAGAATTGGTCAGTAATGCTTGTAGAGCGAATAAACTGTTACATCCATAAGCACACATAAAACAACACTGAAGTTTGGAAGCAGTAGGCCCTCACTCCAGACGTTCTACATTATCCCTACATTTGTAATTGTGATTTCTTTTTTTTCATGAATTATCAACATTCATATATGCATTTAGGTGAACAACATCATCACAAGAGATATTAGAAGAATTTAGAAATCAAGAACATTCTGAAACCCCCGGAGGTTGCAGCGAAGGAGAGGATTAAAACAAATCTGAGTACCATTATGAACACTGCTACACATCCTCTCTCTGACACACTAACACTGAGGAATTTCAGCCAACAAATTATTCAGCAGAGGTGTGTCAAGAAGTGCAACTGGGGCGCCTTTATACCAACAGCAATATGTCATCATAATGCCTCACTGGAACGCACAGTTTAGCGAAAGTGGCATTGAATATTACATGGCACACAGATCCTTTCTGTCCAGGACATATGGTCCATGTGATGCTTCAGAAAGGCAAATAGGATAGTTACAGAACCATTAAAGATCTAATTAAAGACTGTCTAATATATATATATAATATAGATATATAGATATATATAATAAAGAGATGCTTTTGTAATGGAAGGACCCCTCCACTGGGATGACAGAGGGCATTCCACCCCGCCTTACTCTGGTGCCATGCGGTTAAAGCATGGAAGCTCAACACTGTCAGGTCCCATGGCCACTGCCAGGTGGCACAAGGGGATCAGCTGATCCTTCCTTAGCAGGACTGCCACCACACTTGGCGATGATCACCGGACACCTGGGGTGTTTCTGGGTGCCCAATAAAAGGAGCCAGCGACCACTGCTCTGAGAGCTAGAGTTGGGAGGAAGAGAACGAAGTTTGAGGGAGGAGTGGAGGTAGAAGAGAGACAGAAAGAAGGCAAAGAGAGTAAAGAGTGCTTCATTGGTTTCCTGTGCTTTGCACTGTGTGTTGCTGCTGTGGTGGAAGAAGCACTTACCCCACAAAATAAACGTGTATTGTGCTGAATGTGTGCCTGCTGTGTCCGTTGTGTTGGTGTTTGGGGCGCTATATATATATGTATATATATATATATATATAATAAACACACACACATACAGTATACAAATAGTAGAAACAAAATACAGGTTCACCATATAGAGTTAGGGACTCAGCCGACAACCTCATTTAACACGGTCAAAAAAATGAAGCTGAGAAAATAAAAAAGGCAACAGAGGGTGCAAAATACAGCAGTGCTCTCTAAGCATTGTTAGGGAGCACGTAGAGGTCAGGGTGGTCTCCAGGTTCAGAGTGAGTGTTGACTTTCAGTCGCCATGGTCCTTTTATGTGGTGCGTCTGAAAGGAGAGAGAAATGATACTGAAACTGTTAAGTGATGTCATGTGTCTTCAGGTCTTGAAGCCACTGGACTGTGAACAGAAAAAGAACAGTGCATTAATGTTAGTACCCCTCTTGGTTCAGGGTGGTACTTCTAACCTTTCCAGAGTCATGAAGATGATTCTGAAGCACTTGTATATGACACTACACACACACCCACACATGTGTATATACATATGTAGGAAGAATTGCAGCAAGACGTCTTGATAGTTGAGCGTATTTAGACTTGCTGGCTGCCTGACTGCTGGTAATTCCGCTTTGTATACGACGCGTTATGCCAACCCTCGACTGAATTATTTGTTCGCGGCATGCCATCAGCAGTTATAACAGTTATAACCTAGCACATAATGTGTACATAATGCGCACGTACGCGTCCCACTCTCTTGGCCTCTCTGGCGATTTTGTCGTGGCAATTTTGTCGACATGCATTTGTCGAAAACCAGTTAGCGAGTTTGTCGGCGTTCATTTGTCCGTCGCTGTTTTGTCGGCGCTCGTATGTCTATCGCGCTTTTGTCGGTGAACCTATATATGTATGTGTATATATATATATATGTATGTGTATGTGTATGTGTATGTGTATGTGTATGTGTATGTGTATATATGTATATATGTATGTGTATGTATATATGTATGTGTATGTATATATATATGTGTATATGTATGTGTATGTATATATATGTGTATATGTATG
>JANRMT010061414.1:21677436-21690519 GCA_026402145.1 Polypterus bichir lapradei
ATATATGTGTATATGTATGTGTATGTATATATATGTGTATATGTATGGATATATGTATGTATATGTGTATATATATATATATATATATGTATGTATGTATGTATGTATGTATGTATGTATGTATGTATACAGTACAGGCCAAAAGTTTGGACACACCTCCTCATTCAATGTGTTTTCTTTATTTTCATGACCATTTACAGCACTCCATCACTCTCCTTCTTGGACAAATCGCCCTTACACACCCTGGAGGTGTGTTTGGGGTCATTGTCCTGTTGAAAAATAAATGATCGTCCAACTAACCTGACTTCTGCACAACGCAACTGCTGGTCCCAACCCCACTGATAAAGCAAGAAATTCCACTAAATAACCCTGATAAGGCACACCTGTGAAGTGAAAACCATTTCAGGTGACTACCTGTTGAAGCTCATCGAGAGAATGCCAAGAGTGTGCAAAGCAGTAATCGGAGCAAAGGGTGGCTATTTTGAAGAAACTAGAATATAAAACATGTTTTCAGTTATTTCACCTTTTTTTGTTAAGTACATAACTCCACATGTGTTCATTCATAGTTTTGATGCCTTCAGTCATGAAAATAAAGAAAACACATTGAATGAGGAGGTGTGTCCAAACTTTTGGCCTGTACTGTGTGTGTATATATATATATATATATATAATATAATATATATTGCACTGAGGGGACATGCAAGTAACAATGCCATTGCACTAGGAACACATAAACTTGAACTCTATTCCTACACACTGACTAGTCTCTTGTCATCTGTTGTTTTAGACCAATGAATGCAGCATGCCAGTGCCATTCTGATGCTTACTGAACAGTCACAAACCACCAAGTATGTTTATCTGGTAACCACAAGACAAACATGCTGTCTGAAGATACCAATAAATATAACAAGTTAATTACAGTAAGAAGAATCCAGCCACCCATTTCTTGAGCCTTTTTGACGCATTAATGGTCTACAGGCAGAAGGGTCTTATCCTAGCAGCTTATTGCCCAAGACAGAAACCAAACCAGTCCATCGCAGGGCACACTTAAACCTACATCAGGACCCACTCTTCTTGGGGTGACTTGGGTTCACTGGTCGGCCCTGTCTCCTTGTCAGTGGGATGTGGAAGGAGACCCAGAGAAAACTGGCACAGAGCGAGTGTGGATTAGCATTAACCAAGGCGTCACTGTAGATCTCAGCAAAAATTCTTGGAAAAATATATGACTTTGTACAAGTTCTAATCATCTGTTGTTTCTATTGAAATATTAATACAATTACATTAAGTGGGTGCTTAATGGGGCCCAACAGTGGATTGGTACCCCATTCAGGACTGGTTCCCACCCTGCACCAATCACTACAAGGATATCCCTCAGTGACCCCCAATTTTGATTTGAGAATTTTATTATGTTGTATTACATTGAGTAGGTTATGTTTTTATTTCATACGATGTTGTGTTTTATTTTAATTATGTATCTTTATTGAATTTTACTAAGCAGTTTGTTTTCATTTCGGTTCAGTTTAGCACAGCTCAGAATGACATCAAGTTGAGGTCCCCATTTGTCAAAATGGTTGCTAATCAGTTAAGTCGACAAAAAGCAAATCAGGAGCATTATGATGAAAACGGAGCTAATGCTCTGAAGGTGGATGATGTCTTTTTAAACGGCAGGCTCAAGGTTTGATCCAAATTCATCATTAGCTGCGTCTGCACTCAGGGGTACTTTAACTGACAGCCAAGTGTTTTAAGAGAATGAATACTTTCAGTTTAGAGGTCTCTAATGTAACCTTATGTCTTGGGCTTTATTTACAGGAAGAACTGGCTCAGCAAAGTGGGGAGTCCGAGCTCTCGCATCGACCGGGCTAACTTCTCCAATGAAAAGGAAATCTCCAAGTTAGACTACAAGGGCTTCTCCACCCGCTACTGAGGACAACCCCTAGAAAACCATCTTGTGATCACAGTTCAGCTCATCTTTACTGTGGCCACATTTTAATGCTAAGCTGAAAAGGTGAATAAAACGTATGACCTTTACCCAGTGACTGAGTTCCTTACCCAGTAATCGTAAAATTGTGTATTTGTGCCAACTTGAGTGTTAATCTGTTGGATCGGTTACTCATGAAATCTGGATATACTTTTTAATCTCATATTTATGAACTGTGAAATGTAACGTAGAGATTATTTCAAGATTTAAACTCCAAGGATTTATGATTGTAGCAGTGTAATTATAATAAAGCCGTGGTGACGTTTGATTTTTCAATTCTGTGGTATTCACCATTAGGTTACATTCAGAGGGTCCTGTCTCGGTACGGTTTTGCCCGTCTCCCTTCACACATCTCCCCACTGGGACTCCCTGTCCCTTTCTAGTGGCTCAGAGGAGTAAAGCTGGTATGCTGCCAACCACATATTGGATTTCTGCCACCGAGAAGCAACAGCAGCCTGTTTACCCCACCTAAAGGCTTCTGAATAGCTTGTCATTCCACGAGTTGACATATTCCCTCCATTCTCTTACCCAGCTTACACACCCCCTGTAATGCCACCAGTGACATTACACCGGATGTGAGAATTGTGTTTTCTGTAAAGTCATTACCTTTTTGAAATAAATGTTATAAAAGTACAAAACATATGAGCTAATGCACCTTGGCAAAATTTAATAACCTTTATATGAACAGACTAAAGAATGGAATGGAGAAGCCGTTTATGTGGATTGTTTCGTAGGTATTCATAGGATGAACGTCTTCCCAGACACCATCCGAACAAGAGTTAAATTGCAGCAGTCTGCTCCAGTGTTAAACACAGGCTGTCATAGTCAGTCTGTCAGAAGAAAGGGCACACAATACAGTAAAAAAACAAAAAGACCCGAGACAACAGCCTCGCAAAGTGTCATGGGTAAGCCACAAAAGCTTTTGCTTCTGACTTGCTGTCATTTTATTCTGCACCAAATTAATAGACATCCTTCTTCTGTGCTGGCATTTCAATAAGCTTTAGTTAGCTGTGCAGCTCTTTAGCTTCACAAATAGCCCGTCATGACAGCTCTCACTAACACAATCATTTTTTTTTGTTAAAAAGAATAAAAGGAAGTTGGGTACCACAGAAAATGAAATGCATGTAATAAGCACTAAGGAATATTTTCATGTATGTCACTCTGTCGCTCTCTCAGTGAGAGTTCAAGATTGTATTTTATTATGCTTTATTTTTCACTAGCAGGAGTACCCGGCGTTGCCCGGGAATCTATAACCGGTGAAAGACAGAAACAGAACATAGACATAGAACAAATAGTTTTCTGATTGACATTTTATTGTAAGTTCCTCCACTCTCGATTCTGTCTGCTGTGGCGTTTCAGACGCCCTTGAAATAGACTTTCTTGTGGCATCTTAAGTGGACCTTCCAATTCTACGTCTTTTTTTCGGTGGCATGGGTATATTAGCGAAAAGCAGGACAATTATAATGTGTTACATGGTATCACGTACGGAATACGCACCACAGTGAGATGAATTTACGTTATTTACAATACATCGGAAGGCGAACAAATAGCACCAGTCAGTCAGAAAGAGCAACACTGAAATCGTACTGTCAGTCGGAAAGCAAGGAGATAGCACCACAAATACGGAAATCCTGTGAGAAAGAGTAGCACTGAAACCATACTGGGAAAAATGGCGGGGAGGGGTGTTCTGTTTGTAAGGAGCATCTGTGTTGAACCGTGATGCCATGTAATGGACGTTGGCGATGGTACAACCGGTGCTGCGTTTGGGGAAAATGGTGGGGAAAGGATGCTGTCTTTTTAAGACGAGTCTCTGTTCAAACGTGCTTGCATATAACTGTCGTTGGCGAATGAAATACAGCACTATCAGTGCGAGTGTGCCAGCTGGTCACGCGCACTGGGTCGTTCACATTTTACATCCATATGGCAGTTCCCCTTCACCCAATCAAAGCAGTTGGCCTTCTCATACTTGGACACTTCCGCCATCTCTTGGCAATTTAAAGAAACATGGGTAAAGAGCGACGCACAGAGACAAAGCTGCGGCTAGATGGCGCTGCTGTGAACGTCTGTTGTAACGTGCGGCCGTCTTGTCGATGATAAGTACGGGGACGTGTGCTGAACGTTGTGTCGGTGAAAAGGTGCCCTGCAGGTCACCACGAACATTTTTCCCAACCAAACATACCATACCCCATGACCTTCTCCTGGTCACAAAAGAGCCCCATCCCCAGTTTGGTGCCGATCGGACGCCCGGTGCAGATTTGTATGGCGGACAAACAAACATACACACACACATACATACATCGACTCTGCTTTATATATTAGACAACAGCTCCTAAAATTCAGAAATTCCCACTTGGCCCCTGCACAAGCATCCACCCGTGCACCTCCAGATCCTGCTTTGGCATTTATGCTGTCCTAGACAAAGCTGTAAGTCGGGCCCCCCAGCCAATCTTGTGACCCTTTCTGTGACAGAAGAGCTTTCTAAATGTGCTTTTTACACTATATGGCCACAAGTATTGGGACACAGCTCTTAATTATAAACACAAGCACCTCGCCATGCAGTCTCCATTCACGAACATTTGTTAATCAAAGTGGGTCGTTCTGAAGAGTTCAGTGACTGTGTGTGGTACTGTGATAGGATGCCACCTTTGCAATAAGACAGTTCGTGAAATTTCATCCCTGCTGATTATTCCACGGTCAACTGTAAGTTGTATTATTGGAAAGTGGAAGCGTTTATGAACAACAGGAACTCAGCCATGAAGCGGAAGACCACGTAAAGTCACAAAGCGGGGTCAACAACTGCTTAAGTTTCATGATGCATAAAAGTCGCCAAGACACTGTTGATTCCATAGCTGAAGATTCCAAACTTCCACTGGCATTAACTGTACGGCGGGGGCTTCGTGGAGTGGGTTTCCATGGCTGAGCAGCTGCATGCCAGCCTCACATCACCAAGTCCGATGCCAAGAGACTGATGGAGTGGTATAAGGTTTAAATGGCGATGTTGTCCAAACCAGCATAGCTGCCTTTGCTGGATTTCCATTTCTTCCGTCACTTGGGTGTTACTTCATGCTACTATGGTCTCATTTCAAAGCCGATGGTGGAGGGAGATGCCCAGAATCTGGCATAGACAGCGCATATGGAAAACTTCGAGCTTATTCAGCTCAGATTTGAGCTAAGTCCAAGTTTCAGATCTGTATAGGAGGATCGGTAGAATCAACATTCAGAAGAGACGTATTTTAGATCAAATGGAAATATTCGCTTTCTTCCACAGGCACAATTTCAAAGCAGCAAATGCAGTCGCTTGGCCAGTTCTGCTGTGTACCTCAGCTGTAGCTGCTATCTCTCTTCTTGGATGATCGAACCCAGATATTTAAATTCTTATACTTGTTTGATTTCGATCCCACTTATTAAATAGTTGCGCGCAATCCGTTGGCGGAAAGCATTTTGATCTTATCTGAGTTGATCTTTAGACCGTAGGGTTTGTTGGCTTGGGCGATAGCGTATAGTGTATCAGTGGTGTCAGCGTCCATCTCTGTGAAAAAGGCGCTATTGACGGTGAACATCAAGTCTGTCACCTAGTTTTGTTTTCAGCTTTTCTAGAGAATGCTATTCTCATGATGCCATCGATCGTTGCGTTGAATAGTAGGGGAGAGATAACGTCTCCTCGCCAGACACCTGTTTGCACAGGGAATTCTTCAGACATCCTGATCCTAACACTGAAGGATCTGCTCTCAGGCTCTGAAGATAAAGGCAGAGGGCGGTCCTTCAGCTGTGACATGAGGGTGGCACCGCCTCTTGGGACTCCACTCACAAAGTACAAGGAGCACAGTGGAACAAAATCATTACACGTAGATCTTAATAAACAATTTTAAAGGGGGAGAACATAATTAGTAAATAATAAAACATGTGAAATAACACAAAAAACATGAAAAATAGCAATTCAAAATGAAGAAAAACAACAGAAAAAACACAAAATAAATACAAGCCAGGAAATAATCACTGGGTGTAATGTAACAAGGAGCCTCAGTGAAGCTGAGTGCAATGCATCCTGGGATTTGGGAGGTCACCCGTAAAAACTGAACAACACTAGCACTTAAAAATAATGTTAATGGGAGTTGGACCATCTGTGTGTTTGTAATATTGTTTTAAAAAAAGATTTTGCCTCCCGCAAGGTTTGCCACCCTTGATGACCAACTAGTCACTTAAATGGTAGAGTCGGCCCTGCGCTTTGTTCAAGTCAAGGCCACAGGGGCTGGTGACTTTCCCAATGGGAATGAACCCTGGATGAGATGCTGGTTCATCACATGACACACACTCAGGTATACCCGACGGTCCTGTCACTACAATGTAACACATTCTCATGGTGAACACAGGCTAAAAGTAAGGCCTCCATTCCTTGGCTAGACTACGCTCTCCTTGAGCTGTTCATTGGCCCGTAGCCATGAGGCTTACCTTGATGATATCAGCTACTGTGAATATTCACAAGCCCAGTGTGACGTTGTTAATAAGACCCAATTCCTGTTTTCTCAAATGCAATAGTTTTGAATTTTACTCCAAAGGTGTGCAGGGAGCCTTCAGTTACAAGTCCCTGCTGGCCTGAGCCTTCCATAGCTGTGACACCCCATAGAAGTGGCCCACTGTGACAGGATATGCTCACTATGAGCATAGGGCTTACCCTCCTACAGGCCCCATTCTGCCATTGCTCCCTGTATGACTGTTGTTGGAGTTGTATTAAGTAGAATTGTGCTCTCTGGTGGCCCCATATAGTCTAAAGCAGGGGTGTCCAACTCTGGTCCTGGTGGGACGCACTGGCCACACGTTTTCATTCTAACCTGTTTGTGCTGGTAATTAACTTCTTGTGAATTCATTTTAATTGATTTGCTCACCTGAATTTCTTCATCGTTCCTCTGAATTGCTTCATTTCTTTCCTTAAATGGCACCCAAATAATAATAATAATACATTTTATTTATATAGCGCCTTTCCCATGCTCAAGTCACTTCACAGAGTTTAAGAAAGAATGGCAAGGTATACAGTATATAGCATTGTACAAACCAAATAAATAAATAAAGAAGATTAAGACAGCAAATTCAGAGAAAGCATAACAGACAACATAACTGACGGTCTCGCACACACTCATACAGGTTACATGAGCATCTTGACAGAGAGGTAAACTGAGAGAGGGGGAATAAAATCAAGTAGAGGTAAAAGCCTTCCTGAACAGATAAGTTTTGAGTTGTTTTTTTAAAAAGAATTCATGGAGTCAGCTGACCTGATTCATTTGGTTGGTCATTCCAGAGTCTGGCGCTGTACAGCTGAGAGCCCTGCTGTCACCTATGGAGTGTAGATTAGTGTGGAGCACAGCAAGATTTCCAGAATCAGAGGACCTTAGTGAGCGGACAGGCACATAGTGATGGAGAAGGTCACTGATGTAGTTTGGCGAGAGGTTATTTAAGGCTTTGTAGGTTATTAGTAGGATTTTATATTCGATTCTGTAAGACACAGGGAGCCAGTGAAGACGGAGCAGGATGGGTGTGATGTGCTCGCTGCTGCTGGTTCGAGTCAGGACTCTTGCAGCCGAGTTTTGAATAAGCTGGAGCTGTGATATAAGATTAGAAGGGGCACCTGCCAGCAGTGAGTTACAATAATCAATGTGGGATGTGATAAAAGCAGGGACAAGTTTTTCAGCATTAGAAAAGGAGAGGAAGGAGCGAACATGGAATATGTTACGGAGGTGAAAGTAAGAAAGTTTCTTAATGTGATTTATGTGGGCGGAATAAGACAGGGAGGAATCAAAAATGACACCAAGATTCTTCGCAGTAGAGGCAGGTCTGATGAGATCACCACCAAGATTGACTGGGAAGGAGCTCATTTTATTAAGTTGCACTTTAGTCCCAATTTGCAGGATTTTGGTTTTGTTGCAATTTAATTTTAAAGAGTTCTGCTCCATCCAGGTTTTAATTTCACTGAGGCAGGATGTGAGCTGAGAAAGCTCTGATGAAGTTCCACTTTTAACATTGAAATAGAGTTGAGTATCATCTGCATAAAAATGATAACCCAGTCCATATCTACGAATAATATGGCCAAAGGGAAGCATATAAATACAGAAGAGAAGAGGGCCGAGGACAGAGCCCTGAGGAGCTCCTTGTGTGACTGGCGCCGAGCTGGATCTGCTGTTGCCAAGACTAACAAACTCTTGCCTATCAGTCACATAGGACTTGAACCACTAAAGGGCAGTGCCAGAGACACCCAGCATGTTCTCCATTCTGGACAGTAGAATGTCATGTCTGACCTGAGTGTCAAATGCTGCACTGAGGTCTAATAGAATTAATATGCTGGTTTGTCAAGAGTCTGCTGCCATAAGCAAATCATTGGTTACAAATAGAAATGAAATGTGAAGAAAGGGATCCAACAGAAAACCAACTAAGTCAGGGCCTCAAACTACAACCAATTTCACTCCAGCCAGCTGCTTAATGAGGTGCCGATTCCTGTCGTTAATTAAGCCTGTTTTTTAATTCCATTGCTTGTTACTGCTCTCGTGATGCATTAGCAGACATTTCTGAAATTGTTGATTTTCTCTTTACTAGCACTGTTAAAATGTTTTGGGGACCTGAACAGATCGACATTCCTGAGCCCGTCATCTTTCTTTATTTTCAGGTATTGTATGATGGACACCAGGGGCCTCATGTATAAACGGTGCATACGCACAGAAATGTTGCGTAAGAACGTTTCCACGTTCAAATCGCGATGTATAAAACCTACACTTGGTGTAAAGCCATGCACTTTTCCACGGTACCTCATACCTTGTCGTACGCAAGTTCTCCACTCGGTTTTGCAGACTGCCGGCACCCAGCGTCAAAGCAGTGCTACTGTTCCTGTGTGGTTACCCTTTATTTCGTAGAACCACATTCCTGGCGCGGCTTTATAAACACACTGAAATTAACCGCATATCGTTTATTATTGTAACGCATCTGATTGTAATTAACCTGTAACAATATAATGGCCCAGGGAATAGCCATAGTATTCCAAATACCATAACTGCTTTAGTGTTGTTACTCTCACTGCACCTTCTTCTTCTTCTTCTTCTTCTTTCAGCTGCTCCCGTTAAGGGTTGCCACAGCGGATCATCTTTTTCCATATTACTCTCACTGCACCACTCGGAGTATTTATATCACTGTGTCTGAGTGGGGAATCACAGCAGCAGCTGATCGGAAAGAGAATTATCAGTA
This sequence comes from Polypterus bichir lapradei, assembly GCA_026402145.1. Taxonomy (NCBI): domain Eukaryota; kingdom Metazoa; phylum Chordata; class Cladistia; order Polypteriformes; family Polypteridae; genus Polypterus; species Polypterus bichir. The sequence continues at coordinate 21,686,639 of JANRMT010061414.1, forward strand.
TACAGCATCAAGCACACGCTGTCTCAGCCACGGAAAAACATTTCAAAGCCTTTCCTGTACGGACCTCACGGTTCATAAACAGTTTCATCCCAAGAACTATAAACGCACTCAATCAGTTGCTCCTTGTAGAACTGTTAATACTTATAAGTACAATCACCTCACTGTAAACTTGCACTGCAGTTATAATATTACACAACCTGCGCCACTTTATAAAGCGCGTATTTACATATGATGATGATATCATTTTTAAGATGAAATGCAGCAAAATATGTTTATTATATTATACAGATACAACTTTAACTTCATTTAAATAATCTGTATTGTTAATATTTAAACATGTCAGGACACTGTGCCACAGCACTAGCCAGTTCACATATTGTTGCTGCCTCGCGCTGTATATTTGCTGGGCTGGCGCCACACTGGAAGGATAGACTGATAGAATAATTAAACACGTACTATGAAGATATTTCAATGTTCCTTAAAAGTTTTGAAGAATCATCATTGTAAGCTTACAGATGGCTTAACGTCCATTACAGAGCCGATTGTGTGGCGATTGGGTATTTGGGGAAAGAAAAGTAAGGACAGGAATTGGAGGATAGTACGTTTGAAAGAGACAGTACTGCTACAGTAATTTCATCGAAGGTCGCGCACAATCACGCACTGTGTTCCCCTGTTTAATAACGTGATTTAACTCCTATCATCATGAAAATTATATCACGTATACATCTCAGTATTTTAATCATTCAGAGAGCTGTAATATCACGAATGTAATGGATTCTGTGTCCTGTCGGAGAAAGAGAAAGAACGGAAGCACGTAGTGATTCACACACACAGAGCACATAGAAGATCAAATACAAAACAAAGCATTTAACGTACTACTTTAGTTACGATGGGATTTGAGAAACTAGTAAATTAAACGATTTTAAGATGAAGTTTATGTTCTACTTTAATGACCAAATAAACTTTGTGATTAAAATGGATACTTCAAGATTGAAGTTAACATTTCGTGCTTTTTTCCTACTCTGTGCCTTTTTTTCCTCACTGTACCCTAATAAGCTTCCATATGACACTCGGGCGGTGGGCTACGTCTCGCCTTTTCACGGCGACTTTGATATGTGACAATTACTTTTTTATGTTGGGCACTGTGCGACACTGTGAACTTGAGCTTGTTTCTCCAACACCCTATCACTCGATCAACTTCCTTTTGCTAATTATACCACTGTTTAAACCAACAAATAGTACGTTTTTCTTTGCCTCCACTTGGTATTCGCTGAAATTCTTATATTTTCCCCCGTGCTTTTCCCACTGTCTTTTCACAGAACGTTGAGCTTAAGGTCTATTTATATTGATTTGCATATTCAAAGAGGCGTAATTCTGGGAGGAGACGGGGCGGGACAGAAGGCGCGTGCACGTGCGTTAGTTTTCACGCTGATCGGGATTTATGGAGCGGAAGAACGCGGAAGTTGGAGTACGCACAGATTCCTGCATCTGGAATTTTCTGTGCGTAAGCACATTTCGGATTCTGTGCTTACGTCATGTTATAGTGCGAATTCTACGCACGGCGTTATACAGGAGGCTCCAGTTGTTTTGGCTCATTTTGTATCTCATTATTGTTTGGCTGCTAATTTAGGAAAAAGAAACAATTAAGGTGTTTGACTCTTCAAGAGCAAGTCAATTAAAATGATTTCAAAAGAAGTTAATTAGCAGCAAAAACAGGTCACTCATTAAGAATAGTTTTAGAATGAAAACCTGCAGCCACATTGGTCCTCCAGGACTGGAGCTGGCGACCCCTGGTGTAAAGCAGGGGTGTCCAACTCCAGTCCTGGTGGGCCGCACTGGCTGCTTGTTTTCATTTCAAACATCTTCTTAATTAGTGAGCCATTCTTACTGCTGATTAACTTGTTTTGCCTTAGTTTTAATTGACGTGACTCAGACCCCCTACAGTAGATGTTTCTTTTTCCTTAATGAGCAGCCAAACAATAATGAGACACAAAACAAGCCGCCACATGACCATCTAACATGAAAATAAAGAAAGGTGAAGGTCTTGGTCTTGTTGGTCTGCTCAGGTCACTAAAACATCTTGACGGTGGTCTTTGAAAAAACAGGAAACCAATGCTCTGCTGTGGCAGAACGAGAGCAGCAACAAGTCCTGATATTCAATAACAGCTTGAATTAACAATGAGAATCGGCTTCTCATTAAGAAACTGGTTGGAGTGAAACTGGCTGGAGTTTGATGTTCCAGTTTAGCTGGCCATCTGTCGGCTCGTTTCACATCTCATTTCTGTTTGGCTGCCATTTAATGAAGAGACGAATCAGTTCAGAGGACTGAATCCTTAAAAACAGGGCTATTAAAATGAAAGGCAAAGGAGTTCATTAGTAGTGAAAACTGCTCACTCATTAGGAAAAGGATCAGAATGAAAACCTGCAGCCACTGCGGCCCACCAGGACCGGAGTTGGACACCCCCATTCTAAAGCAAATCCTGGAGGGCTGTGTTGGCCACATGCTCGGATTCCAGAAGACCAATTACTGCTGCTAATGCAAAATCCTCGTAAGTGTGACTGACTTGCTTATTAAAATATAGAACCCTGCATTGTTTCTTTTCAGCTAATCAATAAAGAGACTCGAAACGAGCCAACAGAACAGCTGACTCAGGTCTTAAGTTCACTTCCAGCATTTTCACTCCAACTGATTTCTTAATTAGAAGCTAATTGTTGCTGTTAATGAAACACACGATTTAATGCAATGGCTTGTTAGTAGCCTCATTCTGCTATGACGGACGTTTCCAACACTGTTGATTTTCATTTTTCTGAGAGCACCATCCAGATTTTATGTGGACTAAAATAGACATATTCCCCAGACTTTCGGTTTGTTTGTTTATTTTAAAATATTTAATTGACACACTGGGGCAAATGTTGCCGCACTTTACATTTTATTGTTTGACTGCTGGTTAAAGGAGCCAAGAAATCATTAAAGGATTTGAATCTTAAAAAGAAAAATCAATTAAAATGAATGAAAAAGGGGTGTCTTCTGTTAGCAGTAGCCATTTGGAAAGTGGAAGGAATAAAAACCTGCAGCCAATGTGGGCCCACCAGGATCTGAGTTTGACACCCGTGCTCCAATGCATAATCTTGTCATTTTCTCATCTTATCCAGGTGATTAAAAATATGTTAGTCCCTAATCTGGTCAGTGACCCCTAAGCCACACAAGCCCCCCTTCTTGAGTTGCACCACCATATGCAAAGCACATCTGACGTAAGACTCCTAGATCAGTCCTCACTATTGTCTCCCTTTCATTTCATTTGCTTGGATTCAAATTGTGGGAATAAGCAGCCAAAGGTTTTGAAGTCATTTCCACCATTTGATCTGCATATGAAAAGTGCACTGTGAGCATCTTCATCATGAACACCCCAGGACATTTCTGCAAATAAAAAATCCAGTGAGAGCCTCCTTGGCACAAAGTCTGCTTAGGGATTGAATAGCTTGGGGTCTGGGAGCTGCCAGCAAGTGAAATGTCAGCCTTTCCGGCCTGTGCTCTCAGAAAGAAGCACAAGTGAATGCACAACAGGAGAATCTCTGAGAGTCTAAGATCTACAGTGTGAGTGTAACATGAAATAAAGAAAGTGTCAGAAACGGTATTCCCTAAAATCTGATGTGCAGCGTGTTCAGTCTCAAAGAATGAAGGTGGCCTGACCTTAACCTAACAGCATCCTCTCAACATTTATGGAATGAATAGTATTACATTTTTAGGTACTTTTTGTTTTTCACGTTCATGCAGTTGTCAGTATTTAAGGATGTTATCTCTCTCTCTCTCTCTCTCTCTCTCTCTCTCTCTCTCTCTCTATCTATATATATATATATATATATATATATATATATATATA